>CM029399.1:46294776-47494776 GCA_017139565.1 Luffa aegyptiaca | reverse complement strand
TCTATAGAAACTTAAGGCTAAGCATACAAAAATTATTAGACCTAAATCTAATAGAGAGAAACAAACATACCATCGTTGTCGTCTCTGAAATATCAAGAACGTGTTTCTTGATTTCATAAGGAACCAAGCGTCAACAATTGGGACACCACCAATTGATCTTTCCCACTATAACTGCGAGATTTGGAACGTAGTTGTGGGACAACCTAATCTTGAATGGAAAAACTCTTAGAGAGAAAAATTCTCTCTAGAGCTCTTGAGTTGAAAGAATATGAGAGGGAGACTAGAATGACACCTTAGGGTTAGGGTTCTCATAGCCTTTTCTTTTATAAGAGAGGAAACCCTAATGTGAGGTTAGGAAACAATCTTGACTGTTAGATCAAGATCAATTAATTAATTAATCTCATGCACATTTAAATCTTATTTAAATGTAATTCCCTCACATAATATATAGTTTAATTAAACTTAATTAAATCACACTTAATTAATTCAATTAAACTAATCAATTAATTAATTCCAATAATTAATTAATTTTATAATTAAATATCACCCATATTTAATTACACATTAGAATCATATTCTAATAATTCCCTCATAGACTATAGTTTAATTAAATCTCATTTAATTTAAACTAAATTGAATAATTAATAAATTCATAATTAATTCATCTTCTAGTTAAATATCATATATTTTCTTAGCCATATATTTGAACTCTTTCAAATATATCATTCTCTCAATATAATAAAGTTTAATCTCAAATTAGACTTTATATTTTAATGTATCACTATACATTATATTAATTTATATCTCATACAATTAATTTACTTCCCAATATGAATTTGGACTATTAAAATTCTCTCAAGATATAATTGTTCCTAATTACTCTTTACGAACTAGCAGACGGACCTAATGGACCTATAGATCAGAAGCTCCAATGATATGAGGTTAACTGATTAAACTCATTAATCATGTTAACCAATATTCATTAACTGTGGGTCATTCGACTAAAAACCCACAGCTGAACTCTTCTCACTGTAGAACATTTCTGTGTCCATGGATATAAACCAATACCGGTAAGTCAATCCTTCACGAGTGTCCGTGACCACAACTGGATCAAATTATCGTTTTACCCCTGTGTTACATCTGTCTCCTTAAGTACCAGTGCTCCTCTAATGAACAACTTGTTTATGGTCCAACCAATAAACAGAAAGTCCATCTCGGGCCAGTGAGAGGGTGGGATCCCTTTGTTCAAATCCTGGAGTCACCACTTAAGGGAACACTCATCTACTTCTCTTAGAAGTGGGAAGGAGTGAGTTCCTTCTTGTGTTGTCATGTCCCCAGCCTCCCACTCGGTCTTGTCCCCAAAAAGGAAGGCATATTGAGTCGGCAGAATGGCCACTCTTACCCATGCTAATCAAAGGACAATCCCTCATGAGAAGGAGTTCATGACACACTGAGGATTAAGACTGAGTTACCTAGGTCATCCTATTGAAACAGTAACCTAACTAGTTAATGGTGTTATATCTAGTTGTTTACTATTTCATGGTCCGGTCTTATGCAAACTCATTGCATAGGATACTCCCGCTTGGATGTCTATAATATGGACGTTTTGGATCAATACATCTGTATCAAATACAAAGTAGGCCATATCACATAGTGTTACCAAGATAAGGTACCCAACCTTATCCTTGAACTATAAACCTTTTAGGTTGTTACTTGAATATCGATCCCCGTATGTCTCCACATACTAGTTCAAGTTACATACAAACAACCTTGGATCTTAGTTTATTGGATTTGGGTCAAATTGTGCAATATTTAACAATAACACTTTATTGTTGAAACTCAATAACACTTTATTGAAACAAGTATATATATAATTTGTTTACATTCACTATCTACGAGTTTTAGGGCATAAAACCCAACATGGATAACATGGAAAGGGCCATTTCAACAATGTGTCGGTGTTTGCGTTCAGCAACACCGTTTTGCTCAGGGGTGTAGGGGCAGGATTTTTTATGAAGAATGCCATAAGAATCAAAGAGATTTCGAAGACCATGACTAATATATTCACCACCCCCAACACTACGAAATATTTTCAGTTTAGAAGACAGAGATGAAAGTGTTAATATCTAAAATACGGAAGCAATTTTGGATCTTAGGCACATGATAAGCTCAATTTGATCATTCATTCCATGCTGTTCATAAGAAGAAAAACAGAGTTAGTTTACCAGCCTCTTTTATATGGAGAAATTGGTTGGATTCTCTTGTTGTTTTTCTTCACCAATCAATCACGAACCACCACTGAATCTTCCTTACTATCCTCAAGCCTTTGGAACAGATTGTGGGATCCTCAAGTGATGGAATTTGAAGAGAAAAGCTTGAAGAACAAGCATATAGAGGTGGGTTTGGTGAGTATCAATTTTGGCAGCAATTCACTAATGTAAAAGCTTAATTTCTTCAGCAAACTTGTTCCGTTTTATAGAGGGATCATAGCTGAATGAAAAACTCCAGGGATTGACACCAATTAACCACAAATATAGTGGGAAATGTTGTGGCTTACATGAGGGGAGTGCATGGGTTTAGTCACCATGCACCCCACCTCCAAAAAATCAAGATTTTTTATTTTAATTAATTCAAGAATTATCTTGAATTAATTAGTTAATTATTTAATTTTCAATAATCTGAAAAATGAAAAATCTATTTTCAATTTTTCAATTTTAAATTAATTCAAAATTAATTCAAAATTAATTTAAAATAATTATTAATTTAATATCTAATATTAAATTAATATTTTGCAATCAATCCCAAACATTTCCGGAATGTTATTTTCCAATCATGAATCCCTATTCATGTTCTAGATATTTAAACCATATTTAAATATTAAATATCACACAAACTCGGTTTTCACCAAACCCGACGTATCGACAACGTCAATCACCTCTATCCATTTCCCTAAATATGAATATAAATTCATTCATATTTTATCCATCATATTGTTCCAAAGGTTAGTCTCGAGCTAGGACCTAATGAACCTACAGATCATGGACTCCAATGGTATAAGGTTTAACCAGCTAAACCCTTTTAACCTAGCTAACCAACATCCGTTAACTATCGGGACACTCCACTATAGCCTAGTAGTTGAACTCCCCTCATTGTAGATATATTTCCATCAACTCGATATAATCATGATTAGTATGTCAATCCTTCACAAGTCGTTCGTTACTATAGCCAGGTCAAATGTCTGTTTTACCCCTATGACACATCTTGGTTCCTTAAGTCCACTGGTCCTCTAATGAACAATTTGTTTATGGTCCAACCACTAAACAAAATCCCTCTCGGGCCAATGAGAGGGTGATAGGACCTAAATAGTCCTATTTTATCACCTCTAATCTAAGCTTGCTAGAGTTATTTTATGCTTTACTTGTCTTATTTACAAGATCTTCGAGCTTGGGCGATATCGGGAGCCAATCACGCTAAATTGGTGTTAATTCGGGCCAATTATGGAGTTTTGGAGCCATCTCGATGTCTTGGATGACAAGGAGGTGAAAAGACCCAAATGTATTGAAGCGGGCCTGAAGAACGACACCAAGAGCTGAAGATTGGAGCCCCGTATCGAGATGAAGCTAGACAAGGCCGAGAAGAAAAAAAACAGTACGCTCGAATCAGAGATGGCGTCTCGACGCTGCCCCTGGCGTCTCGACACCGACGCGAATTTGAAACGGTGTATAAAGTTCATGACGTCGAGATGCTGCCCTTGGCGTCTCGACGCTGCGACGTTTTCTATAAATAATAGGTCTCGATTTAGTCAGCCGTTAGGTTAGAAATTTGGTCCCTTTACGATTTCTTTCGTTTCTTTTACTTTCCAACGTCTGTGTAGACCTTGTTTGGTCATTATTTATGCAATCTTTTGTATTAGTTTATGTTTTTACTTTGTTTATGAGTAGCTAAACGCATCTATATCGTTGGATTGGGATTATGCCTTGATTGCTATCGAATTTGGCTGAGTTTTCTGGTGTTTTAAGTACTATTCTTGCTGTGTTTCTATTAAGTTTTGCATGTTATCCCGCTTAAACCAATACATGAGGCTAGTCTATTAGGATTGATAACCCTATGCGATTACCGCTTGTGTATTCTATCAGTTATTTTTAGATAGCCACTAAGCTGAGGCAAGCCACTCTCTACGTGAGACAAGGGATGTCCATTTGTCCCGCGAGGCCGGGGCGGGGAATGGGGGAGGGAGTGGGGGAAAAAAATTCCCCGCGAGCTAAACGGGGACGGGGACGGGGAATGTATTCCCCATCCCCGTTCCCCGCTCCCCGCCCCGTTTACTTTTTTTTTTTAATTATTAGTATTATTATTATTATTATTTCTCACTATATATAAATTTAAAGTTTCATGTTTAATGATTTAAAAAATTGGATAGGTTTGAATTATATGGTTTAAATATTTAAATTATATGTATAGATGATTAGATAGTTTGATATGAAATATTATTTTGTTTATAATAGGAGATTTAAGAATTTTTTTTCTTTAAAAAGAGATTTTTTTAAAGAAATTAACTATCTAAATGAAGAATTTATGTGAATAATTAACTATCTAATAGAAAATTAATGAACATTTTTCATGTGAAGTTAATTATCTTAAAATTTATCAAAAGAATATTTGATTTAATGAAGACAAAAAAAAAAAGAAAAAATAAATAAATGGGGAATAAATCCCTGCGGGGAACCCGATCCCCGCAAATTCCCCGCGAGGAATCCCCGCCCCATTCCCCTCGAAATTTAACGGGGAATTTCGCGGGGATGGGGATGGGGAAGCCATCCCCGTCCCCGCCCCGCCCCGTGGACATCTCTACGTGAGACGACCCTTGATAGGCCTAGGATGCAAAGGTTGTATGAATTAGATTTAAATTGCATTTAAATTTAGTTAATACAATTCCGGACCCACGATCCCAAAGCGACTAGCTTAAGTAGGTGATTGCAAAATTTCTTATTCTAGATTAGTTAGATATAATTTAGTGACCGTTGCGAGGTCTCGGATGGTTGCTACTTTATGAATGAGGGGTGGCGGTCGATAAAGATGAAAACTGATTAATCTTGTTAATTGCAGAATTCACGATTAACAGGGTAATTAAACACAGGTTAGTGTAGGGGGGTCCTCCGAGTAACCAAGAAGCCAACCGGACTAATAAAAAATCGACATAGAATAATTATTAGAGAAAACTAGGAAGCCAAGTGAAATAGCAGTCAGGCATAAGAAATCTCAATCCAGCGATCCCTTTTTATGATATTGATTTTTGTCTTATTTCTTATTTGCATGCCTTATTTTGTCTCCTTTATATTCAACATTTATTTTTGCTTTGTCCTTCTTTCCAAAATCTCCCCTGTTTTATAAGCACAAAATTCTGCATCTACTAGGTCTTTTTCCCTGTGTTCGACCCCGGCCACTATTTCTACAAAATAGTTATAGTGCTGTGGATTATAAATTTATTTGACCAACACGACCTTCGACAAGCCGGACCCATCAGAGGGTGGGGCCCCTTGTTAAAGCCTTGGATTCAGCACTTAAGGGAACAACCTCTCTACTATCCCTTAATAGGGTAGGAGTGAATTTCGTCTTGCTTTACTATGTCCCCCCCAGCTATCCATCTTGTCTTATCCCAAAAATGGTAAGATTATTGAATGACTCTTTTGGACCACTCTCACCCATGCAGATCAAAGGACAATCCTAAATGAACAGGAGCTCATAGCAAGCTGAGGATTAAGATCGAGTTACCTAGGTCATCGCATGAAATAGTCAGTCTTAACAGTAAACGGCGTTATAAAGTAAGAGTGACTTATTTCTCGGTCCTGTCTTGTGTAAACATCTTTTACACAGGATGCCCCTACTCACATGTCTCTACATGAATGATACAGGATCACATTGTTTGCCTCATTTGCAAAGTAGGCCGCATCCATAGTGTTACCAGGATAAGGTACCCAACCTTATCCATTTACTATAGACCATTTATGTTATATACTCAAACTTGATCCCTGTCTATATCCACGATATAGTTCAAGTATTTCATATTATAACCATGGATGTTTCTATTTGACTTAAATTATAAAATAAACAATTTCACTGAATAACATTTTGATTATAAAAATGATAACAAAACTTGAGTTCTAGGACATAAACCCCAACAAGAGAATTCTCAACAAAGGGAATAAATTTGGTGATAACATAGAGAATATCAGATTTTTTACACAGAGGAAAGATCCATGTATATCTAGAATAGTCATCAACAAATGAAACATAATAACGGTAATCATTTATTGCAATTCAGGGGAAGAACCCCATACATCACTATGTATTAGTTCTAAGGGAGCATGTGTAACATTAGCACACAGGGAAAAGGGAAGTTTAAACATCTTCCTATCAAGACAATGCTTACAAACATTGGAATCATGTTTGGATACAGGAAAATTAAAGGAACGAAAGACATTTTGAAGTACAATATAAGAAGGGTGGCATAACGTATCATGCCACACAGTAGTAGATACTCGAACACCAGCTTGAGCTATAGGATGTACTTGTGCTGACAAAGATGATGTAGCAGACAGAGGATAAAGGCCATTAATGTTGGGACCTTGGTACAGGATTCTGCCCGATATATATTGTCCTGAATGGTGAAGGAATAAGCATTAAAGATAAAGGAACAATTATTATCCAGGCAGAGAGTTGATGACCGAGAGGAGATTAGATGTGATATTTGGAACACGAAGGATATTAGAAAGAATGAAAGAAAAAGATTGAGTAGAGAGTTTACCACAACCTTGGTGAGATATAGGAAGTGACGGGTCATTTCCAACAATAATATTCTCCTCTCCATTGTAAGCGGAAGATACACTGAGATTGGCAAGATCATTAGTAAGATGAGCATTACATCCAGTGTCAGTTAGCCAAACCTGAGAATCTTGAGGCAGAGAATTAGTAGGCATAGAATTCGTTGAAGTAGCCATCGCTGCAAGTTTAACAGGAGGATGTCGTCCTTGATAGGAATAATTCATCTGGTTGTAACAGTCCAATGCACCATGACCATATCGATTACAAATCTGATAGACAATACGATTAGTCTGTCGATTATTATCAGAGACAAAAGATGGCTGTACTTGCGGATTGGAGGAGTAGGTATTAGAAGAAAATTTTTGACCACCACGACCACGTCCTTGATTACCATCAGACCGATTAAATCCGCCTCTACCACGACCTTGACCACGCCAATTTCCACGATTACCATCAAAATTAGCAACCATAGCAAGATTGGGAGCAGGATGCGACTCCTCAGCCTTAGATTGCTTGTCGATAGCAGTTTCCTCAGTTTTCAGCAAAACATGGAGTTCATCAAATGTGAGCAACTGAGATCTGGTACGAAGGGAGGTCTTGAGGACATTAAATGAAGAAGAAATACCATTAACCGTGTCAATGATAAGATATTTTGAGCCAATAACAACAGAGACTGTAGCAAGTTTGTTGATAATATCCTTGATTCGTTGGACATATATGCACAATATTTTCCCCAGACTTCTTCGAGATCTTCTGCAACTCAGTTTTCAGGCCAACAACATTCAGGCGTGTAGTCGAAGAAAAATGTTTGGCAAGTTTCTCCCAGACTTCTTGAGAAGTTTTGCAACCAACAACATATTATAAGGCAGTTTGAGTCATAGTAGCATTAATCAGTGTAATTAGGGCTTGATCCTTCTCATGCCATTTCTCAAATTCAGGATTTACCTCAGGTTCACGACCTTCAACAGTGCGTAGAGTTCGATTAGGAGCGGTTGAGATCCATCAACAAACCGAAACAATTTGTGAGCCTTGAGAATCGGTGAGATCTGAAATCACCAGAGGACGTAGTTTGTGGAGTCTAAACGAACTGAGACCAAATTACAGATGTTTGTGAGAAGAAACATCGAAGAATTTTGGTTGTTCTCACTAGTTGTCATGATGAATCGTGGAGAGATCGAAGAAAAAATTTTTCAGACGCATGGAAGAATCGTATGACTTTCGTTGAGTCGTTCTGATACTATAAAGAAATCTGAAAATATTGAAAATACTCTCCACACCCTTCATTAACTTAATTAGAGAAATATATAGGAGAGTACGTCAGGAAATACCAAAGATTACAATAGGAATGAATACACCGGATAAAATTCCTCTATAAACAGAAAGTAACAATACAATAAAAGAATGAAGATACAATTTACACTTATATCCTTTCATCTTGGACATAAACTTGGATTATTACTAGTCGGACGAAAGACATATGAGGCTGAGCAAAATGAAATCTTGTTGTATTAGAAAAGGAGACACTCAAGTTAAAATATAACAAAACCAATCATTGATCTCATGTGATTTGTCTAAGTGATGGGAGTGCTTAATTATTAAATGTATGTGTTAACCTTTGAGCAAGCTATCTGGGTCCCACAAACACATCCAATCAACTTCAATTTTGTGGCTGACAATTAGTAAAACACGTTTATTTCATCATCCCCGTAGAAAATAACTTTAGTCCCATTTATCACTTCAAATTAAAAGGGCCGGGGCTACCCAAAAACCCAAAAATAATGGAAGTTTCCTTCCTACTGTTATGCAGGCTGAGAAGGCATAAAACAAGAGTAACTACAGGCACAAAATACACTAAAAATATCAAAGCAGTTGACAGAAACACCGCTAAACAAACCACCCCTCTTGTAGCCTAATAGGACTAAGAAATTTCTATTTTTATGTATTATCAGAGGCCTAGAAATATCCATTCTTCCAAGAATCGATTGGAAGAACTATGGATAGCTGCAAACAAACACATGTTTACATACCTTGAGAGATTCGCAATTTCTAAATCAAATGTAACGAAATTAAAGAATCTAGACATGGAAAAGACAAGTCACTTTCCTCGCTTCCGCTGGTGGTCAATTTTCAAAACACTTATCTCTTCCCCCTTCCAAAATCAAAATCAAAACCAAGAAAGAGAAGAAGAAAAAAAAAAAAAAGTCAAACCTGTTGTGCTGGTAAACATAGGCCAGGATCAAGAGTGGTTTTGTTTCTGCTACGACAAGCTTCAACGACGGCATGGAGGTTGACGTCCTTCTTGGGGAGGGGAACGATGGTTGGTGTTAATCCCATTGTCGCTTGTGACACTGATTTGCTTTTGGCCTTGCACCATGAGAGATTGTGAGAGAGTGAGGAGAGAGTGAACCGAGACCCATAACTACCTCCTTCTCCGAGACTCACTCCGATGCGAAATCAAGACTCACACAACAACAAACTAGCCTATGAAACCAAGACCGAAGCCAAAACGTGACCGGCGACTGCGTTTCTTTCCCTCTCTTATTTTTCTGCGTTTTTCCCTCGAAGTCAACCCTAACTTAAAGATAAATGATCAAATTAGTATGATGTCCCTCTTTATTAAATGATTTTTAAGTAATGACAATTAATTAAAGTAATAGATGTATGACATTGAAAAAATGACATAGATTTTCGAAAATACGAAAATCTCCATTTTTTCCCGCAAAAAACGCGCCTCTAACATTTTATGACGTTTTTTTTCTTTCTCTTAACTTTATTTCCTTTCCCCTTGGAGTCATGGATTCACAAATTTGTAGTAGTAGATTAAGATGGTAAGATTTTGCTTTTTTTAAAACCGGAGCATAACTCAAGACCCTCCATCAAAAGATCAAAAGTTGGAACACCAACTCCAAATGTTGTTGAACTAAGAAACTAGGACTGCATTTTAAGTTAAATACTCTTTCAATACTAAATAATACTTCAAAACGGAAGCACATTTTCTCTATAAACACAATAAAAATAATTTCATATGTATTATTATGATTTTCAAAATCAAAATTTAAGAATTTTCAAAAGTTCTTCTAATTTGGCTACAAACATTTTTCACAATTCCAAAAATCATACTAAACTCATCCTAAATTTTATGTGATTACACACATTATCGACAAATATAGTAGATGATTTTTTAAACTAGTAATTTTAAATTAGCACCTTCTCTATATACAACTTTAGGATAAACACTAATTACGTAGTTGCTTCAAAGTATTTATTTCAAAGTATTCTAAGATCTTGTAAATTTTATAATGTGAAGACATTGAAAAGTGATTTTAATTGGGCTAATACACTTTTGTGCTTCTCCCTATTATTGGAAAAAGTCATCCAAACTATCTAAATTGTTAATCATATAAAAACATATATATATGGACATTATTGTACAATTCAATGACTATATTTATAGAAAATACCAAAAAAATGTCATTATGATTGACATAAATATAGATTCAAAGGTAATTGTTTTGGGAGCATAACACACTCAACACTCTTGCTTCCATAATCATAGTCACCAGAACAAAATTCAAGTGAATTACTAAAATATCCCTTAAATAATCTCATATGATATTGATTCAGAGGTAGATTGTTGGGTTGACATATTAGAGGGAATCAATGAAGGTCTTGGAGGCATTTGCAAGGAGTGAATGCTTCCCTCTAACATCTCCAATACTCTACTCATTGAAGGCCTATCCAATGGAGATGTTTGAATGCACCACAAACCTATCATAACCATTTTCCGCTCCATTTCTTCGTCTTCTTCCAATAAACTTTGATCCATTCTTGTCGTCTTAATCGTTTCAAATTTCTTGAAAATCCAATTTGGAAAGTACATTTCACTTTCATCAGATAACAAACTCGAGTTAGGATTTCTTATTCCTCCTAATACGAGATCAAGAACCAACATCTCGTAGCTATACACATCAGATTTGTACGAGACAACTCCAAACGCACGACTAAAAACTTCTGGTGCTATGAACCCAGCTGTTCCTCTAGTTCCCAACATTGAAATTGCACTCTCTTTTCTTTTGCAAAGCTTCGCAAGGCCAAAGTCGGATATTTTAGGGTTGAAATCTTCATCCAAGAGAATGTTTTGTGGTTTTATATCGAAATGTACTATCCTTGTACTACAACCACAGTGTAAATACTCCAACCCTCTTGCCACACCTAGGACAATTTTATGAAGCATTTTCATCTCAAGATCACAACTTCTAGGCATGAATCTATCGAGTGATCCATTGACCATAAATTCATACACGAGAGCTATTTTCTTTGTGTTATAAGAAAATCCTAAAAGACTAACTATATTGACATGTGAAGTTCTACTAATACTCATAACTTCATTTTTGAAATCCTCGCCATTGCCTTTCGACACCTTTAGAACTTTTATAGCTACAACTGTACCATCAACTAGTTTACCTCGATAGACTGTGCCATATCCACCTTCACCTACTTTGTTTGAAAAAGAGTTGGTGATTTTCTTTATCTCTGAGTAATGATATCGCTTTGGTCCATAATTGATTATGGATTCTATGTCCATCCTTTTGCTCTTGGGTGTCGATAAAGTTTTGATTGATAGCCTGCGTCTTCTACGAATGTATATGATCATATTGCATAACAGCACAACAACCGAACCCAAACCAACACAAACACCTGTGTCATAAATGTCAAAATTATTTATGCTGTAGATTTGTAAGTGCCTGAAATTGTAAATGCAATTTATCATTTCACCTTACCAATGACAACCTTCAACTTTGTTCGATTTTGATCTCCTGCATAGGAAAATATAAAATACGTTGAATCAAAGTTAAAAATGAAAAAAAAAAAAAAAAAAAAAAAAGAAGAAATAAACAAATGAGGGATGGATGTTAAAATTGTTTATTACTCATTCAAATATCTTATTCCTTTGGAAAAAGAATTATATACACGTGTGGTGAAGGGATAGGGATTCGGATTCGAATCTCTAATATCTTGTTTGAGAGTATATATGTTAATATGCTAACCAATTAAACTAGGTTCATGTTGACAAAAAAAAAAAAAAAAAAAAAAAAAATTACTTTGTAACTTTTCATGTGGTTCATTAAGGCAATTTTAACATCTAAGGAAGTTAATATTTGTAGTTAAGTTTTAGAACTTTTGTGGATGAGTTCAGTCTTTTTTTCACGTTATTTTGAGTGTTTTCGTAGTTGAATTTTCTGTAAGATCTTTTATTTATTATCTTTTTCTGTTTACTTATATGGTTTTATAAGTTTAAGGATGAATGAATGAGATTGAATATTCCAATTGAAATTGATTCATCCAAGTAAATACTGTTATAGGGAACGACAAGGACGCCAACACCTGTCCAATCGCTAGCCATTTGTTAGGGAATAAGGACACTCAATATATTTACACAATAGTATGATATTGTCCACTTCAGATATAAGCCTTCATGATTTTGCTATCAATGGAGATATTTGTTCTTCTTTGTAAACTCATAATCATTCTCTTTATCTAGTCAATGTAGAACTTTGGTCGCTTCTCAATTCCCAACAAATATATGGATGAAGATAATTTTTCCACCATTTTTTTATACAACTTTATCCCTCTTTTTTCCGCCACCAAATATTTCCAAATACACTTTTCTTTAACAATTCAAAATTATAATTACACCAAATAAATGTTTTAATATGTTTTAGTCCTTGACCTTTGCGTATTTTTTTTTACTCCTCAATACTTTATTTGTATTACTAACAAAAAAAAAATGTTGCAAGTTACAAACCTAATTAGGTGTTTGGCACAAATGCCTCAATCCCTTGTGAGAGCTAGTTTTTTTTTTCAAACATATGAGGAGTGGTGGATTTGAACCATAACCCTTTTGATCATTAATACAAATTTTATGTCAGTTGAGTAAGGTTCATGTTAACAATATCAATGCTAAGTTTGAATCTTGGGATTGACATTTTAGCAATGTCAATAAATATGTTAATATACCTCAAACCTTAATATTTTTTGTTCCCTCTATTAAGTGGTAGATCGAGAAGTTTATGTTGGGGCACAACTATATAAGATCAAATAAGTTTAGTCCCATTGTCGAAATAATAATAATAATAATAATAAGATTAGTCTCACGAGTTTTAGATTTGTATTCATATAGTCCATGAACTTTAAAGAGCGTCTAATAGATCTCTGAATTTTCAATTTTGTGTTGATCATTTTAATTTTTTATCTAAAAGGCCTCTTACATATTCAAAAATTTGAAAAATTAAGGCCCCATTTGATAACAATTTGGTTTTTGGTTTTTTGTTTTTTGTTTTTAATTTCCTCACCATGGTTTTCATTTTTGTTAAAAACACACTTGAATTCCTTACCAAATTCTAAAAACAAAAACAAGTTTTTGAAAACTACTTTTTTTAGTTTTAAAAAATTGGCTTGGTTTTTTAAAACATGGAAAGAAGGTAGGTGAAAAACCAAAGAAACTTAGAGTTGAAAGTGGTGTATAAGCTTAATTTTCAAAAAGAAAAACAAAAAACCAAATGGTTATCAAACGGGGCCTAAATGTTATATTAAACATAAATTTTAATTTTGTGTCCAGTAGGTCCTATTGAACATTTTTAAAAAATTAATGAAGCTATCAATTACAATACTAAAAGTTTAAGGTTCAATTAGATGTAAAATTCAATCTTATATCTATTAAAACAATTAGTTTTAGGCCTTTTTTTGATAACCACACACTACAAAAAAAAAATTCACCTTAGCAACGAAAATAATTCGTCACTAAAAGTACAATTTCGACACAAGGAATCTTTAGCGACGAAAACAGAAATGTCGTAAAGGACGTTGTGACGAAAACAAAAAATCGTAGAAAGTCAGGTGTGACGAAACGCCATTTTCGTCGCATGTAGCTAGCGACAAAATCAACTAGTTTTGTCGCAAGGCTTGCAACGAAATGTGTTTTTCGTCACATTTTTTTTTGCATCGACTTTATCCTATTTTCGTTGCAAATTTTTTAAAATTTTCACCCCTAATTATTGATCAAATTAATTCTTTACTTATCTCTTCTATAATTTGTCTTCAATTTTGTCAAGCACATCTTATGAACATTCTATATATATCAAATGAAATTAGATAAAACCCATTAATATTAATAACAATATAAAGATATACAAACTTAGTATATCTACCGTGGCAGATTCAGAATTTTATGTCAGAGGGGGCTTAAAGTGGTGTGAAGTTAATTTTTAATACATCGATATATTTTTGTTTATTTTTATTTTATTTATATTTTGATATTAGTTCGTAAAATAAAGGGTGACTTATTTTTCTACCGAATTATAAAAAAAAAAAAAAACAACTTAAAAGAATAATAACCTTTTTTTTTCATTTACAAGAATTCTAGTTTCTTATTAAAAATAATTTACTAAAAATTTAAGAGATTTTTATTACTCTACTCGAGAAGAATTACGTGAAAATTTTTCTTGCTAATCTGGTAGGACTTTTGAAGAATGATTTTGGGTTGATTTTAAATGCAATCAAGTGAAAATAGTTTATAAATCACTAATGAAAGGTCTAAATTGTTTTAAATATGAAAGTTTAGAGTTGAAATTAATATAATTATTAGTTTGAGATTTTAATCAATACAACCCAATTTTTTTTTTTTTTTTTTGATAATAATACAACCCAAAATTAAGAGCTATTAATTGATTTTTTTCTAAAAAATTATAGTTATATATATTTGTTGTTATTATTGATATTTTAGAAATTTATATTTATATACTTTTTTAAAAGAAAATATGATTTAAGACTAGATACAAATTTTTAAAAAAATTACTTTAATTAGTTTTTATATAATATATAAAATGTAAAAAATTGTTCACAAAAAGAAATGCAGAAAACAAACGACCACCAGCTCGAACTCAGGACGTGACTCTAATTGCATGTTTGAGAGTGATTTTGAAATGATTAAAATCACTTTTGTCAAATTCAAAATCACTCCGAAATATGCTTTTAATAATTCAAAATCAATTTTGATGATATGAAAATTACCTTTACAAGTGTAAAATTAAATATAAAATTGATTTTGAATAATTAAATGTATGTTTCGAGATGATTCCGCCACGGTATATATCTACATGTACTAGCTTTCATGTAAAGTAGTAAAGTTACAAAATAAGCTAGAACAAAATAATGTTTATGCTATAATAACATTTGGTTTTTGTTTTTAGTTTTTTAAAATTAAGTTTGTTCTCCCCTCATTTCCTTACATTTTTTTTAAGGTTAGGAAACATTTGAATTCTTAACTAAATTTAAAAATAAAAACAACAAAAACAAGTTTTTGAAAAGTAATTTATTTTTAGTTTTTAGAACTTTAACTTGGTTTTTGAAGACATAAGAAGAATGTAGATAAAAAAAAAAAAAGTGAAAGTAGTGATTATAAGTTTAAATTTAAAAAATCAAATAGTTATCAAACGGAAACTTAATTTTCTTAGTTCAACAATTAATGGGTTAAGGAATTGAATCATCAACCTTTAAGATGATAATTGGTACATTTATCTACTAAGCTAAGTTCGGATTGGCTAATTCAATTTTTTTTTAATATGTCTAAAGTCTATTGGATTCAGTCTATTGGATTCAAGCCAACAAGAACATAACTTCAACTGGCATAAAGTTGTACTGATAACCACGAGGTCTATGGTTCAAATCCCCCACCCCCATATTGTCAAAAAAAAAAAAAAAAAATCTATTGGATTATATATATTTTAAGAGAGCACGTGCCACTCCTAACTTCAACATGGATTATATATCTTAATATTCATACAAGTCAAACATTATAGATGTTACATCACACAATAAATCACTGTTAAGTTTTATTTTATTATTTTGTTTTTTGGAAAACACCAAGTTTTATTATATTATATACAAACTATTTATTTAACATTTCGTTCTCTATCTTTCTCTAAGTCGAAGATATTGTTCTTTTTACACAAGTCAAAGATATATATGTTCCATCACACTAAATAAATGTTAAGTTCTATATCTAATACCATCACACTATATATAAATAAATAAATATTTCATTGTATTAGTAGGATTGATACAAAGAAAATTTAAACCTCAACGCTTTGTTCATCTATATTTTAGCGAAATGAATCTAAAATATTAGCAAGCACAAAAAAGAAAAAAGAAAAAAAAATCTTGAAAATTCTGGTGGTCGAATTTAAGGTTTGATGGTGTGATTCTAACCACCTATATAATTTATAGGTAATTTTTACAATTTTTCCTGAAACCTTTTGTATACATGTATAAGTTTCTAGATGAATTTGATATTTCAATATGTTAATAAATATTGTATTATGAATTCGAGTCGCTAAAAGAATTTTCTAAAAATGAAAATAAGAAAATGCCTATCTTTCTTTAAATTTAAAATTGAATATAATAATAATATTAATAAGCCAAAATGTCAATACAAACTTTTACATAAAGTATAATTGTTCTTCTAAGAAACTGGAAATTCTAAATTTTGACTTGGGTGAACAGAAACTTAAATGCACTCATATAAAATCCCTAAGTTTTCAAAATAGACTTTTTTAGTCCCTAAGTTTTGAGAAATATGTTTAAAAGGTCCCTAAGTTTTCAAAATAGACTTTTTTAGTCCCTAAGTTTTGAAAAATGTGTTCGAAAGGTCTCTAATATTATTTTTTCAATTTTTTAAATTAATACTTTTTAATTTTTTAATTTAAAAAACCATTAAATATTAAAAAATAATACAAAAATATTAATTTAAAAAAGATGAAAAAATAATATTAGGGACCTTTTAAACTTATTTCTCAAAACTCAAGTGACTAAAAAGGTCCATTTTGAAAACTTAGGGATCTTTTAAACCTATTTCTCATAACTCAGGGACTAAAAATGTCTATTTTGAAAACTCAGGGACCAAAAAGATAATTTTCCCTAAAATGAAAGATTTAATTATAGAACATATAAAAAAAAAATTATAGTAAATATCCCTATCTATATATCTCAATTTGACCAAAAATTTTTTTAAAAAAATTGATCTACTATTAATCTTTTAATTTGTTTGAAAAAAAAAATCCTTTAGTAGAAAAGTTTCATTAACATGCCTAACAAAATGCACTCCTTCTTTGTAACAATATAAGAAGTCGGAGTAAAATTGAAAATTTCAAACGAAGTTCAACCAATTACAATATTAAAATAATTTGACAAAGATTAAAAATAAGTGAATGTGAAAAGAGGTTTTTTTTTTTTTTTTTTTTTTTTTTAAAAAAAAATTGTTTTAAAGAATATGAAAGGAGTTGAATATGAGTATTAATATTAACATTTTCTGGGAAATATTAACTTTTCAATACAAGGCAAAATGACCAACATAGCTCAACTTACTAATAACCACGAGGTCTATGGTTCAAATCCCCCACCCCATATTGTAAAAAAAAAAAAAAAAAATTGAGGCAAAATGTATCAATGGTTACTATAAGTTTCAGCCTCATCAAATTAAAACTTAAATTTTTATATGTGTGACTATATATTTTATCTTCTATCATTTTCCTTTATTTTCACCCAATAACCTTATCAAATATCGAGATAAAACGTCAAAACTTGCAATAAAAAATCACAAAATTAAGTTAGAACACCAGAAACAAACTATTGTATAACTTTACTAAAATTTACAAATTTTAACAAAAATTGAGTGCCACTAATGTCATTTTTACTTAAAATTTTATCAATTTTGGATTATACTCAGGTTTTGTAATTCATTTTGGGAAATTTATCACATGACTAAAATTAATGATACTTTTTAAAGTTTAAGGTTAATACTTGCAACATCTATCTAAATTTGAGGGGTAATTTATGAAGTTGAGGTTTAGGGTAAAAAGATTTATACAAGTGGACAAACTTAGGCTCTGTTTCATATCCATTTAGGTCTTGTTTGATAATCATTTGAGTTTTAGTTTTTGGTTTTTGAAAATTAAGCTTACAAACACTAGTTCTACCTATAAGTTTCATTGTTTTGTTATCTACTTTCTTCCTATGTTTTCAAAAATCAAGTGAAGTCTTAAAAACTAAAAAAAGTAATTTCCAAAAATTAGGCTCCATTTTATAACCATTTTGTTTTTGAAAATTATGCTTGTTTTCTCTCCATTTCCTTATTATGAAACATTTGAATCCCTAGTCAAATTTAAAAAACAAAAACAAAAACAAATTTATGAAAACTATTTTTTTTTAGTTTTTAAAAGTTGGTTTGGTTTTTGAAAACATGGGAAGGAAGTATTAAAAAAAAAAAAAAAAAAAAAAAAAAAAAAAAAACTTATAGGAGAAAGAGTGTTTATAAACTTAATTTTAAAAAAACAAATAGTTATCAAACATGACCTCAATACTTTGTTTTTGAAATTTAGCTAATAATTCAAATGTGTTTTAAACCGAGACGAAAACCATGGTAAGAAGATTTGAAAAAAATAAACATAATTTTCAAAAACCAAAAACTGAAAGTCCAAATGGTTATTAAATGAGACCTAATAATTCTTTGTTTTTTATTTTTTAAAATTATACTTACAAATACTACTTTCTCCTCTACCTCCATTTGTTTTATTATATATCTTCCATCATGTTTTAAAACCTAAGTCTAAGTATTCAAAATTAAATAATAATAAAAAAAAAGTAGTTTGTCAAAAACTCAGTTTTTGTTTTTGAAAATTGACTAAAAATTCAAATAAAAAACAAATGAAAATCATGGTAAAGAAAGGGAGACATCCATATATAATTGTCAAAAATAATCTAAGGCCTGTTTAAGAATTCAACTTGTTTTTATTTTCGGGTCGGCGGAGTATTTATTGAGAAACTGAAGGCGAAAAGTCAGAGAGCAAAATCCGCAGAGGAGAATCAGGATGAAGATGAAGTCAAAAGATGGGAATTAGGGCTACGTACCCGGAGGAGATGCCGGACCTCCACCTCCACCTCCGCCGGCCGGGTAAGTCCGACAAGCTCCGTTATCACTAGGAGCACCGTCAGGACAATAGCAAGTCGTCTGATTCGAACTCAAATCGTAACCGCAAATCCCCTTCGACGCCGCACAAATTCCACATCCATCGCCGTCCTCCTTCAATCTCACCTCAAATCCCTCATTAATGGCCTTCAATATCTCATTAGAGTTCACAACATCGCTCACCAAGGAATCGAACGAAATCGGCATAATCACACTCGCATTGCAGAGGCCAGGTCCGGCGGCACCGACTTGAATCATGCCGAAGTTATAATCAGGGCAGCTAAACTGTGGAGCGACTGGTCCAATCGGAGAAGAGGAGCAATAGATCAACGTGATGTTGCGATATCCAGGATTTATTGTATCAAAGAGATTGTAATCGATTGTGGTGTTGATGAATTTGTTAGGGCAGAGGCTGGCCATGTAATCGGCTCTGGCGATGGTGAGCGTTGGGGAATTCTTTTGAGCGCTGAATTTGAGAATCTGGTATTTGACTTCCTTGATTACGATCGTCGTATTGCTTCCTTCGCAGGTCAATTTGAGGGCGGGATGGCCGCAGGCGGCGGGGCGGCCGTCCCCCCAGAACGGAAAGCCGACGTGGGTGATATCGCCGCAGTTGAAGAGATTGGTGCAGGAGCTGTAGAAATCGAACGGATTACCGGAGACGAGGAAGAGAAGGGAAAAGGAAAAGAGCAGAAGGAATAAGGGAATTGGGGAATCCATTGAAGAACAGAGAGAGATGAGGGAATTTGATCAGATGGGTGACGGGGACCCATTGTAGCAGGGGACTATTGACTCTCTAAAAAGTTGACTTGGAACAAAAATTGGGAGAGAAAATCTCAACCAAAAGAAATTGGACTTTTGAATAGATAATGTTTTGTGGAAATTTTCATTTTAATCATATTAGGAGGAAATTGAGATGGGTGAGGCGGGAAAAATTTTGTATTTTAATGGAAAATCGAATATGTCGAATTTTGACTTGAGTTGTAGAGGAAAGAACTAAGAAGAGATATTATTAAAAAAAAAAAAAAAAAAGAACTAAGAAGAGATATAGGGAGTTTTTATTTATTTATTTTCTTTAGGAAACGATGGAGGTATGGAATTAATCACAAAAAGGTTTAAAAAAAAAAAACCAGGGGATGAGGGGGCACCCTTGCAATGCAAGGAGAAACAAGTGAAGCACAGTCCTTCCTTGAAACATTAAAATAAAGAATTTTGGCGTTCCCTTTTAGAGTGTGTTTGCTTTAATTTTCAAGTGTTTAATTTTGAAAATAATTATGGGGCCGTTTGGGCCATCAACTTCGGAAGCCCGATTTTTAAGCGCCCAAAGCTACGTTTGAGCCCACGTTTTTCTAAAAACGTGATTAGGGTTTTGTAACCCCCCATTTCCCAAATCCCTCTGGCGCCGTTTTTGTTTCCCACTTGTTCCAATTTCGCAGATCTGTCCATCGTTTTTCCTTCCTCCGTCCTGTATTCTCTGTGGCGATCGTTCTCTCTCGACTAAGGTTATTTGTCTTATTCGTTTTACTTACTTCTGTCCTTCCGTTGTACCTTCTGTCGTCGGACGACAGTTTGGAGGTGAGGTCGTTTGGGTTTTTTCTGATTTTTTCCTCGTTCTCTCGCTTGGATCTGGTTTTCTTAACCTCGCCTCTTCGATTGCATGTCTGGTCTTCGGTTTCGAAGGGGAAAAGGAGTTGAGATATATGATCCCCCTCTCAGATCTGTCTTCTCCTTGCTCCCTCTTCGCGAATCCGAGGTACCCTTCTTATTTTTTTTGGTCCCTTGTTTCGGATCTTCACGGATCTGACCCTAACATATGGTTTCTTCCTTCGTTTTTGTTCAAATCCCACCCCATGCCGTGGTTGTCGACGTCGGGATCCTCCTGGTGGGTGTTTGGAGCCAGGTGAGGGGTGGGAGGAAAGGTAAGTCTTCTTCCCCTTCGGTGACCGACCGATGATGTTCCTCTCATGCATGCAAGCGTTTTCCATTTTTTTTGGTAAATAATCCGTGCTTATTTATCATGACCAATCATCTTGCTGCTGATTTTCTGTGTTCTAACACTTATCTGTGTTCTTCTGATTTTTTGGTAAATAATCTGTGTTCTTCGGTTTTTTATTCTGTACTACCCCCCCCCCCCAATTTTTTCGCTGTTCAAATTGTGTTCTAACATTTATTCGTTTTTTTTTGTGTTCTAACATTTATTCGTTGGATACTTTTTTCTTCCTTGTTCAATTTGTTCTTCTGTCCATTATGTGTTACTTAATTTGTTTCTTATGTTGTGCTGATGAATACGATGCTACTGTTCATAAATTTTAATACAGCATCTTCATGCTATTGATTTCTGTCCATATTGTTAACGGGTAATCTGTGTTGGTCATGATCATGGTGATGTCAATGTTTTTTTGACTTGGGGATGTATCTGATGCTGTAATATGTTTTCTGACATCATTTTCATGTTGACCATATTTTTGATTCTAACTACCATTGTGAATACATTGCTTTGCTTGGTTCTATTTCTTTTGAATTCATTTTCCATTACACAATTCCCTTCTGCTCGTAAGGTTGTTTCTCTTTCTTTTGTTCCTAATGTTGGCTGTGTTGGGCTTTATGTCCTAAAACTCGTAGGTAGTGAATGGTGACACATTTTTCACTTGTATCAATACGTTGTTATTAAGATTTTACAATAAAGAGTTATTGTTTATGAAATTGCACAATTTGACCCAAATCCAATAAACTAAGATCCTAGGTTGTTTAGATGAAACTTGAACTAGTATGTGGGGACATACGGGGATCAATGTTCAAGTAACAACCTAAATGGTCTATAGTATAGGGATAAGGTTGGGTACCTTATCCTGGTGACACTATGTGATACGACCCACTTTGTATTCGATACAGATGCAATGATCTAAAGCATCCATGTAGGAGACATGCGAGTGGGGGTATCCTGTGCAATGAGTTTGCATAAGACCGGACCGCGAAATAGTAACCACTAGATGTAACACCGTTAACTAGTTTAGGTTTCTATTTCAATAGGATGACCTAGGTAACTCAATCTAAATCCTGAGTATGTTATGAACCCCTTTCAGGAAGGATTGTCCTTAGATTTGTATGGGTGAGAGTGGCCAGTTCGCCGACTCAATAAGCCTACCATTTCAGGGGCAAGACCGAGTGGGGGCTGGGAACATGACATTACAAGATGGAATTCACTTCTTCCCCTATTGGGGTAAGCAGATGTGTGTAATCTTAAGGGCTAATTCCGGGTCTTGAACAAGGGCGCCCATCCTCTCCTGGTCCGAGAGGAACTGCTGTTTATTAATTGGATCATAAACAGATTGTTCATTAGAGGAATCAGTGGTACTTAAGGATCCAGAGGTAACCCAGGGGTAAAATGGTAATTTGACCCAACTGGCGTTACGAACACTCGTGAAGGATTAACTTACTGTTATTGGTCGATATCCGTGGACACAGAAATATTCTACAGGCTGTACAGTCCATATTTGACTTATTCTGCATCTATTTCCTTTGATGGATTGTATTCTGTTTTTGATACACGTGATTTGCTTTCTTTTTAAATTGAGGTCTTCAATTTAATTATCTTCACCATTTTTTGAAGCTTTTTTTTTCTTCCTATTATTGGTTTTTCTGTTTTTCTGGGAAAACAAAGTGCTTGACACTATTGCTCCTGAGGCTGATCACCTTTTTATTTTTATTTTTTTGGATTTTTAAGTAACTTAGTTAGTTTTGGGTTGCTTGCTGACTAATCCCCCTTCAATTAGCAACCAACATTTCCATTCTTTAGTTGTATTTCAACTTGACCAACCTTTAGAAGATCTCATCGTGGCAAGAGCGAAAGTACGAACGGGATGGCGCACGACGCAAGTTGGTGGTGGATCAGATTGAAGAAATGGCACAGTTCAAATCAAAGTTTTTTTTTTTTTTTTTTTTGTAATATGTACCAAGAACAAAGTTAATTTTAGGGAAAAATACACTTTTGGTCCCTGAGGTTTGGATTAAGTTACACTTTAGTCCCTGAGTTTTCAAACTTGACAATTTAGTCCCTGAGGTTTGAATTTCGTTTCATTTCGGTCCCTCCATCCATTTTTCCGCTAGATTTTAACAGATGGCAGACGTGGCACATATTTTTTTATTTAAAAAAATATATATTTTTTATTTTTAAAATAAAATAATATAAATTAAATTAAAAATATATTATTTTTATTCTTTTTTATTGTTTCTCTCTCCTCCTTCTTCATCTTTATTCTTACTTCACCACTGCCATCATATCTGCAACGCAAGTGGTCCTTCTTCACCACCACCACCGCCGCCGGCGCCGGATCGCCGCCGAATCTTTTTGTTTTTCCTTCTATTTTTTCTTCTTCTTCTCTTTTCTTCCATCTCCTTATTTTCTTTTTCTTTTCAAAACCAGAACGAAACCTCCCTCATCCCTTCAAGCTGTCGGCTCCGTCCCATCTCCGAATTCCTCCCCGACGAACACAACAAACCTCCGGCAAGTAGCAGCGAACGGACAGATAAACCCATGCTCAGATCTGGAAACCCATGCTCGAATTCCCGCAACAAATCTCCGGCGAGTAGCAGTGTCCGGTTTTCTCTCTCTCGGATTCCCGCAGCGAACGGACAGATCTGGGCTCAACCCTCGCTGGAGATTTGGGAATCCACTTCGAAACCCATGCGATTCCCTCTTCAACCTCTGCAAACGAACCCACGCGAGTCCCCTTCAACCTTTGCAAACGAACCCACGCGAGTCCCCTTCAACCTCTGCAAACAAACCCACGCGAGTTCGTCGCCGCCATTGTCAAGATCTACTGTCGCCGTATGGGTTAGATCGTGGGTTTCGCCGTTTTGTGTTTCATTCGCCGTTCGCCGTTTGGGGTTAGATAGCGGGTTTCGCGCCGGCGACGGGAGGGCTCCCTCCTCCCGTCGTCGGCGCCGAAGGAGCTCTCCTCCCTCTCCCTTCTTTTTATTAAAAAAAAAAGAAATGAAGGAGAGAGAGAAGAAAGGAGAGGAGAGAAGAGAAGGGGAGAAAGAAAAAAAAAACTGAACTTTCCGGCAAAGGTCGCTGCCGGCGCCGACAGCCGGCGGCCGGCCGGCCACTGGAGTTGGGAGGAAGGAGATGAAGAAGAAGATGAAGAAGAAGGAGGAGTGGAAGAAAGAGGGGAAGAAAGAAAATGGAGAGAGAAATTAAAAAAATATTTAAATAATAATATTTTATTATTTTAATATTTTTTATTTAAAAAAATAAAAAATAATTTTTTTATATTAAAATAATAGTGCCACGTCAGCCACCGTTAGTATTTAACAGAAAAATAAACGGCAGGGACCAAAGTGCTCCTTATCTCAAACCTCAGGGGTATTTTTGTTGAGTTTGAAAACTCAGGGACTAAAGTGTAACTTAACCCAAACCTCAGGGACCAAAAGTGTATTTTTCCCTTAATTTTATTTCTCTAATATTGTATTGTCTCTGCTCATTTGTCTATTCTTGTTTCATATTCTCATTTACTTATCACCTTTTCAACACAAACATCTGACATGTGCTTTAATTTTTTAATAATTTGGTCTATTTTTCGACCGTCTGCTTCGCCAATATCTATGTTCAGAACGAATATTGGAAATGTAACAAGTGTGGAAAAAAAATTGAAGAATGGAAAATGATTTATTTTTTCTCCTCAAATTTTGGATTCCTTATCAAAAGTGTGACTAAAATCCAAATTTTAGTAAGACCTAATGGAAAGAACATTGTAATTCCTTAATTCTAGAATAATTGCATAAATTCGAAAAAAAAATAAAAAAACCGAATCAGAAACTCAAACTTCAAAACTATGTTTACATCAAATATAAGCAAGGTAACGAGTGTGTAGAAAATTGAAGAATGAAAAATAATTTCTTTTTTTTTTTCTTAACTTTTTGTCAAAATTGTGACTTAAAATTCAAATTTTACAATTAATGGAAAGATCATTTTGATTTCTTAATTTTAGAAGAATTGTATAACACTGAAAAAAAAAAAAGGCAACTTAGACTTCAGAACCATGTTTACAATAGATGTAGGTAATGTAACAATTGTGGAAAAAAAATTGAAGAATGGAAAATGTTTTTTTTTTATTTTTTTATTTGGGATTTTTGATCAAGATTGTGAGTTAAAATCCCAAATCTACAATTAATGGAAAGAAAATTTTAATTTATTAATTTTAGAAGAATTGTATAACATTGATAAAAAAATTAAAAAAAAAAAAAATCAGAAACTCAGACTTCAGAACTCAACACCCCAAACACAGACTTCCTAACACAGACTTCAGAACTCAGCACCCCAAACACAGACTTCCTAACTCAGACTTCAGAAATCAGCACCCCAAACACAGACTTCACAACTCACCCTATTTCACAACTCCCCACTTCCAAAACCTACACCCTTGCCCCCAAACACCTCCTATAGTGTTTGACAACCACTAAAAATGATTTATTAGAAAATGAGATGGAGAAATAAACCATTTTGTGAGAAACACTTGAAACCAACTTTTTTAAAATAGTTTTTAAACCTACAATAACTTGTGTATAAAAAAATTTATGAGGAAATTAACCAAACATATGAGTGTTTAAATTCTAAACAATTTTTATACAAAATGTTTTTTAAAAAAATACATTCCTGGAAAACATTTAAATTAAAATGTATTCCAAACGGACCCTTAACTTCCATCCGTGAAGCTTTCTATTAATCCAATCCAATCCTTCACTGAGAACAAGTATGGAGTCCAATTCATATACATGATATTCATTTATAGGAACTTATTTTAGAGGAGACGATTCCACAGACAACAATCAGATATAAAAAACAAATGAAGGTAAATAATGGAATTTTAGAGAAGACACTGAACATACACACGTACAGATATAAACATATAAGTAAAAAGGGAAATTCTAGTTGAAATCATAAAAGAAAAAATAATGAAAATATTATTAATTCTATAATATGACAACATTTAAGAAACACTACAAAAATTTGAGACTAATGACGGATTATGAAAAAAAAAATTATTGTGAAACAAAAAAGAATTTTTGGAAATTTGAGGAACGATGACCGTCATGGAAAAATATTCATAAAAAGGCGCCACTTTTTTCGGAGAATGACAGGATTTTTTGGAAAAATTTACCAAAAGATGACGATTTTCATATGTCATTAATGGATGCTTTAGATGTCGGTTTTGACCTGTCATTAAATGTGGATGTCAAAAAAGGCGTCGCTTTTTTCGGTGAATGACGGTCTTTTTCGGAAAAATAACTAAACGATGACGATTTTCATCCGTCATTAAAGGATGCTTTAGATGTTAGTTTTGGGCCGTCATAAAATGTGGATGTTAGAAAAGGCACCGCTTTTTTCGGAGAATGACGGTCTTTTTCAGAAAAATTAACCAAACGATGACGGTTTTCATCCGCTTTAGATGTCAGTTTTGACTCGTCATTAAATCATGCTTCAATGTCGTTTTTGGCCCGTTATCTTATATAATTGTGGGCTTGATTAATTACAGGCTTCAAAACAACATCGCTTATTTACAATCATTATCGATGATGGTTATTGTCCATCATAAAAATGGATGGGCTTCAATGTCGGTTGCGACCCGTTACATAATTGTGGGCTTCAAAACGACAGCGTTTAGTTTTGGGAAAATATGCTAGATGGCTAGAAAAAATAAATCATTCAGTTTTTTGGCTAAAATACTTTCGTTTTCTCGGATGTGGCTGCCGCGAATCAAGGGACGCTATGGATACGACCCACTTTGTATTTGATACAAATGTTATGATCCAACAAGTTCGTGTAGGAGACATGCAAGTGGGGGTATCCTATGCAATGAGTTTGTATAAGACCGAACCGCGAAATAGTAACCACTAGTTATAACACCGTTAACTAGTTAGGTTTCTATTTCACTAGGACGACCTAGACAACTTAGTCTTATGGACTCCTGCTCATGAGGGATTGTCCTTTGATTTGTATGGGTGAGAGTGGCCAATACGCCGACTCAATAAGCCTACCATTTTGGGGACAAGACCGAGTGGGGAGCTGGGAACATAATCGTACAAGATGCAATTCACTTCTTCCCGACTTTAGGGAGGCAGATGAGTGTTCCCTTAAGTGGTGACTCTGAGTCTTGAACAAAGGGCCCTACCCTCTCAATGGCACGGGAGGGTTTTCTGTTTGATGGTTGGATCACAAACAGGTTGTTCATTAGAGGAGAATTGGTACTTAAGGAAATAGAAGTAACCCAGGGGTAAAACGATAATTTGACCCAACTGGTGTTACGGACACTCGTGAAGGACTAACTAGTCGTTATTGGTCTATATCCGTGGACACAGAAAATATGTCTGCAGTGAGGAGAGTGCAACTGTGAGTCTATAGTGGAATGTACACACAGTTAACGAATATTGATTAATTTGGCTAATGAGTTTGACCAATTAATCTCACATCGTTGGAGCTTTTGATCTGCAGGTCCATTAGGTTCCACTGTAGCTCATAAAGTAATTTGAGGCAACTAAGTAATAAATGTAAATTGAAATTGTTCAATTTACTAAGGGAAACAATATAATATATATTGATATATTATTATGAGAGAAATAAATATTTGAAGAAATTTCAAATATAAATGTGAATTTGATTCATATTAAATTTATAGGAATTTGAAAGAGTTCAAACATGAATTAATTAATTTAAGGTCTAAAATTAATTTGGACAATTAATTATTTTAAGGCCGAAAATAAAATATGTGATATTTGATTGGTGACTAATTAATTAAAGAGTTAATTAATTGAAAATTAATCAATTATGGAAATAATTAATCACTTATGGAAGTGATTAATCATTTATGGAAATGATCTAATCACTTATGGAAGTAATTAGTCATTTGTGGAAAAGATTAATCAATTATGGAATTGATTGATCATGGATTGATTAAATAAGGAATAGATTAAATCATTTATGGAAATAATTGATTTAATGTGAATATTTTATTCATGGTCTTTCTCCTATAAATAGAACACTAGACCTAATGGTTTAGTAGCCCTCTTGCTCTTAGACTCACAAGTCAAGACCCTAGAATTCTCTATGGCCTCACTCTTAGAGAAAAACTCCCACAAGTCTTTTGTCTCCTAGACTTAGAGACATATCGGTGTAACCTCTTTGGTTATTGTGTTTTTTAGAGGAATTTTCCAGCAAAGAAGAACAAGAAGGCTACTGCGTTTTTGTTCGTTGAAGCGTCGTTGGCGAAGAATGATCAAGCTTACAACGAAGGTTTGTAACGGTTCTTTCCCGTTTCTTTAGAAAAGCATGAAAATAAAAGCAGTGTTATTTTCTAGTTGTTTTCAGCATGTTTATAGCGTTTTACAGCATGTTTAAAGTTTCGTTTTGCCTTTTTATAATGGTATTTTGATATTAATTAATATACGGCGTAAGGTCCTATCGATGTGCTTCCGCTGCCCCGGGGCTTTCATCTCCTTCAGTTTGCACGAAGAATGAGGCAAGAGAAAAACTGAAAAGAAACCGAAGGGGGCTGTAATTGAAGGATGAAACCCAAGGTGGGAAGGTGGAGGGTTTATCTCTGATCTGACATGCAATAAATTGAGGTGAGATTTTAATTTTGTTTTTTTTTAAATACCTCTAACTTGAATATTCAATGAAGTTGGAATTTTAGTTTATGTAATTCCTTGTAACTACCGTACTGGGGGGAGTGTTTGTTGTCATTTATGGGTGTGTAATCAGGGGTACTCATTTTTCATTTTTTTTTGGATCGTATGTGTTCACAGCAGGTGGTGTAATTCCGTGTAAATACGGTACGGGGGGATTGTTTTTTGTCAGTTATGGGTTTGTAATTGGGGGTACTTATTCTTCATTTTTTTGTGTTTTTCGTGAATCATATGTTTATCTTTAATTAGGGGTAATCATATGTTTATCTGTACTGCTAAAAGAATTTGATGCTTATTTTTTTTTTTCCAGAAGCCAGCTTGTTATTCATTTTTAGCTAGATGATAGATTTTTCCGTAGAGAATTCAAATTAGGTTGTTAGGTGGTTTCAATTATGTATTTCTCTCTCTCCCTCATAAATCTCCTACCTTTTAGTTGCATTTCTCTCTCCTAATATTTGATTTAAACGGTAGGAAGTTCTTAGACGTGTTAGGGGTAATTTTGCCTTCTTCAATTAGGAAGTTATTAATTAAAATCACGTTAGCCATTTAGTTAGTTACGAAACCTTTTTAGCTATTTTTCAAGTCCCACCTATTTATTTTAGCCCCCCAATGGACAATTGGGACTCTTGGGCCCCTTTGATTTCTGATTTGGAAAAAGGGGCCCTTTTTTAAAATCTCTTATTTAGGGACCCTTTACTGACTTTAATGATGTCAGCAAAGGTGTAAAAAGTCAATTATAGCCTCTCTTCAATTTTCAAAATAGGAAAATTAATTTCCTCACCAACCACATTAAATTTCCCACCAATTTTCCATAGTTCTCCTTAATGAATAAGGAATTTGGAATGACAAAAACATTCTCATTCCTCATGCTTATTCTTTTTTTTCCTTTAGTCCCCACACAAAATTCTTTGGTCCCCACACGATTTTGTCACGTTCATCACGTTTTGGATTGCTCAATCACACTCAAAACACTTCTGACATTCGAGTTTCTAAAGGAGTACACATTCAAGTTTTGAGCGTTCAATTCTTTACGTTTAATAGTATGTTCGTGGTTTAGGAATAAATTTTTAGGCTATCGTTGTCGAATTTCTAGGTCGAAAGTGATGTTTCCCGGTCGGGAAGCATACTGTTAGCATTCCGACCGGGAAATTCAACCGAGAACCGGGAAATTTGACAGTTTCATCAACACCTTTATTTATTTATTTTTTTTGTTCGTGCAGATAATGCCTCGTGTGTGGGTTTGTTATGGTGGTCTGTGGAATGAGAGGGAAAAGGAATATGAGGGTGGAGAGTTGAGGGGTTTCGACATAGACATTGGTATTGCATATAGTGACTTCTTAAGTCGATTATATTGATTAACTAGTATAAGTTCAGAGGAGTTTGACCTTAGAATAAGTTGTCTACTCCAATTGAAGTCCAGGGCACCCGCGTTTGTTATTAGGAACGATGAAGACCTTAGCACCTTCTTGACGTGGAAGTCAGTCTCTGATGTACCCTATACATATCCACAATCCCAAACTGTCCTAGTAACCAAGCCTCGCGACCATTTCCCATCCCATGCGCCATGCCAAATAATCCATATAAGGTGGAGCAGAATTTATCATCGGCATCGGTCCCAAACAATATACCATCGGCATCTACATCCTTCCCATGCGATGAATCCAAAAATATTCTTGTGTATAACTTGGGGGATGATGAAGACCATGGAAGTGAACTTTATGGTGGCCAAGATTGGGGGGACTACGAAGATGATGAGGAGTACGATGACGATAAGGACACGACACAGAGGTTGATGTAGCTCTGGGAGATGATGAGGAAGAGATTCACGTACAGTACAATGAGGTTCCTTCTGCACTTGAACAGGTGGCGACATGCTCTTCTGTTCCAAATGCTTCATCCAAGGCAATCATCATGACAAATCAGTCTTCCTCTTCTGAAGATGTAGAAGTTGGAGAAGTATTCATGTGTAAAAGAGACTTGTTCATGAGAATGTCTGTGATTGCAATGAGAAGGAACTTCCAGTTTAGGGTTAAAAAGTCAAAGAAGAACATATGGGTAGCCAAGTGTGTAATTGAAGGATGCAAATGGAGGGTTCGAGCTATGACTGTTACTAAAGGGTGTGAAATATTTAAGATCACGAAGTACTGTAATATTCATATTTGTGTACGTGAAATTGTTCACACGAGATTTCGACAAGGAAATTTAATTCGTGGAAATGAACTTGATTTTATTGATTTTGTATGTAGAAGTGTTACAGTCTCTAATATTTATCCTCTGATGCTTTCTCTCAAAATGTAGAGTCTGATCTGAGGGCTGGCGAGCTTGATCTCAGACGGAGGAAGGTTGAATCTTCAACTTGTATCTTGATGAAGAAACGGTTGATTCTTTGGAGTCTTCCAGTCGTTGGATCTTTTGAGTCTTGAGATGGTCGAATTCTAAATCTTGGAGGACTCTCTGACTTCTGAAGACTCTGGACCTTGGGAGAATGCTCTGGACTCTGGCTTCTCTGACTCTGTCTGAATCCCCAAAATGAATGGTGGTCTCCTCTATTTATAGAGTTTGATGGACCTCATATGGGCTTGGGCCTGGGCCCAGCCTTTGGGCTTTGACTCTATTTGGGCTTTAATCCAACTCATTTTTAATAAAATTGGATCATTTTAATTTAGTCCAATTTCTTCAATGATCTCGGGTCACATTAGTCTCGCGTCCAATTGCCACGTGGCATAATTTGATTGGACTCGGCTTATGTCATCTGATGGATCAATGATAGACAAGTGGCATTGTTTGATTTGCCGAATTTTAATGTCTATTAATTTAATTTAGGGACACGTGTAAATTTGTAATTGGTCCCAAAATTATTTTATCATTAATTCAAATTAATGACGTGACAATTTGTGATTGGCCGAAATTTCTCACTCAACAAATGCCCCCTTTTCGAAATTTATGCACCTATATGCGTGCATGGATTTTGAAAAGCATGACTTGTGAGAAAAATACATGACGTTTAGTCATAACTTTAATTTGTGTCGATAGGAAATTAATCAGAATATTAACTTATAATTCCAAATAATTTCGTTTTTTTTTTTTGCTACCAACATTAATTTTGGCCAAATTTTGAATTTTTATTTCCAATATTTTTTTTGAAATTGGAAAATTAATTTTAGTCAAAATTGTGACAATTTTTTTTTTTTTACCTTGGACATGAATTTGGAGGTAGATAGGTATTTTGAACAAGAATTGGGGATCTCTTGGCTTGTCAATTTTATTAGGCCAAAATTTCTCTCTTGATTCATGTAATTTGGAGGCAAATTTTTTTTACCTAAATAGCAATTGTAGGAAATTCATTGCCATATTTGATTAGGCAAAAATTTCCTTGGCCAAAAATCAACTTTTCCTTATATGTATGACCTAATTTCTCCCTTATAAATTGAATAAGTTGCATAGGTCAAGACATAAAGCCATTCAAGCAAGAAAACCTAGGTAAGAAAAATTCTCCACTTTAATTTCTCTTTTCTTCCTTTCATTTGACTTCGAATGCTCATGTACTTTTTTTTTTTGTGTAGGCTTTGAATTCGAGCAATAATCTCCCTTCGTGCTTCTTTTTCACGCTGCCGGTAAGTCAAATAACCTTTTAAAAAAAAAAAAAAAACTTTCATTATCTTTATAAATAGCTACCGCCGCAATTTCAAGATTTGTTTTGTTGTCGTTGCACTCTCCCATGCTCAACTTCAATTTCAATTTCATGCTCATACATACTTTTTTTTTATTTCAAGATTGCAAGGTATATGTGTATGGCTAAGTGGTCTGCAAGTGCTAATTTTTTTTTTTTTTTTTTAACCTATTGCCGCAACACGATGGGTTAAAGCCTCTGCATTATATATAGGGTAGTTTCCACCGCTTCATACATATATATATATATATATATATATATATATATATATTTTTTTTTTGCCGCCGCTGCTTCAGCTTGTTTTCACACACACATGATATATATTTTTTTTTGAGAGAACACACATATGACATATGACATATGATAGTGCTGCTGTGAGTTTCCAGTATATCTATTTTCCTTTTTTTTTTTTTTTTTTTTTTTTTTTTTTTTTTTTTTTTTTTTTTTTTTTTAATTCATGGAAATAAATGCACAAACACAGTACCTACATGAAGGATTCATGTGTTTCTTTCTTTTTTATGTGTACTGCAGCAAATTCAAACAAGGTTCAATATTTTTTTTTTTTTTTTGCTGCTTGCGCGCAACACATATACATTCCCCTTTGTTTTTTTTTTTTTTTCCTTTCTTTGCCGTCAAAACCAACCATTCAGTCCTTTTTTTTTTTTTTTTTTTTTTTGTTGTCAATTTTCAACTTTCTTCAAAATTTCCCTTTTTTTTTTAATTGGCGCGGCTCCAAATTTTTTGTTTCTTTGTTTTTTAACTAACACCGCCACACTTTTTTTTTCTTTTTTTTTTTCTTCATTTTTTTTTTCTTTTCCATTTTTTTTAATTCTGCACTGCAACATGATTTTATTTTTTTTTATATTTTTTTTCTTTCCTTTTGAGTTGAATATTTCCTCTTTTTAATTTTTTTTTATAGGAACTGGAATTAACAAATTTACTTGACGATCTCCTTAGACACAACCTCAATCTTTGTACACCACTTGAAAGGTATATAAATTCTCAATTTTTTTTGAATATCACACATATGAACTTCTTTGATTGCTCCATTTTTTTTTTTGTTGCACATATATTACTGCAATTTGCTTCTTTCTTGTTTGAATGTGTAAGCATCGTGCAACAGTCGTCACCAAATTCGATTGCAGTAATTTCACTCCTGCTAGACCAGTCCCCATTTTATTGGGTGATCTGAGTAACCTGCAGGGGTAGTCACTAGATTCGCCTACAGTGATGCACTCCTGCTAGACCAGTCCCCATTTTATTGGGTGATCTGAGTAACCTGCAGGGGTAGTCATCAGACTTGCCTTCAGTGATGCACTCCTGCTAGACCAGTCCCCATTTTATTGGGTGATCTGAGTAACCTGCAGGGGTAGTCATCAGACTTGCCTTCAGTGATGCACTCCTGCTAGACCAGTCCCCATTTTATTGGGTGGTCTGAGTAACCTGCAGGGGTAGTCACCAGATTCGCCTTCAGTGATGCACTCCTGCTAGACCAGTCCCCATTTTATTGGGTGGTCTGAGTAACCTGCAGGGGTAGTCACCAGATTCGCCTACAGTGATGCACTCCTGCTAGACCAGTCCCCATTTTATTGGGTGATCTGAGTAACCTGCAGGGGTAGTCACCAGATTCGCCTACAGTGATGCACTCCTGCTAGACCAGTCCCCATTTTATTGGGTGGTCTGAGTAACCTGCAGGAGTAGTCACCAGATTCGCCTACAGTAATGCACTCTGTCTAGACCAGTCACTTTGATGACTGTAGTATTCTGCAGGGGTGGTCACCATTTTTTTAACAACACCTTTATTGTCTTTCTTTCTCTTTTTTTTTTTTTTTGTTGCTTGATATTAAGCATTTTTTTTAACTTGCAGCTAAGATGCATCTTCCAGTCTAGACACTTTCAAGATAAAGTCAACGTTAAAGTTGTTCATCTTTGCAGATGTTCTAAAGCGAAGACTTTAATCGCCAACTTTTGAATATGAAGTGAAGTTGTCAACCGTAAATTTTTGAAGAAAAAGCGAGACTGCCTATCGTCAACTTTTGAAAATGAAGTGAAAGTCGCCAACCGCCAACTTTGAAGTGAAGTTGTCAACCGTCAACTTTGAAGAAGAAGCGAGACTGCCAACCGTCAACTTTTGAAGATGAAGTGAAAGTCGCCAACCACCAACTTTGAAGTGAAGTTGTCAACCGTCAACTTTGAAGAAGGAGCGAGGTCGCCAACCGTCAACTTTTGAAGAAGATGCGGGGCCACCAATCGTCAACTTTTGAGGATGAAGCGAAAGCAAAGCATTCAACTGTCAACCTTTGAAGATGAAACAAAGCTGTTGACTGTCAATCTTTGAAGATGGAGCAAGGCTCTCAACTACCAACTTTTGAAAACGAAGTGAAGTCGTCAACTGTCAACTTTTGAAGATGAAGCGACAACGAATCCTTCCACCGCTATCTTTTGGAGATGAAGCAAAGTTGTCAATGGTCAACCTTTGAAAATGAAGCGATGTAGATCGCCAAATTTTGAAGATGAAGTGATAGTGAAGTCTTCAACCGACAACATTTGTAGTGAAGCAAAGTTTTCAACTGTCAACCTTTGAAGATTTGAAGATGAAGTGAAAACGAAGCCTTCAACTGCCACCCTTTGAAGGTGAAGCAAGGTATCAAACTTGGGACAAGTGATAAGCCAAACTTGAATGGAGCAATCGCCGAACATGGAGAGGGTGAGACGTCGAACTTTGAGCGAGCGAAACACCAAACTTGAAGCATGGAGAATGCAAACTTAGAGGAAGTAGGATGCCAAACTTGAAGGGGTGAGACTCCAAACTTTGAAGGAGCGAAACACCGAACTTGAAGTGTGTGGAATGCAAACATAGAAGGAGCGAGACACCGAACTAGGCGAGACACCGGACTTGGAGCGAGCGAATCGTCGAACTTGAAAGAACGCAGCCTTCTTTTATGCATTTAATTCGTAGCATTCCATTCATAGCAATGTACGTCTTCAATTTACTGTGTTGCCCCCAGTAAGGGGAAGCATCTTTAACTTGTATTGTCATGCTTCTATATTTGTGACACTTTTTTTGTTTGCAAGGACTGAACTTAAAGTTTTTTTTTTAAGCTGCCTACGTACCCTTGAAGGAAAGGGATCAAGTCATAACGTAGTTCAAGGTACAAATTTGATTTTGTTTTTGGGCCGTTCGCCTTTTTAACTCATGCGGGCCAGGAGTATCCTGTAGTTTATACTCTTACGATAAGGAGTATTACATTTTAAGCATAATATTTCTTGAGAAACTTGTCGTTGATTGGGCCAATTTTGAGCCCATCTCTGTCAACTATCTTGTATGCTCCATTTGTGTAGACTTCTTTCACCACGTAGGGTCCGTCCCATTTAGGTGTAAACTTGTGTCCTGTATGCCGAGTTGTGATGATAGGTCTTCGAACTGCGAGTACGAGCTCACCAACTTGAAATGAACGAGGCCGTACCTTTTTGTTGAAAGCTTTAGACATGCGCGCTTGATAGCATTCCAAAGCTTGTTGAGCATCCAATCTTTTTTCATCTAATGCTTCTAACTCTTGAAGACGTAACTTAGCATTGTCTTCCACAGTCAAACCTTCTTGCACCGCCATTCGCAACGATGGGATCTCTCTTTCTAGAGGGAGAACAGCTTCTACTCCATAGACAAGAGAATAGGGTGTGGCTCCTGTTGGAGTACGATAAGTGGTCCGGTATGCCCATAACGCTTCACCAATTCTTTCTTGCCAGTCTCTCTTCGTCTTGGAGACTACTTTCTTCAACAAGTTGCATAATGTCTTGTTGAATGCTTCAGCCAACCCATTTGCAGCAGCATTGTACATAGACGAATTATATTGTTTGAAGCCAAACTTTTCACATAACTTGTCCATCAAACTGTTAGAGAATTGTCTTCCATTATCTGTCACGATGCGATGAGGAATGCCATATCGATAAATGAGATGATTACGAACAAAATCTGCTACATTTTCTTTCTTTGCTTCTTTTAATGCAACAGCTTCAGCCCATCTTGAGAAATAATCAGTTCCTGCAAGGATATAAGAGTGTCCTGCCGATGATTTGGGTGTTATAGGACCAACAAGGTCAAGTCCCCAAGCCTCAAATGGCCATGAAGCTATAGTTGGGTGAAGCGGCTCTGGCGACTGATGTATGAAGTTGGCGTGAAATTGACAAGCTTCACATCTCTTTGCATACTGCATCGAATCTTGAACCATCGTAGGCCAGTAGTATCCCATTCTCTTTAGTTGAAAATGAAGCCTTGGCCCGGATTGATGAGCTCCACAAACACCTGAATGCGCTTCCTCTAATGCTTGCACTGATTCTTCTTTTCCCAAACATCGAAGATAAAGGCCTTCATATGAGCGACGATATAGGGTATCTTTGTAGTAGATAAATCGGGATGCTCTTCTTCGTATCTCAGTCTTATGACGCGTCTCGACAGGAAGCTGTCCATGTTGTAGGTAATCTATAATCGGCTGTCGCCAATCTTCTTCTTCAATCACATAGACAGATATTGCATTAGTTACTTGATTTTCCTTTTCAGTTGGAGGCACGACCCACCTTTGGCAGAGTGGAATGTTTAGAACTTCACCTTCTCAAATCGTCAAAGCAGTGGCTAAATTTGCCAATGCATCAGCCTTTGTATTTTCAGATCTTGGAACATGTTCTATCGTCACACTCTCGAAGTTTTCCAATAATTGTCTGGCGTAATTGAAGTAAGGTATCAAATCTTCATGTTTTGCCTCATATTGGAGCAACAATTGATTGACTATCAATTTTGAATCTCCGAAAATTTCAATGTACGTCACCCCGATCTCTTTGGCTATTTGAAGACCAATGATGAGCGCTTGATATTCAGCAACATTGTTCGAGCACACTTCTCCAAATGTGAAGCTATATGGCAACATATGTTTTTCAGGCGAAATGAATATTACTCCTGCCCCTGCGCCATTCCTTCGAGCTGCTCCGTCAAAATACATAGTCCAAGGCTCAGCTAATTCAATGTAGAATATCTCTTCGTCAGGCAAGGCTTCAGATAATTTCCAGTCCGACGGTACCGGATGGTCGGCTAAGAAGTCTGCTAAGGCTTGCCCCTTCACCGCCTTTTGCGGAACGTAGACAATGTCATATTGCTGAAGTAAGATTGCCCATTTAGCCAACCTCCCTGAGATAATTGGTCTAGACAAGACATACTTGATTGGATCAGCCCTTGCCACCAAGTGCACCGTGAAGGCTTGTATGTAATGTCTCAGTTTGTCAATGGCAAAGAAAAGTGAAAGACACATCTTCTCGATGGGTGAATAATTTAGCTCTGCCCCATTCAAAGTTCTACTTAGATAATATAGAGCACATTCTTTGCCTTTCTCTCCTTCTTGAGCGAGTAATGCCCCAAGTGATCTTTCTTGTGCAGCAATGTACAATATCAACGGTTTTCCTGCAATTGGAGCGCTTAAGACAGGAGGATTAAGCAAATACTTTTTAATGCTATCAAAAGCATTTTGACAAGCTTTATCCCATTCAAAGATTGTGTCTTTTCTCATCAGTCTTTGAAATGGCTGACATCGACCTGCTAGATTGGAGATGAACCTTCTTATGTAAGCCAGACGCCCTTAGAGACTTCTTAATTCCCGCAAGTTTCATGGTTCTGGCATTTTCTGAATGGCGTCAATCTTTGTTTGGTCGATTTCAATTCCCCGATGCCTTACTACGAATCCAAGAAACTTTCCCGATGTCACGCCAAACGCACATTTAAGAGGATTCATTTTCAACTGGTACTTTCTCAAACGGTCAAAAACTATCTTCAAATCTTGCAAGTGGTCCTCTCGTTTCTTGGATTTGACCACTAGATCATCAACATAGCACTCAACACGTTTGTGGAGCATATCATCAAAGATCTTCTGCATGGCTCGTTGGTAAGTTGCCCCAGCGTTCTTTAATCCAAAAGGCATCACCTTGTAACAGTATATTCCTTTTGGAGTTCGAAATGCTGTCATCTCTTCATCTTCAAGGGCCATTCGAATTTGATTATACCCTGATGATCCATCCATGAAAGATAAGGCTTCATGTCCTGTAGTGGCATCAACCATAAGTTCAGTGATGGGCAATGGAAAATCATCTTTGGGACATGCATTATTCAAGTCACGGAAATCCACACATACACGCAGTTGTCCATTCTTCTTTTTGACTGGCACAATGTTTGCGATCCATGTTGGATATTTCACTTCTCGAATGAACCCCGCCTCTATCAGCTTGTTGACTTCAATTTCAATTTGAGGAACGAGCTCCGGTCGGAAACGCCTTTGGGCCTGCTTAATAGGTCGATATCCTTGTTTAATCGCAAGATGGTGGACTGCTATTTTTGGATCGAGTCCTGGCATCTCTTTGTACGACCAAGCGAAGACATCTTTATATGTAACGAGCAAATTCAAGTATTCACGTTCCTCTTCAGCACTAAGTGACGCACTGATGAATGTCGGGCGCGGTTCTTCTGTCGTACCCAAGTTTACCTCTTTGAGTTCATCAATCGTTGATTGACTGCCATCTTCTAACGATGCGGGTGCTTCTTCAGCATCACCTTCAGAAATTTCAGTATCTGGCATTTCTTCGAAAGAAATATGGCAGCAATTGACATGTTCTTCTTCAAGCTCTTGGTTCACCTTCGAAGGGTTAGTTAGAATGACTAACTGTCGCTTTACTTTTAAAGCACCTTCTGTATTTATGAGAACAAAAGGTTTTCTCTTCATCCGTGAAGGAACAGTACTGGAAAATCCGTTGTTGTCATTCATCTCGTCGGATTCATCTGTTTCAAGACTTTTCAACTTTCCCTTGCATTGGCCATAGGTTGCTTGAAGGCGATCGAACACGGATCTCGGTGGTTCATCTACTTTCTTCGATGTAGACACACTCAAACGCTGAAACACTGAACATCGGGTAGGAGTAGAAGTTTTGCTCTGACCCTCCTTTTTCGAAGATGAATATTTCAGCCGCTGATGAACTGAAAGACGAGTAGTTGGCGCTTTAATGCGATCGAAGACAGAGATTTTCTGGCTATCATCATTCTTTTTATCTTCTGGATCGCCCATCTCTTCTACTGTTATATGATGTGCATCTACAACTTTCCATTTTCTGGTTATACGAACTGGCTCTGGGGGATTGTACCCTAGTCCGGCTCTCGAGGATGGTATGGCATAACCTTCTTTTTGGAGCTTCTTCTGTGTCGGAGAAGGCTCAGATCTCCCATCGAAGATTTTTAGACTTTTAAACTCCGTATGAGTTGTAAAGTCGTATCCTGCCTTTTCTAGGAGTTTGTATGCATTTGGGTCAAATCCAGCCTTCGTTCGTCTTTTCGGCAAAGTCACTTTGGTACGATCCGTCTTTGATTCCTGAATCACTTGCTTGGTGATTGCTGTCAGAGGCGTGGTGAAATTTTCTTTTAGAATCTCCACATCACCAACCTTCAAAATTCCTGAACATTCTGTGAATGGTGATTCCCCTTTCATGCGTCGAGATAAAGGAACGTAGCGCAATATAGGGACGTTTGACGATGCCTTTTCCTTTGGAGCTTTCGATTTTGCAGGGTGAGCGGATGTTTCCTTTGATTGAACTTCACAAGCATCTATTTCTTCGATCGACTCCTTCTTCGCATTCTTTGGATGCTCTATTTTCTGACTTTCAATCAGAGGAATCTCGCCTGGGATGATCTCTCCTGCTTTATCATTCTGCATATAAAACTTTGCATCTGCAAAGTGGGATTCTGCCTCTGAGAATGGTCCCACTGGGCGTGCCAATTTGTTCACACGAGATTTCGACAAGGAAATTTAATTCGTGGAAATGAACTTGATTTTATTGATTTTGTATGTAGAAGTGTTACAGTCTCTAATATTTATCCTCTGATGCTTTCTCTATCTTCTTTTCTTTTCCTTTCGAAGAAAACTTGAAAGGAGCTGCATTGACTACCATTGACTCTTTCGTAGTGCTTTTGGTAGCTTTCTCAGTATTTTTAACTTCTTTCTTTTCTTTCCTGCCATCGGGGACAATAGAATCTTTGTTCCCTCTAGTAGCAATGCTCAATTCCATGTCATGAGCGCGGGTTGCCAACTCCTCGAAAGTGCGGGGTTTTATTCCTTGCAAGATATAGAGGAGTCCCCAATGCATGCCTTGGGTGCACATTTCAACAACAGACAATTCGGTGAGTTTGTCCTTGCAATCTAAGCTCAAAGCTCTCCAACGGTTGATGTAGTCAAGAACCGGTTCACCTTTCCGTTGTTTAGTGCTAGTGAGCTCCGTCATACTAACGATTCGTCTTGTGCTGTAGAAGCGGTTGAGGAACTCCTTCTCAAGTTGTTCCCAACTATCGATAGTCTCAGGCTCAAGGTCGGTATACCAATCGAAAGCATTCCCCTTCAGTGTTCGTACGAACTGCCTGACTAGTAGGTCTCCTCTAGTACCAGCGTTTTCACATGTCTCGACGAAATGAGCAACGTGCTGTTTGGGATTGCCCTTCCCGTCAATTTGTTGAAACTTCGGTGGCTGGTATCCATGAGGCATTCTCAGATTGTCGATTCTCTTGGTATATGGCTTGGAATACAAGAGAGAGTTCTGAGTCGGTCCATCATATTGAGCTCTGATGGAATTCATGATCATATCCTGGAGCTGCTGGACGGACAGTGAAGCAATAGAAGCGGAATGTTGTGACTGATCTTGTGCAATAATCTTTCCCTTATCTTTGATGGCAGGGGTCTGACTTGATTCAGCAACATCCCGACTTTCCATCTGGTTCCTAAGAGAGGCGATTTCTTGGTCTTTCTCTTCGACCATCTTCAGTAACATGCTGATTTTCTTCTCAACTTCAGCCATTCGTTCTTCACTAGTTCCAGCATCAGTCATCATAACAGACATCACATCAGGACTGGATGTTTCGTTTGGTTGCTGAGAAGAAAAGATGAATTTGCCAAGCATCAGATCTTCTGCAGTGGCGATTTCAAGTTGAGCAGATTCTGTCATGCGTCTCAGCATCTTGTTTGCAATGACAGGAGTTTGGCTGTCTTCATGTTGGGTTTCCTTGGAGCGACTGCGAGTAATTGGCCCCACATAGGAGTTGCTTGAAGCAGCGATCTTTGAAGAAGCTTCTTCGGAAGTCATGATTTCTTTGCGAGAAAAAGGGATGAGAGGTAGAGACTGTCCCACTGGGCGTGCCAATTTGTTCACACGAGATTTCGACAAGGAAATTTAATTCGTGGAAATGAACTTGATTTTATTGATTTTGTATGTAGAAGTGTTACAGTCTCTAATATTTATCCTCTAATGCTTTCTCTCAAAATGTAGAGTCTGATCTGAGGGCTGGCGAGCTTGATCTCAGACGGAGGAAGGTTGAATCTTCAACTTGTATCTTGATGAAGAAACGGTTGATTCTTTGGAGTCTTCCAGTCGTTGGATCTTTTGAGTCTTGAGATGGTCGAATTCTAAATCTTGGAGGACTCTCTGACTTCTGAAGACTCTGGACCTTGGGAGAATGCTCTGGACTCTGGCTTCTCTGACTCTGTCTGAATCCCCAAAATGAATGGTGGTCTCCTCTATTTATAGAGTTTGATGGACCTCATATGGGCTTGGGCCTAGGCCCAGCCTTTGGGCTTTGACTCTATTTGGGCTTTAATCCAACTCATTTTTAATAAAATTGGATCATTTTAATTTAGTCCAATTTCTTCAATGATCTCGGGTCACATTAGTCTCGCGTCCAATTGCCACGTGGCATAATTTGATTGGACTCGGCTTATGTCATCTGATGGATCAATGATAGACAAGTGGCATTGTTTGATTTGCCGAATTTTAATGTCTATTAATTTAATTTAGGGACACGTGTAAATTTGTAATTGGTCCCAAAATTATTTTATCATTAATTCAAATTAATGACGTGACAATTTGTGATTGGCCGAAATTTCTCACTCAACAGAAATGTTGACCCATGATCATAGGCAGGCCAAGAGTTGGGTTATTGGAAATTTGATCAAGTCGAGGTTCCAAGACGTCGGTCGTACTTATAGGCCAAACGATATTATGAACGATATTAGACAAGATTTTGGTGTGAATTTAAGCTACGACAAGGCTTGGCGGGCTAGAGAAGAAGCTTTTATTCTTGCTAGAGGATCTCCAGAAGAATCTTACAGCCTGTTATCGAGATTTAGTAAAGCATTGAAAATCGAAAATCTCGGTACAATGTTCGACTTAGAACTTGAAGACGATAGACACTTTAAGCATGTGTTTATGGCACTAGGTGCTTCTATTGGAGGGTTCAAGAGTTCTATTCGTCCAGTACTAGTGGTTGATGGAACACACTTACGGGGAAAATTCTGTGGGAAGCTCCTTCTTGCGACCGGTTTAGATGGAAACAACCAGATATATCCTGTAGGGTGGGCCTTTGCCGGGGGAGAAACTGATCAGTCATGGACGTGCTTTTTTCGACAGATGGAACGTGCAGTTGGACAAGTTCTTGGTCTGGTCATTGTGTCTGACAGACATGCCAGCATCGGTAAGGCAGTCAAAACTGTACTCCCTAATGCATTTCATTGCGTGTGTATCCGGCACCTAGGGGAGAACCTGAAAATGCATTTTAAGACCGGGAACTTCATGAAAGTATTTGAGGGAGCTGCGAGGGCATTTCCCGTGGTCGAATTCAATGAGTATTGGCAGCAACTCCCAGAAAATGTTAGGACATACCTACAAGGGGTCGGAGTTGAGAGGTGGGCTCGGCATACCAGTGTGGTCGTCGGTATAACCAAATGACCACCAATCTTGCAGAGTGCACTAACTCAGTGTTGAAAGATGCATGAGAGCTCCCAATCACCGCATTCATGAATCATATCAGAGGGTGGCTCCAAGCAAAATACTACAAACGCAGGAATAAACACTCCAGTAACCCGAGCCAGTGGTCAAAGTTTGCAACGAAAATTTTGGAAAAAGCAGAGGAGAAGGCAAGGAGGCACGTGGTCAAACCTATTGCTCGATATGAGTTTGAGGTCGAGGATGGACATTTGGGTGGACGTGTCAACCTTCACGCTAGAACATGCACCTGTCGTGAATTTGAGTATTACAAGCTTCCATGCTCCCATGCGATCGCTGCATGTACTTATCGACATATCGACTATCATACTCTTTGTTCCAGAGTCTACCATGTGGACTCTTTGATGGATGCATATGCACAACCCATACAATCCCTTGGGCATGAGTCTGAGTGGAAGAGGTCACCTCAATTCGTCGATGTGGAAGTCTTGCCTCCTCGAAGAGTGCCTAGGGTTGGTCGTCGTCAGACGTTGAGAATACCGTCTACGGGAGAAGTGCAACATGTCTGCAAATGCAGCCGGTGCGGGAATAGGGGTCATAACAGAAAAACATGCAGACAACCATTGAACAATTCTTGATGTGTTTTTCCATTAAATGTTTGTATCCTAGATGTTTTGAACATGAATTTTATTATATTTCTCTATTTTGATGTATGTAATTTCTCCTTTCATCATTTATTTTATGTAGCGTACGTGGCCTTGAAAAATAGAAGGAAAAACAAAGGCTGACCCTTATCCTCGACCTCAGTATTGGGCCGAGGCCGAGGAGGGTGAAGACGGGCCGGGAAGGCCTCAGCCCGTTTGCTGCTTGCTTTTAAGCCGTTATCCGCCTGTCTAGGCCCACCAATTTTTGCTTACTTGGTCCATGGTGATGGTGAATATTTTTTACCCATAACAGCAGTGAAAACTTAACTTCAGAATTATATTCTAAAAACATAACACCATATTTCAGAAAACTAAAAGAATGGCCTATTGGCCCAAAGTTGTACAGCAAATAGACGCCGACAAATCTCCATTTTCTCCTGACTAAGACTACCTAAATCTAATATAGTTACATCATATTCCAAAAACTTTACAGTGAAGACCCCACAATTCCCACTATCTCGTTGTTGTGGCACTTGGGTCTTCCTACTGAATCGCCATGGATGTGTTGGAAGAGACGACTTTTCCTTCATAACGTTGCACCTCAGTAGCAGCCTAGGAAAAATTGTGCATATCGTATTCATCTGCTCCGCTATGTCTGCATCTGAATTCAGTGCCACTAGGGAGTCTATCAGCACAAATTCGCCCGTGTCAAAGTCAGCGCACAGTAGAACCCAATGGTTTCTACCTAAGTTGAAGGGCATGTAGACAGCATCAACCGAACTCCAAGGAACACAGTAATATGTGTGGTCTCCCATTACGTAGTTAGTGACCGTCTTGAATCTACTCCAATCGAACGTGTCATTCGCATGGTCACTGCGAAGGAGTTCTTCGTACACATCCCCACGCCTAAAAAATTCATGCACAACATGCAATATTAGTACAGTTCAAATGTAGTGAAATTCTATAATATGAAAATACGTACTGTTACAAATACATCCGCCGTGACGAACTTCCGATGGCATAAGTCAGGATGGGTATCCATCTTCTTCCAAACGAAGAGGAACAAAGAGTCAATCACCTAAAGAATCAAAAGAATAGTCAATTGTAGTCCTACCCTAAACCATAAACCCTAAGACCTAAACCCTAGCATACCCTAAATCATAAACCCTAAGTCCTAAACCTTTAACTCTAAACACTATCCATAAAACCATAAGATTTAAAAAGGAAAAATACACTTTTGGTTCCTGAGGTTTGGGTGAAGTGACACTTTGGTCCCTGAGTTTTCAAACTCAACAAAAATACCCTTGAGGTTTGAGATACGGAGCACTTTGGTCCCTACCGCCAATTTTTCTGTTAACTTCTAACGGTTGCTGACGTGACACTATTATTTTAATAAAAAAAATTATTATTTTTTATTTTTTTAAATAAAAAATATTAAAATAAAAATATTAATATTTTTTTATTTTTTTTATTATTTCTCCCTTTCTCTCTCTTATTCGTCTTCTTCTTCTTCTTCTTCTTCTTCTTCTCCCTCCTCCTTCTTCTTCTTCCTATCTCCAGCGACCGACAGCCACCGCTTGCCGCCGCCGCCGGCGACAAATTTTTTTTTTCTTCTTCTTCTTTTCTTTCTTTTTTTTTTCTTCACTGATTTTTTTTTAAAAAAAAAAAGAGAAAGGGGAGGGAGATCCCTCCTCCCTCCCCTTTCTCTCTTTTTATTTTTTTTTAAAAACCAGTGAAGAAAAAGAAGAGAAGAAGAAAGAAGAGAAGAAGAAGAAAGAAGAAAAAAATGAAAAAAAATAATAAATTCAGTCGCCGGCGGCGAGCGGTGGCCGCCGGTCGCCGGAGATAGGAAGAAGAAGAAGGAGGAGGGAGAAGATGGACAATGTTCCATTAGCTACTTGGAAATCAATTTCTTAGCAAGTTATTAACATACGAGCTGCGAGTTAGGGCGTCAATCTAACCTACTGCGCATGCAAATAATACGAATTGAATCCAAAATACAATAGCAATATGAAATTAAATAGACATTCAAAACATGAAACTCACAAAGAAATACATTTTATAACCCAAAAATCATCCAATCGGCGTTAACGAGTTTAGACGGTGGTTAAGCCGACTAAAACCCGCGACCCAACGCTACAATAACAAGAAAATACAAAGGAAATCAAAAGGCAAACTTACACCTCTTAATTCTGGTCTTTAAGGACAGAGAGAACCGAGAGGAAGACCAAAAATAAAACCCTAAAACTTCATACATTCGGCGGAAATAAAAGAGGGAATTGATAGAAAAATTCGTTGTGGCGTCTCGACGCTAGGCATGGCGTCTCGACGCCGTGCCATATGGGCCTAGGGCTGAAAATGAGCCAGCGTCTCGACGCCAGGCCTATTTTCAGCGTCATTCGACTTCAATCTTCGTCGTTTCTTGCTCGATTTGGGCCTCGAACCTTTGACTCCTTGGAACTATTCTTCGGGCTCATCACGATTCTCACGGTCTTCTCAACTCTCTAAATTGACCGAATTAACTCCAATTTGTGTAGTTCGTCCCTGATGCCCTGAATGCACAAATTATCTACAAAACAAACAAATAAAGCGTAAAGTGCACCGTAACAAGTCTATATTAATAACAAATAAATAGGACTAATTAGGTCCTATCAGATGCACGTCGATTTGGTCTTCAACTGAATTCCTTAGATTTCGTTTTCTTCTCCGCCTCTAACAGCCAAAAAGGATCTTCCTATATTTACGTTTTCTTCTCCCTCTCCAATCATCAAAAAGGATTTCCTCTCTCGCTCCAATAGTGTTTAAACCATGTCTAAATATCATAGCTTAACTCATATCTTTTCATAACATGTTCAAAATAGTGTTTGTCATAGTTTAATTAAAAACTTTCTCAATCACACAAAATGACAGTACAACAGATTACGATTCTGTTAGGCTGCATCTGGAATGTGAAGGGGCTCTACAATGATTTCAAGTCTGGGATTGTGACTGTTTTTTCTGATTCTAACCTCTCTCAACTCAAGGAATGTGTGGCAAACTACCTCAATCTCTTAGACAGTAGTAGTATCTGCCGGTTAACACTTTTTATGGACGTGCAGGTGCAAGCTCAGCCCGAGGGAAGAAAAATTTTGACTTCATTAACTCAAATGGGGTCGACGCGTTTGTTGGGGTTTATGGCCTAAAACTCGTGGATAGTAAGTGTAACAAAGTTAAATATAAAATGTTATTGAAATAATTCAATTTCTGGTTGTTGAATAGTTATTTTAACTATGTATTAATTAACCCAAATCCAATAAACTAGAATCCTTGGCTATGATATGAAACACTCAAACTTTATGTAGTGACATAACAGTGGATCAATTTCGAGTGATAGCCTAAACGGTCTATAGTATAGGGATAAGACTGGGTACCTTATCCTAGGAAAAACTATGTGACGCAGCCCACTTTGTTTTAGTACAAACGATGTGATCCTGAATCATTTATGTAGAGACATGCGAGTGGGGACGTCCTATGCAAAAGAAGTTTGCATGAGACCGGACCACGAAATAAGTCACTTTCACTTTATAACGCCGTTTACTGTGAAACTAACATATTTCAAGCGATGACCTAGGTAACTCGATCTTAATTCTGAGCTAACTATGAACTCCTGTTTATTCGGGGTTATCCTTTGATTTTCATGGGTGAGAGTGGTCCAACAGTGCTGCTCAACAAGCCTACCACTTTGGGGATAACACAGGGTAGATAGCTGGGGACATAGTCCTGCAAGATGGAATTCACTCCTACCCAACTTTAGGGATAGTAGAGAGGTTGTTCCCTTAAGTGCTGACTCCGAGATGTGAACAAAGGCGCGCCGCTCTCTCATTGGCCTGAAATGTTTTAGGTTTAGTGGTCGGACCACAAACCAATTGTTCATTAGGGACTCAGTGGGGGCTTAAGGAACAAGAAGTGTTATAGGGGTAAAACGGACTTTTGACCTAGCTATAGTTACGAACAACCTGTGAAGGATTGACTTACTGATCACGGTTATACCGGGTGGATAGAAATATATCTACAGTGAGGGGAGTGCAACTACGGGCTATAGTGGAGTGTCCCGTTAGTTAACGAATGTTGGTTAACTAGGTTGAAAGAGTTTAACCAGTTAAACCTTGTATCGTTGGAGCCTATGATCTGTAGGTCCATTAGGTCCTCCTGCTAGCTCATACAGATTAACCTTAGAACAGAGTGATGAAAGAATTTGAAAACGTTCAAATTCGATTTTGGGAGATATCGTTAATTATATTCAATATAATTTAACTCGTCGGTTTAATTGTGTGTTAAACTATATTAAAGAGAGAGTTGAAAATATTTAAATATCATTTAAATATTATAAATATGTATTTGATACATATTTTAAAATAAATATGAATAAAGATTCATATTTGTCGGGTTTTTTAGAGAAGTCGGGAATGTAGTTAATTCAATATTTAATATTGAATTAAAGAATAATAATTAATTAAAGAGTTTAATTAATTAAGGTTAGTTTTATTTAAATTAAATTCTTTGAATTAATTTATTCAAAATTAATCAAAATTTAATTATGAAAATTTGTTTTAATTTAAAAACAATTTTTCATGCATTTTTCCATGTAAAGACACCTAATGAGGTGACTTTTCAATCCAAAATTCTTCAAGATATATATATGTTGTCTTCATCTTGCTTGAGAAGCTGAGGATTTTGCAAAAGCTGACATGCAAAATTGATGAAAAATTTCTTGAAAGACAGCAAGTTTTCTCTCCCAAAACCGTAAGCTTCAAATTCTCTTAAACCCACTTCTTTCTCTCTCTAATTCATCATGCTCGAGTTCCCACAAGCCCATTCCAAGGCCACAGAATAGCGGGGAAGGCTCTAGCGGTAGTTGACGGGTCGGAGTTGTCGAGGCTCCTGTTGGTCAAATAAAATTTATAATCCACGACACTACTACTAATTTTGTAGCAATAACGACCGAGGTCGAACACAGGGAAGGGGGATCTAATAAGTGTAGGATTTTATGCTTATGAAAACAGGGGGGATTTTTTATGATGAATGACAAGCAAGAAAAATTAAAATAAAATAACTAAATGCTGAATTTTAAATGGCATAAAAACTAAATATGCAAGGGAGAAATAAGACGGGGTCAAATACATAAAAAGGGATCGTTGGATTAGGATTTATTATGCTTGATTCTAATTCATTGGCTTCCTAGTTTTCTCTAATGGTTGCTCTAAACTGATTTCATTAGTCCGATTGGCTTCTGGGTTACTCGGAGGACCCCCCAACACTAACCTGTGCTAATTAACTCGCTAATCGTGAATTCGGCAATTAACAAGATTAATTAATATAGACTCTATCGCTCGCCACCTCTTATGCATAATGTAGTAACAATCCTAGACCTCTGCAACGATTACTACCTATATCTAACTAGATTATTTACAAGCAATTTTACAACTACCTATTAAAACTATCCGCTTTGGGAACGTGGGTCCGAAATTATAGGGACTAAATTCAAATGCAATTTAAATTTAAATTCCTGCAACCTTTAACATGTATCCTAGGCCTATCAAGGGTCATCTCGCGTAGAGAGTGGCTTGCCTCAACCTAGTGGCTATCTCAAATAACTAATAGAATACACAAGCGGTAATCGCATAGGGCGTCAATCCTAATTGACTAGCCTCATGTATTGGTTTAAACGGGATTACATGCAAAACTCAATGAAAATACAGCAAAGACAGAAGATATGAACCAGAAAACTCAGCCAATATTATTAGGAATCAAGACAAAAATCCAATCCAACGATCGAAAGAAGTTTAGCTACGCATAGATGAAGTAAAAGTGATAAATAACATGAAAGAATCCATAGTAAATGACCAACAATGGTCTACAAAGGTGCTGGAAAGTAAAAGAGGCAAAGAAATCGTAAAAGGACCCAAAATCTAACCTAACGGCAGACTAAACCGAGACCTAATATATATAGAAAAAACGTCGGCGTCGAGACGCCAGGGCACAACATCTCGACGCTGCCTACTTTTGTCTTCGGCCCGAAATCGCGTCGGCGTCGAGATGCCAAGATCGGTGTCGAGACGCCAGCCTCTAATCTCGACTTTCTACTCTTTTTCTCGGTCTTGTCGTGCTTCTTCTTGGTTCGGGGCTTCAATCTTTGGCTTTCGGTGTCATAATTCAGGCCCGCTTCAGCACAATTGGGTATCTTCACCTCCTCTCTGTCCAAGACATCGAGATGGCTCCAAAAACTCCGTAATTGGCCCAAATTAACACCAATTAGCGTGATTGACTCCCGACACGGCCTAAGCTCAATTAACCTGTAAATAGGACAAGTAAAGCATAAAATAACTCTAAGAAGCTTAGATTAGAGGCGATAAAATAGGACTATTTAGGTCCTATCAGTAGTCCACGTCAAGTTCGTGTAAATAAACAACCAAAGAAATCAACAAATCGAAGCTTCAAAGATAAGTTTTCGAATTCCTCTGTTTTTCGTTAAAAATTCTAGCATGCTTGTTCTTGAGAAATTAATGAAAATCAAGGCCTAAGATCTGTAATCGCTTCCGCTCGAGTGTTCTTCACTCCTTCAACGTTGACCGACAAGGTGCCTGTATCAGAGAGGTGCATATTTTCTTGCAAAAAACATCTGAAGAAGGAAGTTTATACCCTTGCCATAAAAGGAAGTTTCCCATTCAAGAACGTTAAATCCAATAGCAAGCAGTTTACAGTGGCATGTATAGACTGAAGTTGTTTATATCACACATGCAGAAGCAATTTAAGATCTTAGGCACACAATTTTATCAATTTGATCCTAGAAGACATGTTGTCCATATGAACAAAAAACAGAGTAAAACGGTACCTACCTCTTGAAGCTCCCAATTCGTATAATTCAATGCTTTATAATTCACATCAACGGCTTTTGGAAAACCACTTGGATCTTCTCTACTATCCTCAGGCCTTGGAACGGATTGTGGGATTGTAACGCCCCAAGCCCAGGATTCGGAATTCGGATTCGGCACCTCACGGCCCCGACTGTTAGGTTTTATGCCCTAAAACTCGGAGATAGTAAATGTACATTTGACCGAACATTAATAAAAGTGATGTATTATTCAATATTTGTATTATATCTTGTCTTATTAACCCTAATCCAATAAACTAAACATCCAAGGCTAATAGAATGAAGCTTGAACTAGTATGTAGGGACATACGGGGATCAATGTTCAAGTTTTAGCCTAAAGGGTCTGTAGTATAGTGACAAGGCTGGGTACCTTATCCTGGTGACACTATGGATACGGCCCGCTTTGTATATTGATACAAACGTATTGATCCAACGCGTTCATGTAGCTGACATGCGAGTGGGGGTATCCTGTGCAATGAGTTTGCACAAAGATCGGACCGCGAAATAGTTAACCACTAACTATAACACCGTTAGTTAGCTCGGTTTCTATTTCATTAGGATGACCTAGGCAACTTGGCCTTAATCCTGAGTGGATTATGGACTCCTGTCCATGAGGGATTGTCCTTTGATTTGTACGGGTGAGAGTGGCCTGTTCGCTGACTCAATAAGCCTACCATTTTGGGGACAAGACCGAGTGGGGAGCTGGGAACATAGTCTTACAAGATGGAATTCACTCCTTCCCGATATTAGGGTAAGTAGAGGTGTGTTCCCTTAAGTGGTGTCTCCGGGTCTTGAACAAAGGGCCCTACCCTCTTTATGGCACGAGAGGGACTTTTGTTTGTTGGTTGGACCACAAACAGGTTGTTCATTAGAGGAGCACTGGTACTTAAGGACCAAGAGGTAGCCCAGGGGTAAAACGGTAATTTGACCTAGCTGGGGTACGAACACACGTGAAGGGCTAACTTGCTGTTGACGGTCGATATCCGTGGACACAGAAATATATCTGCAGTGAGAAGAGTGCAGCTGTGGTTCTTTAGTGGAGTGAACCACAGTTAACGAATATTGATTAACTTGGTTAATGAGTTTAGCCAACTAATCTCATATCGTTGGAGCTTCTGATCTGTAGGTCCATCAGGTCCCATCGGTAGCTCTATAAGGGCGTTGAGGTAAATTTCTAAGGAAGGTATGAATATTCGAAGGTGTTCGAATATTAAGCAAAAATATGAATTTGATTCATATTCAAACTATAGGTTATAATTAATGTGCATTGGATGTACATTAATACTATAGTTTTGTGAGAGAGAATAATAATTGAATATATGATATTCAATTTTATTAATTTTTTTTAATTAATTAATTTTTGAATTAATTAATTAATTTAGTTTAGTTAAATTTGATTTAATTAAACTATAGTTTAAAGAGGGATATTAATTTAAATAGGATTTAAATTAATGTTGATTTAATTAATATTGATTAATTAAATATAATTAATTATAATTAGAATTTTGGATTTTAATTTATAATTAATTAAAATATCAGGTAACTGATCTGATCAGTTACTTGATAATTTGCGTGAAGTGGCCCTGGTTTTCCTCTCCTCAACGATAGGTAAAATAGAAAAGGGGTCTCTTTCAGTTTTTGATACTCAGACTCTCACGCCTCTCTCCCTCTCTCTCGCCCTCTCTCGTTTTGCTCTCCCTCTGTGAATACAGAGCATCATTCCAGAGAAAATCCTTAGAGATTTGGGGGTTCCCACAAGCCACTCAACACACATACCTTAGAGGATACCGGTGCAATTTTGGTGGTGGTGTTCGTGATCTTTTTCCAGCAAAGAAAAGAAGTTTTTGCTGCTGTATTTGGGTGGAGAACCAAGAATTTTTGGCGAAAACGTTCAAGAATTTCTACAAGGGTAAGTTTTTCTTGAACTAGGATCAATAGGATCCCTCTTAGATTAGATCTAGGAGTTTTTTATGTTTTTTCCAGCATGCTTTATGGTTTTTACAGCATGTATTCTGTTTATTATATCTGCTGTAAATTTGTTTCTTTTGCCATCGTATTGGTTTCCCAATCGGCATTTAAACCGATTAAGGTCTCTGAACGTTTCCGCTGCGCTAGGGCTTTAATCCCTGCACCGACATTCCCCTACATCCCCTACATCCTTGCGACATCACCATACTTGTCTGAAACTGCTTCTAAGAAGAGTGAAGACTATCCCCACAAACCAACACGGGGTCCTTTTAGCATGCTTTGTCCTCACTCACATGCTTCCTAGGAAAATTCCCAAGAGGTCACCCAACATAGAACTTCTCCAAGTCAAGCACGCTTAACTTCAAAGTTCCTATGATTGAGCCACCGAAAAGGAAGGTGCACCCTGTTGGTATAAGTAGTATCTATCAATTCCTTTAAGCTTATCTTGACCATGCTTTCATATTCTCAGGACCCCTCTCATTCGGATGTGATCTCAGTACATTCATGTACCTCTCCTAACATCGAGCGTCACATGCCCACCAGCTTCCGCCTCGGTTCGTCCCCGAACCACATCCTACTGGGAGAGGTTTCGCTCTGATACCATCTGTAACGCCACAGGCCCAGGATTCGGAATCCGAATTCGACACCTCATGGCCCCGACATTCCCCTACATCCCCTACGGCCTGGCGACGTCACCATACTGGTCTGAAATTGCTTCTAAGAGTGAAGACTATCCCCACAAACTAACACGGGGTCCTTTTAGCATGCTTTGTCCTCACTCACATGCTTCCTAGGAAAATTCCCAAGAGGTCACCCAACATAGAACTTCTCCATGTCAAGCACGCTTAACTTTAAAGTTCTTATGGTTGAGCCACCGAAAAGGAAGGTGCACCTTGTTGGTATACGTAGTATCTATCAATTCTTTTAAGCTAATCTTGACCATGCTTTCATATCCTCGGGACCCCTCTCATTCGGATGTGATCTCGGTCATTCATGTACCCCTCCTAACCTCGGGAGTCACAAGGATCCTCAATTGATAGGAATTGAAAAGGAAAGCTTATGGGTATAAGCAAGTTTGAGAGTTTGAGTTATGGAGGTTTTGGGAGAATTTTTGCAGCATTTTAGATTGAATACTTCCACCAATTTTCATCAGCTCATCCTCTATATATAGAGAAAAATCATGCACAAGAATTGCACAAAAAATTGACAGCAATTTGGGAGTGATTTGAGTCATGGATTAGGTGGTGCAAGAAGGCTAATCTAAGGTGATTAGTCATTAAGCACCACCTCCAAAAATTACCAAAATTTTGAATTTCTTTGAAATTCAAAAATTTATAATTTTAAATATAAAATATGAACAATCCCACTCAATTATGATTTTATTTAAATTTAAATAAAACTTTATTTAATTAAAAATAAAATCATTTAATTTAATATCTTATATTAAATTAATACCACTTGTGCAATCTTGGTTTTTGTAACGCCCCACGTTTTATTATTATCTAACCTAGTGACATTACTAAACTCCTATTCAAACTAACTGAGAGCTCCAAAAATTTCGGCAGCATAACTTCATACATAGGACGAAACAAAAAATTTTTAACACCTGTTAAACACCAAATAACACTTCTATATTATTTCATTCTACCCCACAACTCCACAGGTCAACTTCATAATAGATTACGAGTCAGATCTCGTATCTTCAACCAACAACAGATTCAAATTCGTCTAGTGCAAACATGCTCTTAACTTTCTAGAAACGGTTCAACTTTATTAATCATTAACATATTTACATCCTAGTGGAAGCATGAAAATCTACACAAGATGACAACTAAAAAACTAATCCAACCTATATGCAAGATAAAGATTCAACCTATCAACAACCAAGTAAAAATTAATCTATCCAATGGAAATATAAACAAATAAATGGACCCTTGTAGTCATCCCTCATGAACCTCCCCATCTACATCACCGGGCACATAAAGCTCATCACCTGCATAATCTAAAAATGTTGGGAAGAAGAAAGGGGAGAGGTATCAGTACAACCACAGTACTGGTAAGTAGCTCACCCCCGGTGAGCCTCCAAACAACAAACAACCACAACAACATGCTATCCACACACATCATGCTTGTAAAGCGATAAACAATCCAACATGCTCTTAAACACGAAAACAACAATGCCAACTCATGGTTCATGCAAAAATGGGATGGCAACATGAATCCATGCATCATGCTATGCACCCCCACATGGTTTCCGCGCCATGCCCGCACACTCACACGTGATTTCTGCGTCACGCTCCGTACTCACAACCCACACGTGATTTTCGCGTCACGCTCCACACTCACACCCACACGTGATTTCCGCGTCACGCTCTGCACACACACCCAACACATGATTTACGCGTCATGCTCCGCCTCTCCCCAATGATCGCACACTATGCAGACACGACTCTTATGCAGCATAGTTATCATGCAACAATACCTCATGCTCATGAATTAAACTAGCAGCATGGTTATGAATCAACAGAACAATATGCTTAAGAATCAAACAAAGCATCACGTTCATTCACATAGCGAGCTACATACATATTAAAAACAACATGTAATAACAAGCAAGTAAGGCAAACGACAAGCTCAAACAAACAAACAGGCTCATCCAAGTAGAAACTACTTACACAAGTTTAAAACACTCCTAAATAGACCAAGAGCAGCTCCTAAAATGATCCAACAATCTCCTGAAAAAGAATTGCAAAGCTTTAAAGATAAACTCAATTCAATCTATACTAGAAGCCCAAAAGTGCTTAAAAAGGAACACTCTTACCGAATAGGACCCTTAAGCTTGATTCAAGCGCTCAAAGTGGCCTAGGATCCCAAATAGGGAGATTCTAAGCATTAGAAACCTATTTAGACTAATTCAAGGAGATTCACACAAAGTTTTAGCACTAACACTTTACCCAAAATGAACTTTGGTTCTTGGTCATTAGTGCTCGATGCGTTTGGGATAATTAAATTAGCCTAATTTGATTCGAACTACGAGAAACAACTTAACAACTATTAGGAATCGATTTTCAGTACTAAGAAGGGTATTCAAAAGGCTTCAAGGCATCGAAAACCTTACCGAATTGCATAAACGAGCCTACAAGCTTGCTGGAATTTGCCGACCAGCACCAAAATCCTTTGATTAAGCGCTGTCCGAGATCCAAATTGACTTGAAACTGAAACTAAATGACACCCAATGGTTACAAGCTATTCTAAAACTACTTAAATGAACTCTAAAGACTTTAAGAGTGTTGAAACTTACTGATCAACACCCAAATGGTCTTGAATATGTGCTCGTTTGTGTTTGAAGGCACTCGACAACCAAGGTCCCATGTCGCCGGGTTATGGGTAACCCAATACAAGGCCTCTCAGGTTGTGGGTATTCGTTGAACACCATTTTTGAGTCCAAACACACGTTACACAGCGATCGAACACAGTTAATCCTGCAATTTAGAAGCTGAATGGAATGGGTAACTCAGATTCGAAGCCTAAAGAGTGTGGGCTTAAGCGAAAACTTATTAAAACGCCCAAATGACACCGAAGAGGGCTGGAATTACACGGGTTCTTGCAGATTTCAGTAGGCGAAGGTGAGCTTCGTGACTAGCAATCAAAATCGCGCCAAAGAAGGGAGACAGATGCTGTCGACGTGGAGACTCGCCAGAAAACAGGTTCGTGAGCGGGTTATTTTGCTCGAACCAAACAGAACATAGGAGGGGAGAGAAATGCGTGTTGTTGGCCGGATAACACTCGTGGGAGACGAGAGCTTGCGGCGACAATGGGAAAAGGAGAAGGGATGACTTGAGCTTGAGGAAGGCGGCGGGCTGCCTGCTCGTGACTGGTTGATGGCACACGAAAGAGAGAGAGCACGATCACAGGTCTTGCTCGTCGGAAGAAAGAAAAACGGAGAGGAAGGGAGACGACGCGAGGGCAGGAAGCGACGACGTGGGGGAAAGAAAGAGAGAGAGAGAGAGAGAGAGACTGCGGGAGATGGAAATTGCAGGGGCGAACGCGTGCGAGAGAGAGGAGGAGAGAGAGTGAGATAAGGGTTTGAGGGATTTTCTTAATTCTAATAACTGCCCACTAATTGGAGAAAAATATGCAACTTCCATCCTCACTAACCTACTAAGACTTAACCGACTAAATCAATCAACCACTAACACACGAGAAGGGAAAAAAATCTCAATTGGCTAAAAAAAATATCAACTGAAGGCTATAATTAAATTCTAATTTGCAAACTAGAATTTAAACTTGATTAATCCAAAGTGTCATAATTTTGAAACGCGGGGCGTTACAGTTTTTCTCTCAACGAAATTTCTTGAATATGAATCTTTATTCACGTGTTTAATATTTAAATCATATTTAAATATATCCAACTCTCATTTTTAAGTTTAATTCGTAATTAAACTAATATGTCGTTAAATATCGCATATAACCGACTTTTGTATCCTTTTCCAATTTTGAACGTTTCAAATATTAACCTATCATATTGTTCCAAGTTTTATTCCTATTGAGCTAGTAGAGGGACCTAATGGACCTACAGATCATAAGCTCCAACGAAATGATGATAACTGGTTAATCTCATTAATCTAGTCATTCATTGGTTCGTTAGCTTCCAGGACACTCCACTATAGCCCGCAGTTGAACTTCCCTCACTGTAGATATATTTCTTGTCCACTTTAGATAACCATGATCAGTAAGTCGACCCTTCACAGGTTGTTCGTAACTAGAGCTGGGTCAAATGTTCGTTTTACCCCTATAGTTACATCTTGTTCCTTAAGTTCCACTGATCCTCTAATGAACAATTAGTTCGTGATACAATTACTGAACCAAGTCCCTCTCAAGGTTATGAGAGGGCAGGGCCCCTTGGTTCAAGACTCGGAGTCGGTACTTCAGGGAACAACCTCTTTACTAACCCTAAAACGGGTAGAAGTGAATTCCGTCTTGCAAAGTTATGTCCCCAGCTATCTATTTAATCTTATCCCCAAAATGGTAGGCTTATTGAGTCGGGGATATTTGGCCACTCTCACCCATGCAAATCAAAGGACAATCCTAAATAAACAGGAGTTCATAGTTAGCTCAAGATTAAGATCGAGTTACCTAGGTTTTATGTATGAGATGTTTAGTTTCAACAGTAAACGGTGTTGTAAAGTGAAAGTGACTTATCTCCTGGTTCGATCTCTATGCAAACTCTTTGAATAGGATGCCCTAACTCACATGTCTTATACATGAACGATTAGGATCACATCGTCTGTCTTTAAATAACAAAGCGAGTCGCGCCAATAGTGTCCCCAGGATTAAGGTACTCAACCTTATCCATATACTATAGATCATTTAGACTATTTCCTTGAACTTGATCCATACTTATGTCACACATAAGCTTCAAGTATACATAATATAGCCATGGGTTCTTAGTTTATTGGATTTGTGGTTATATTTAGGCAAAACGAATATATAGAAATAATACTTCACTAAAGCAAGTCAAATGTTAAATTTACTATCTACGAGTTTTAGGGCATAAAACCCAACATAGACAACTCATGCCCATGGTATTTACGTGCATCTACTTATCGCACGGGACAACTGTGGATTGTTAGGACCGTTTACCAATGAGCACAGTTGTTCCATTGATGTAGTTCAGAATGATCACAGGCGAGCGACTGTAAGCGTTGCATTCGAGAGTATGCGAAGATTATAATGAAGACCACTAACAGGATACACTACACACATCGACATTGATGCGATGTAGACTGAAGGTGGATGTTGGAAAAGATGGAAAATAGAAATTAAAGATGAATTCAGCCAACTAAGTGCAAGTATACACTATCGCATGTAGTAATAAAAACTCTGGACGGAGACTAAGTTTGAACACAAATTTGAAGAAGAAACTGCTCTTAAATTGCTTAAAAAGGTAACCAAAGAAAATAATTGATGTTGGGGTTTTGGAAAATAAATAAGCAAACAATAAAAAGAAATAACAAACAATAATAAAAGCAAGGTGTTCGGTAAAGCTTCAACCCTAAGGAAAATGACTCTAGTAATGGCTTATCTGAACTAAGTCTAAATATGCATTGGGTCAGGTTTAACTCTTATTTGGCCTTGCTCCCAAGAACCGTTAGAAGACTAAGCGAGTACCGTTATGCACATTTCTGTGACTCGACTCCAACATAGATTATTCATGCATGCAACCTATAACCCTATAATTGTTATAAGCGACCATCCCCTATAAGACCGAATACACTCTTTCGAGCCCTTTCTCCTATATCACCTTTATGAGAACCGAATATTGTTTGACCCTTTCAATACCAAACTCACATAGCATGCAAAGTCTAAGTGATCAAGTTAAACTCGGCAAGTTTAGAATGATACTCAAAAAAGGATGACATGCAATAAACAGAACTTAGACAAATAAACAACTTTCAAGCCATTTAATCCATAAGGGAATTCACTATACCGAACCCCTCAATGGAATTTAGCTACGCATGATGGATAATAATGCAAACAAATAACTTTCCATTGAATAAATGAATGATAAATACAATAAATAATAGAAAGGAATAGGTGCTGGAAAAGTATTGTGCAATAGCTAGAACTAGGGTTTTTCAATTTATCCAATCCCTCTAGAGTTCTCACGACACTCTACTCTCTTTTTACAAGGTGAAAATAGGGTGAAATCTCTACAAACACTAAGGTTTGATGTCTAACTAAGGTTAGAATTTCGTCTTCTAGCAAGTACCTCGGACATCCCTACTCATGAGCGTCTACTAGAGTTCTGTCACTACCCTCTTCTTCCCAGTGAGTTCAACTTATATTTGGCTTCGAATCATGGCCTTTTATAGCGTGGGAAGTGGTTGAGAATGTTGGGTTTTATGCCCTAAAACTCGTAGATAGTGAATATAACCGTTGACCGGATATTAATGAAATAATATTGATATATTTTTCCATTAAATGTTATTAGTTATTTTATATTTGTTTTTGCCTAAAAATAACCCTAATCCAATAAACTAGACATCCCAGGCTGTAATATGAGTCTTGAACTATATGTAGCGACATATGGGATCATTGTTCAAGAAACAGCCTAAAGGGTCTATAGTATAGGGATAAGACTGGGTGCCTTATCCTGGTGACACTATGGATACGACCCACTTTGTATTTGATACAAACGCTACGATCCAACGCGTTCGTGTAGGAGACATGCGAGTGGGGGTATCCTATGAGTTTGCATAAGATCGGACTGCGAAATAGTAACCACTAACACCGTTAACTAGTTGGTTTTCTATTTCACTAGGACGACCTAGACAACTTAGTCTTAATCCTGAGTTGATTATGGACTCCTGCTCATGAGAGATTGTCCTTTGATTTGCATGGGTGAGAGTGGCCAATACGCCGACTCAATAAGCCTACCATTTTGGGGACAAGACCGAATGGGGAGTTGGGAACATAATCGTACAAGATAGAATTCACTCCTTCCCGACTTTAGGGAAGCAGATGAGTGTTCCCTTAAGTGGTTACTCCGAGTCTTGAACAAAGGGCCCTACCCTCTCAATGGCACGAGAGGATTTTCTGTTTGATGGTTGGACCACAAACAGGTTGTTCATTAGAGGAGAACTGGTACTTAAGGAAATAGAAGTAACCCAGGGGTAAAACGGTAATTTGACCCAGCTGGTGTTACGGATACTCGTGAAGGACTAACTAGTCGATATTGGTCTATGTTCGTGGACACAGAAAATATGTCTGCAGTGAGAAGAGTACAACTGTGAGTCTATAGTGGAATGTACACACAGTTAACGAATATTGATTAATTTGGTTAATGAGTTTGACCAATTAATCTCATATCGTTGGAGCTTCTGATCTGCAGGTCCATTAGGTCCCACTGGTAGCTCATAAAGTAATTTGAGGCAACTAAGTAATAAATGTAAATTGAAAATGTTCAATTTACCAAGGGAAACAAATATAATATATATTGATATATTATTATGAGAGAAATTAATATTTGAAGAAATTCAAATATTAATATAAATTTATGGAAGTTTAAAAGAGTTCAAATAATGAATGAATTAATTTAAGGCCTAAAATCTATTTGGGCAAATTAATTAATTCAAGGCCGGAAATTAAATATGTGATATTTAATTGGTAGTTAATTAATTAAAGAATTCATTAACCGGGAATTAATCAATTATGGAAATAATTAATCACTTAAGGAAGTGATTAATCATTTATGGAAATGATCTAATCACTTATGGAAGTAATTAGTCATTTGTGGAAAAGATTAATCAATTGTGGAATTAATTGATCATGGATTGATTAAATAAGGAATAAGATTGAATCAATTTTGGAAAAGATTGATTTAATTGAATATTTTATTCATGGTCTCTCTTCTATAAATAGAACACTAGACCTAATTGGTCAAGGATACTCTCCTCTTGCTCTTAGAATCACAAGACAAGACCTAGAATTCTCTCTAGCCTCCCTCTTAGAGAAAGACTCCCACAAGTCTTTTGCCTCCTAGACTTTGAGACATACCAGTGTAACCTCTGTGGTTATTGTGTCAATCAAGAAGAAATTTCCAGCGATTATAAGACAAGGAGGCTGCTGCGTTTTCGATCATTGGAGCGTCGTTGGCGAAGAACGGTCAAGTCTACAACGAAGGTTTGTAACGGTTCTTGCCCTTTTCTTTAGAAAAGCATGAAAATAAATTTAGATTTATTTTTCAGCATGTTTAAACCAATTTTCCAGCAACTTTAAAGTGTGTTTAAAGTGTATTTGAGTTTTTTCGTAACGGTATTTTAATATTAATTAATATACGGCGTAAGGTCCTTTCGATGCGCTTCCGCTGCGTGGGGACTTTTATTCCCTTCAGAGAAGTCACAAAAATGGTGCTTGCAAGTAGCCCAGTCAGTTTCGGAGTCAAATCAGTCGGTTAGGTGCGTGGAAAGCTCGTTCAAAACTGACCCACGACGGACTCGGACTTGTCTGTTTCTGTCCAAACATGCAGTCGCATTTCATTTTTCCTTGGCCCGCATTTCTGCAGCACACAAAATTGAGTCAAATTCTTAACAAAATAAGTCCAATTTAGCAGTAGGTTCATTTTATTTGTCTTTTAAAATGAATTTTTGAAATAAGGAATCTCATTTTAAATATTTGATTTTTGGCCATCAATTTATGAAATAAGAAACAAATTATCCCCAATTTAAAAAAAAAAAAAATCTGAAATAAGAAATTTATTTTTTAATAATTATATTTATACATTTTCTTAAATAATAAACTTTGTAAAATTATTTGGGGAAGAAGTAGTGATCTCTTTCTAAAGTTTTCAAATTCTAGAAATACATGAAAATTCTCCTAAAATGAATTTACTTTCGTATTTCTAATCCTAGAAATACATGAAACCTTCCTAAATTTTAAATGACATAATATTATAAGGTTAATATTCTCGAGTGAGGAATTTGTTTTGAGACATCAAAATAAATTCCAAAACTTTTTCTTACGGCTTTTGAACCACTCACAATTATTAATGCATGTTTTTTTTAATTAAATGTGAATTAATAAATTTAGGATATTCAAAATAAAACACAAAAGAAAAATTCTTTGGACAAAATATAATAGGATAGTTTTAAAATACAAATTGATAAACCGTTTTTCGAAAAACAAGTATTGTAGGGATGCTAATATTTTCTCTACCCTCAATCAACTCTCGAATCTAATGTTTTATTTTTTTAGATCGGTTTTTCTTTCAAATTGGTAATCAATCATGTGTCCTTTAATTATTGATAGCAACTCCAAACATCTCCTCTCAAAAGAGGATCCGACCTTTAGAGGACATTGGTTGCTCTACATTAGATGACGTTGGGACATTTAAATTCAAAACTAATTATTTGAGAGCATAACACATTAAACTCTTGTGCTTCCAGAATAAAAGTATCAAAACCGATTTCAAGTCATTACAATAGCAACCTTAAACAACCTCATATGATGATAATGACTCATGGGTATACTTTTGAGTTACACATCTTTGGGGAACCAAGGAAGGTTTTGGAGGCATTTGCAAGGAGTGAATGCTTCCCTCTAACATCTCCAATACTTTACTCATTGAAGGTCTATCAACTGGAGACGTTTGAATGCACCACAAACCTACCATAATCATTTTCTTCGCCATGTCTTCTTCTGCCCCTGTCAAATTCTGACTGATTCTTGTTGAATTACCCAATTCAAATTCTTTAAAGACCCAATTTGGAAAGTACATTTCACTGTCATCAGATAATAATTTTGAATTAGGGTTTCTTGTTCCTCCCAATACAAGATCAAGAACCAACATCCCATAGCTATACACATCTGATTTATACGAGACAGTTCCAAATGCACGACTAAAAACTTCTGGTGCTATGAATCCAACTGTGCCTCTTGTTCCCAACATTGAAATTATACTCTCCTTTCTTTTGCAGAGCTTTGCAAGGCCAAAATCAGAAATTTTAGGGTTGAAATCTTCATCCAATAGAATGTTTTGAGGTTTTATGTCAAAATGCACTATTCTTGTACTACAACCACTATGTAAATACTCTAATCCTTTTGCCACACCTACAACGATTCTATGAAGAGTTTTCATCTCAAGGTTGTGACTTCTAGACATGAAGCTATCAAGTGAGCCATTGGACATAAATTCATACACGAGTGCTATTTCCTTTGAGTTGTAAGAAAATCCCAAAAGACTAACTATATTAACATGCGAAGTTTTGCTGATACTCGTAACTTCATTTATGAAATCTTCACCATCACTTTTAGACACCTTCAAAACTTTTATAGCTACGAGGGTTCCATTACCTAGTTTACTTCGATAGACAATGCCGTATCCCCCTTCACCTATTTTGTCCGAAAATGAGTTGGTCATTTTTTTGATCTCTGAATAATGATATCGCTTTGGTCCATAATTCATTGTTGATTCTAGATTCATCATTTTCTTCTTGAATGTTGATAATGTTTTGCTTGATAGCCTACGTCTTCTTTGGATGTATATAACCGTGCCGTAGAGCAGGGCTACAATCCAAGCAGAACAACCAGCACTAACACCTGTGTCAAAAATGTTTGCATCGATGACATTATTGTAAGAATATCCGAAAATATTGTTAATTCTAAATTTTTCATGCTCTAGATTGCTTTTTAATGCTTGAAGTTATCATTAATGTAATTGATCATTTCACCGTACCAATGATAATCCTCAACTTCAGATTCCGGTTTGGATTTTGATCTCCTGCAGAGAAATTAATATATATATATATATATATATATATATATATATATATGAAAAAAACACCCGTTAAATAATTGATAAACATGGAAAAAAAAAAAGGCTAATTAATTATGAAAGATGGAGCTTAGAATTATTAATTTGTTGTAGAACACTTTTTTCTTCTTATTTAATTATTTTTTTTTAAAAAAAAAGCTTCACGTTTTATTTTAGTTGAACGGATCAATTTTAATTTATTTAGCGAAATAAGTGATTAAGCTTAATTCGATAAGTTTTTTGTTTTTGGTTTTTGAAAATTAAAGTTTATAAACACTACTTATATGTATAAATTTCTTTTTTTTGTTTTTGTTATCTACCTTCTCATGTTTTAAAAAACCAAGTAAACTTTTGAAAACAACGGAAAAAAAAATTAAAAAACTTAGACTCAATTTGATAACCATTTGGTTTTTCGTTTTTTATTTTTGAAAATTAAGCTTACAAACACTATTTCCACCTATAAGTTACTTTGTTTTATTATCTACCTTCTTCTCATGTTTTCGAAAACAAAAAACTAAGTAGGTTCCGTTTGATAATAATTTGGTTTTTGGTTTTTGAAAAGTAGGCCTGTTTTCTCCAAATTTCTTTCTAATTGTTTTCATCTTTGTTAAGGACAAATTTTAATTCCTAGCCAAATTCAAAAAACAAAAATATGTTTTTCAAAACTACTTTTTTTAGTTTTTAAAACTTGACTTCGTTTTTTAAAACATGGGAAGAAGGTAGATAACAAAACCAAGAAACTTATGGGTGGAAGTAATGTTTTTAAGCTTAATTTTCCAAACCAAAAATAAAAATAAAAAAACCAAATGGTTATCAAACGGACCTATAGTTTTCAAAAACTTGACTTCGTTTTTTTTTTTTTAATATAGGGTCCGTTTGGAATACATTTTAATTTAAATGTTTTTCAAGAATGCATTTTTTAAAAAACATTTTGTATAAAAATTGTTTATAATTTAAACACTCATATGTTTGGTTGTATTTCCTCATAAATGTTTTTATACACAAGTGATTGTTTACTTAAGAAGACTTTTTTAAAAAGTTGGTTTCAAGTGTTTCTCTCAAAATAGATTATTTATCCATCTCATTTTCTAATAAGTCATTTTTAGTGGTTGCCAAACACTATAAATTTTTTCAAAATGATTTATTTTCAAAATTAAACACTTGAAAAGTTAAACCAAACACACCCATAATTTAATCTTGAAAAGATATTAACTATACTTCTTATTAAAATGTTGTGTGTGGTGCAAGGTCTCATTTACTTATCAAGAATCAGAATATAAAATCAAAATAAAATCAATAGAAATAGAAATATTATTCTTTTTACACTAGTTTATTAGAAATTGCCTTGAACTGGAATAGGAATTCAAATATATAAGATTTACCAAGAAGACTGATTTATATTTCAAGCTAATTAAAAATGCATAAACTAATAATAACAATGTATGGCCAACATTTATTTTATAATAATATTTTAGAAAAAAATACACTTTTAGTTTCTGAGATTTGAGTTATGTTTCATTTTGGTCCATGAGTTTTCGAACTCGACAATTTAGGCCCCGTTTGATAACCATTTGGTTTTTGGTTTTTAGTTTTTGAAAATTAAGCCTATAAACACTACTTCCACCTACAAATTTCTTTGTTTTCCCAATACATTATTTCTATGTTTTCAAAAACCAAGTCAATTTTTGAAAACTAAAAAAAGTAGTTTTCAAAAACTTGTTTTTGTTTTTGGAATTTGGCTAGGAATTCAAATGTGCCATTGACAAAGATGAGAACCATGGTAGGAAAATTGAGGGAAAACAAGCATAATTTTCAAAAACTAAAAACCAAAAACCAAATGGTTATCAAACGGGGCCTTAGTTCCTTGAGTTTGGATTTTGTTACACTTTTAGTCCCTCCATCAATCTTTCTGTCAAATACTAACAGATGGCTGACCTAGCATTTGTTTTTATTAAAAATGTATAGATAATTTTTATTAATTTTTAAAATAAAATTAATATATTAAATATATTTTTATTTTTTATTATTTTATTATTTTTCTTTTCATTTTTCTTTTCTTTTCTTCATCCATCTTCTTCTTATCCACACATCAAACCCTAAACTAACTTGGCAGCCATCACCACCAACGGCAGCCGATCGCCGCTTGCCGAATTTTTTTTTTTTTTCCTCTTCATTTCTTCTTCTTTCTTTCTTCTCCTTTAATTTTCCTTCTTTTTTTCTTTCTTCTTTCTCCTCTTTTCACTGATTTAAAAAAAAAAAAAAAGAAACCGAAGGGCAAACCCCCCTTCGATTCCAACGCCAGGAGGGACAGGGAGGGAGGAGGGAGGGGGAGGAAGGGGAAACCTCCCTCCTCCCACTCCGACGCCGGAATCGAAGGGGGGTTTCCCCTTCGGTTTCTTTTTTTTTTGTAAATCAGTGAAAAGAGGAGAAAGAAGAAAGAAAAAAAAGAAGGGAAAGGAGAAGAAGAAAGAAGAAGAAATGAAGAGGAAAAAAAAAGAAAAAAAAATCTGGCTGCCAAGTTAGTTTAGGGTTTGATGTGTGGAGAAGAAGAAGATGGGAAGAAGATGGATGAAGAAAAGAAAAGAAAAAAGAAAAGGAAAATAAGAAAATAATAAAATAATAAAAAAAATTAATATATTATTTTTATTTTAAAAATTAATAAAAATTATATATACATTTTTAATCAAAACTAATGTCACATCAGTCATCTGTTAGTATTTGATAGAAAAATTGACGGAAGGACTAAAAACCTAACGAAATCCAACCTTCAAGAACTAAATTGTTGAGAATCGAAGAGGGGCGCCATAATCGAAGGGGGGGTTTCCCCTTTGGTTTCTTTTTTTTTTTTTTTTTAAAGCAATGAAAAGAGGAGAAGAGGAAGAAAGAAATTAAAGAAGGGAAAGGAGAAGAAAGAAAGAAGAAGAAAGGAAGAGGAAAGAAAAAGAAAAAAAATAATTCCGACGAGACGGTGGCCGGCAGGAGGCGGTCACCAGCGATTGGAAGAAGAAGAAGAAGAACAAGAGGAAGAAGAAGAAGAAACTGGAGGAGAAGAAGGAAGAGATGAGAGAAAAAGAAATAAAAAAAAATTATTATTTTTATTTATTTTTTATTTTTTAAAATTAAAAAAATAATTTTTTTAATAAAAAAAATAGTGTCACGTCAGCAAACTGTTAACTTTTAATGGAAAAATGGATGAAGGGACAAAAATGAAACCTAACCCAAACTTCAGGGACTAAATTGTTGAGTTTGAAAACTCAATGGCCAAAATGAAACTTAACCCAAATCTCAAGGACACTAAAAGTGTATTTTTCCCTAATATATTTTATTTTAACCATTTAGTTTATAGAACTAAATAACAGCTAATTAAATAAAATCACCTCAATTAAAATGAATTAATGAAACTTTTATTAGAACAACCATTTTTAATATGAAATATTATTAAAGTTTACTCTCATGATATCTAACGCTAATGATGCTAGTGTCAATTTATTTGATATAACAAAAAATACCTAGTTAAAATAGAACTACATCAACTAAAAAGATCAATATATTTTTTTATTAAAACAAAGATTAACATGAAATATTAATAAATTTTATTGTCACGGTATTTGATGATAATGATTTGTATCTTAACGATTTAATTCATATTAACCAATAACAACTGCTTTATTCAAGCCAAAGCGAGCTTAGCTCAGCGGTAATTGGCATGTACCCTCGACCATGAGGTCAGAGGTTCGAATCCCCCCACCCCCAAATGTTGATGTACTCAAAAAAAAAAACTGCTTTATTCAAAAAAAAAATAAAAATAAAAAAAAAATAATAATAACAACTGCTGCTTTTTTTTTTCTTTTTCTTTTTTTTTTTTAAAGGAATAACAACTGCTTCTAAAAAAACACATTAATAACAATACAAGTTTGTAGTAATGTCTAGGAGGTTTTTGGTTCAAATCTCATCTTCTACAAATTGTCAAATAAATTAATAATAAATAAATATAATTAAATAATTTATAATAATTAGTAAAAAAAATTTAAGTTTTCTTTTTCAATTAATGTTACGAGATAAGTTTGATTTTGAATATATATTTTATTCTGGAACAATTTAGGAGTGTAATTAGATTTATTTTCAATTATAGAATATATTTGATTTTGTATATAGTCATTTAGGCACAACTAGAGTTCAAATCAGAAAAAAAAAGAAAAAAAAAGAATTGTAGATTTATAATAAATAAAATGGAAAAATATACTTTTGGTCTCTGACGTTTGAGTCAGATTTCCTTTTGGACCTTTAGTTTGAAAACTCGACATTTTGATTCCTGAGGTTTGGATTTCATTCCATTTTTATCCCTCTGTCCAATTTTCCGTTACTTACTAACGGACGGCTGATGTGACATTATTTTTTTAATTAAAAAATTGTTTTTCAAATTTTTAAAATAGAATATATATTTTTTCTTCTTCCCCACCATAACCCTATCTCCTTCCTCTTCTCCATATAATACAGCCTTGTCCCTGGCAGCCACTAGCCGCCATTGACCACCGCTCACTGACAACCACAACCAACTTTTTTTCTTCTACTTTCTCATTCTTTTCTTCTCCTTCCTTTCTTCTTTTCTTTTTCTTTCTCTTCATTTTTTTAACAAAATAGAATAAGAGGAGCTTCCTCCTCTTGTTTCTGACGTCGGGAAAGGGGAGGAGGGAGCTCCTCCTCCTTTTTCGCACCAGAAAATGGAGGAAGAGCTCTTCCTCCCTCCTCCGAAAAGGAAAAAGGAAGGAGAAGAAACGAAAAAAAATTGGTCGTCGGTGAGCGATGGTCGACAATGGTCGGTGGCAAAGCTGCATTATGGAGAAAAAGAAGGAGATAGGGTTATGGTGGAGAAGAAAAAGAAGAGAAGAAAAGAAAAGAAGAAATAAAAATAATATTTTTATTAATTTAATATTATTTTATTCTAAAAAGTTCAAAACACAAAGTTTTTAATAAAAAAAATAGTGTCACGTCAACTAAAATGAAACGAAATTCAAACCTCATGGACAATGTCGAGTTTTCAAACTTATGAACCTAAATGAAAACTAAACTAACCTTAGGAACCAAGATTGTATATTTCCCTAAAAAAAAATATTATCAGAGTTTCTGTTGATGCATGAAACGAGTCAGCAAAAGCCCCCCCTACCGATGCAATAAATAAGCGTGGTCTGAAAAAAAAATTTAGGCTAACTGCCGATGTAGTGGGAATGGCGTCGACAAAACATATTTCTTTCAACGCATAAAATACACAGGTAGGAAGATAATGTCAATCGATGCGAGATTTATGGCGTCGGCTAAAGTCCATTTTGCTGATCTTATAAAGGCTTGCGTTGGCACGGCAGACCTTTTGGTGACTAGATTTTTTCGACACCTTGTCTGACGTGGTAAACTACATCGGCAGAAGTTCTTCCGACGCATTTTCCAACTTCTCTCGATGCGTCTTTATATAATTAAAGACGTAATTTCTTGTAGTGTATTTATATATCTATATCCACATGGATATAAATATAAATATCGATCTATATCTATATTAAAGATTTGTAGTTTTTCATCGTTTTCTTGATCTATATTTATATCTATATCTATATCGATATGGATGTAGATCTAGATGATATTTGTATGTATATATCTATATCAATATTGATATACAAAATTCATAATTTTTTAGTCTTTTTTTGGACCTAGATCTTGATCTATATCTATATTCATATCTATATCGATATCTATTATTACTAAAACTACATTTTAGTTTTTAGAATACTCCAAGTTCAGCTTTGTGTATAATTCATCAATTTAAAAATATGTATATCAATATTAAGTATTTTGGAAAAAAAAGAAAATCTACAAACAAATTGAAATTTGAATTAGATGAGTTAAATTTATTATAATTACTATTTTATGTTTTAAAATATTAATGATTGTATATTTTAGTTTAGGAATTCATTTTTTTAAGTATAAAATTTTGAATAAGTTAATAAAGATAAAAATTTGAATAAGTAAATAAAAATAAAATGAGAATTTTAATTATGGTAGCATATTCTGTAGTTAATGCATTTATTTTAATTAGTTAGAAATATAAAAGGACATTTTGATAATTATTTATATTTGATTGTGATTCCAAATGTAATTAAACAACACAAATAGAAATTTGATTATGATTGCAATCAACTCATAGTAAACAACATTAAAGAAATTTTAGCCAAAAACGAGTCTAGCTTAGTGGTAATAGACGGAACAGTTGCTGGTGAGGTCGTCGGAGGTTCAGGGGCCGTAATAGACGGAACAGTATCCGGTGAAGAATTCGGAACTATGACAACTACGACCCGAGTAGCTGTGCTAGAGGAATGGCGGGTTTCGCTATAGCAACTCCAAAACATTGCGACCCAGAAAAGAAGAACCGATGTGAAAATTCTCGAATCCATTTCCAGGAGCTATGAGCTGTCCGCTCTCGATTAGCTGAGGAAAAAGGCAGGATAGTTGCCAATTTTGACCACAAACTTTACCCAAATCTTGGAATTCGGTGGAGGTTGGACCAAAAATCTATTGGCAGTGTGGTTGACACATTGCCACGTTTATGGATGTAGACTGGCCTTCCCTGCAGCTACGTTTTCCTTGAAAATTCACCCAATAATCTTGGAAATAAAATTTTCAAAGTCGTTGGTCATCGAAAATGAATATGCCCTTATGTCTTAAAGAAGGGGTTTAGGGTATTCAAATTTTGATTAGTTCCTGTGTGGAAGAACTTATCTCTTTGCTTTCTTGGATTTGGACTAAAGCAAGTGCAAATCACTTGAACCTTCCTATCCCAATCTAACGACTTTTCATTCTCTTTAATTATTGCACGTTATTGTTGTCAATTGGTCTTTTAAATTTTGACATTTCAAATTTTCAATTAATGGAATTTTCTCTAGAGCTTGTTTAGTTTTCACTATGTAAAAATGTATTTCTGATAACACTTTCACGTAGTATTTGATGAAAACAAGGTTAAGAATCCGTCTTAGTTTTATATGATTGTTATAAGGATGAATGACAAAAGCCTTGTTAATAAGTTGTACTTAGATATACTATGATTATATATGGAATGAGAACCATTTTCATAACACAATTACCATTCTATTCAACTACACAATTGTTGTAAATCATCAAAATTGTTACGAGTACATTAATTGTCATAAGGCGCCACACTCTTGTTCACAAAATTAAGAGCGACATAATTTTCATAAAAGTATGCAACATGGAGGCTACACAATTTCCATAAAGTAAAACCGGCCACAATTAATGGTCGACCTCGATTGAAGTTTGCCACATATTATGCTCATTCAATTTCTACTTCATCCAGATCTTCTTGTGTGCATAAGGCTTTTTAGTATTAAACAACATGAAAACAAATAATAAATAGATTTCTGTTATTTGGACTAAAATTAAAATTTATATTAAAACTTAATAGATAATTGATTATATTTGTATAGTTTATAATTTAAGATAAAAAGCCAAAGTGATTCTTTCAAAAATTTATAATTCCTAGCACAGTTACAATCTATATTTGCATTGTAAGCGAAAATATAAAATAGCAAAGGAAGAGGAAAATATGCAGGAGAAAACCCTATGCTTATATATATGGAATATGAGAACAATCAAGCCATATATATAGGCCTGGGGAGAAAAACTCCTACAAAAAACTCTGAAATTTTCTCTCATCCTCACTCTCTCTCGAATCTTCTTTTGTAACAAAAATTGCATGAAGGAAATAACAAACCCTAGCCTGATGAAGACAATGATACAGAGAAAGAATATAAACGAGAAGACAATAGGCCAGATATTGGGCCTAAACAAATACATTAGAAAAAGATCAACTTGAGCCCAATATTCAATGGGCTATCTTAACACCTCCCTGCAAGCCAATGGCAGTGGCATCACGAACATTGAGCTTGTATTTGAGTTGATTATTGAAAGTCAAAGGAGACAAAGGTTTGGTCAAGATGTCTGCTCACTGTTCTTGCGCTGGGAGATGCCTAATAGATAGCTTATTATTTTTCACAAGATCACGAACAAAGTAAATATCAAGCTCCACATGTTTAGTCTTAGCATGAAGTATCGGATTGGCGCTTAAATGAACAACACCTAAATTGTCACACCAAACAACAGGAGGTTTAAGAATATTAACATGCAAATCAGAAAACAAGTAAACCAAACCAGTTCTGCAGAAATAGCAGCCAGACTTCGGTACTCGACCACGGTGCTAGATCGCGAGATGATACTTTGTTTCTTGGAGCACCAAGAACTTAAATTCCCACCAAAATAAACACAGATACCCGTTGTGGATTTACGGTCATCAGGTTCAGAGGCCCAGTCAGCATCAGCAAAGCCCATCAAAGATAAATCAGTAGACTTAGACATAAGTAAACCCTTATTCATAGTGCCTTTAAGGTATCGAAGAATGCGTTTAACAAAATTGCCAATGAATTAACTTGGGAGAGTGCATAAACTGACATGCTTTATTAACACTAAAAGAGATCTCGGGCCGAGTTAGAGTAACATACTGAAGCGCTCCCACGATGCTTCGATAAAGGTAAGGATCAGAAAAGGTCTCACCTTGATGAGCCATAATAACCGAGCCACTCACCATAGGAGTGACAATAGCCTTAGCATCAAGCATTTGAGCACGAGATAACACATCAGAAATATATGAAGACTGAGACAAAAATAAACCACCCTTAGAAGGATAGGGCACTTCAACACCTAAAAAGTAATTCAAGGATGCAATAAGGTAATCAATATCAGCAGTAGAACTTCCCAATATGACAATGTCATCAACATATATAAGCACATAACTGGAAGCAGTAGGAGAATGGTGCATCATTAATGAAGTGTCAGCTTTAGAAGTAGTGAATCCAAGAGATTTAAGAACATACTTAGCTTATCATACCACGCACGGGGAGCCTGTTTAAGGCCATAGATTGCCTTTTTAAGGCGACAAACAAGCTGATTTGATCCTGCAAGTTTAAAACCAGAAGGTTGTTCCATAAAAACAGTGTCAGTAAGAGTGCCATGGAGAAAAGCATTATTTACATCCACCTTCCGAATAGACCATACATAATATAGGGCAAGCGATAATAAAACACTTCACAACCGGGCTAAATGTCTCAGTATAATCGATATCAACAACTTGATGAAAGCCTTTTGCCACCAATCTGGCTTTGTAACGAGAAATAGTACCATCAGAGTTTCGTTTTATACGAAAGACCCATTTACAACCCACAATCTTTTTATTCGAAGGTACAGGAACCAGTTCCCAGGTGTCATTATGAATTAGGGCATCATATTCGGATTGCATAGCCTTGTGCCAATGTGATGACTTTAAAGCCTCCTTGACATTAGGCGGCTCACAATCAACTTAAGCATTGCCAACATCAGCCATATAAGTTTTAGGTTTACATATCCATCGCTTACCTCGAGTAACCATAGGATGTTCATTAGTAATAGCCGGTAATGGTGGAGGAGGAGAAGTATCAGGAAGAGAGCCTTGGGTATCCATACACGGTGGACCGGTCGAAGGGGAAGCATGTTCATTCGGTAATGGAGATGGATCCTCACTTAACTGTGGTGAAGAAGAAAGAGAATGAAGAGATGAAGGAGACACAGATGAAGGAAGAATGAAGTTAGGATTAGGTAATAATATAGAAGAGGAAGTAGAATTAGAAGATGACTTTGAATTTTGAGCAAAAGGAAAGGATTCATTGAAGATCACATTACGAGAAACATAAATTCGCCCATCAGAGGAGAGACATCTATAACCCTTGTGAGAGGGACTATATCCAAGGAAAGTGCAAGGAGAAGATCTAAAAGCAAGTTCGTGGGAATTATATGGACGTAAACATGGAAAACATTGACAACCAAAACACTTCAGAAAAGAATAATTAGGCTTTATGTTGAATAAAACCTCTAAAGGAGTAGACGATCGAAGAGTGGGGGTAGGAAGACGATTAATTAAGTAAACAGCCGTAGCAAATGCCTCATCCCAGTATTTCAAAGGCATAGAGGAATGAGATAATAAAGTCAAGTCAATATCAACAATATGTCTATGCTTCCTTTCAACCATGCCATTTTGCTTTGATGTGTAAGGACAAGAAAAACGATGTGAAATGCCATGCTGAGAAAGAAAAGCCGCAAAAGATTTAAATTCACCTCCACCATCAGATTGAAAACATCGAATGGAAGTATTCAACAGACTTAGAGGATAAGAAGTAAATCCAAGTATATCTACTGTACACATCAACGAAAGAAATATAATAATGATAGCCATTGCTGGAAGGGATATAGGCAGGACCCCATATGTCAGAAGTAACCAACTGAAGAGGAGTAGTATATATAGTATTCGAAATGGGAAAGGGTAAGTTATGCGACTTCCCCATTGCACAAGCATTACATAAGGAAACAACATTATTTATGGACATGCTTGGCTTAACAACTTTAAGAACATTTTTAACAAATGGAAACAGGGGATGACCCAAACGTCTATGCCATATATCTAAATTAGACATAGTAGAAACAGAAAAAACAGAGGGAGTGGGATAAAAACATGAAGTGGAACATAGAGCCTGAACTGCAGCCTTTTCCGAAGAAGGTAAAGAAAGAGAGATGGATAAATTGAAACAATAGAGACCTTCATGGAGAGTCCCTTGGAGTAGAACCTGACCAGACGCTTGATCCTTCACATAACAAAAAGTAGGGTGAAATTCAAAAAAGACACCATTATCTTTGGCAAATTGACTGACACTAATTAAAGTTTTAGTGATTGAAGGAACATGAAGAAGATTATTTAAACGAAAAATGTGATTAGCACAAGTAGGAGATGAGAAGGCAGAAAAACCACAGTTAAGAATTGGCAAACCTGCTCCATTGCCTACGTGAACTTGATTACCACCTTCATACTCGGTACCTACCGAAAGATTGCCAAAGCTATGGGTCAAGTGATTAGTAGCACCAGAGTCGGGATATCAGTTGGTGTCATGATTAACATCCAGGGCAGTGAGAAGAGTAAACATTTGAGGAAAATTAGGCTGACGATTATAAGGACTGGAAGTAGGAGAGAAAGAACCTGGCGCAATAGGTCTTGGGTTTTATGGCCTAAAACTCGTAGATAGTAAATATAACTTTTGATCGAATATTAATAAAATGATGCATTGTTCATTTATATTGTTTGTATTCAGTAATCTTGTCTTATTAACCCTAATCCAATAAACTAAACATCCTAGGCTGATAGTATGAAGCTTGAACTAGTATGTAGGGACATACGGGGATCAATGTTTAAGATTCAGCCTAAAGGGTCTATAGTATAGGGATAAGGCTGGGTACCTTATCCTGGTGACACTATGGATACAGCCCGCTTTGTATTATGATACAAACGTAATGATCCAACGCGTTCATGTAGTAGACATGCGAGTGGGGGTATCCTATGCAATGAGTTTGCATAAGACCAGACCACAAAATAGTTAACCACTAGCTAAAACACCGTTAGCTAGCTAGGTTTCTATTTCACTAGGATGACCTAGGCAATTTGGTCTCAATCCTGAGTGGATTATGGACTCCTGTCTGTGAGGGATTGTCCTTTGATTTGTATGGGTGAGAGTGGCCTGCACGCCGACTCAATAAGCCTACCATCTTGGGGACAAGACCGAGTGGGGAGCTGGGAACATAATCACACTAGATAGAATTCACTCCTTCCCGACTCTAGGGTAAGTAGAGGTGTGTTCCCTTAAGTGGTGTCTCCGGGTCTTGAACAATGGGCCCTGCCCTCTCTATGGCACGAGAGGGACTTCTGTTTGCTGGTTAGACCTCAAACAAGTTGTTCATTAGAGGAGCACTGGAACTTAAGGATGAAGAGGTACCCCAGGGGTAAAACGGTCATTTGACCTAGCTGGGATGCGAACACACGTGAAGGGCTAACTTGATGTTGATGGTCGATATCCGTGGACACAGAAATATATCTGCAGTGAGAAGAGTGCAGCTATGGTTCTATAGTGGAGTGAACCACACGAACATTGATTAACGTGGTTAATGAGTTTAGCCAATTAATCTCATATCGTTGGAGCTTTTGATCTGTAGATTCATTAGGTCCCACCGGTAGCTCATTAAGGGCGTTGAGGTAAATTTCTAAGGGAGAATTGAATATTCGAAAATGTTTGAATATTAAGTTAAAATATGAATTTGATTCATATTAAAACTATAGGTTATAATTAATGCGCATTAGATGTACATTAATACTATAGTTTATTTGAGAGAAATATAATTAAATATATGATATTTAATTATAATATTAATTAATTGGTGAATTAATTAATTATTTGTTTTAATTTAATTTAATTAAATTTGATTTAATTGAATTACATTACAAGTATAGGTTATGTGGGAATATTTATGTAAATATGATTTACATAAATAATAATTAGTTTAATTGTTAAATTAATTATATTATTAATATTAATTTATTTGTTAATATTAATTTATTAATTTGTTATCAGTTAATTGTAACTGATTGAAATTTTCTTCCCACTAACTGAGGGAGTTACACGATGGATAGGGATTTTAGGAAGGGATTTTCTATTCTTCCGTAACTTCTCTTTTTGGCTCTCATCCCATCGTGATAGTCTCTCCAGAAACACCAAAAAAAATATCTCTCAACCTCTCCCATTCTCTCGTGCATCATAGAGAACAAAAGAACTCTCCAAAAACTCTTACAAATCCTTGCTCCCACAAGCTCCTCAACCGTTAATCCTAGGAGAATATCGGTGTTGCCATTTGGTGGTGTTTGTGGTGTTTTTTCCAGCAAGAGAAAGAAGGATTTGCTGCTGTTTTTTGGAGATCAAGACATAAAAAAGTTGTTTTCGGTCAAGACTTCGCGCGAAAGTAAGATCTTTGTAACCCTTGATCGTTAGGATCACTTTTCTAGATTAGATCTAGGTTCTGTATGTTTTTAGCATGTTTTATAATGTTTTGCAGCAAGGTTAATATTAGATTATGTTGTTGTAAAATGCTTTTGCAAACTGTATCGGTATTTTAATCCTGATAAAAACAAAGTGTGGTTCCTGTAAATTCTTTCGTTGCGTAGGGCTTTAATCCCTGCAATTGGTATCAGAGCCATCTCTGTATTTTTTATTATTGATTGAAATTTGCGGTTTGTTTATGGTGGGATTTATGCATTGTGAATGTTTGGTTTGTGATAAACTGTTTAGGTTTAATTTGGCCATAGATTTACAGTATTTTCATTGATGTGATCATGTAAAGGCCCCTGTGTTTTTGGGTATTATTCTATAAATCGTGTCTTGTAAGTCCGGGTCTAGAATTAGGTTGTTTGCTGATGAAGATCGCGGCCAAACGAAGCCAAAAACGTGAAGATCAGTGCGGTTTCTGCCCAGATTCTAGCTCTAGACGCAACAAAATTGGGACGCTATTCCTTGTGCTAGCGTCGAGACGTTGTTCATCAAGCGTCGAGACGCTGTCGCGATTTCGTGCGGCGATTAGCTTTTCGTGGAGACGTGATGGTGCAGCCCTAATATTTTGGTCTTGTTCGCGTGGATTGGTTGAGTTGGGACCGGTTTAGTCTGGTTCAACCTAAATTTGAAGCAGTTCGGGTTTTTGGCGTTCGGTTCGGGTCGGTTCAGGGCAGTTCGGGTGGTCCAGCTTAATTCAAGAGCGGCAGAAGACTGTAATAGGATAGATTATTTACCTTTTTTATTGTAATTAAGCTTTAATTTATCCTAGGGGCCAATTAAATCAGTTTAATCGCGATTTAAATGCTTTATGAATGTCATTTAGATATTAATCTCACCTTAGGTTATAAAGCATGCTCATGCATTTATGTATGTTATAATAATTAGATTATAATATATGATTGAAATGCATGGTTTATTTTCATGAGATGTTTAATATATAGTTGAGTTATATTAAAATCATGAAATTGGAAAAGCATGATGCATGCAATTACTTAGTTAAATATAAATTGTTATATTTAATAAATAGTTTGCAGCATGCCACTTTGATTTACCATGATTGGCAATAATTTAATAGTTATTTTATTAATAATGGAAATCAAAGTAGCATTGAGCATGAAACATCCATAGTTTAATATAATTGTTATATTAAAATTCATGCAATGCAAGGTTGTATAGTTTAATTTTAATTAACTTGAATATGATTGTTAATTGCTTTTAAACTATAGTATGCATGATTATAGGGCTAATCATTAAAATTTGAATAGTTTAATATTAATGATTAGAAACCGTCAATCTATAATCAAGATATGCATGTTCACATAGAACCATAGGTTAAAATTAATTAATTTTAATGAGTTAAAATTAATTAGACGTAAGGTCACATTCTAATAGGATTTGAATTATTCTTACTAAGTTGAAAATAGTTTTAATGAACTAAATAGGACCAACATTCCTATGATTATAACGGAACTCTACTAGTGATGTTTTGTCTAAGGTTGGGGGTATTTAAGTTGACAGTATACGGAACACCTCCTATCTGGGAACTGATCTGGAACACCGGAGTTGAATTAATCATAGGTTAATGTTAGAATAATGTCACTAGGTTTATTAAATTTGTTTAATTCACCTAGACGTTAGATCTTATTATAATAGTTATAATAGGACTAGACTTAGATAAATGACTTAGCCGGATTTATCTAGGTTTAATCAAACCATAAAATATACGATAGGTTACTTTAGTGGGAGGAAAATTACAAAACTTGATTTAAATCGAGTTTTGCTCCCACGCCACTATATTCACAACGTGAGATCCATGCTCGGCTTCGTGTCGTTTTAGCGCGGCCTCCCTTCGGAAAGTGTTTGCATTAATCAATAACAAGGTGAATGTGGAAAGTAACCATAGTAAGTGGGAGCGAGACACGTGTCAACCTATCCCTCGGTCTCCATCGCTAGGTCACAACGTGAGATTCCTATGATCCGCCTGCGTGTTGCCTTGGAGCAACCACCCCTTCGGAGGGCTTGATCATAGGATTCGGAACACCGTGAACTCCTGAAAAGGATAGGGTCACTTAGGCTAATTACCAACAGTTGTCTTTCCTAACGGTAGCCTGTTGGTGCGTGCCTTTGAGATCTGAAAGTGGGAGGGTTACACTTACGGGGATGAGTTAATATGTTAACAAATCCTTGACCGAACAATGGTGGTTAACATCTATAGGAATATGAGTTATTCTGGAATTAGAGTTCACTAAGAAGTGTCTCATTTTAGAGGAGAAGCAACTGATCACCCTTCGATGACTGTTCCTCTAAACCTCTAAAACATCATTGCCAAACACAATCAATAGTTTTATTAGGGTTCTTTGATTGATTGTTTGCAAAATTGATTGGATTTGTGCAATTGATTGTATTGCTTGTGTGATGGGTTAAGGCAAAGATAACTAATACGGTCAATTGTTTGTTTTTCAGCAATCTTCCTCTATAATCGCATTACTCAAAAACGAAAAGTTAACTGGCGAAAATTTCCCTACGTGGAAATCAAACCTGAATACGATTTTGGTTGTTGAGGATCTCAGGTTTGTCTTGATGGAGGAGTGTCCTCCAAATCCTTCCTCGCACTACCGCTCAGGCAGTAAAAGACGCCCATGAACGTTGGACTATGGCCAACGAGAAGGCCCGAGTCTACATCTTGGCCAGCTTAAATTAAGTTTTGGCCAAGAGGTATGAGACCATGGAGACAGCAAGGGAAATTATGAATTCCCTGCAGAAGATATTTGGACTTTCGTCCTATCAACTCCACCACGATGCTCTGAAGAATGTCTTCAACGCCCGTATGCAAGAGGGGCATCCTGTTCGGGAACATGTTCTCGACATGATGAACCAGTTTAACATTGCAGAGGCAAATGGCGGGGTCATCTGCAAGCGAAGTCAGGTTGCATTCATACTGCATTCGCTTCCTCCTAGCTTCATGTAATTTAGGACTAATGCTAGCATGAACAAAATACAGTTCAACCTGACCACCCTCCTCAATGAGCTACAAATTTACGAGTCTAGGCTGAAAAGCAAGGGCAAAAATGTGGTTAAAGGAGAGGCCAATGTGGCCCATTCCAAGAAGAAGTTCCTGAAAGGTTCATCCTCAGGAACTAAATTTGTACCTCAGGCTTCTTCATCGAAGCAAATTCAAAAGAGGAAGGGTGACAAGGAGGCTCTTGCTCAGGCTGTTCAGGGTAAGGGAAAGGCCAAGGTCGTGGCTGACAAGGACAAGTGTTTCCATTACAATGTGGATGGTCACTGGAAGAGGAACTGCCCTCGTTACCTTGCTGAGAAGAAGAGAGAAAAGGAAGGTAAATACGATTTACTTGTTTTAGAAACTTGCCTTGTTGAACATGATGAGTTTGCCTGGATATTAGATTTGGGAGCCACTAATCATGTTTGTTCTTCTTTTCAGGGAAATGATTTCCAGCAGCTAGAAGTTGGTGAGATGACTCTCAAGGTTGGAACGGGAGAAGTCATTTCAGCAAGTGCAGTGGGAGCTGCTAAGTTATTTTTTAAAAATAGATATCTTGTTTTAGACAATTTGTACATAGTTCCTAAAATTAAGAGGAACTTGATATCTATTTCATGTTTGCTAGAACAATCATACACTGTTAATTTTCTTATGAATGAAACATTTATTTATAGAAATGGTGTACTTATTTGTTCTGCAAAATTAGAAAATAACTTATACGTGTTAAGACCTACCGACACTAAAGTTATTTTAAATCATGAGATGTTTAAAACGGCTGAAACACAAAATAAAAGGCAAAAGATTTCTCCATTAAGTAACAATACATATCTTTGGCACCTACGTCTTGGTCATATTAACATCAATCGGATCGGTCGTTTGGTGAAGAATGGACTTCTAACTGATTTAGAGGATGATTCTTTACCACCCTGTGAATTGTGTCTCGAGGGTAAAATGACTAAGAGGCCTTTTACTGGAAAAGGTTATCTTGCCAAAGAACCTTTCGAACTGATACATTCGGATCTTTGTGGTTCAATGAATGTAAAAGCTCGTGGAGGTTATGAATATTTCATCTCTTTCATAGATGATTATTCTCGATATGGTTACTTATACCTTAAAGAGTTTAAGACTAAAGTAGAAAACCTATTAGGTAAAACAATTAAAACACTTCGATCAGATCGAAGTGGAGAGTATATGGATCAAAGATTCCAAGACTATATGATAGAACATGGAATTCAATCCCAACTCTCAGCACCTGGTACACCTTGGTGCGGCAGAGGCTGAATGGATGGATGTGAGATAAGATGATAAATGTTAATGAAAATAAATTCAGCTAACCTTAGTGCAAGTATACACTATCACACGTAGTAATAAAAAAAAACCTTAGAAGTATTCAAAGGGTATCGATCCCACGAGGACTAACTGGAAATTCAGATTTGAAGAAGAAACTTCTCAACTTGATTGCTTAAAAATATAGGTAACCAAAGAAAATAAGATTGATTGATTGGGTTTTCGAAATGATAAATAAAATAAGCAAATAAATAAAAGAATAACAATAAGAAATAAACGAGGTATTCAACATGGATTCATCCCTAAGGTAATAACTTTAATCATGCAATATTTAATCTTAAGTCTATTCAATGCATTGGGTTAGATTTAACTTCTATTTGGCCATTGCTCCCAAGAACCGTTAGAAGGCTAAGCGAGTACCGTTATGCACATTTCTGTGACTCGACTCCGACATAGATAATTCACGAATGCAACCTATAACCCTATAGTCGATATAGGGTGCCTTAGGCAGCTTGCCCTATACCGCCGAACAATCTCTTTCGAGCTTTTTCTCCTATATCACCTTTATGAGAACCGATATTGTTTGTCCCTTTCGAGATCAAACTCACATATCATGCAAAGTCTAAGTGATCAAGTTAAACTCAGCAAGATTAGAGTGATAATCAATAAAGAATGACATGCATTGAACAAAAGCTTAAGCAAATAAAACACCTTCAAGCCATTAAACCATAAGGGAATTCACCACATTGAACCCCTCAACGGAATTTAGCTACTCATGGTGGGATAAAGAGCAAATGAACACATTTCATTAAAATAACAATGTAAAGAATACAAAATATTGAAAAGTATCAAAAGCTGGGAATAACGGAGATAGCTAAATATTATGGCTTTTTCTATTTACTCAATCCTTCTAGAGTTCGCTTAGACACTCCACTCTCTCGCTTTTACAAGTGGGAATGGGTGAATCAAGACTCAACCAAAAGGATCAAGTTTTATTTGTACTTAATCTTGTTAGTTTTACGATAATTATTTTGCTTAAAGTTATGTTTTGTAGGAATTTAGTATCAAGTGCTTCAATGGAGCCCATATTCAATTTTGGCGTTAATTCGAGGATTTTAGCGCGATTTTGATCCATCTTGAAGTCCATGGGATGTCGCGACGTGAAAAGACCTTAGTGGAGCGCTTGGGACTCGAAATCAGCGCCAAAGGGATCAAGTTTTGAAGCAGCACACTCTTGGAGACCCGAGAGATGGCGTCTCGACGCTCTGAACACGGGACCGCGAAAATCAGCGTCGGCGTCTCACGCCGGCCACAGCGTCTCGATGCCAGCGCGTTTATTTAAGCACCAACTTCTGTTTTAGGGCAGTAGCTGAGTTGGAGAGGTGAAGAGTTCTAGGAGGTCGTTTCAGCAGCCTTGAAGAGGAGGAAACACCGATTGAGGTGTTTAGCAGCCGTCTACTCTTGGTTTTCTCCACTTTTCCCTTGTATTTTACATTTTCTAGATAGATTAGATTGGTTTCTCGAGCCTTTGGCTTAGATTAGACTTGTCTATGACCGTCTAAGCACCGTTTGTTGTAGTTGGGACCTCGGGATTGTAAGTACATTTGTATTTTTATGAGATTCTTGAGCAAATCTGAACTGATTCATTGTTTATCTTATGATTCTTGAGCTTTATGCATGATTTGTTGGTTGTTTGTGAATTTAGATTCCCGCTTTTATAATTATCATGCGCAGTAGGTTGGATTGACACCCTAACTTGCAGCTTGTATGTTAATAATCTGGTGAAGAACTGATTTCCACTTAGCTAATGGACGGTTAGTTCAATAGTTAGCGTTAGATTGATTCGTGAGCACGGGCCCCAAGAGCAGACTCCGACTTCGTTGCTGACACGATAGATCTAGGAGTCTAAATCGATGCTTGTGATTAATTAGGTGTTTCCCTACTCTATTATGAGTGTTTTAGTCTAGAGCTACGATTAATTGATTTATTGATTGTGGCCAGGTTAGTTTATTGATGAGTTGCATGTTAGCTCATGCGGGTTCGATGGGTTAACGCTCTAGGGGTATCTAGTTCTTAATGCAATCATTTGATTAATTGATTTTAACAGGTTCGTTGGGGTTAATTAATTAATGGTTAGTAATTGAATCGATGGACGTCGGGATCGAGTCAATTGATTTAGAGTACCTATAGACAGCATGCATATAAATCATTATCTGTTAATCAATGAGTAAGAAGTAAATGTACTAATCCCGAGTGTCTTTAACTTCAATGAGCGGCAAGGTGAGATTGACCAACCTCCCCATTTACTTTTCCGTTATTTACTTTTCTGTCAATTTGTCTTCTTATCCACTGACTTTCTGTCAGTTTACCTTCTTACATCCATCCTTCGCCCACAATTTTCACCATCCGTCTCAAACCCCCTTTTCTTTACCACCCCACAACACAAAAGAGGTTAGAAGTGAACCAGCTGTTCCCTGTGATCGACCCCAGCCACTACTACTGCAAAGTAGCTTGGTGACCGTGGACTATAAATTTGTTTTGACGCGAGCTCTGCGGCACCGACGCGCCTGAGTCTAAGAATTCTAATTCAGGTCGTCGACCAACAAGCTAGTACCACTCTGACCAAACTTGGAGTCGATCCCGTCAAACTTGCGCCGTTGCCGAGGAACACAGCGTTTGCTTCTAATTAATATTGTGTTTTTCACCTTTTTCTTGTCTCTTGTGTTAGTTTGTTTCTTGCAGGTCCAGTGACAAATCTTTACAAGAGCAAACTACTCCCTACCAATGACAAGGAAAAGCACTGAGCTTCATGGATATCCAGCAAGCTCTAGGTCTAATATCCGCTTGGATAGATAAAGCCGAGAGAGCAGTGCAGAACAACTTTTCAGCTCCCAATTATCCACCACCCCCATGTTGCATAAATCATGAAGAAGGTAATTCTGTCTCCCTATCTGAATTGATTTTCTTAGTTCCTTCCTTTTGTGGTGAGCTAGGAACAGATGCCTACTTTCATGTATCTGAGTTCTTCTTGAGTTGTTCCAAAAGGAAACCCCCTGAGATATCTGAAGATCAATTCAAGTTGAGGGTGTTTTCATACTCACTGCAAGGAGAAGCTAGAAGGTGGATCTTCTCTCTGCCTCCACGATCGGTATCTTCCTGGAGTGAGATGAGGAGAAGTTTCCTGAAGAAGTACCACCCCATTGCACTGCTGATAGAAGCCACTGGAAGGATTGTCAACGTTGTGCAAGCACCTGAAGAGTTGTTCCACGAGTTCGTGAGCCGTTTCAATCTTTACTGCATGGAACACCACACCCCACTCTCAAAGTAGTCCCTGATAGAAAGCTTCTACGGAGGGCTAACACCTGAAGATAGAAGAATGCTTGACTCAGCTTGTGGAGGTGATGTGCTTGCTACAACACCTAGTAAGGCGTGGGAGATTATTGCGAAACTGGCAGAAGTCACTAGATTCCGAGCCAACTCCCCCGATGAGCTAGAGAGCCAAATCTCATAGCAACAGGAAGGTAAGTTAAGAGGAGATCCCATCAAGGTCAGCAAGCTTGAACTTAATTCTTCCTTTAATTCTGGGTCTGATTTAATTAGCGCACCAAGCATGTTAGGAGAGTTAAAGATTAGGAATGTTAAGTCTAACTCTGATCATTATGCACCTAACTCCTTTACGCCTGATGTCCCTGCTTCTTTAGAGCATGATTGGCAATCAAGTGGCTGACGAAGTTAAGGCTATGGTGCTTAGAATTAGCTTTAATTGGGCGGATGAGGATATTCTGTTTGAATTTTCTTACGCTGTGCATTCTGTGTGCAAGTTGAGTTTTCCTGTGCAGGAGCTGATTAAGAAAAAGAAGAAGGATCCTCTGTGGATCAAAGAAGTGGATTTCGGTTGAAGACTGGAAATCCCGTCGAGCAATCGACATTAAAAATTGCGCTTCTGGGAGGCAACCCAATTTTCTATTGTTTTTCCTTTGATGTTTTTGTTTTTGTTTCTGTCTTTCCTTTCTTGTCTTTAGGATTTTGTGACCCTACTTCAGCAAGCTGCTACCTTTCAAGTTAGGGTGAACCATTCCCTTCCAACCATTGAGCTTAAAAACAAGGATAATTTCTGTTCCCTTACTCTTTGTCCCTTTTACTTTTTCTTGATTAGATTCATTAAAAAGGGATGCATGATTCTAGGTTGGGGGTGGAATTGGTCTTGCATGCCTGTTTTGGTTGAGTCTTGATGCACCTGAGTATCAGACTATTTTTATTATGCATGATTTTATTTTAGCACTCTATGTTCTCTGGATTGAGGCCATGCATATGAGCATTGGACCTATATTTGAACAAATTTTAATTGATTGAGTGTTGATGTATGGATGGTCTGGTTACTTTTTATCTGATTATGAAAATCAACGAGGTGTCATCTTGGCAACTTTATTGCTTTTATTGAATTATAAGCATGTTGCCCAGAAATTGAGCCTTTTTAAAACTTTTCTAGTACTTTTCTTGCAAGAGCAAACCTTCGCATGCCTAGGATTAGTTTGAAAGCTTAGGAGCGAATTATAGATCCATATGCTTGTTGTCACCTCGATAGGTGTAGGGATGAGCTATAGAGTCAAATGTCTACAAATTAGCATGTAATATCTTGCTTATGAGAAAAGAAAAAAATATGCCAAAGAAAAAGAAAAGAGAGCAAAAGAAAAGAAAAGAAAAGGAAGAAAAGAAAAAAAATGAGAGCGAGCTAAAAAGAAAATCATATGCTCGTTTACATTACTTTTGTAGCCACCTATTTTTGTCCGACTTATTAAATTAATTACTAATTTAATCATTGCAATGCATAAGTAATTTGTGTTTGCAAATTTGGTTTAATTAGGATTATTATTTTAATTTTCTCATGGCTAAATGTTTGTTTTTAATCCCATTTTGTCTTCTTCTTAGTTTTGATAAAATAACCAATGTAGTTGGTTGCAAGCCCTAAAATGAAACAATTTTTAAAATTTTGAATTATGTTGGCTAAAGCTCTTTGTTCTTTGGTGTAAGCCAATTTTGGCATAGATTTCAAATTGAAAAACTAGCCAGTAACTTTCATGCACAAAAATGGAAATGGTTTGGGTCTTTATAAATCCTTCTTTTGGAGCTTTTAGAGAGGAATCAGCCACCAAAAGCCCTAGAGAGAAAAAAAAGAGTTCACTCACCACAACAAACCTAGAGAGAAAAAGGGAGCAGTCACCCAAAAAAAAAAAAAATCCTAGAGAGAAAAAACAAAGAAGGGAGGAATCAGCCACCCAAAAAAAAAAAACCCTAGAGAGGAGTAGTTCATTCAGCCACAAGAAAAAAGAAAAACCCTAGAGAAAAAAAAAAAAAAAGAAAAAAAGAGAGCATCAACCACTACATACAACCAGCCACAGCAGCCACCAAAAACGAGATTCTTCACCCAAAAGTAACAGCCCAACAAATCTCCCAAACAAAAAAAGTCTAGAACACAACAAAAACCTAGCTTTAGTTGGAGGTTGCATGTGGTAGGGCTTTTGTCCAAGGATCCGCACCTCAAACAGCATAGCGGGTCTAGTGTTGTTGTTCTTGATTCCATCCCTTAAATGCTTTGTTTTGTTTTACTTCTTCATTTTCTTCCTTTGAATGCCCTGAAAAACAATAGTTGAGTAAGGGTATTTAAAGCTTACTTTGTTGTTATTTACTCTTTATTTTACCATGTGAACACTTGTTCATCTTAATATGCATATGCTTTATTTTATTTTTTTTTGTTAATCTTATTTATCTATCTATGTTTTTACTCATCTCTCTTCTTTCTTACTTATTATGAATTTACTTACTGAAAAAAGAAGAGCAAGTTAAAAAATGTATGTAACATTAGAAAAAAAAGAGAGAAATGAAATGAGTGTAACATACCCTTAAGTTGGTGTTGTTCTTGGAAAAATAGCAACGATTAAGTGGCCATGTGAGAAGAAGAAGAGAGGAAAAAGAAAGGCTGCTGTGAGAGAGAAAGTGTAAAAAAAAAATGAATAACTTCTGTTTTTTTTATATATTATGTTATTTCTTTTTTTTTTATTATTATTATTATTATTACTATTATTATATTATATTAGGTGTGCTGTGTGTGTAAGTTTCATTATTTTATTTTATTTTTTTTTTTAGCATATTGTGACGTCAACCACAAAATGGGCGGCAAAGTTGCCGCCCATTCTCCCTCTTTTACATTCTTTTCATTTTTTTTCTTTAATTTCTTTTCTATTATTTATCATTTATATTTATATATATGTTTTATTTCTTTCCTCTGCATTTGTTAATTTCTTAATTCAGTTTTTATTTTATTATTTTTATTTTATTATTTATCTTATTGATACATTTTATGTTTTATTTTAGTTTTTTTTTGGAAATTGTGCTAGATGACTACAAAAAAAGGTGTTCTTGATTTTTTGCTATGGAGGTTTGGATTTTGCAGGTGTGGCTACCGGAAGTTCAGGAACCGTTTTTCGTACTTTTTTGGACCGTTTTACCCCTGGTATATACGACTATATACAGACGACGTTAACGCTTGTTTTTGTTCCACGCAGGACGCGCACCCCTTTTTGCGCGCTGGATGAATCCCGATTTACATGGGATTTGGTGGGCGGTCTGTTTTGATCCTTAAGAAATTACCTATTATTCAGGCTTAGGAATTCCAACGATTTTTTTATTCCTCCACATGTTTGCCCCTCATATAAATGTCATAGTTTATTACCTGTTTGTTTCATATCACGATCACATTGTCATTCTAATTTTTGTTCGTAATCTAACATGGCGACAGTTCAACAGGTCACGATATTGTTTGGTGGTGTCTGGAGTGATGGGGGTATTTACAGTGAATTCAAGTCCGGAAGCGTGGATGTTAGAAGTGATTCAGATCTCAAAGAGTTCAAAGTATGTCTGGCGAAATACCTCCAACTCCAAGACGACAATATGATTACTCGGCTAACACTTTTCAGGAGCTGGTCGAATAACCCAATTAATATAATCATTTTCGAGGACAGAGATGTTTTTTGGATGGTCAACGGTTTTCAAAACGGTACATACAGGGGGTGCTGTGTAGTCGTTGACATCCCGGGTGTCAATACTGGTATACACACCACGAAGACAGGCGCAGGCCCATCCTGTGGGGTCAAGAATTTCGACTTCATCAACGCGGATGGTATTGAAGCTGCTCTGGACAATTCTACTGTATCGGAGGGGTGCACATTTGCATGCAAAGATCATCTGAAGAAAGTTGTGTATAACATAGCCCTGAAAGAAAGTTTCCAGTTAAAGACTGTTAAATCTAACAACAAACAGTTCAAGGTATCATGCATAGACAATTCGTGTCCGTGGTATATACGTGCATCTACATACCATGGAGGCCATATTTGGATTGTCCGGAAGTTCAGTAATGAGCACACGTGTTCCTTTGATGCAGTCCATAACGACCACAGGCAGGCAACTGCGACTGTTGCTTGCGATTATGCCAAAGCTATAATGAGAATCACTAACACGATGCACTGCACACCGCGTGATATAATTGAATACGCTAAAAAAACCCATGGTGTCATTATCAGTTATGACAAAGCATGGAGGGGGAGAGAGAAGGCCCTAACTGAGTTAAAAGGTTCCCCCGAAGAGTGGTATGCGCGTATTCCAGCGTTTGCAGCTAAGCTGATCGAAAAAACCCAGGTATTTCTTGCTCGGCTTGAATTGTAATACCAGTAAATACGTGTATTCACCAACAGTTTGTTTTCCGACACAATGTTTCCCCAAAGAGTAGCAATATCAGTAAATACTTGTATTTACCAACATTCTGTTTTCAGGGACGTATACTACTCAGGAGGTTGATTCGAATGACAGGTTCAAATTCTTTTTTATGAGTATTGCAGCGTCCATCGAGGGTTGGAAATACTGTTTGTCGGTCATTTCTGTGGATGGCACATCACTCAAAAACAAATTCAGCTAACGGCCTGCACATTTGTTGGTAACTTACACATATTCCCGCTGGCGTTCTCTACTGTTGATTCCGAAAACGACGCGTCGTGGGAGTGGTTTTTCCAGAATTTGAAAGTAGCTTTTGGAGAACCGAATGATCTAGTTATAGTGTCTGACAGGCACAAGAGCATTGGTAATGGGGTGAGGAAGGTATATACGTCAGCACACCATGGCGTGTGTATCTATCATTTGCTAAGGAACATTAAGTCAGACCACAAGTCAAAAGGGATTGACGAGCTGTTTTACAAGTGTGCTAAATCGTACACCATCGGTGAGTTTGAATACTATATAAGGCAGATGGAGCAAATTATCCCCTCGATTAGAAGTGAGCTGGAGGAGGTAGAATTTGCGTGCTGGTCCCGTGCATTCTCCACGAGCAAACAGTATGTATTGATGACCACTAATGTCTCCGAGAGCCTAAACGCTTTTTTGCTTGAGGCTCATGGACTACCTATAATTCCACTGTTGGAGTTTATAAGAGATTTTTTACAACGATGGTTCTATGAGAGGAGGAACCATGCAACCTTCCAAATTACTACGATTACTGATTATGCAGTTGGAGAAATACGGGATGCATTGAAAGCAAGCCTCACTATGGATGTATGCATTTTACAATGTTTTTTGTTAAACTAATTATATATTTACGTGTAGATACATCTAATAATGTCTGGTATTTTGGCATAAATACGCAGATATACCCCGTCGACCGTGTGCAGTTCCAAGTTCATGACCAGAACAAGCAATTCGAGGTAAACATTACCAACCGGAGTTGTACGTGCAGGAGGTGGGAGTCGGATCTTATCCCGTGTGCTCATGCTTGCATAGCTATTTGTCGCAAAGGTTTGAACATTGATACATTTGTTCACGAGTTTTATCGGAACTCAAATCTGCAAAAGATGTACAGTGCGAACGTGCACCCCATCGGCTCCATGAAGCAAGACATGTCCACGTTGGTAATTGAAGAGAACATAGTCCACCCGCCCATTTCGAAACGTGGCGCTGGGAGGCCAAAAAAGAAGAGGATTAGGCCCCGGGGCGAGAGGGTTCAGACTCAAAGGTGTGGGCGGTGTGGGCAGCTAGGTCACAACAAGAGAAGTTGCAACATCCCCATCGCTCGATGAATTTAGTCATTGTTTGTTATAAGTTTTCATTCTTTGTATGTACGGAGAACAAAGTTTTACAAGAAATAATTGGTTGGAGGTGTAATAAAGTATATCGTTATATATACTAAGGATGACAATAATAAAACACCGATGGTGGGTTTATATCAATTTTGTTTGTAGTTATTCAGCATGATCAAACAGTCGTAGCAAAGCAAAATCAAGCAGAATAGTGATATGATTTCAAGCAAACTAATTATATATTTACGTATACATACATCAAAGAAAATGATAGATACACACGCCATGGTGTGATGACACTATAACTAGATCATAACAGACGTATCTAACAAGAATGATACGTCGTTATGTGTTATATCACAGCCCTGTCCATTTTTATACCAAGAACAAGTATGGATAAGAAATTATTTTAGGATATCATTGTGTATACTAGGGATGACAATAATAGGACATTCATGGGAAACAGAATATTAAGAACATATCAATTCCAAACAACTTAAGTTTATATAAAACGGCAATAAAATCAAAAAAGGTCAAAGACAACGGAAACCATCCAAAAGTCAAGAAGCAAAACAGCGATATAAAGTCAAGTTCCAAAAGAGGTATCTAGTAGGAATGATAACAAATTCAGGGTCAGATGATCGAAGGAAGGGCCTAATCCCTGGGTTGGCTAAGCTGCAGGTCGAATGATGGCGCATAGAATTGGGGGGGCAGTTCCTCATGGGTATCCTTCCTCTAAGTCCCCCTCAGTGCGTCTATATAAATTTGGCCTGTAGGCTGCATTGAACCCACCTCATCCCCACTCGTCACACGGGCGACACTCCCTTGCTGTACATTTGTGTTGACCTGTGCACAATTATAGTATATAAAGATAAATACATGGGGCTACAGATAATCTGTGTATATGTAGTGTCATATACACACCTCACGCAGCGGGGTCCTATGTTGTATGTTGGGAGTGACTGGCTCGACGATCCTTATCCCCTTTGCCTACAAACTCGAGAGGTTATAGTACATAAACAAGTAAATGGAATGTACATAATAGGTCATAGTACTTTGTATCTATGTTTACCTTCGTTGACCATTTTTGTCCAGTGTGAGGGGATGGGGTTTTCAGTACTGTAGTAGGGTGGCCCTGTTTGGGAGTCAAGGAGTTAGGTTGTATATAAAATAGATCACTTGAAGATTATATTAGTACTTACCACCATAACAACTTTTCCTTTCCTGTCCCTATTAAACTTTTCAATAATTTTGGCTTCATCGATTGATAGGATTGCCTGGTTAACTGGGTCATTATCTTCACCACAGCCCTGCAAGAAGCATTTGTGAGCATCGAACGCACAGTAATGGACCATGTACTTATGACAAGGATCGTACCTTGTTTCCTTCGTCAACGCCCGTTTTCTCTGTTCCTTCGTTTCTGGTAGTTCTAGTTTCTGATGATGGATTTGTTGTTATAATAACAGGGACACCCCCTCTTGGTTGTTGTGGACGGCCCCCCAGTGGGGTCATCGTCATCATCGTCATTACATGGACGGGGTTTTTTTCAGAAGGATGGTCGTCTTCCTTATTGTCCTTGTCATTCTTCTTTTCCCTTTCTTCTGTTTTCTCCTTCTGTAGTGGGGGGCAAGAGACAAAATCAGTAAGGGGTATTTAGGGAACAAGGCAAGGCGCACTGTAATTACATATACATATCTCCGTATCATCTTTGGTTTTTGAAGTCCCTGCACTTGTACCTTCATCTCCAACGACTTTCCTCAATATGTCAATTAATGTGCCCAACACCGAATAAACCTTGTCAAGTTTTCCTACTATTTCTTTGTGACGTTGTTCACCCACATCTGCTGTCTGGTATGCAGTGGCCGCGCCAATATGGAAGTTGGGGGGATTGTATCATCTCCTTTAGGTTCCTCCCCACTGTCGCCTAGTCTACGGGCTGCCATCTCATCATGCAGAAATGGCTGGAAGTACGGCATGCGCATTTCCACTTTTGTTGGCTTTAATGGCACGACCTTTAGCTGCATAAGACGTTGTCAATAAGGGTATATACGGTTATACACATATCTTACAACACGAAATTGGAGTTACTTACCGATGGGGACTGGAAGATTTTCGCTTGCAACTCCCTCCATTCTGGCTGCGTGTCAGACTCCCAGTTAATTATTCGCGGCACTTGTTCCTTATCCTTCGGGCATAATTTGCTGGGGGGGCGCTAAGGGCAGGGATTACCTCGTATGCCCACGCTAGGAGGGCATATATAAATCCCCCCACTCCTATTCCAGAACTGTCGCGGCTTTGCCACGCCTTTTGCATGTAGCTTGCTAACAGCGTGAAGGCGACTCGCCCCCATGGGTATGCGTTGAACAACTCTTCGTCGTCGACCATTAGCAGGTGATCATCTTCTATGTGGACCTTCTCCTGCCGGGGGAGTAGGAAACTTTCCAGGCAATATAATTGGGCCATCTTTACCAGGTCTGACTCATCACCGCGTTTGATTGCCTTGAAGATGATGTTGAGAGTTTTCCTTTTTACAGCCTCGTCATCATCAAAGTATTCGGTCTTCAGCCTTGAAGTCTCTTGTAGTCTGTCCTTGTCGATTTGGGGCAATGGACCACAATTTAGTCTAGTGATCAATGCAAACTCTCAGAGTCCAAATTTGAGTATTTTTCCTCCGATCTTGAAATAGAGTTCTGTTGTGCGTTTCGGCTTGCATAGATGTTGAATCAAGTGCAGGAGTAATTGGGACGACGTCTTTTTGAATGACAAGTCTAGGAGGTGTCCAAAGCAGGTTTTTCTGAATGCATCCTCACATTTATCACTCACTACTTTGCGGATGTTTTCTATAATCTCTGTTTTGGTGCAGAGATTGATTTTCAGGGCCTTACTACGCTTGGAAAGCGGCATGAAGTAGTCATCGTCCTGTATCATTATCAATGGTAAAAAGGGTAAGAATAGATGTACATACTGATACACACACATACGGAAGCAGACAACAGATGTATCACCGCCCAAAAACAACACCAAACAATTCCATAGGTGTATATAACAACAGATATATCGCACAGACAATATATGTATGAGAGCATAGGTGTATATACCGATACATACACACAGGCAGTCAAGAGATGTATGAGTGTATTTCTCCTATACAGACCGATACACACAGGTGATGCGCAAATTGCTTACCGCAAGTGTACGGGTCAAGTTATAATATAGTGAATATAAATTCGAATGTCGTCCTCTGGATTGGTGTCTCGTCAATTTTAATTACCGAAAATACTTTTGACCAATTTTATTTAGGGAATCGAATTGAATGAGAATATAATTGATTCAAACACAAAACTAAAGCAAAAAGTGACAATCTAATGGGAAGAGTTGGTCTTAGGGATTTGATTTCACCAATTGGAGTAATGGATTAATAAACGGATCAACACATACTATGATTCATAAATCTTGGCAACTAAAATCACACATATCTCTCCCGAGCATACATGATTCTCCCATATGTAATTGAACCCGATATCCCTATCTAAATCCAATAAACATACAAGGCAATAAGGCTAACCTTTATAACAATTTCTAGAATTAATCTTAATCTCCCGATTTTTAGCTAAATTCTAGTTATGCATATTGATTTCTAATTTAAATCCTCTCTCCCGAGTTAGATTCAAGCATAAACATCAATCAATTTATGGCCGGTAAATTGAAAGCATTAAGGACACACATATGCATAAATGACATCAATAGCATAAAAACCGTAAATCAATCCATAACGTGCCCAACGGCTACATCAATCCCTAAGAATTAAAGCCTAGCTACTCATACACAACGTTACAATATAGCCATAGTCTAAAACAGCCATAAAAACTAACTAAAGTGAGGGAAAGAGGAATTAAACTCGTTGTAGGCCGAGACCGAACGTCCCCGTCACGATCCCCACGAACAATGGGTTGATTTCCAACTTGCTCCCTTTGCTTCAGCTCCAAAATGCTCTGTTTTTCCTCTGTTGTCAGCTCCAAAAAGTCCCAAAACGAAGTCCCCTAAAACCTAGCCGAAATTTCCTTATATTCTGATTTTTTCGTCGTAGCGTCGAGACGCTATGGACAGCGTCGCGACGCTGTCGCGATACCGCAAATCTGGAAATTTTTCCTAGAGCGTCACGAAGCTGGTCCTAGCGTCGCGACGCTATGAAGTTTTTTTTTTTTTTTTAAATCAGCTGGCCTGAATTTGACTTCTTCCAACTTTATCCTTTTTCGATCTTTTAGCCCTTTTTCATGTCCCGAACACCCAATTGACTCGAAAATCACGTTTTAGCTCCAATCAACAATTTCCTACAAAATAAACATTAAGTGCAATAAAATGGCCAATAAATCATAAAAGACTAGCTAAATTGATTAGGGAAAACTAGCTAGCTATGCTCGCTATCAACAGGCAGATGATACAAGCACAGTAGCATAGGTCAATCCATACAGACAAGAAGATGCAGGTATAGTTGTAAACAATAGATGTATATACTGATGCATACAGATGTATAGAATGAGATCATTTCACTTATTCAGAGTTGCCAATTTATAGATTGTAAGGTGGGGGGTGGGGGGTGGGGGTGGTATTATGGGTTAACACAACAACACTAAGGGGCACTAACAAAGTTCAACGAATACACTCATGAAGAGGCAGAGATAATTGCAAACAATAGATGTACATCAAACAACATCAAACAATTCCATAGGTGTATATAACAACAGATATATCGCACAGACAATATATGTATGAGAGCATAGGTGTATATATCGATACATACACTCAGGCAGTCAAGAGGTGTATGAGTGTATTTCTCCTATACAGACCAATACACACAGGCAGACAAGAGATGTATTTCTCCTATACATACACACAGGCATTTCAATCCACACAGGCAGACAAGAGATGTATGAGTGTATTCCTCCTATACAGACCTGCACGACCAATATATACAGACTTGCCAACCCATAGATTGGGAGGTTGGGGGTGGGTGGGGGGTATATAACTGGCCATTCAACGATGGTATAGTATTTATCATTACATACCGCTCTGGTGGGTTCAACCTCCTCGCTTTCATCCTTTTTTGTCCTTCTATCCTTTCTCTTGGGTGTCTTGCTTACCTTTTTTTCCACCTTCTTCTTTTTCTTACTATCTCCTTCGTCTCCGCTATCGGTTGAGGAGTAATCGTCTTCAGTAGAATGGTCTTCCCCCATATCCACGCTCGCGTCAGTTTCCTCCTGTGTTTCACACAATCACATGATAAATTACGCCCTGTTTTACACAACACAGAGAGTAAATACAGAGTCATACCTCGGCGGGCTTAGTCTTTTTTGGTCTCTCCTTTGTCTTTTTCAGTGAACTATTCTTCTTGTCTCTAGGTAAGGCAGACTTTTCCTTTTTTGCCATTGACTGAAAAGGATAAACAACGAATTACATTAAAAATGGTGGGGGGGGGGGGTGGGGAATGGGTGTATCAAACTCCACATACCTCACTCGGTTCAGGCTTGTCTCCATCGTTTTTTTGGGTTCTCTCCTTGGTCTTCGGTTTTTTGGGTGTATTTTTCTTTTTTCTAGATCTTGCGTCGTCTCTTTCCCTTTTCACCGTCTTCGAATGAACTCCCTTCGGCACTGAATCGACTGTACTCATATTGGCTTCTTGACTCCCGGACTCGCGGTCGCTGCCTAACGTTATGGGCGATGATTGTGGGGGGTGTTTCCTCCTGGGTGTTACCCCAGCCGACTTTAACCTCTGGCTCGATCGTTTTGACGCCGGTTTATCCGATGACATTTCTTGCGGGTTTGTGCGAAAATATACGGTTTCAAAGGGAATAAACTAAATCCCTAAAATCTCGGGATAATGTATCTATTTGTTGCAAATATAAGGGAAAAGAAATGAAACCGTTACCTAGTTCAAATTTTTTAGTACAGTCGTCGCGTAGGGGGAGAATCGATTGAGCATGCAAGAGATGGTCGTCCATGCGGCGGATGAAGGTCGTTGGCACGGCGGAGGTGGTTAGTCGGCGTGATATGAGAGGTAGGTAGCGATATACACTCTGTGGTGGTGGTGGGGAATGGTGTGGAATGGGGTTTTCGAGGGTGTGGAATGCTCTCAATGGTGTGGAATGCTCCCAAAGGTTTCGAGTTTTGGAAGAAGAAGATGGACGGACGGCTGCTGCATGAAGGCTATTCTGGTGGGAGGTTGGGCGGTGACATGACATTCCATAATTGCAGCATTTAAAGGTATAGTCTTTTTAGGTTATTCAATTTTCGGGGGAAATTAGCAACTTGTTCTTATTTTTTGTGTTTTTAATTTCTGATCTTCTTAGTTGTAGGTAGTATGTCTTCGGATTGAGAGGACCTTTTTTCCAATTAATGCATTCCGAAGGTGTTTCTCTCTACTGAGGGAGGTTGAACTTTGTACTCCTTTCCCAATAAAGGTATTGACTCCTTTTTCCGGGAAGCAACTTTTTCCGGGAAGCAAATTTTTCCAGTAGTAACAATATGATACACCTAGATTTTCAAACTAGTTTTGTTTCTTGGATTTTTGAATTTCAAACATTCTAAAATGTCTCCAACTTATTTTTAGGGGTATATTTTATCTCTCTTAAACTCTGATTTTGGTTTTAAACGTTAAGAATACGTTAGGCAGTTTGTTGGGGGGCATATTTGTCTTTTACAAATAGGTATTTATTAATCATTAAATCGTTTAGCCATCTATTTAATTTATAAACGTTTGTAGCTATATTTCAAGCCACCTATTTATTTTTAGCCATATTTCTTGTTGCCCCCCCCCCCTTTTTTTTTTTTTTTTTTTTTGTCTTTGTAGTGCATTTAAGTTTATTCTTACTCATTTCTATTCCAATTTTCTTCTATTTTATATATTTGTCTTTATTTATTTCTCTGTTATTTTTTCACATCTTCCTAATTTTATTGTATTTAGTTGCATTTCTTAGCTTCATTACTTATCATTTGGTAATTAAATTCTTTTAGTATGTTTGTGAATTTTGAGACCGACATATTTTTGCTTTTTGACCATGCTCTTAAATGTATGTATCCATCTCATGTTTGTAAAATGTATTATGGTTCTAACCTTTAAACCATATTTTTTTTTATTAAAAATATCCAACGACGGAATCTAGAAATATTTGGGAGTCCGATTTTCTAGTTTTTCCGAGGTGAGGGATCGATCTTTGGGAGTCCAACATCGATTCCAATATGTTTTCTTAAATTTTAGCATGATTAATATGTTATTGGTTTTTTTTATTTATTGCATTAATTATTATATTAATTTACTTGTTTCGTAATTGCAATTTGTTGTCTATTGTGCTTGTATATAAATGTTGTATATTATATGTTCTTTTTTAAATGTTTTTCAAACTCTCTTTTCTCAAACTTTCCTTTTTATTTATTTTAAATTTATTTCCAAACTTATTTTCTAATTTCCTAATTTCTTTGCTCTTTTTTTGAGCTTATAAATGTTTTATCTTTAAAATGTTATTTTCAAAGGTTTTTATAATCTTTTCTTAAAATAATTTATTTTAAGACCGTTTTTCCTAAAAAAATCCTATGATGGAATCTAGAAATATTTGGGAGTCCGATTTTCTAGAATTCTTAAGGTGAGGGATCTTAATCTTTGGGAGTCCGAGATTTTGACCCCAAGAAAAAATGAATTTAATTAAAAAATGTTTTAAAAAAAATCTTTCCCTTTTGGAATGCTATCCTATGACGGAATTAGGGAATGGTGAAATTCTCTAATATTCTTGAGGTGAAGAATTTTAATTCTAATATAGCTAAATTAATGGAGATTTTTCCACTTATTTTATGGGATCATTACTTCAAATATTGGAGTAATGAGGGGTAAAATAAGACATTTGTTTCAAAAAATATCTTTTCCCTAAATCATGCTTTTTCTAAATTATTTTCAATTGAAGATAAAATTTTGGGCACCGTTTTTTTACGGGTGTTGTGGGGTGCTAACACCTTCCCCATACACAAACGACTCCCGAACCTAAATCTGGTTTTCGCAGACCGTTTTTTTATTATTTTTCTAAAAATGATAGTTTTATCTTATTTTGGTGTCCAATTACACCATAAAAAAGATTGGTGGCGACTCCTATTATTTTGCCCCTTTTTTGAGGACGTTGTCCGCTCCGCGTCGCAGGCACGTGGCAACAACTTTTATTTTTCAAGAAAAAAAACATGCTATAAAGGGGGTAAAAAGAGCTACCTGTCGTGTGATCAGTTAGACCAGCCAAGAGTAAAACTCGGGTTATGGGGCTTAAAGTTATGTTTTGTAGGAATTTAGTATCAAGTGCTTCAATGGAGCACATATTCAATTTTGGCGGTAATTCGAGGATTTTAGCGCAGTTTTGATCCATCTTGAAGTCCATGGGATGCCAAGACGGTGAAATGACCTTAGTGGAGTGCTCGGGACTCGAAATTAGCGCCAAACGGATCAAGTTTTGAAGCAGCACACTCTTGGAGACCCGAGAGATGGTGTTGAGACACCATCTCCCGGCGTCTCGACGCTCCGAACACGGGACCGCGAAAATCAGCGTCGGCTTCTCGACGCCAGCGCGTTTATTTAAGCACCAACTTCTGTTTTAGGGCAGCAGCTGAGTTGGAAAGGTGAAGAGTTCTAGGAGGTCGTTTCAGCAGCCTTGAAGAGGGGGAAACACCAATTGAGGTGCTTAGCAACCGTCTACTGTTTGTTTTCTCCACTTTTCCCTTGTATTTTAAATTTTCTAGATAGATTAGGTTGGTTTCTCGAGCCTTGAGCTTAGCTTAGGCTTGTCTATGGGCGTCTAAGCACCGTTCGTTGTAGTTGGGACCTCGAGATTGCAAGTACATTTGTATTTTTATGAGATTCTTGAGCAAATCTGAACTGATTCATTGTTTATCTTAAGATTCTTGAGCTTTATGCATGATTTGTTGGTTGTTTGTGAATTTAGATTCCCACTTTTATAATTAGCATGCGTAGTAGGTTAGATTGACACCCTAACTTGCAGCTCGTATGTTAATAAACTGCTAAAGAACTGATTTCCACTTAGCTAATGGATGGTTAGTTCAATAGTTAGCGTTAGATTGATTCGTGAGCATGGGTTCCAAGAGTAGACTCTGACTTCGTTGCTGACACGATAGATCTAGGAGTCTAAATTGATGCTTCTGATGAATTAGGTGTTTCCCTAGTTGATTATGAGTGTTCTAGTCTAGAGCAACGATTGATTGATTTATTGACTGTGGCCAGGTTAGTTTATTGATTAATTGCATGTTAGCTCATGCGGATTCGATGGGTTAACGCTCTAGGGGTATCTAGTTCTTAATGCAATTATTTGATTCATTGATTTTAACAAGTTAGTTGGGGTTAATTAATTAATGGTTAGTAATTGAATTGATGGACGTTGGGATCGAGTCAATTGATTTAGAGTACCTATAGAAAGCATGCATATAAATCATTATCTGTTAATCAATGAGTAAAAAGTAAATGTACTAATCTCGAGTGTCTTCACCTTCAATGAGCGACAAGGTGAGATTGACCAACCTCCACATTAACTTTTCCGTTATTTACTTTTCTGTCAGTTTGTCTTCTTATCCACTGATTTCCTGTCAGTTTACCTTCTTACATCCATCCTTCGCCCACAATTTTCACCATCCGTCTCAAACCCCTTTTCTTTACCACCCCACAACACAAAAGAGGTTAGAAGTGAACCAGATGTTCCCTGTGATCGACCTCATCCACTACTACTGCAAAGTAGCTTGGTGACCGTGGACTATATATTTGTTTTGACGTGAGCTCCGCGGCACCGACGCGCCTGAGTCTGAGAATTCTGATTCAGGCCGACGACCAACAAGCTAGTACCACTCCGACCAAACTTGTAGTTGGTCCCATCAGGGTCACTGCAACAGTTGTGTGAAAGCTAGTGCCGTTGAATTTAAGAAAAATGCAAGTTTGGTGGAGGCATCCCTTTTGTTTTTCAGGCACCCTAGTGAGGTATTGCTTTCTTGATTGTTGGAAGTTGGATAATTAGATCTTAGGGCCAGTGTAGGGGGAAGATGAGCTAAAGATTTTATAAACCTTTTCCAGGCTAGTAAGGATCTAATACGAAGGGCTTGCACACACACACACAAGGGGATGAAAAGTTTCAATTTAAATTTGTTGATCAATGAATGTGTTTTAATATTTCCTTAAATTGTTTGAATTCATTATTTGGATCATTGAGGTTAGAGTAATTCATTTGCAATTTTTATTCATATATGTTGTTTTGTTTTAGCTTTGCTCGGGACTAGCGAAGGTTTAAATTTGGGGTATTTGATAACATGCAAATATGCTATCTATTTCATTTTTATCAAACCCACCGTCAACTCCTGGGGAAAAATAATAATAATGGCCACAAGGGTAGAGGCTAGTAGGAAAGTTTCATAATATGCATTCTTGGTGGTGTGTAGTAGAGAATATTATTGCAGTAAAATCAACACTTCTCAAAAACTAGAAATAAGCACCAAGAATAAAACTTTGGTATTAACTGAACAGATCCGAATGCTAAAATAAATTGATTCAATTTCTTAACGAAAATAAGTTTCACAACATAAACTAAAGCAAGAAATAGTCTTCATTCTGTCATACTATTATTATCGAGACTTATAAGTCTAAAACTTGAGTTGTAATATAGATGTGGAGTACTTCACATCTATATTACAAATATATCCCAACCTTCAAAGACAAGCTTAAACCAGCTCTTAATTGCAAGATACATGATCAACCAACACATAATATCAAAGGGGAGCACATTATGTGTCAAAGGAAAAGAGGGAACAAAACAACTTCTAGAAAAAACACAAAAACACAAAACACAAAATAAAATACAAAAGCACAAAAACACAAAATACAAAAAACCTGCTTCACATCCTTTCCTCGAAGACATCTAGTTTCTTTTAGAAGGAATATACACGCACATCATATCAATAACAGCTTCAAGTAAGAATAAGAAGCATGCAAATCTAGCACAATTGACAGAGTTCCAATTTAGTCATATAGGTTAAAGCATTTGAGATTTGTTATGATCAAAATTTGAAATTGATTATGTGGTGAAATAATCACCTAATCTCTAATTTCAGCAAGCAACAAAACTAATACAAAGTAGCAACCCTACCAAAATGACCAAGTAGTCTAAGCAATGTCATAAAAACAGATCAATTACAACAGAGTTCCTCTCTTCCAACAACATATAAATTAATGCTTCGACACATTTCCAACATTACAATGCACTCAAAAATTGAAGAACAAATGAACTCTCAACTCTAACATACAAAAGAAGCAAGGGTTTCTTACAGTTTCCTAGCATCAAAACATCTCCATGATAAGGAAATAAAGAGTCGTTCGCCGAGGAGCACACCAGCGTGGAGCATGTTGTTCGCGCTTGTGGGTTTCGTCGGAGGAGACCAAAGAGGGGCTGAGGTTGCAGCTAGAGAAGAAGAGAAGGCGAGGGAAAAGAAGATGTCGTTCATGTGAGCAACTCACGGGAGAAGAAGCAGCCGGTGGGGAGTCGTGCGGTTGAAACGAGAAGTGAGGGTGAAGGGTTGTGACGTGAGGTAGAAAGGGAAGAGGAAGATAAAGTTATGGTTGTTTTTTCCTTTTTTCTTTTTATTTTCTTTTTAAGTTTTTTGTTTGTCTTTATTTTTTAAATAAAAAGAAAAGTAGTAGGAAGAAAAATTTTAATTAACGACAGTTAATTGAAGTCATAGATTCATGACGTTGAAAGAATGTCATAAATTTTTGAAAATACGAAATTCTCCATTTTTTCCCACCAAAAGCACGCCCCAGCCATTTATGACATTTTTTTCTCCCTTCCCTTTATTTGGTCTAGTTATGGCATCATGAAATGTCAATTTTGTAGTAGTGTTCCTATTCATTTTAGCTAGTTTTGTAATTAAATTATGTTCTTTGATGTGTTTTTATGTTTAAATTTCAGAAACTGAGCCAAAGATGCAAAACTAGAGTTCTTGAGAGATTTTGGATGAATTTGGAGGCTTTTGGACCATTTTGAAGAGAACAATTGAAGATGAAGCCAAAAAGTCCAAGAGAATAGAGTTTGGAGACCCAAAATGGTGTCCAAAACACCATTCATGAAGAGGCAATTCGAGAGGCTAGCCTTGGAGCGTCTCGACGCTAGACTACGTGGGCGGCAAGTTCCAAATTCGCCAGCGTCGAGACACTGTCTTCGGAGCGTCGAGACGCTGCACTGCATGGAGATCAAGTAATATGCTTGGTGATCAAGTAAAGATGAGCTTGGGCAACAAGTAAAGGCCTCTAAAAATAGACCATTTTTCAACCATGAAAAGGGAGCCAATTTGAGGGTTTTTACCCTATTCTTCATTCAACAATAAAATTGGGGGTTTTGGAAGAAGATTTGGAGCTTTATTTAAGATCTTTGGAGCTCGGGTTTGATGAAGATTGCCACGGAAACGAGGAGATCAACATTCGTTCGAGCATTTATCTTCTCTTTTCCTTTACTTTTAGTTTCTAGATTAGGTGTAATTAGGAATTGTTGGATGCTTTGTGATTATGAGCAGCTAATTCCTAAATTCTATGGGTTAGATTTAATTTGTTGGACCTTTACTTAATTAATTAGGAATTATGGTTTAATTGACATTTATATTCATTTGTGCATTTTGTCCTTAATGCTTTTTAATCACTTGATCAATGACTAAATGATTTGTTTTCTAAGTGGAAACTCGACGGAGAGAATCTTAGACTAAAATTGAATGCATGACTAATGTTTATTTACCTGAGTGACACGAGATTAAATAAATAAATGTTATAGGTTGTTAATGAATGGTCGTAATGTCATGCTTAGTAAATAAGGAGGAAACCGAAAGGAGATTCTTTATTAAAACGCATGAGAATAGGAGGAAACCGATAGGAGAGCCCTTGATATTAGGCTTCTAGGCTTACGAATTGGATGTCTGATTAATCCTAATTAGCTAATTGATCAAGCAATCAAAGGTCCAATTAATCAAATCAATACCCTAGAATTATCCCTTTAGATTGTGTCTCCATTTATCTTTTGCTTTTTAGATTAGCTTTCTGTTATTCTTTCCGGCATTAGATTTTGTTCTCTAAAAAAAACTAAGCAGTAGTAATCGCAATAATTTTTTGAATAAAACCAATGCTTGTGGAGACAATACTCTAATACTCAAAATCACTATATTACTTGACTTGTGCGCTTTACGGTCATTAGTGTGATAATGTATATTTGCACTTATTTGACTGAAAGTATCTTTAATTCATATTTTACATCACATCTCTACCATCACCTTCAGTCGAACGCATCATATAGCATCTGAACGCTATGTCGTCGGGTCTTCAAGCCAAAATCTCTAGTTTTGAAGCATTTAGACTTCATCTTTGGGATTGAGACAGTTTAGCATTGTCCTTTCTGAAGGATTGGAATTCCCAATTCCGTTACAGCGGAAGCAATTGGATCGATTCGCAATTTAATTTCGTTTCACAAAATACTCATACATTGGCAAAAATGAATTCATAATTCTACAAAATTAAGGTTAAGCAAACTCACCGTCGTCTGACGACTCTGAATTCTTCAACAACGCCTTCTTGAATGTCAGGGCCCAAAAATGAAATCTTGGGACACCACCACAAGATTACCCTGCTATCCTCTGAGTTTGGCAACTCAGTTGTGGGACTGAATTCAAAGATCTTGGATTTTGGGATGAAAATCTTTTAGTAGAGAAAATCAACTTCTCTGTTTTTCTTGAGAGAGAATGAGAGTGTGAGAGAGATTTTGGGATAGGGAAATTCTGCAGAATGAGGGTGATCACATCTGACCCCTCATACGAGATTAAGTGAGGGAAAAGAAATATTAATATAATAATTAATTAATTAAATATATTAATTAATTAATTAACAATTTAATTAATTAATAATATAATTAAATATCAAATATTTAATTACATGGGCATCAAATCATATTAAATTCACATCTCTCACTTAATATATAGTTTTAATTAAGTTTAATTAAATCGCATTTAATTAAATTAATCAAACTAAACAATTAATTAATTCATAATTAATTAATTCTTTGACCAATTAAATATCACATATTTAATTAATCATACATTTTTTTTTTAAACAAATTAATCATACATTTGAATCATATTCAAATGTGCATCTCTCTTATAACCTATACTTTTAATATGAATCATATTCACATTAAAATTAATCTATAGTTATTAATTTAATTAAATCACATTTAACTAAATTAAATTGAACAATTAATTAATTCAAAATTAATTAATTTTATAATTAATTAAATATCAACCATATTTAACTAATTACATATTAGAATCATATTCTAATATATATCTCTCATATATTATAGTTTAATTAAATCATATTTAATTAGACTAATTGAATAATTAATTAATTCACAATTAATTAATTAATTAATTCACTAATTAAATATCACATATTTGATTAGTTATATATTTGAACTCTTTCAAATATATAATTCTCTCAATTTAATAAAGTTTCATCACAAATTAAACTTTATATTATAATGTATCAACATACATTATATTAATTGTACTTCATACAATTAACCTGATTCCCAAATTGAATTTGAACAATTCAAATTATTTTCAAGATAAATTGTTCCCAATTACTCTTTACGAGCTAACAGGGGGACCTAATGGACCTACAGATCAGAAGCTCCAATGATATGAGGTTAACTGACTAAACTCATTAATCGAGTTAACCAATATTCATTAACTGTGGGTCACTTCACTAAAGACCCACAGTTGCACTCTTCTCACTGTAGAATATTTATCTGTCCACGGATATTGACCAATAATGGTAAGTCAATCCTTCACGAGTGTTCGTAACTACAGCTGGGTCAAATTACCGTTTTACCCCTGAGTTACCTCTGGCTCCTTAAGTACCAGTGCTCCTCTAATGAACAACCTGTTTATGGTCCAACCATTAAACAGAAAGTCCCTCTCGAGCCAGTGAGAGGGCGGGATCCCTTTGTTCAAGACCCTGAGTCACCACTTAAGGGAACACTCATCTACTTCTCCTAGAAGGGGAAGGAGTGAATTCCATCTTGTGTTGTCATGTCCCCAGCCCTTCACTCAGTCTTGTCCCCAAGAAGGTAGGCTTATTGAGTCGGCGTGCAGGCCAGTCTCACCCGTACTAATCAAAGGACAATCCCTTGTGAGAAGGAGTTCATGACACACTCAGGATTAAAACTGAGTTACCTAGGTCATCCTATTGAAACAGTAACCTAACTAGTTAACGGTATTACATCTAGTGGTTTACTATTTCGTGGTCTGGTCTTAAGCAAACTCATTGCATATGATACCCCCGCTCGCATGTCTCCTACATGGACGCCTTGGATCAATATGTCTGTATCGAATACAAAGTGGGTCGTATCACATAGTGTTACCAGGATAAGGTACCCAACCTTATCCCTGTACTATAGACCTTTTAGGTTGTTACTTGAACACCGATCCCTGTATGTCCCCACATACTAGTTCAAGTTACATGTAAACAACCTTGGATCTTAGGGGTTATATTGTGCAATTTTATACTTAAAATGACAATAACACTTTATTGCATAAACCTCAATAACATTTTATTGATACAAGTGTATAATTCGTTAACATTCACTATCTACGAGTTTTAGGACATAAAACCCAACAAACTCCCACTTGGACTAAAAAACTAGTTTAGTGGGATGTACAATAATCTATACCAACAGTGGGTGTATGAATACATGTATAATACATAAAACGTATTTACAATGTACAAATACAATAAACTAGGGCATCACTATACTCATTCACTATATCCATTACATAATGGTATCACAATACTCATTACGGGCATCACTATACCCATTCACTATACCCATTACATAATGGTATCACAATACTCATTACACTTCTCCCACTTGCCCTAGATTACATCTTTGTACACAACTCGTAGACCTAGACCTTCTAGATGACCCTCATACACTTTAGCCGAGAGAGCCTTTATGAATGAGTCAGCAATATATCCTTTAGATTCAATGTGCTTGCTTGTCGTGCATTAGGCAAGTGCATATTTGGAACACCTTCCAAATTAGGCTTGAACTTCCTAAGTTATACAATCTCTATTGCTACTTCATAAGCAACTGCTTATCGGCCTTTATGGTTGAGACTGCAGATATGTCCTACTATAGCTCCTCCATTAAGAATGAACACAGATACTGATGTAGATTTCCTCAAATGTTAATCAGTTTAAAATCTGTTTCAATGTATCTTATAAGGATCCAATCCTCAGCACCATACACGAGCATATAGATCCTCATTCTCCTAAGATACTGGAGGATACACTTAACGACTCTCCAGAGATCAAATCCTGGATTTGATTGATACTTACTGACAACCCTACGGCATAGGGCATATGTCTCATGTCCTCAACTTCTTAAGGTGGCTAAGGACACTGTTCCTTAGACAAAAGAATTCAATCCCTAAAAAGGTAGTGAACCCTTCGTAGAATTCTGCATCTTATATCTAACTAACATTTCGTAGATATAAGATATTTGAGACAAGGCTAGTTTAGCTTCTCCCAAACTTTCATTTGGAAATGAGCTGCTAGCCTCCTTTAATGTCAGTAAGATAACCTACATCATTCCTAATTATTAGGATATCAATCATATACAACACTAAGTGAGCTACTGAACTATTGACGATTACTTGTAAACACAAGACTCATCAATGTCCTAATTAAAGCTAAAAGATTTGATCACTATATCAAATCTTAGATACCAAGATCGAAATATTGCTTAAGTCAATCCAAGAATGGATCACTCAAGCTTGCAAACCCTTTTGCTTTTGATCTTGCTCAATGAACCCTTCTGGTTGAGACCTTAATGTCTCGTTTCTCTTGTAAATCCACTTGTAACTAATAGGTGTTACCCATCAAGCAGATCTACAAGATCCCAAATGGAAGTGAAATACAAAAGACTTCATTTCCAGGTCCATGGCTTTAATCCATTGGTCCTTATCAACATTATTCATTTTCTTTCTAAAAGATAATGAATCTTCTATGCCATCATCATGTATGATGACCTAGGCTTCAATCAAGCCCATGTAACGTTCAGATTATAAAACAACCCTCCCACTACATTGAGGCAATCTCAACTATTGAGATGAATGTGACTGACCAGATGCATTGGTTCATCAACAATTGTTGATGAACAACCAGCCTCATCAACAACTCTTGTGGATGTTCCTATAGCTTCATTAGCTTTCCACTTAAACCGACCTTACTTTGTGGCTCTTCTGAGAATTTAGCATTTGTCAATACAAATTCTTTATTCTCGATTGAAGAAGTATCCACATCTCGTTTCCTTTGGGGTTGCCTACTGTAGTCAATACTGCATGACCCCAAAACGAGCTAGGCAATTGAGCATAGCTCAACATGGATCAAACCATATCCAATATGGTTCTATTTCTCCTAAATGAGATTTAGGGTGTGATCCCATGTACTATCAAATAGTCCTGGAATCTCAAATCCCTATACTCAACACTTTGATCAGATCAAAATGTTTTTATCATCTCACCTAACAAGTTTCCAACTTCAGTCCTATGCCCCTTCGAATTTCTCAAGAACTTCAGACTGAAGTTGCATTAGGTAGAGATAATCATACCTTGAATAATCATCTATAATAAAGATTAATTATTCTTGTCCTCCCACTGCTTTAACATATTGGACCACAAGGATTCAAATGTACAAGTTTAAGGGCTCTTTGGCTCTTTAGTTCTTTTCCAGTAAAAGACCTATCAGTCATGTTGCCCAATAGACATGACTTATAAGGTAATAGAGAGTCATCTTCTAACTTGCTTAGAAGTACATTCTTGACCAATCTCCCAATCAAATTGAGATTAATATGGTCTAACCTTAAGTGCCAAAGAAAGATATTTTTCTTTAGGAGAAATCCTTTGCCTCTTTATTACTTTGTGTATTAGCAGTCCTAAACAACTCAGTGCTCATGACTGCTTTACTCTCGATTAGTCTTAAAACATATAGGTTATTTTTCAGTCCAGCTGAACTAGTGTCAACTCCCTTTCTTGAAATAAAACTACGTTAACAGAGAAAGGTAAAGAGCAACATTGTTCTAGCATTAAAGATACAAAAATCTAATTTCTGTTCATCTTAGGAAATACATACACATTATCTAATAATATGTATTTTTCTTCCACTAAGAAAAATAACTTAATGTTCCCCACTGCTACAGTCGAGATAATCTCTCTAGTTCTCAACTTTGAGAGTTATTACATCAACAGCAAGCTGTTGCCAGGAACTCATGCCTTTAAAAGAAGAACACACATGATTTGTAACCCCTGAATCAAGTATTCAGGGAGAATCACTATTCTTTACTAATCACGTTTTCAAGACAAGTAAATGAAAATTACGGTCTTGAACAAGTTCTCTTTTGCTAAGCAGGGTCCTATGTCATATTCACCAAGAACAATTCTTAATGAATTAGACATATGGGGCATGAGGACATTCCTCAGTTAAGACTAACCCTAGACTTATTTACCACAATATGTCATTTAAGCTTGTTGTATTACCGTTATTTATAACATAACATAGGACAATGCACATTAAAATTATTATATAATTGCTGAAGTAAAAAATTACTTGTAATATATAGCACTAACCCATTACAAATAATCCAATCAAATTCAGCAAAAACAAACAAGCAATCAAAGAAACCCTATAAAACTATTGATGTAGTTTTTGCAACGATACTTCAGAGGTGTAGAACAACAACCACCGAAGGGTGGTCAGCTACTCCTCCTCTGAATTGAGACAATCTCAACCAAACTCTAACACCAGAATAACTCATATTCCGTTAGCGTTTAGTTACCATTGTTCAGTCAAGGATTTGTTAACACATTTAACTCATCCCCGTAAGTGTAACCCTCCCACTTTCAGATCCCAGAGGTACGGACCAACAGGCTACCAAAAGGAAAGACAATTGTTGGTAATTAACCTAAGTGACTCTATCCATTTCTGGAGTTCGTGGTGTTTCGAAACCTATGATCAGGCCCTCCGAAGGGATGGTCGCTCCAGGACGACACGCAGGCGGATCATAAGAATCTCACGGTGCGACCTAGGGGTGGAGACCGTAGGATACGTTGACACGCGTCCTGCTCCCACTTACTATAGACATTCTCCCCATTCACCTTGTTATTGACCCATGCAAACACTTTCCGAAGGGAGGTCGTGCCCAAGGCGACACGAAGCCGAGCATGGATCTGACGGTGTGAACACAAGGAGACGTGAGAGTAAAAACTCGATATGAAAATCTTGTTTTTATATTTTTTTTCCCACTGAAATGTCCCACCGTATTTTAGGGTTATTTAACTTAGATAAATCCGGCTAAGTCAATCTATCTAAGTCTATGACTATTATAACTCTTATAATAAGGTCTTTACACTAATGTCTAGGTCAATTAAACCCTTTTAATTACCTAGTGACATTGCATGCTAATAGGACAATGGTTAATTCAACTCAGGTACCGGGTCAGTTCCCAGGTAGGAGAAACTCCAGCCTAGACAGAACCTCACCAGGAGAGTTCCCTTATAACCAAGATCGTATTTGTCCTACTTACCATATTTTAAATCTATTAAAATACTAAGCAAGACATAATTTCTAATCCTATTAGAAATAGCGATCTTAGGTCTAATTAATTTTAAACAATTTTAAAATTAATACATTTTTCCTAAGATCCTATGTTTGCATGCAACTCTTTGTTATAGGTTAATTGATTTCTAATCATTAATATTATAACTATTATAAATTTTAATGAATTAGACCTATAACATGCTACTATGGTGAATAAATCAATAATCAAATTCTAATTAATTTATTACCATACAATAGCAATCATGACATTAAATAATATAACAATTATATTAAACTATGGTAATGTCATGCTCAATGCAATTTTAATTTCCTTTAATTAATTTAACTCTTAAAATAATTATACAAGAAAATTAATAATATGCATTGACATTTTCATACATTAATATAACTCTTTATATTAATCGCCCATGAAAATAAATTAAGCATATAAATTACTGAAAGAAATATAACTTTTATATTTTTAAACTAAAGTAGTTTCATGCTCAATGCTTCTCAATTTTCATCCATTTAATATAACAATTTATATTAAACATTCATGAAAATTAAAATCATACATATTACATAATTATAACATTTATAATAATAAATATGCATGAATATGCTTAACCTATGGTGGGATTATAAACTATATGACATTCATAAAGCAAATAAATAGCTAAGTAGACGGGTTTTGACATCCTAGGACTCAAAACAATAGAAAAATTACAATAATTAATCTATTACAGGTCCTATCTTGTCGTGATCTAGCCCAAACAGCCTCGAACCGAGTCCAAACCCTTCGAACCAGCACGAAAATGGGCTGAACCGCACCAAAACAGCTCCAAAATAGCTTGAACCGACTTGAACTTTGCTGAACCAGCTCAAAAAACCCTTAAACCGGCCTGAACCGCGCTAAATCGGTCCCAAAAACGCTCAGACCGCACGAACCAAGTCAAAACCCAGCTGAACCGGTCAAATTTCGCCTGAACCATAGTGAACCGGTCAAAGACCAGTCAACTAAACACGAACCGAGTCGAACCGCGCCCCAAACTGCCGAACCGGACTGAACCGTGTGAAACAATAAGCTTAATATTATAATGCCCATGATTTGTAACAAAAAACAGCCCACGATCTCCACGGTTTCACGGAAGTTAACGTTGATGCCCAACCGAAATCGCGCCTGAGTTCGAGCTCCAACAAATGCGCATTTTTTATTTTGTTCCTTTTTTTTTAATTCAAAAATCCCTGCATGCGAGGAAACGGAACGATGCACGATCCACGAACTAACGCTCTCCATCCGCCGCTTGACACGTGTCAAATTCCCGTTGGCTCAAAAAACATGCGTGAACTGCTCCCTCACGCCCAGCTTCGAGCCCCAACGGACTCAATTTCGTCCGTTTTTCCTTTTTTTTTTTTCTTCCGTTCGTGATGTTCAGCCCCTGTTTTCCAGAAAACTTGTTTTTCCAGCAGCTGTTCTTTTCGATTTCAGTTCCAATTTGTGTTGAATTTCATCAAAATTGATACACAAACAAAATACATGGACTTACAGACTCAATTTGCAACCAAAATGTCCAAAAACAACAGGCTTTTACATGATCAAATCAAGAAAATTGAAAATCTAAATTCCAAGAACCCAAACCATCTACTAGCAAAATTTCATACATCCAATGAACGAATTAACCCCACCAATCAACCAATGCAAATTTTGTAAAACAAAATTGAAATTACGATCGACTCTGATACCAATTGAAGGATTGGAATTCCCAATTCCATTACGGCGGAAGCAATTGGATCGATTCGCAATTTAATTTCGTTTTGCAAAATACCCATACATTGACAAAAACGAATTCATAATTCTACAAAATTAAGGTTAAGCAAACTCACCGTCGTCTGACGACTCTGAATTCTTCAATAACGCCTTCTTGAATGTCTGGGACTAAAAATGAAATCTTGGGACACCACCACAAGATTACCCTGCTATCCTCTGAGTTTGGCAACTCAGTTGTGGGACTGAATTCAAAGATCTTGAATTTTGGGATGAAAATCTTTTAGTAGAGAAAATCAACTTCTCTGTTTTTCTTGAGCGAGAATGAGAGTGTGAGAGAGATTTTGGGATAGGGAAATTCTGCAGAATGAGGGTGATCACATCTGACCCCTCATACGTATGAGATTAAGTGAGAGAAAATAAATATTAATATAATAATTAATTAAATATATTAATTAATTAATTAACAATTTAATTAATTAATAATATAATTAAATATCTAATATTTAATTACATGGGCATTAAATCATATTAAATGCACATCTCTCACTTAATATATAGTTTTAATTAAGTTTAATTAAATCGCATTTAATTAAATTAATCAAACTAAACAATTAATTAATTCTTTGACCAATTAAATATCACATATTTAATTAATCATACATTTGAATCATATTCAAATGTGCATCTCTCTTATAACCTATAGTTTTAATATGAATCATATTCACATTAAAATTAATCTATAGTTATTAATTTAATTAAATCACATTTAACTAAATTAAATTGAACAATTAATTAATTCAAAATTAATTAATTTTATAATTAATTAAATATCAACCATATTTAACTAATTACATATTAGAATCATATTCTAATATATATCTCTCATATATTATAGTTTAATTAAATCACATTTAATTAGACTAATTGAATAATTAATTAATTCACAATTAATTAATTAATTCACTAATTAAATATCACATATTTAATTAGTTATATATTTGAACTCTTTCAAATATATAATTCTCTCAATTTAATAAAGTTTAATCACAAATTAAACTTAATATTATAATGTATCAACATACATTATATGAATTGTACTTCACACAATTAACCTGATTCCTAGATTGAATTTGAACAATTCAAATTATTTTCAAGATAAATTGTTCTCAATTACTCTTTACGAGCTAGCAGGGGGACCTAATGGACCTACAGATCAGAAGCTCCAATGATATGAGGTTAACTGACTAAACTCATTAATCGAGTTAACCAATATTCATTAACTGTGGGTCACTCCACTAAAGACCCACAGTTGCACTCTTCTCACTGTAGAATATTTCTGTGTCCACGGATATTGACCAATAACGGTAAGTCAATCCTTCACGAGTGCTCGTAACTACAGCTGGGTCAAATTACCGTTTTACCCCTGAGTTACCTCTGGCTCCTTAAGTACCAGTGCTCCTCTAATGAACAACCTGTTTATGGTCCAACCATTAAACAGAAAGTCCCTCTCGGGCCAGTGAGAGGGCGGGATCCCTTTGTTCAAGACCCGGAGTCACCACTTAAGGGAACACTCATCTACTTCTCCTAGAAGCGGGAAGGTGTGAATTCCATCTTGTGTTGTCATGTCCCCAGCCCCCCACTCAGTCTTGTCCCAAAGAAGGTAGGCTTATTGAGTCGGCGTGCAGGCCACTCTCACCCGTACTAATCAAAGGACAATCCGTCGTGAGAAGGAGTTCATGACACACTCAGGATTAAGACTGAGTTACCTAGATCATCCTATTGAAACAGTAACCTAACTAGTTAACGGTATTACATCTAGTGGTTTACTATTTCGTGGTCTGGTCTTATGCAAACTCATTATATAGGATACCCCCGCTCGCATGTCTCCTACATGGACGCCTTGGATCAATATGTCTGTATCGAATACAAAGTGGGCCGTATCACATAGTGTTACCAGGATAAGGTACCCAGCCTTATCCCTATACTACATGCCTTTTAGGTTGTTACTTGAACACCGATCCCCGTATGTCCCCACATACTAGTTCAAGTTACATGTAAACAACCTTGGATCTTAGTTTATTGGATTTGGGTTATATTGTGCAATTTTATACTTAAAATGAAAATAACACTTTATTGCATAAACCTCAATAACACTTTATTGATACAAGTGTATAATTCGTTAATATTCACTATCTACAAGTTTTAGGACATAAAACCCAACACTTTCACCTCTCTTTCATTCCATGGACTCCAAAAGGCTAAAAAACTCCTTAATTCGCCCGAATTAGCGTCAATTTGTGTAATTGACTCTCGAAATCTCTTACGCTTGATTCTCTACAAAATAGACAATTTAAACATTAACAACACACTAACAAGCTTAAATTAATGGTAGTAAAATAGCACAAAATAGGTGCTATATCATAATCACTGTGTATTTTTGTGAGAAAGATTTGCAGCAAAGGGGAGAGAACATTCTTTGTATATAAGAAGCTAGGGTTAGATTTATGATCTGCTCTACCTTCTTCTTTGGGCAAATTCTTTCAGGGGGCTGGCTTATCCTTGTGTGGATTCTAGCGATTTTGAGTTGAGGAGATGTATATGCTTTATTGATCTGTTTTCGGTTGATAATCAAAGAATATGGCTCACCTTGCACAATTGTATGTAGACCTCTATGTCAAACCACTATAAAAGCCAATGTGTTCTTATTCTTCCCTTTACTCCTTTATGTTTCTATTTTAGATTTGTGTTTTAAGCTCTGTTTAGTTTGTAATTTGTTCTAATCAGTTTGGAAACTCTCTGTTTTGATGATTGTTGGTTTTGTGGGGTTGGGTTTGAAGTTTAAGACATCTCAAGTATGAATGAACTCCAACAAACAACCAAACTCACGTTCAAACTCTAGCTCCAACAAACAACTAAAGTGAAACTCAAATCCGCCTATCACCCTCTGACAAATTAAATTATTTATGAAAAACTAAAGTGTTATTTTTTTTAAACAAAAAGGTAGTAATTGGTTGAAATTTTAAGTTAGCTTTCACCTTGTTGAAAATAATTCCTAAACTTTTTTATAACGAAAGGTCGATAATTTTTTATTTTCAAATGATTGCTTTATCTTGAAAAACACCCTTTCTAAGAATATTTCAAATTGTTATTTTAGTACGAGAGTCATCCATCCTGAGTGCATCTTTGTTAGTACTCGGATGTGGAGTGTTTTTCTTGACTATTGGATCATTCTTAATGAGACCATGATGTTGACATTGAGGACCATTTTATTAAATTAGAAAATAACGTTTTGTCTGTATAAAGATATTTTAGGTGGAGGACAAAATGGAAAAAGATGCCTACTTTTCAATGGGAGATTTATCACCACACACAGTCTTTTCTCTAGGTCAATGCTAAAGAGTCTTTTGAAAGATTGATACTTCTTCTAAATTATTTGTTTTGAATTGTAGTGGATTGAAAATCTTCAATCTAATATCGATATATAACTTAATTCAAATTATTAGAATATAATTTATTTTATTTAAATTAAAAGATATATACTCCAATTGTGGCAATTCGTCATTCTAGTATGACAAAGAAAATCCATTGAAATCACAGTGAATAGCGTGCACGGTGAGGAAAACAAATGGCTGTTGATGGACGATATGTTTTGGAATATCGAGATCTAATGTTCCCTCGTCCCCCGCCCCCCTCCCCCCCTCCGCCCCCACCGCCAGCCCCGTCTCCGCCTCCCCCCTCCCCCCCTCCGCCAGCCCCGCCTCCGCCTCCCCCATCCCCCCCTCCGCCTCCCCCATCCCCGCCCCCCTTCGTCCCACGTCCGCCTCGACCTCCGGCAACCTCAGTGTCTGGCCCACCTACATCAACTTCCCGACATGCGTATCCTTCTGCCAGCCAACCTCTGACGGTTTCATCAAGTGTGTATCCTTTTACTTTATTATTATTATTTTTTTTAGTTCGTATCCATTGGCTTTATTAACTGTTAACATAAAAACACTTAATTACATAACACATGAAAATGAAATAATTAATCTAAATTTTCTGTTACTAATGTTTCCTCCTTTTTTTAGGAGTGCTAATCTTTCTTCTAATAGAATCCATATTAACCTTTTTAATTAATGGCTAACAAGAGCTTAGCTCAACTGGCATAAAGTTGCACTGATAACCACAAGGTCTGTGGTTCGAATCCCCCTCCCCCACATATTGTTGAAAAAAAACCTTTTTAATTAATGTGATTTTATTATAAAAAAAAGTGATAACCTTTTACTTATAATTTATCTATTAGTTAAATTTATTGATTTCTTATTAAATAGTATCAATTAAAACGGTTAAAATATAATTCACTGTAATTAAATATCATAATATAATAAATTTAATAATATTAATATTTTTTCTAATAAAAATACTATATGATTTTTTTTTTGTTGATTTAGTTTAGTTTTAATTAGTTATTATTGTTGGGTTTTATGCTCTAAAACTCGTAGATAGTAAATGTAACAAATTAATTAATATCAATAAAGTGTTACTGAAGTTATCCAATAAGGTGCTATTGAATTTGTTGTTTTAGAATTTCTTTAGTAGTTAACCCTAAATCCAATAAACTAAACATCTAGGGTTGTTTTATGTAAACTTGAACCATATATGGGGACATACGAGATCAATGTTCAAGTAACGTCTATAGCATAGGGATAAGGCTGGATACCTTATCCTGGTGACACTATGGATACGACCCACACTTTGTATTTGATACAAACGTAATGATCCAACGCCTTCGTGAAGGTGACATGTGAGTGGGGGTATCCTATGCAATGAGTTTGCATAAGATTGGACCACGAAATAGTAACCATTAGCTGTAACATCGTTAACTAAATAGGTTATTATTTCAATAGGATGACCTAGGTAACTTAATCTTAATCCTGAGTGTATTATGGACTCCTATCCATTAGGGATTGTCCTTTGATTTGTATGAGCGAGAGTGGCCAGATTCGCCGACTCAATAAGCCTACCATTTTGAGGATAAGACCGAGTGGGGAGCTGGTAACATAATATCACGAGATGAAATTCTCTCCTTCTCGTCTTTAGGGAAAGCAGATGAGAATGTTCCCTTAAAGGCTGATTCTGGGTCTTGAAAAAGGACGTTCATCCTCTCCTGGCCCTAGAGGTTCTTCTGTTTATTGGTTAGACCATAAATAGGATGTTCATTAGAGGAATCAGTGGTACTTAAGAAGACAGAGGTAACCCAAGGGTAAAATGGTAATTTGACCTAGCTGGTTATGAACACTCGTGAAGGATTGGCTTACCGTTATTGGTCGATATCCGTGGACACATAAATAATCTACCATGAGAAGAGTGCAACTGTTTGTAGGGGTGAAATCCCTCAACAGAAGCAACCAAGAACGATCTTTCATTTAATTCCAATTAAGAAAAACCCATATGTTGGCAACATACAAAAACAGAGAACACGTTCTACTGATAATTGATTATGTTAAGCATGTTGTAAATAGAAACTATTGTACTAAAAGGCTAACGAAACTCACTTTCGTTGTCGTCTCTAGAAGGAATCACAACAAATTGCTCCTTGTACAGCAAGATCACGATCTCTGCAATTCTCTTGGACCACAAACAGGTTGTTCATTAGAGGAGAACTGATACTTAAGGAAATAGAAGTAACCCAGGGGTTAAACGATAATTTGACCCAGCTTGTGTTACGGACACTCGTGAAGGACTAACTAGTCAATATTGGTCTATATCCGTGGACACAGAAAATATGTCTGCAGTGAGAAGAGTGCAACTGTGAGTCTATAGTGGAATGTCCACACAGTAAACGAATATTGATTAATTTGGTTAATGAGTTTGACCAATTAATCTCACATCGTTGGAGCTTCTGATCTACAGGTCCATTAGGTCCCACTGGTAGCTCATAAAGTAATTTGAGGCAACTAAGTAATAAATGTAAATTGAAAGTGTTCAATTTACTAAGGGAAAAATATAATATATATTGATATATTATTATGAGAGAAATTAATATTTGAAGAAATTCAAATATTAATATAATTTGAGTCACAATAAATTTATGGAAGTTTGAAAGAGTTCAAATATGAATTAATTAATTTTAAGGCCTAAAATCTATTTGGGCAAAATTAATTAATTCAAGGCCGGAAATTAAATATGTGATATTTAATTGGTGGTTAATTAATTAAAGAATTCATTAGCCGGGAATTAATCAATTATGGAAATAATTAATCACTTAAGGAAGTGATTAATCATTTATGGAAATGATCTAATCACTTATGGAAGTAATTAGTCATTTGTGAAAAAGATTAATCAATTATGGAATTGATTGATCTTGGATTGATTAAAAAGGAATAAAGATTGAATCAATTTTGGAAAAGATTGATTTAATTGAATATTTTATTCATGGTCTCTCTTCTATAAATAGAACACTAGACCTAATTGGTTCAGTACTCTTCTCTTGCTCTTAGATTCACAAGACAAGACCATAGAATTCTCTCTAGCCTCCCTCTTAGAGAAAGACTCCCACAAGTCTTTTGCCTCTTAGACTTAGAGACATACCGGTGTAACCTCTGTGGTTATTGTGTCTTTGAAGAAGAAATTTCTAGCAAAGAAATCAAGAGGGAGTTGCTGCGTTTTCGGTCGTTGGAGCATCGTTGGCGAAGAACGGTCAAGTCTACAACGAAGGTTTGTAACGGTTCTTTTCCGTTTCTCTAGAAAAGCATGAAAATAAATTTAGATTTATTTTTTAGCATGTTTATAGCTATTTTCCAGCAACTTTAAAGCATGTTTAAAGTTTATTTTGCCTTTTCGTAACGGTATGTTAATGTTAATTAATATACGGCATAAGGTCCTATCGATGCGCTTTCGCTGCGTGGGGACTTTTATTCCCTATAGTATGTGGGGACATACAGGGATCGATATTCAAGTAACAACCTAAAAGGTCTATAGTATAGGAATGAGGTTGGGTACCTTATCTTGGTAACACTATGTGATACGAACCACTTTATATTTGATACCGACGTATTGATCCAAAGCGTCTACGTAGTAGACATGCAAACGAGGGTATCCTATGCAATAAGTTTGTGTAAGACTAGACCACGAAATAGTCAACCACTAGTTGTAACACCATTAACTAGTTAGGTTACTGTTTCAATAGGATGACTTAGGTAACTCAGTCTTAATCTTGAGTGTGTCATGAACTTCTTCTCACGAGGGATTGTCCTTTTGATTAGCATGGGTGAGAGTGGCCTGTACGCCGACTCAATAAGCCTTCCTTTTTGGGGACAAGACCGAGTGGGAGGCTAGGAACATGACAACACAAGAAGGAATTCACCCCTTCCCACTTCTAGGAGAAGTAGATGAGTGTTTCCTTAAGTGGTGACTCCGGGACTTGAACAAAGGGATCTCGCCCTCTCACTGGCCCGAGAGGGACTTTCTGTGTTAATAGTTGAACCATAAACAAGTTGTTCATTAGAGGAGATTTGGTACTTAAGGAGACAGATGTAACAAAGGGGTAAAATGGTTAACCTAGCTTTAGTTATGAACACTCGTAAAGGATTGACTTATCGGTATAGGTCTATATCCGTGGACACAGAAATGTCCTATAGTGAGAAGAGTTCAGCTGTGGGTCTTTAGTGGAATGACCCACAGTTAATGAATATTGGTTAACCTGATTAATGAGTTTAGTCAGTTAACCTCATATCATTGGAGCTTAGGTCCATTAGGTCCCACTGGTAGTTCGTAAAGAGTAATTAGGAATAATTTATCTTGAAAAGAATTTGAGTTCTTCAAATTCGTCATGGGAATCAAATTAATTGTATAAGATACAATTAATAATGTATGGTGATACATTATGATATAAAGTTTAATTTGTGATTAAACTTTATTAATTCAGAGAATTATATATTTGAAGGAGTTCAAATATATGGCTAATTAAGTATATGATATTTAATTAGTAAATCAATTAATTTTTCTAAAAAAAAATTAAATCTATTAATTAATTATTCAATTTAGTCTAATTAAATGTGATTTAATTAAACTATAGTATATGACAGAAATAAATATTTGAAGAAATTCAAATATTAATATGAATTTGATTCATATTAAATTTATAGGATATAAGAGAATTTGAAGGAGTTCAAATTTTAATATGAATTTGATTCGTATTATAGAATTAATTAATTGAAAGCCTGAAATTAAATATATGATATTTAATTGGGTAATTAATTAATTAATTGGATAATTAATCAATTATGGAAATGATTAATCACTTATGGAAGTAATTAATCAATTATGTAAATGATTAATCACTTATGGAAGTAATTAATCATTTATGGAAATGAATGATCAATCACTTATGGAAGTAATGAATCATTTATGGAAATGATTAATCGATTATGGAAAAGATTAATCATTTATGGAAATAATTGATTATTTGTGAATATTTTATTCATGGTTTTTTTCCTATAAATAGAACACTAAATACGTTGAGTGACACAACATAAGGCTACAAGAATGCACTCTTACATCCTCCCTAGCCACTCTCTCATATTCTCTCAACCAAGAACACAAAGAGGAACTTTTTCCTCTTGTGTTTTTCCCCATTCAAGAGTAGGTAGTCCCACAACTACATTCATAATCTTAGAATCATAGCGGGAAAGATCAATTGGTGGTGTCCCAATTGTTGACGCTTGGTCCCTATGAAATCAAGAAAGGTGTTCGTGATATTTCAGAGACGACAACGACAGTATGTATGCTTCACTCCTTTAGATTAGTTCTAAGGTTGTATGCTTAGCCTTAATAAATTGATTTAAAATAGTTTTCTAAATTTTTGTCAACGTTTTGGTATTTTGGTAGAAATAAAATTAACTACGAATTGGCCCCAATTCACTTCTGCTAACGGAATTAGTGAATTCCAATCCAACAAATCTATTCTCTTATTCATATCTTATTTTAATAAATAATTAATTAATTATCCAATTAAATATCATATATTTAATTTTAGGGATTTTATTAAATTATTTATTTTATTAATATGAATCCAGTTCATATTAATTATTTGAACTCTTTCAAATATTTATTTTTCTCAAAAATAATTTTGAAATTAATTCAAAATTAAATTATAAAGTTTCATAAACTTTATATTATAATGTATAAGCAAACATTATATGATTCCTCTAATTAAATTGAACACTTTCAATTTACAATTAATGCTTAGTTGTCTCAAGTCTCTTTACGAGCTACTAGTGGGACCTAATGGACCTACAGATCAGAAGCTCCAACGATATGAGATTAATTGGCTAAACTCATTAATCAATTAATCAATTTTCGTTAACTGTGGGTTCACTCCACTAAAGACACACAGTTGCACTCTTCTCACTATAGACATAATTTTGTGTCCACGGATATAGACCAGTAATAGCAAGTTAGTCCTTCACGAGTGTTCATAACTCCAATTGGGTCAAATTACCGTTTTACCCCTCGGTTACCTCTACCTCCTTAAGTACCAGTGCTCCTCTAATGAACAACCTGTTTGTGGTCCAACCAGCAAACAAAAACCCCTCTCAAACTAGTGAGAGGGTAGGGCTATTTGTTCAAGACCTGGAGACACCACTTAAGGGAACACTCATCTACTTCCTCAAAGTCGGGAATGAGTGAATTCCATCTTGTATGATTATGTTCCTAGCTCCCCACTGATAGGCTTATTGAGTCGGTGTTTTGACTACTCTCACCCATACAAATCAAAGGACAATCCCTCGTGAACAGGAGTCCATAATCCACTAAGTGAAATAGAAACCTAACTAGTTAACGGTGTTACAGTTAGTGGTTAATATTTCGCGGTCCGGTCTTATGCAAACTCATTGCATAGGATACCCCCACTCGCATGTCCCCTAACGAACGCGTTGGATCATTGCATTTGTATCAAATACAAAGTGGGTCGTATCCATAGTGTCACCAAGATAAGGTACCCAACCTTATCCCTATACTATAGACCCTTCAGGCTGTCTCTTGAATAGTGATCCTCGTATGTCTCCATATACAGTTCAAGACTCATCTCATAGCCTAAGATGTTTAGTTTATTGGATTAGGGTTATTTAGGCAAGATGTACAAAATATAGACAATAACTCTTTATTGAAAAACATCAAACAATATTTTATTTATGTTTAGTCAATTGTTACAATTACTATCTACAAGTTTTAGAGCAAAAAACCCAACATCCACATTATTGATAACTCCCACTAAACGTGGGAGTTAGTTTTATTTAAATTAATATTATATTAATATTAAATTAAATATAATTAGTTTAACTAATTAACTAATTAATAATTAAATCCTATTTAATTAACATATTCATTTAAATCATATTTAAATGAACATCGCTCACATAACCTATAGTTTTAATTCAAAGAATTAAATTAAATTAAATTGATTAATTAATTAATTTACCAATTAATTAATCATTAAATTAAATATCAAAATATGTGATATTTAATTTAAGCCTACAATTGAATCATGTTCAATTGTATTTCTCTCATAACCTATAGTTTCTAATGTGCATCTAATGCGCATTAAATTGAACTCATAGTTCTAATATGAACCCATTTCATATTAAATTAATATTTGAACTCCTTCAAATATTTAATTCTGTCATCAATTAATTTTGAATCATATCCAAAATTAAATTTATATTATGAAGTTTAATCAAAATATAAACTCTACATTATAGTGTATCACCATATATTATATTATTTCCTTTAGCGAATCTGAACATTTCAAATTTCATTCAAGACATAATTACCCGAATACCCTTTACGAGCTAGGAAGGAGACCTAATGGACCTACAGATCAGAAGCTCCAACGATATGAGATTAATTGGCTAAACTCGTTAACCACATTAATCAATATTTGTTAACTGTAGGTACATTCCACTATAGACCCACAACTGTACTCTTCTCACTGCATAAATGTTTCTTTGTCCACGTATATAGACCAATAACAGAAAGTTAGTCCTTCACGAGTGTTCGTAACTCCATCTAGGTCAAATTACCGTTTTACCCCTAGGTTACCTCGATGTCCTTAAGTACTGGTGCTCCTCTAATGAGAAACCTGTGTATGGTCCAACAATTAAACAGAAAACCCCTCTCGCGCCAGTGAGCAGGTAGAGTCCTTTGTTCAAGTCCCAGAGACACCACTTAAGGGAATACTCATCTATTTACCCTAAAGTCAGGAAGGAGTGAAGTTCATCTTGTGTTATTATGTTTCCAATTCCCCACTCGGTTTTGTTCCCAAAATGGTAGGCTTATTGAGTCGCGAACTGGTCACTCTCACCCATACAAATGAAAGGACAATCCCTCATGAACAGAACTTCATAATACACTTAGGATTAAGACTAAGTTGCCTAGGTCATCCTATTGAAATAGAAACCTAACTAGTCAACAAAGTTACATCTAGTGGTTACTATTTTGCAGTCCGATCTTGTTATTTATTATAATAAAATTATATAATTAATTTTACTTAATTATAGTTCAATATTATTGATTATAAATTTTTTTTATTAAATAATATAAATAAATATATTTTAATAAACAATATAAATAAAAGAAGGTAAGAAAAATAGAGAAAAACATGATAGGTTAATAATAAAGGTTAATAAAAAAATATTCAAAAGTATTTTATAATTATAATTTATTAATCATAAGAAATTATTAATTGATTGTAAATGACCAATAAGTAATTAACTATAATTATTTTCTAAAAAAAACTATAAATATTTAAAAATGATTTTTTACTAAGTTAATTTAAATAATTTTAATTCACTAATTATTATATTTTAGATATGGTTAATAAATACATAATTGCATCAATTTAATAAATTTCGGCTAAATATATATTTTAATAATTATTATTTATTTAATCTAATTAAATAATTTATTATATTAATTTTTAATTTAATAATAGTTATTTAATTAACTAACTATATTCAAAATAAAAATACATATTAAAATAAAAAGTGCAAAAAGAGATGGACAAAGATAAAACCTAAAAGGGGTGTCTCACCCACAGAATTGGGTGTAGTTGGAGTTTTTAGGCCCACGGACATACAACCCCAAGTGTGAGGCCTAAAAACTTATTAACCAATTACAACACTCTATTGTGGGTCCTACAAACTTATTATCTCTTATCGCAACACTCTATTTTATTAGGGACCCACAAACTTATTAACTACTCCAACTTCTAAGAAAAAAAAAAAAAAAAAACCCTAGATTTTATAACTCCAACACCAAACACCCCTTTAAAGTTTTGTTGATGCTTGGGAATAATATGTATGAGAATAAGATAGTTGAGAATCAAGGATAACTGTGTTTGGTTGTGCTCATCAAGACTTTATGGAAACAAATTGTGTCTGTATTTATTTTATGCAATTAATCATGGAAAACTTATCTAAGTCTAATAGACGAATCAACCATAACAATCAAAATTAATTCTTAGTATTAATAAAAATTAATGAATTAATAATCAAAGATTTTTTTTAAGTGATGAAGGAAAAATTTTAATTGAATAAACTAAGTTAATCTAACTAATTAAAATTATTTATTTAATATTGTTAATAAATATCGTTAATTACATTAGCATATTTATAGCTATAAAATTAATTAAATAAATATTTTAATAAGTATATAGGATTTATTTATTATAATAGAATTATATAATTAATTTTATTTAATTATAGTTCAATATTATTGATTAATTTTAATTGTAATAAAATAATATAAAAATATATTTTAATAAACAATATATAAGATAAAGAGAGAAAGAGATGATAAGTAAATAAAAAATATTCCATTTTTTTAATTATGATATATTAATTCTAAGAAATAATTAATTGATTATAAATAATCATTGACTAATTAATTATAATTATTGAAAAATGAATTTTTACACCACGTTAATTTAAATAATTTCAATTCACTAATTAATTATATTTCAGATATTGTTAACTAATTAAGTATAATTTTAGTAAATACGTAATTGATTATATAATAGTTTGTGGACTTTTTTATGGAAATTAATCGTGAAAACATTATTTTGTTACATTATCTAATAAATTAATCAAAATTAATTTCAACAAGTAGAAATAAATTGATTGATTATGAATAAACTTAACTAAGAAATTAATCGTGAAAAAATTATTTTGAGACATTATCTAATAGATTAATCAAAATAAATTTCAACAAGTAGGAATAAATTGATTGGTTATGAATAAATTTAATTAAAAATAAATAAATAAATAAACACAATTTCATAAATAATAATAGAGAGAAAGAGAAAGGGTGTGGATATAAAGAAAACCCACACGAGCATTGAAAACCTCCCACCATGGGAATAATTAATCAAAATTAATTTAAACAAGTAGAAATAAATTGATTGCTTATGAATAAACTTAATTAAGAAATTAATCGTGAAAAAAATTATTTTGAGACATTATCTAATAAATTAATCAAAATTAATTTCAACAAGTGGGAATAAATTGATTGGTTATGAATAAATTTAATTAAAAATAAATAAATAGAGAGAAAGAGAAAATGGGTGGATATAAAGAAAACCCACACGGGCATTGAAAATCTCCAACCATGGGAATAAGTGATGCGTGAGAATAATATTCCCATGCCCAGCTTGCAAACTTTATTCCAAACAAGGAGATCTATTACCCTTGTCCACCCTCATTCCCTTTCATCTAAACGAGCCCTAAGGGTATAGAAAACCCAGACATAAGTGATGTTTGAGAATGCTTTGAAGCCCATGTTCATTCCTATTTGCATAATCCTTACACCCAACCTTCCTGAAGACTAATTTGAGAAAACTTCAATCGGAGATAGATGGTTCAAGATTTACAATTACGTGCATGGAAAAGGGGAGGCATTCAATTCTATTTGGGCGGCGACGAATCGAAGCTAGCATTAATGTGCGACATGCAAGCAATAGTTGAGGATGGTGGTGAAGGCGTAGCGATGATTTGAGGCAAAGTGACAGCAACGAGGGAGCACAACGTGAGAGAGGGAGAGAGAGATTGATCGGGGGTTGGGTGTAACATAAAGGGAGAAGAAGGAGAAATTTTTAGGTGCTCTCGGTGCAATGAGCCGGGTAGTTTTACACCGTTAGATGTAAGAGAGAAATTATAAAGGTACCTCGATTTTGTATCTAATGGTTATGTTGGGAGTGCGACCAAAGTCCCACATTCGTTAGACAAGGGGATGATCATGTGTATATAAGGAAGGACAAGTATCTCCATTGGTATGAGGCCTTTTGGGTGGAACCAAAAGTAAAACCATGTGGGCCCATAGTGGACAATATCATACCATTGTGGAGATTTATGTTGTGTCCTCGTCTTTAACAAGTGGTATCAGAGCCATGACCCAGACATAGCCGTGTCGGGTGGAATCCTCTCCATTGGTATGAGGCCTTTTGGGTGGAACCAAAACCAAAACCATGAGGGCATATGTCCAAAGTGGACAATATCATACCATTGTGGAGATCTGTGCCATGTCCTCGTCCCTAACAAGGGGTATCAATGTCATGCCCCAGACGTAGTCGTGTCGGGTGGAATCCTCGGGTACCGAACAAAGAAGTGAGTCTTAATAGTAATGGTGGAGGTTTGTGGTTAAACTCTGGGAAGACGGTGGAGATCTATGTCATTTCCTCGTCCTTAACATGTCGAGAAGGAGGTTTAGAGAGAGATGGGTGGTTGAGGTTTGTTCTAAAAAAGAAAACAATTTTCCTTTATATATATATATATATATATATATATATTGGGTGGAACCAAAACCAAAACCATGAGGGCATATGCCCAAGGTGGGCAATATCATACCATTGTGGAGATATGTGTCATGTCCTCGTCCTTAATAAGGGTATTAGAGCCATGCCCCAGACTAGCCCTGTCAGGTGGAATCCTCAAGTACCGAACAAAGAAGTGAGCCTTAATAGTAATGGTGAAGGTTTGTTGTTAAGCTCTGGGCGGCGGAGGAGATCAGTGTCGTGTCCTCGTCCTTAACATGTTGAGAAGGAGGTTTAGAGAGAGATGGGCGATTGGGGTTTGTTCTAAAAAGGAAAACAATTTTCCTTTATATATATATATATATATTTGACCACATATGACAGTGGAGGGATTCAAACCACATATTTCTTATTCATTAGTACAAGATTTATACCAGTTGAGACATGCTCGTGTTGGTTTATATATATATATATATATCCAATTTATTTATCTTCCTTTTAACCGCTTTGACCCATTCCCCCACCTCTTTTAATTTTTTATAACAGATTGCAAGGTAAAAGATGTTACATCAGTGTAATTAATATATCCTAAAAATTAAATTAGAAAATTTATCCTAAAACAAAATATAAATAAATTGCATGAAAAATCACCTGATAAAACACTCAAAATTGTGGAATGGTTGGACTGATGTGAAAAAATTGTCGGATGTGTGTGGAGACAAAAAACTCTTAGCTTGTCGTGCATGAAATAAAAGAAGAAGGAAATGAGCCTTAAAGCCCATTAGGTTTTGTTTCAAGTCACTCTATATATGTGTGTGAGGTTTGCAAAAGAAGGAGGGCAGCCGAAAGAAATTGAGAGTGCGGCAATTCATCCTCTTGAGTGGCGACAATGAGTGTTTTTTAGGGAATAAGATTTATTCTCTCGTGTTGGGTTGATGGTTTATTTTGTGGTTTATCCCAAGTTATCGGGTTGTGATACTTGGAAGTCAATAATTATTGTTGGGCTATTGAGGGTTAGTTTGTGGCGTTTATTGAAAGCTTCCTGTAATCTCCCATCATTCTAGTAGAACCTGCAGTTGTAGAAGACTGGACATAGTCCCAAGCTTGGGACGAACTAGTATAAATTTTTGGTTTCGTTTTCTTTTCCCTATCTTTTATTATTTTTCGTGACTATTATTATTGGCTCGTTTTGGTTTAACCTGTGGAAGGGGAGATAGTTACAATATTATTGATTGTCGTCATAATATTATATTATTGTTTGTGTATTCCACATTTTTCTCCCAACAAGTGGTATCAGAGCTTTTGGTTTAGGAGTCATGGGATTTGTAGAGCCAAGAAGTTTCGATGGAATCATGAAGTTCGATGAGAAAAATCTTGGGTATTGGAAAATGCAAGTCAAGGATTATTTAACTTGCAGGAAAGTGCATAAGTCATTGAAGGAGAGACCAAAAGGGATGACAGACGAAGATTGGGAAGCTCTGGATGAAGAGGTAATTGCAACCATAAGGATGCGTTTGTCAATGGATGTGTCAAGTCTAGTGGCCCATGAGACAACTGCAGTTAAATTAATGGAAGCGCTTACAAACAAGTATGAAAAACACGTACAAATAATAAGGTCTACCTTGTTAACAAGTTTTTCAACATAAAATGTCTGAGGATGCTTATGTAAATTCCTATATTAATGATGTTACCACTTTGATTAATCAGTTAAAATATGTTAAGATGGAGTTTAATGATGAGGTGTATACTATTCAGTTGTTAACGTCTTTACCTGATAGTTGGGAAACGATGAAGACAACAGTGTCTAATTCGATTGGAAATAATAGTTTAAAATTTTTAGAAGTTTGTGATTTAGCCGTAGCTGAAGAAATTTGTAGGCAGAATAGTAATAAAGAGCCTACAGCAGGGTCAGCTTTGGTTATGACTAAGGGTAAAGATAAAGTTCATGAAGAAAATGAATATCAAGTAGCAGTAGGAAAAAGTGGAAAAATAAGAATGAGGTAGAACGTTTTTACTACCATAAGAAAGGTCACTTCAAGAGTCAGTATAGGAAATTGAAAAAGGATCAGAAAAGAAAACAAGAGGCAAATATAGTGCAGGATGTCGTCTTAGTTTGTGTTGAGAGTGACACAAAGTATAGTAACCACTCTTCATATTGGATATTAGACAGTGCAACTTATGTACACATAGCTTCAGATAGGAGTTTGTTCACATCATTCATAGGAGGACATCATGGCCTAGTGAGGATGGAGAATGGTAGAAACTCTAGGACTAGTGGGATTGGAGATGTTAGTCTGAAGACAGAATGTGGAGATAAATTGGTACTGCGAGATGTCGGGTTCGTGCCTAATATCAAGATGAATCTCATTAGTATTGGCAAGTTGGCAGATGATGGTTACATGTGTGAGTTTGGTAGTTGCCAGTGTAAACTCAAGTTAGGATCCCAGGTAGTGGCAGTTGATCACAGGAAATCTACATTGTACAAATGTCAGTTGAATGTTGCCAAAGGATCAAAGAGACTGTGGATGCTGGTTAAAACTGCAGATGATAGTTATAGAGGTATAGTGGAACCGACAACAATGATAGCCAATTTCGATCAGTCCGATCAAGATCCTCCAGTTCAGAAACAATTGGAAGTCTAAGAGAGAAAGTTGATGGCTATCGTGAATCCCCAGTTGTCAGACGCTCGAATGAATTGAAGAAGTTGCTTAGGCAAGTTGAGGCATCGAACTGGAAGGCCAGAGTAATTGCTAACGTCAAAGGTTTGGTCTCTAGCTTGGTAGCAAGTTTCAATAGGGGATTCAAGCCATTCTCAGAGTGTATTTTCTTTGGGAACACAGTTGTTCGAGTTGGAAGAAGATGACACGTGTCACCACTTAGCTGAAGTGGGAATACATGTCTGTCTTTTTCGTCTGGAAGACAGGTCCACGTAGCTAGCCAATACCTCGGGCGAGCACAAATGAGTTACAATTATATTCTGCTAGTCGCCTATTTTTGTGAGTTTTGTTACTCTTTTAGGTATTTTAAGCCTTAGAGTTTACCAAGAAGATCAGAGATAATAGTTGTAGTGGGACTAGATCCTTAGAGTTTGCCAAGATGATTAGAGTTTTGTTGTAGTGGGAGACGAGATTGTTGTTTTGTCTCCAAGTGGGAAATTTTGGTTGTATGTGAAGACAAAAAACCCTTAGCTTGTCGTGCATGAACTAAAAGGAAAAGGAAATGAGCCTTCAAGCCCATTAGGTTTTGTTTCAAGTCACTTGATATATGTGTGCGGGGTTTGCAAAAGAAGGAGGGCAGTCGAAAGAAATTGGGAGAGCGGCAGTTCGTCCTCTAGAGTGGTGGCAGTGAGTGTTTTTGAGGGAATAAGATTTACTCTCTCGTGTTGGGTTGAGGGTTTATTTTGTGGTTTATCCCAAGTTATCAGGTTGTGATACTTGGAAGTCTATAGTTATTGTTGGGCTATTAAAGGTTAGTTTGTGGCGTTTATTGAAATCTTCCTGTAATCTCCCATCATTCTAGTAGAACCTGCAGTTGCAGAAGACTGGACGTAGTCCTAAGCTTGGGGCGAACTAGTATAATCTTTTGGTGTCGTTTTCTTTTTCCTATTTTTTATTATTTTTCGTGACTATTAATATTGGATGGTTCTGGTTTAACCTGTGGAAGGGGAGATAGTTATAATATTATTGATTGTTATCGTAATATTATATTATTGTTTGTGTATTCCACGTTTTTCTCCCAACACAAATTACTCATACTTAACCACAAAACCAAAAATTGAAAAATGGTGCTTAAACTTGGTAACAAAATATTTGATTGCAACTAAAAGCATTTAACACAACCAAAGAAAAAACTAAACAGCTTGAAGAATCACAAGAAAACTGAGAGATAAAACTCTCTTGATGCTCAACACTTTATTGATAACTGATAAGGATATTTATACAAGGCTTGAGCTAAAACAACTTATACCACCACACAACTGATAATAACAAACTAAACTAATTGTAATTATTTAACAGTAATACACTCTATCATGTCCCCTCAAACTAAACTGATGAAGATTGCTTTAGAAGTTTGCCTAAAAGTTGACGAAAAACAGCTGTAGACAATGACTTAGTAAACAAATCAGCAGGCTGAGATGAAGAAGGAATATATTGAACTTGTAGATCACCATGAATCACCTTCTCTCGAACAAAGTGGTAATCGATTTCAATATGTTTACTTCTTTCATGGAACATGGGATTTTTAGCAAGTGCAAACGTAGAGGCATTGTCACACCATAATACTAGTGGTTTAAGAAGAAAAATATTGAGATCACAGAGAAATTTTCGAATCCAGTATAACTCAGAAGCAATTTGTGCCAAGGATATATCCTGTACTCTGCTTCAGTAGAGGACCTCGAGACCTTAGTTTGCTTCTTAGCCGACCAAGAGATGGGAGAATTTCCAAGAAAAATAACATAGCCAGTTGTTGAACAACGATCCAATGAATCACCAACCCAATCAGCATCACGGTACGCATTTAAATCAAGCTTACCGTGAGAAAATAAAATACCACTGTCACAAGTTCCATTAAGGTAACACAATATTCGTTTGACTGCCATAAAGTGTGAATCAGTAGGATGTTGCATAAATTGACTAATTTTGCTAACAACAAAGGTAATATCCGACCTGGTAAATGTAAGATATTGAAGAGATCTGACAACTTATTTGTACAAAAAAGGATCAGCAAAGGCAGGTGATTGACTATAAAAATCATGAGTTGTTGAAATGGGAGTACTGCAAGACTTTGCATTCAACAAACCTATCTTCTTAAGTAAATCTCTAAGATATTTCACCTGACTTATATGAAAACCAGCAGCACAGGTCTTTACCTCAAGACCAAGGAAATACTTAAGAGCTCCAAGATCAGTTATTTGAAACTCAACATCAAGACACAACTTTAAATGAGAAATATAAGTAATGTCTGATCTCGTGATGATAATATCATCAAAATACAAGAGTAAGTAGGTGCAAGAAGTTCCCTCAACTCTAACAAAAAGAGAAGAATCAGCAAGAGAAGCCACAAAGCCAAGTGTTAACAAATGAGTGGTAAAACGCTCAAACCAAGCACAAGGAGCTTGTTTCAATCCATACAGAGATTTATGAAGTTTACACACATAAGATGTATGAGAAGAGTCTTTAAAACCAGGAGGTTGTATCATAAACACATCCTTTTTAAGATGTCCATGTAAAAAGGCATTCTTAACATCCAACTGCTGTAAGGTCCAACCAAAGTGTGCTGCTAGAGTAAGAATTATGCGTATTGTTGTCTTTTTAATCACAGGACTGAATGTCTCATCAAAATCAACACCGTCAACTTGATTATAGCCCTTAGCAACCAGCCGTGCTTTATATATTGCCACAGAACCATCCTGATTATACTTGGTTCGAAAAACCCATTTACAACCAACAATGCTCATATCACTAGCTAGTTGCTGGCACTAGACTCCAATTATTTTGACTTTGAAGAGCAAGAAACTCATCAAGCATGGCTTGTCTCCATTCGGGTACTTTGGATTCAACAGTGAAGGAAGTTGGCACAGGTATATCTTTAGGAGAGAGGCTTGGAAGACTTTCTTCTTACAATTCCAAACTTCGACCTTGTGACCATGGAATGGTTATTTTTATTGGAAGGAAGGCTGGAAGTAGAGGATAAGTGTGGCTGATTTAAGGGCAATGAATGAGAATGAGTAGTAGGCACATTGGACGAAGATAATGGAGCAGATAGATTAGGTAGATTTGGTTGAATAGCAGATATATTGGATTGAGCAGTAGGTATAGTAGGTAGGTCTGGTTGAATAGATGATATATTTGGTTGGTCAGTAGGTACAGGGGATATGTTTGGTTGAGCAGTAGATGTATTAGATGATGAACTTGGTTGAATAGTAAATGTATTAGGCTGAACAATAGGTTTATGAGTAATGGAAATATCAGGGGATGGTTGAACAGGAGGTTGAATAGACTAGTTAAAAAGAGATGCTAGCAACGAAAGGTTAGGGCAATGTGAGTGAGGTTTTGAACTTTCAGTCTCAGAAACTTGTTTGGAAGCAAAAGGGAAAACGTTTTCATGAAAAATGACATGTTTGGACACAATCATTTTCTTGGTTTGGATATTATAGCAAAGGTAACCATTATATTCTAAGGTATAGCCCTTGAAAACGTGCTGAACAGTTTTAGGTTGGAGTTTATGAGAGTTGTATGGTTTCAAAGAAGGATAACACGCACATCCAAAGACCCAAAGATGAGAGAAATCAGAAGCATGACCATATAGTTTTTGAAAAGGAGTCATAAAACCAATGGAATTGGATGACAATCTATTGATCAGAAAAACAACTGTGGCAAATGCATGATACCAAAACTCTAAAGGTACTGAAGCATGAAACAACATAGACAAGGCTATATCAACAATAGATCGATGCTTATGCTCAGCTACCCCGTTCTTTTCAGATGTGTAAGGACAAGACTTTTGATGAATTACACCTTTTCTAGAAAAATATTCATGAAGAGTTCTATTGACAAACTCACCACCTCCATCCGAAAAAAATACTTTCAAAGATAAGGACAACATATTTTCAGCAAAGGGCACAAAAGTTTGAACAATAGCAGAGACATTTGACTTCGAAATAAGAGGAAAAATCCATGTATACTTACTAAAATCATCCACAAAGCTCACATAATAATGAAAGCCAGATATAGAAACTATAGGAGATGGTCCCCAAACATCACTATGAACTAGTTCAAGAGCAACATTTGAAACAGAAGTAGACAAAGCAAACGATAATTTTGCAATTTTTCCTTGCAAACAACTAGTACAGTCACGTACAAGAATTTTGCTATCACATGGTATTGAGTATGCAACCAAGAGTTTATTTAGAATAACAGCAGAAGGGTGACCCAATCGAGAATGCCATAAATCAGTACTAGACATTTTAGAAACACAAGCAGAAGCACAAGTAGGTTTTGAAACTGAGAACAAACCAGATGATGAACTAGGCTCTGAAAACTCATTAGCAAAAATTGGATAGAGACCATCCTTACTCTTGCCCTTGTAGATTATTTGTCCCATGTCCTTGTCCTGAATAGAGAACCAGTCAGCATCAAATATGAACACACAATTGTTATCAACACAACATCGAGAAACAGATAAAAGATTGGTAGACAAGTCAGGAACACAAAGGAGATTTGATAGCTGTAATGAGCCCTGAGAAGTGGAAATAGTACCGAAACCAGCTTGTGTAATAGGGAGACCTTGACCATTTGCCACAATGATTGCATCTTCTCCATTAAACCCATAATTTAGATTCAGATTAGCTGCATCAGGTGTAACATGAGTATTGCAACCGCTGTCAGCAAGCCAAGTTGCAGTTGTATTAGTTGTATCATAAGCCAACGCTATAGCAGCCAATTTTGAGGGAGGATGTCTTCCTTGATAAGACAAGTTTAATCGATTGAAGCAATCTAAAGCACCATGTCCAGGTTTTGTACAGATTTGACAAACAACTCGACCTTGTCCTGTTTGATTCGCACCAGAAGATGAGATTGCAGGGGAGCCACCACCAAAATTACCGCGACTCTGATTAGTTTGAGGAAATTGTCCCTCAATTTGATTACCTCGGCCTCCTTGATTTTGAAATTGCCCTTGATTTTGATTACCTCGACCTTGATTATAAAAACCACAACCCTGGCTTCCTTGATTCGAACAACCGCGTCCACGAAAATTGGACTTATTCATTCCCCGAGCAAACATAACAGTAGGGTTAAAACTTGATATAGCAGCAGATTTACTTTGCTGCTCAATAAACTTCGCTTCCGACTTTAACAAAGCATGAAGTTCATCGAGAGAGACAAATTCTTTACGATTTCGAATTGAAGTTCGAAAAGAATTATATTCAACCGGCAGTCCATTAAGTGTGTAGAGTAATACATCCTCGTCATCAATTTTGACCGAAACAGTGGCAATTTATCAACTATATCTTTGATTGTAATGAGATAATCATCAATAGAGTCATTAGATCCTTTCGAGATAGTGTGTAGGGTAGACTTCAATTCATGGATGTGAGATCGAGTAAGTGAAGAAAAATGTTTTTCAAGAACAGTCCATACCTCCTGAAAAGATTGACAGCCGATGACATATGAGAAAGCTACCTTCGAAAGTGTAGCGTTGATCAGTGTAATAAGAGCACGATCTTGAGCAATCCACTGAGAATAAGCTGGATTAACAGTGGTAACAAGATTATCTTCATCATCCCTCAGATGTTTGGAAGAGCATGGATTCGTACAATCAACAATGTCAAAAAGGGAATGGGCTCTGAGCATAGATTTCACTTGAAACCTCCAGAAAAGGTAATTTGTTGAATCCAATCTTACTGGAACAAGATTACATATATTTGACAGAAGAAAAATCGAGGTATTGGATTGAAGAGAGCCACCGAAAATTGCTTCAGAAGAATTCGAAGAAGAAGAAGCCATTGAACACGACATATCGACATTAGTCAGGGGCTTTGATACCATAATTAGTTTCAAGAATCACCAGAAAACTGAGAGATAAAACTCTCTTGATGCTCAACACTTTATTGATAACTGATAAGGATATTTATACAAGGCTTGAGCTAAAACAACTTAAACCACCACACAACTGATAATAACAAACTAAACTAATTGTAAGTATTTAACAGTAACACACTCTATCAAAAACATCCAAAAAAATGGCTTCATGTATAGGTCGCAAGAACACAAATAGTCCATATATCTTCCAATATAAATAATAAAACTTAACTTATCGATACAACTAATTTTACTACTTGTTCATGTTAGAGTTCAATTTGATCTATAGTTTAAAGTCCATATTCATTAACTAATCACAATGAATAATTAATTACGTTTCTTTTCTTTTCTTTCTTCGTTTTGACCATAATTCAATGTTTTTTTTTTCTCTCTATGAAGGACATCAAATTCCAAATCCAAATCCAAATCAATTGAAGATTATCATCGGTATGGTTGAATGATCAATTACATTGGTAACTCCAGGCATTTAAAAGCTAGCTAGAACATGAGAAATTTAGAATCAGTATTATTTGGGTAATATTATTAATTTTATCAATTCCAATATTTTTGACAGGTGTTAGTGTTGGTAGTTTTGGTTTGATTGTAGTCTTACTCTACGTTATGATCATATACATCCGAAGAAGACGTAGACTATCAAGCAAAACATTATCAACATTCAAGAAGAAAATGCTGACTATGGAATTAGTAATGAATTCCAAACCGAAGCGATATCATTATTCAGAGATCAAGAAAATGACCAACTCATTTTCAGACAAACTAGGAGAAGGGGGATACGGTGTTGTGTATCGAGGTAAACTAGATAATGGTACCCTCATAGCTATAAAAGTTCTAAAGGTGTCGAAAAGTGATGGTGAAGATTTCATAAATGAAGTGATGAGTATTAGCAAGACTTCACATGTTAATATAGTTAGCCTTTTAGGAGTTTCTTACAACTCAAAGGAAGTAGCGCTTGTGTATGAATTTATGTCTAATGGCTCACTCGAGAGCTTCATCTCTAGAACTCAAAACCTCGAGATGAAAATCGTTCATAGAATCGTTGTAGGTGTGGCAAAAGGATTAGAATATCTACATTGTGGTTGTAGTACAAGGATAGTCCATTTCGACATAAAGCCTCAAAACATTCTATTAGATGAAGATTTCAATACTAAAATTTCTGACTTTGGCCTTGCAAAGCTTTGCAAAAGAAAGGATAGTGCGATTTCAATGTTAGGTTCAAGAGGAACAGTTGGATTCATGGCACCAGAAGTTTATAGTCGTGCATTTGGAATTGTCTCATACAAATCTGATGTGTATAGCTATGGGATGCTAGTTCTTGATCTTGTATTGGGAGGAAGAAGAAACGTTAGTTCAAAATTTTTATCTGATGATAGTGAAATGTACTTTCCAAATTGGGTTCTTAAAAATTTTGAAGCAGGTAAAACTTTAAGAAGTAATCAGAATTTGACAGAGGAAGAAGAAGAAATGGAGAAGAAAATGGTTATAGTAGGCTTGTGGTGCATTCAAACATCTCCACTTGATAGGCCTTCAATGACTAAAGTATTGGAGATGTTGGGTGGAACCAGTCACTCTTTGCAAATGCCTCCAAGATCTTCATTGGTTCTCCCTGCTGAAATGTCAACTCAACAATCTGTCTCTCAATCATTATCACCAGAAGAGGTTGTTTAAGAATGTTTTTGTAATTCACTTGAAATTGGTTTCGGTACCTTTTATTATGGAATCAAGAGTGTGTTACGCTTCCAAGTAAAATTAGTGTTGAATTTGTATATAAGTCAAACCATATTATATTTATGTGATATGAGATAGGGTTTTATAGATTATTAATACTGTTGAAATATTAAGAGTTTAAGGTTCTATATAATTATTATGATTTTTCATAAGATTATTTTTAAATATGACACTTTTTATCTAAGTGTTTTTAGACAAAACATTAAAAGTTGATTAATTAGCTGGATGTTGTCCAATAGTAAAATGTGATTTCAGCCACTTAAAAGCATTTTTTAAAAATATTTTATTTACCCAATCAAAAGTCATTGAAAACTATTCGAAATACTAGAAGTATTTGAAATTTCAAAGCATTAGTTTTGTTATACTTTAGTCCTTAAAACTTTCAAAACTATAACTTGTTCTATTTTTGCTGCTTTACCATTCTCACACCTTGTTGATTTTTTGTTATGCATTAACTCTTTTCAATTTTTTTTTTTTCGTTTTTTTGTTTCTTGTAGCTGCTTTGCCATTCTCACACCTAACAAGATTCTCTTTCCCTCCTCTTTCTCCATCTAGACTCTATGGAAAGAGAGCATGGACAAGTAAGCCCTCTCTATCTTCTCTCTCCTCTCTTTCATATATTTCTGATTTTTGTTTGGTAAGCGAACTTCTTCAACCACTCTTTAGAAATGTCAAGAGATAGTGACATTGTTGAATGAGAAATTTCGGCCAATCACAAATCACCACATCACTATTTTAAATTAGTGACACAATTACATATTATTAAATTTGGGACAAATTAATTATACATTGACATGTGTCCCAAATTAAATTTGAAGACAAAAACATTGACAAATCCCAAATAACGCCACATGTCTTCATCGTGACCATTTGAGCCCCATCAAATTGAGTTCAAATCAAATAGAGAAATCTTTGTAAATGACCAAAAACAAAAAACGATTTAGATATATAGACAAAAAAAAAAAAAAGAAGAGGAAAATGGCCAAAATGTAGTTCTGACGGGGTGTAATTGTGTCTCAAAATTCTTTTTTTACCCTCTATTAAACTATTTTCCTCCTTCATCCTAAGAATAAAGAGATTGTATCTAAACCACTCATTTCTCCTTATTTAGTTTTAATTTTTCAAGTAGATTTTTTTTCCCTATATTTCATTTTTAATAAAAAGATTTTATTCCCCGCTTACAGTTTGCTAAAAAAGATATGGTATTATCTTTAATTTATTTGAATTTAATATGTTTTCTACAAATTAAAAATAAAAAATTGCATAACTTGTTTGATACACTTCCTTGCAATCGAGTTCATATCTTGAAGTTCTTTTCCACCATCAAAGAAGTCTCTTCCTTCATTGAAATTGTCTTTCTGATTGTATTCAACTTGTTCGATCATCATCAAACTTCAATTATCAATTTAGAACAAACTCATTCTTTCTGGTAATAAAGTTATCACACGTTTAACCATGCATAGGAATGGATCTAATAAATCCAACATAATTAGAATTAGTCAAGATAGGGATGTGATGCGCAAATTGCATACTGCAAGTGTACGAGTCAAGTTATAATATATTGATTAAAAATCGAATGTCATCCTTTGGATTGGTTTTCTAGTAAGATTAATTACTGTGAATAGTCTTGCTCAATTTTATTTAGAGATCACAACAAAATGAGAATGGTAAAGTTAAGACAACAACTAAAAGGTGGAAATTTAAGTGGAGAGGATTCTTAGGGATTTGATTTCGTCAATTTAGATTTAGGATTAATTAATGGGAATGAATCTTAGCATGCAATTATTTTATAAGTCAAGGAAAATTAATTCACAAGTATCTCTCCCGAGCATAAATGATTCTCATGCATACAATAAAACCGAGATCCCTATCTAAGTTCATGAGCATGCAAGGCTAATCTCACCTTGCCGCTCATTGTAGCTGAAGACACTCGGGATTAGTACATATACATTTTACTCATCGATTAGAAGATAATGATTTACATGCATGCTGTCTATAGGTACTCTAAATCAATTGACTCGATCCCAACGTCCATCGATTCAATTACTAGCTACTAATTAATTAACCCCATGAACCCGTCAAAGTCAATTAATCAAGCAACTGCATTAAGAACTAGATACCCCTAGAGCGCTAACCCAACGGACCCGTTGAACTAACATGCAATTTATCAATAAATTAACCTGGCCACAGTAAATAAACCAATGAATTGTTGCTCTAGATTAGAACACTCATAATCAACTAGAGGGACATCTAATTAATCACAAGTATTGACTTAGACCCTAAATCTATCGTGTCAGCAACAAAGCCAGAGTCTGCTCTTGGGACCCGTGCTCACGAATCAATCTAATGCTAACTATTGAACTAGCCCTCCATTAGCCACTTGGCGATTAGTTCTTTAGCAAGCTATTAACATACGAGCTACGAGTTAGGGCATCAATCAAATCTACTGCGCATGCTAATTATAAAAGTGGGAATCTAAAGCCACAAACAACAAATAAATCATGCAATAAGTTCAGCAGTCTCAAGATAAACAATGAATCAATGTAGTATGCTCATGAATCTCATAAAAACACAAATGTACTTACAATCCCGAGGTTCCAACTACAACGAACGGTGCTTAGACGACAATAGACAAGTCTAATCTAAGCCCAAGGCTCGAGAAGCCAACCTAATCTACCTAGGAACTATAAAATCTAGAAGAAATGTGAAGAAATCGAAGCTAGAACCGAGAGAAAACGGCTGCAAAAGGCCCCAATCCGATCTCCCCTTCCAACTTGCCCTAAAACTACAGCTCCTGTCGTTTAAATAAATGAAACGGCGTCGAGACGCTAACGATGATCTTTGTGGCCCTCCACTTCCGAAGCATCGAGACGCCTGAGGATGGTGTCTCGTCGCCATCTCTCGGGTCTTCCGTGTTTGGCTGCTTCAAAACTTGATCCATTTGGCGTCGTCTTCGAGTCCCGAGCATTCCACTTAGGTTTTTTCACTTTCTCGACATTCCATGGACTTTAAGATGGATCAAAACGGTGCTAAAATCCTCGAATAAACGCCGAATTTGAATATGGGCTCCCTTGAAGTGCTTGATACCAAACCGCTACAAAACATAACTTTAAACGAGATAATTGTCGTAAAACTAACAAGATTAAGGACATATAAACATGGGCAATTAGGTCCCATCAAATACTCCCAACCTAAACCTTGCTAGTCCTCGAGCAAGCATAAAATAGAAATATAGGATACGTTAGTTGCAATTTCATAGACTCAAATCTCAATGTCTAAAATGCCAAAATTTATTGCAATCAAGAATCACTCACATGTGGCTCAAATAAAGAGACAAATCAAAAGTTTTCATGGAAATTTCTTACTCAAGCTCACACTTAGTCTTCCTAGAATCAATCTTACTAGCTCGAGATTGGATTATATAAACCTCAACCTATCTTCCCTCTACACTGGCACTAGGAACTAACCAAGGAGCAAACAAAAGAAATTAGACTGCTTTTCTCTTTACCCAGGTGCTTGAAAAATAAAAGACATTTTCCTTCTGCATTCTCTCATTTTTTTTTACGGGGCACTAGCTTTCACACACAATGCAGGGACCCATAACTCGAGTTTGACTCTTGGTTGGCCTAACTGATCACACCGCAGGTAGCTCTTTTTACCCCCTTTATAGCATGCTTTTTCTTAAAAATAAAAGTAATGTAAACGAGCATATGATTTTCTTTTTAAGCTCGCGCTCATTTTTTTTCTTTTTCTTTCTTTTCCTTTTCTTTTCTCTCTTTTTCTTTTTCTTTAGGCATATTTTCTTTCTTTTCTCCTAGGCAAGATATTACATGCTAATTTGCAGGTATTTGACTCACTAGCTCATATCGAGGTGACAACAAGCATATAGATCTATAATTCACTCCTAAGCCTTCAAACAAATCCTAGGCATGCTAAGGTTTACTCTTCCAAGAAAAGTACTAGAAAATTTTTTAAAAGGCTCAATTTCTGGGCAACATGCTTATCATTCAATAAAAGCAATAAAGTTGGCAGGCTGACACATCGTTGATTTTCATAATCAGAGAAAAACAACCAGACCATCCATACATCAACACTCAACAATTTAAAATTTGTTCAAAAATAGGTCCAATGCTCAGATGCATGGCCTCAATCAAGGAAACATAGAGTGTTAAAATAAAACATGCATAATGAAATAGTCTGATGCTTAGGTGCATCAAGACTCAACCAACACAGGCATGCAGGACTGATTCCACCCGAACCTAAATCATGCATTGTCCTTAATAAAATTAATCAAGAAGAGTTTAAGGGACAAAGAGTAAGGGAACAAAAAATCTCCCCTGTTTTTAAGCTCAATGGTTGGAAGGGAATGATTCACCATGACTCGAAAGATAGCAGCTTGCGGAAAAAGGGTCACAAAATCCTAAAGACAAGAAAGGAAAGCAAACATAAATAAAAACTAACTAGAAGAAGACAACTAAAAATAAAGAGAATGGATATAAATTATTTGAAAACTGGCTGGCTCCCAGGAGCGCAAATCTTTAACGTCGATTGCTTGACAGGATTTCCAGTCTTCAACCGAAATCCACTTCTTTGATCCACAGAGGATCTTTCTTCTTTTTCTTTATCAGCTCATGCACAGGAAAACTCAACTTGCACACAGAGTGCACAACGTAAGAAAATTTAAACAATATATCCTCATCCGCCCAATTAAAGCTAATTCTAAACATCCTAGGCTCTACTTGGTCAGCCACTTGATTTTCTAGGCCTAAATCATGCTCTAAAAAAGCAGGGACATCAGGTGCAAAGGCATTAGGTGCGTAATAGTCAGAGTTTAGCTTAACATTCCTAATCCTTAACTCTCCTATATATGCTTGAAGTACTAATTAGATCAGACCTAGAATTAAAGGAAAGATTAAGTTTAGGCTTACTGACTTCTTGGGGATTTTCTTCTGACTTACCTTCTTGCTGCTCTGAGATTTGGCTCTCTAGCTCACCAGGGGAGTTGGCACAGAATGTAGTGACTTCCGCCAGCTTTGCAATAATCTCCCACGCCTTACCGAGTGTTGTAGCAAGCACATCACCACCACTAGCTGAGTCGAGCATTCTTCTATCGTCAGGTGTCAGCCCTCTGTAGAAGCTTTCTATCGAGGACTCCTTTGAGAGTGGGGTGTGATGTTCCATGTAGTATAGATTGAAGTGGCTCACGAACTCGTGGAACAAGTCTTCAGGTGCTTGGGCAGCGTTGACAATTCGTTCGGTGGCTTCAATCAGCAGTGCAATGGGATGGTACTTCTTCAGGAAAATTCTCCTCATCTCACTCCAAGAAGATACCGACTTGGGAGGCAACGAGAAAATCCACTTCTTAGCTTCTCCTTGCAGTGAGTACGGAAACACCCTCAATTTGAATTGATCTTCAGACATCTCCGGGGGTTTCTTCTCGGAACAGCTCGAGAGAAACTCAGATACATGAAAGTAAGCACCTGTTCCTGGTTCACCACAAAAGGAAGGAACTAAGAAAATAAATACAAATAGGGAGACATAATTACCTTCTTCATGATTTATGATGTAGGGGGTGATGGATATTCTGGAGCTGGAAGGTGGTCTTGCACTGCACTCTCGACCCTTTCTATCCAAGCGAACAGAAGATCGAGAGCCTGTCGGATATTCATGAAGCTCGGTGCTTTTCCTTGTTTCTTGCCAGGGAGGTGTTTGCTCTATTAAAGATTTGTCACTGGATTCGCAAGAAAACAACTAACACAAGAGACAAGAAAAAGGTGAAAAACACAAAATTAATTAGAAATAAACATCCTGTTCCCCAACAATGGTGCAAGTTTGACGGAGCCTGTCACAGGGGCTCGAATTAAAGCAAATTTTGAATCACCGATCACTAAACTACTTGTAGTAGTAGTGGCCGAGGTCAATCATTGGGAACAACTGGTTTACTTCTAACCTCTTTTGTGTTTAGTAGCAAAGAAAGGGGGGGTTTGAGACGGATGGTGAGAATTGTGGGGAAGTAAAAATATAAGAAAGTAAACTGACAGAAAATTAAATAATGAGAAAGTAAACTAACAGAAAAGTTAAATGGGGAGGTTGGCTAATCTCACCTTGCCGCTCATTGTAGCTGAAGACACTCGGGATTAGTACATATACATTTTACTCATCGATTACCAGATAATGATTTACATGCATGCTGTCTATAGGTACTCTAAATCAATTGACTCGATCCCAACGTCCATCGATTCAATTACTAGCTAATAATTAATTAACCCCACGAACCTGTCGAAGTCAATTAATCAAGCAACTGCGTTAAGAACTAGATACCCCTAGAGTGCTAACCCAACGGACCCGTTGAACTAACATGCAATTAATCAATAAATTAACCTGGCCACAGTCAATAAATCAATTAATTGTTGCTCTAGACTAGAACACTCAAAATCAACTAGAGGGACATCTAATTAATCACAAGTACCAACTTAGACCCTAGATCTATCGTGTCAGCAACAAAGTCAAACTCTGCTCTTGGGACCCGTGCTCACGAATCAATCTAATGCTAACTATTGAACTAGCCCTGCATTAGCTACCTGGCGATTAGTTATTTATCAAGTTATTAACATACGAGCTACGAGTTAGGGCGTCAATCTAACCTACTACACATGCTAATTATAAAAGTGGGAATATAAAGCCACAAACAACAAATAAATCATGCATTAAGTTCAGCAATCTCAAGATAAACAATGAATCAATGCAGTATGCTCATGAATCTCATAAAAACACAAATGTACTTACAATCCCGAGGTTCCAACTACAACGAACGGTGCTTAGACGACCATAGACAAGCCTAATCTAAGGCCAAGGCTTGAGAAACCAACCTAATCTACCTAGGAACTATAAAATCTAGAAGAAAAGTGAAGAAATCGGAGCTAGAACTGAGAGAAAACGACTGCGAAAGGCCCCAATCCGATCTCTGATGCACGAATTGCTTACCGCAAGTGTACGGGCCAAGTTATAATATAGTGAAAATTAATTCGAATGTCGTCCTCTGGATTGGGTTTCTAACCAATTTAATTACCGAAAATACTCTTGTCCAATTTTATCTAGGGAATAAATTATAGTGACAAAGAATGCAAAAATTACCACAAAGCAATAAAAAGTGTGACAATCTAATGATGGCAAAAGTCTTAGGGAGTTGATTTCACCAATTGAGATTATGGATTAATTAATGGATTATTGACATGTTATGTTTCATAAATCAAGGAAACTAAAATCATACATATCTCTCCCGAGCATACATAATCCTCTCACATGCAATGAACCCGACATCCCTATCTAAATTCATTAAACATGCAAGACATTAAGGTTAGTCCTTTTTAACGATTTCTAGAATTAACAATTATCTCCCGATTTCAAGATTAACCCTAGTTATGCATAATGATTTCTAAGCTAAATCCTCTCTCCCGAGTTAGATTTAAGCACAAACATCATTCAATTCATGGCCGGTAAATTGAAAGCATTAAACATACATTATGCATAAATGAACTCATAGCAAAAATCCATAAAATCAATCCATAAATGCCCAACGGCTACATCAATCCCTAAGATTCGAAACTTAGCTACTCATACAACGCGTTACGATATAGCAAAAGTCTAAAACAACCATTAAAACTACTGAAGTAAAGGAAAAAGAGGAATAAACGCTAAGTAGGTCGAGACCGCATGTCCCCGTCACGATCTCCACGAACAAAGCCTTGAATACCGCTCTCCTCCACTTGGTTCAGCTTCCACGGAGGGTTTTTAGGTGAGTTTTTGGCAACAAATGCCTCAAAAGAAGTCCCTCAATCTGACCTAATCGCAAACTATAAATAGGGAAAAAATCGGCACAACGTCGCGACGCTGTCCTCTTATCGCAGATTTTGTTTTGGAAATCCTCGAGAGTGTCGAGACGCTATTGACACAACGTCTCGATGCTATGTCTGTTGGGGCCCAAATTAGAGAAGGAAAATTGGAGTGTCGAGACGCCCTATAGCAAGGGTCTCGACGCTGGTCCTCGACAAGCCCTATTTGGTGTGCTTCCAACTTCGATTCTTTTCGTTCCTTTGGCCTCTTTTCACATCCTGAATATCCAATTAGCTCAAATTTCTCGATCTAACTCCAAAACATAGTTCCGACAAATAAAACACAAAAATGCATAATTTTGGCCAATTAATTATAAAAGACTAGCTAAATTAATTAGGGAAAAATAGCTACTTCCAACTTGCTCTAAAACTACAGTTGCTGCCGTTTAAATAAACGAAACGGTGTCGAGACGCCGTGGCTGGCGTCGAGGCGCCGACGGTGATCTTTGTGGCCCTCTGCTTCCGAGGATGGTGTCTCGACGCCATCTCTCGGGTCTCCGGCTGCTTCAAAACTTGATCCATTTGGCGCCGTCTTCGAGTCCCTAGCATTCCACTTATTTCTTTTCACCTTCTCGACATCCCATGGACTTCAAGATGGATCAAAACTGGGCTAAAATCCTCAAATTAAAGGCAAATTTGAATATGGGCTCCCTTGAAGCGCTTGATACCAAACCGCTACAAAACATAACTTTAAACGAGATAATTGTTGTAAAACTAACAAGATTAAGGACAAATAAACATGGGAAATTAGGTCCCATCAGTGGTTTATACACCGACTCAATAAGGCTTCCTTTTTGAGGACAAGACCGAGTGGGAAGCTGGAGACATGACAACACAAGAAGAAATTCACTCCTTCCCACTTCTAGGAGAAGTAGGTGAGTGTTCCCTTAAGTGGTGACTCTGTGACTTGAACAAAGGGATCCCACCCTCTCACTGGCCCGAGAGGGACTTTCTGTTTAATGGATGGACCATAAACGGACTGTTCATTAGAGGAGCACTGGTATTTAAGGAGACAGATGTAACACAAGGGTAAAACGGTAATTTGACCCAACTGTGGTTACGGACACTCGTGAAGGATTGACTTACCGGTATAGGTCTATATCCATGGACACAGAAATGTTCTACAGTGAAAAGAGTTCAGTTGTGGGTCTTTAGTGGAATGACCCACAATTAATGCATATTGGTTAACCTGATTAATGAGTTTAGTCAGTTAACCTCATATCATTGGAGCTTTTGATCTGTAGGTCCATTAGGTCCCACTTCTAGCTCGTAAAGAGTAATTAGGAACAATTTATCTTGAAAAGAATTTGAATTCTTCAAATTCGTCATGGGAATCAAATTAATTGTATGAGATACAATTAATAAAATGTATGGTGATACATTATGATATAAAGTTTAATTAGTGATTAAACTTTATTAATCGAGAGAATTATATATTTGAAGGAGTTCAAATATATGGCTAATTAAGTATATGATATTTAATTAGTAAATCAATTAATTAATTATGGATTAATTAATTATTCAATTTAGTCTAATTAAATGTGATTTAATTAAACTATAGTATATGAGAGAAATAAATATTTGAAGAAATTCAGATAGTAATATGAATTTGATTCATATTAAATTTATAGGATATAAGAGAATTTGAAGGAGTTCAAAATTTAATATGAATTTGATTCGTATTATAGAATTAATTAATTGGGTAATTAATTAATTATAGAATTACTTAATTGAAAGCCTGAAATTAAATATATGATAGTTAATTGGGTAATTAATTAATTAATTCAAAGCCTGAAATTAAATATATGATATTTAATTGGGTAATTAATTAATTAATAGAAGGCCGAAAATTAAATATATGATATTTAATTGGGTAATTAATTAATTATAGAATTAATTAATTGGGTAATTAATCAATTATGGAAATGATTAATCACTTATGGAAGTAATTAATCATTTATGGAAATGAATGATCAATCACTTATGGAAGTAGTTAATCATTTATGGAAATGATTAATCAATTATGGAAAAGATTAATCATTTATGGAAATAATTGATTATTTGTGAATATTTTATTCATAACCTTTTTTTCTATAAATAGAACGCTAAACCTAGGGTTTAGTGACACAACATAAGGCCACAAGAATGCACTCTTGCATCCTCCCTAGTCACTCTCTCATATTCTCTCAACCAAGAACACAAAGAGGAACTTTTTCCTCCAGTGTTTTTCCCATTCACGATTGGGTAGTCCTACAACTACGTTCCTAATCTTAGAGTCACAGCGGGGAAGATCAACATGGTTAGTAAAAACTGTCACCTTGGTTCCCCCTAAATAAGGCCTAAACATCTCAGAAGCTCTTTTTCAGTGGTTGTGTAGTTTTTTTTTAGCGTCATTTAGAGTTTTTGCTAGCATAATAAATAGGATGAATCAACTTTCATATTCCTTGTCCCAACATAGCCCCAACTACGAAATCACTTGCATCACACATCAATTAAAATGGCAATTACCAAGTAGGTGAAGAGATGATAGATGCAGTAATTAAAGCTGTTTTGAGGGTATTGAAAGCCTTTAAACACTCAGAATCGAACTCAAAGGGACAACTCACTTCCAACAACAAGCAAAGAGGTTTAGAGATTTTTGAAAAATCCTTAATGAACCTACTGTAAAAACCAACATGCCCAAGGAAACTTCTAACTTCTCAATGATCTCCACTTTGGCTAAATCCACATCAATGCCTTTTCTTGAGATTTTGTGCCAAGAATTATGCCTTCCTTGACCATAAAATGACATTTTTCCCAGTTGAGCACCAAGTTGGTTTCTTCACACCTTTGCAACACATTCCCCAAGTTAGTGAGACAAGCTTGGAATGACTCTCCAAAAACAAAAAAAACAAAATCATCCATGAACACTTCCATTATAGTCTCCACTAAATAAAAAAAAAGGCCATCATACACCTTTGGAAAGTGGCAGGGGCATTACAAAGACCAAAAGGCATTCTCCTATATGCAAAAGTACCATAGGGGCAAGTGAAAGTGGTTTTCTCTTGATCTCGAGGGGCGATGGTGATTTGGTTATATTCCGAATAACCATCCAAAAAACAATAATATTCTTGCCTAACTAGTTTCGACAACATCTGGTCAATTAAGGGTAGAGGGAAATGGTCTTTTCTTGTAGCCTTGTTCAACCTCCTATAGTCCATACATACCCTTCATCCTGTCACTGTCCCTGCAGGAACTAGCTCATTTGCTTCATTAATCACCACGATCATTCCTCCACACATTGCACTGAGCTAACCCAATTGCTATAAGTTATAGGGTATATGATTCCAACATCTAACCACTTGATTATCTCCTTTTTAACCACTTCTTTCATAGCCGGATTAAGCCTCCTTTGTTGCTCAATTGATTTGAAGTTTCCTTCCTCCACATTAATTTTGTGCACACAAACGGATGGACTTATACCTTGAATATCAATTGATTTGAATATCGTTTTTATACTTTTCCTCCCATTGAAGTGTCCTATCTGTACATTTAGGGTTTATTTTGACTTAGATAAAAGCTGGCTAAATGAAACTATCTACGTCTATGCCTTATTAAATAAGGTTTTAATTCTAATTTATAGGTGAATTAAACCCTTTTAATTACCTAGTGTCATTGCATGCTAAATAAGACTATGGTTAGTTCAACTTAGGTTCCAGACCAATTGCCGGGAGAGTTCCCTTATAACCAAAGTCTTATGTCCTTCTTAACCATATTTCAAATCTATTAAAATACCAAGTAAGACAATTTTCTAATCCTATTAGAAATGGTGATCTTAGGTCTATTTAATTTTAAATCGTTTAAGATTAACTCATTTTTGTTAAGATTCTATGTTAGCATGCAACTCTTTGTTATAGGTTCAATGTTTCTATTCATTAGTTATAACTGTTGGGTTTTATGCCCTAAAACTCGTAGATAGTGATGTAACGATTGACAGAATATTGATGTATTTTTTCATTAAGTATTGTTAGTTATATTATGTTTGTCTTTGCCCAAAATAACCCTAATCCAATAAACTAGAAATCTCAGGCTATAGTATGAAATTTGAACTGTATGTAGAGACATATGGGGACCACTGCTCAAGAAACAGCCTGAAGGGTCTATAGTATAGGGGTAAGGCTGGGTGCCTTATCCTGGAAACACTACGGATACGACCCACTTTGTATTTGATACAAATACCATGATTCAACGCGTTCGTGAAGGAGACATGCATGTGGGGGTATCCTATACAATGAGTTTGCATAAGACCGGACCGCGAAATAGTAACCACTGGTTATAACACCGTTAACTAGTTAGGTTTCTATTTCATTAGGACGACGTAGACAACTTAGTTTTAATCCTGAGTTGATTATGGACTCTTACTCATAAGGGATTGTCCTTTGATTTGTATGGGTAAGAATGACCAACACGCCGACTCAATAAGCCTACCATTTTGGGGACAAGACCGAGTGGGAGCTGGGAACATAATCACACAAGATGGAATTTACTCCTTCCCGACTTTAGGGAAGCAGATGAGTGTTCCCTTCCCTTAAGTGGTGACTGATAAGGGTAAAAAATATGCCTAATTTACGCTTATATTTAGCTCATTTCCTTGTCAAAAGTTGCGTGTTTAGATCAATTTTACTATTCCTGAGCACAAAATATGTTAAAGTTGATGAATTAGGGAGTTGAGAGTCACATTTGTCAAATTATACTTATTTGTGCTTAAAAAGACCAAATTTGATATGAATTTGACCCAATTTGGAGTTGTGCAGGAAAACAGAGGAAAGCTGAAAATTACCCAGAAATGCGACCGCATTTCTGGGAAGGCCAATTTCAAATGCGACTGCATTTCTAGAAAAACAGAGGTCGTTCCGAGTCTATCGCGAGTCGTTTTGAACGAGACTTTTAAGCACCTAATCGGCCGTTTTGACCCCGAAAATGACTGGGCTACCTACCAACACTTATATCGTGGCTCCTCAACTACTCCCCACACTATATAAGCTCGTGATTCAAAGAGAAATGCAAGCAGAACTCACTAGGAAGAAGAGGGTGGTGACAAAACCCTAGTAGACGCCCATGAGTAGGAATGCCCGAGGTCCTTCTTAGATGACTAAATTCTAACCTTAGTTAGATATCAAACCTTAATGTTTGTAGGGATTTTCACCCTATTCCCATTGTAAAAGGAGAGTAGAGTGTCGAGCGAACTCTAGAAGTATTGGATAAAAGAAAAAACTCGAGTATTTAGCTACTGCCATTTATGGGACCTAATTGCCCGTGATTATTTGTCCTTAATCTTGTTAGTTTTACGATAATTATTTTGTTTAAAGTTATGTTTTGTAGCGATTTGGTATCAAGCGCTTCAGCGAAGCCTACTTTCAATTTTGGGGTTAATTCGAGGATTTTAGCGCGGTTTTGATCCATCTTGAAGTCCATGGGATGTCGAGGTAGTGAAAAGACCTAAGTGGAGTGCTCGGGACTCGGAATCGACACCAAACAGATCAAGTTTTGAAGTAGCAAAAGATGAAGGACCCGAGAGTTGGCGTCGAGACGCCATCTCCTAACGTCTTAACACCTCGGATTCGGAGGCTCGAAAAAATCAGAGTCGGCGTCTCGACGCCGGTGCGTTTATTTAAACAGCTGGTTCTGTTTTAGGGCAGAAGCGGGGAAAGGAGGAAATGACCATTGAAGTATATAGCAGCCGTTTTCTCTAGGTTTAGGGTCGAATCTCTCCACTTTCCTCTTTTATTATTTAACATTTTTTAGGTGGATTAGGTTGGTTTCTCGAGCCTTGGGCTTAGATTAGGCTTTTCTATGGCCGTCTAAGCACTGTTCGTTGTAGTTGGGACCTCGGGATTGTAAGCACATTTGTATTTTTATGAGATTTATGAGCATTCTGATGTCATTCATTGTTTATCTTGAGATTGTTGAACTTTATGCATGGTTTATTGATTGTTTGTGACTTTAGATTCCCGCTTTTATAATTAGCATGCGCAGTAGGTTAGATTGATGCCCTAACTCGCAGCTCATATGTTAATAAACCGCTAAAGAACTGATTTCCACTTAGCTAATGAATGGTTAGTTCAATAGTTAGCATTAGATAGATTCGTGAGCACGGGTCCCAAGAGTAGACTCTGACTTCAATGCTGACACGATAGATCTAGGAGTCTAAATCGATACTTGTGATTAATTAGATGTCTCTCTAGTTGATTATGAGTGTTCTAGTCTAGAGCAACAATTGATTGATTTATTGACTATGGCCAGGTTAGTTTATTGATTGATTGCATGTTAGCTCAGCGGGTCTGATGGGTTAGCGCTCTAGGGGTATCTAGTTCTTAATGCAGTCGCTTGATTAACTGATTTTGACGGGGTCGTTGGGGTTAATTAATTTGTGGTTGGTAATTGAATCGATGGACGTTGGGATCGAGTCAATTGATTTAGAGTACCTATAGACAACATGCATATAAATCATTATCTGCTAATCAATGAGTAAAAAAGTAAATGTACTAATCTCGACTTTCTTCAGCTTCAACGGGCGGCAAGGTGAGATTAACCAACCTCCCCATTTACTTGTAATTTAATTTTCTGTCAGTTTACTTTCTTATGAACTGACTTTCTTTCAGTTTACTTTCTTACATTTGTCCTTCGCCCACAATTTTTTTTCCATCTGTCTCAAACCCCCTTTTCTTTGCCACCCCAAAACATAAAAGAGATTAGGAGTAAACCAGCTGTTCCCTGAGATCAACCCCGACCACTACTACTGCAAAGTAGCTTGGTGTTCGTGGATTATAAATTTGTTTTAATACGAGCCCCGCGACACCAACGCGCCCATGCTGGTGAATGTAAATTTGCCTTGACGCATGGAGCCCATCAAAGAAGCTCGGTCAAACTGGCGCCGCTGCCGGGGAACACAGTGTTTGTTTCTAATTAATTTTGTGTTTTTCACCTTTTTCTTGTCTCTTGTGTTAGTTTGTTTCTTGTAGATCCAGTGACAAATCTTTACAAGAGCAAACTGCTCCCTGCTAAGAAACAAGGAAAAACATCGAGCTTCATGAATATCCGTCAGACTCTCTATCTCCTGTCCTCTTGGATAGATAAGGTCTAGAGTGTAGTGCAAGAAAACTTTTCAGCTCCCAATTATCCATCACGCCCTTGTTGCATAAATCACGAAGAAGGTAATTCTGTCTCCCTATCTGAATTTATTTTCTTAGTTCCTTCCTTTTGTGGTGAGCCAGGAATAGGTGCCTACTTTCGTGTATTTGAGTTCTTCTCAAGTTGTTCCGAAAAGAAACCCCCGGAGATGTCTGAAGATCAATTCAAGTTGAGGGTGTTTCCATACTCGCTGCAAGGAGAAGCTAAGAGATGGCTCTTCTCTCTGCCTTCAAGGTCGGTATCTTCCTGGAGATAGATGAGGAGAATTTTCCTGAAGAAGTACCACCCAATTGCACTGCTGATAGAAGCTACTGGAAGAATAGTCAACGCTGCGCAAGCACCTGAAGTGTTGTTCCACGAGTTCGTGAGCCGTTTCAATCTTTGTTGCATGGAACACCACACCCCACTCGTAGAGGAGTCCTTAATAGAAAGCTTCTACAGAGGGCTAACACCTGAAGATAGAAGAATGCTCGACTCAGCTAGTGGAGGTGATGTGCTTGCCACAACACCTGGTAAGGCGTGGGAGATTATTGCAAAGCTGGCGGAAGTCACTAGATTCCGAGCCAACGCCCCCGATGAGCTAGAGAGCCAAATCTCAGAGCAATTTTTTTCTCTTGCAGGTTAAAGTTAGTGCATGAACAAGGGGTGCCCACTCCTTGATATCGATCCTGAGATACAAAAGAACCTTTCGTCGTCGTAGGAAAGAGCAAAGACGAAAGAGAAGGGAACAACAAGAGTTGAGCACACAGGAACCTCTAGAAGAAGCTTCTTACATACAAGAGTTTTCGATGGAACAACCTGGAGTCGATCCTCAAGTTAACCCACAGAATCATGGAAGGGAGCAAAATGGTGGGAGAATCCCAACAATTCCTCCAGTTCCACTGGTGCCACAACAAGAAAATCCAATTTATATTGCTGAAGACCGCAATAGAGCAATAAGGGACTATGCCTTACTATTTTTCAGACTTTAAATCCAGGAATTTTGGCGCCACCGATAGATGCTCCACAGTTTGAACTAAAACTAGTGATGTTCCAAATGTTGAATACCATGGGCCAATTCTCTGGACTTCCAAATGAAGATCCACATAAACACATCAAGCTATTTTTGAGAGTTTGCAATTCTTTTAAAGTTACAGGAGTGCCTGAAGATACTTTGAAGCTAAAGCTTTTTCCATTTTCTTTGCAGGGAGGTGCTGAAGCTTGGTTGTACTCATTCCCTCCAAACTCCATCACTTCTTGAAACGACTTGCCTGAGAAATTTTTAGAGAAGTTTTTTCCTTCTAATAAAAATGCCAAATATAGAGCTGAAATTATTGCATTTAGACAATCTTACTATGAATCTTTGGATGCAGCCTGAGAGAGATTCCAAAGTTTGGTTCGGAAGTGTCCAAATCACGAATTGCCAGCTTGCATCATCTTAGAGCATTTTTATAGCGGATTGGATCAAGCTTCGAAGGCACCAGTCAATGCATCTACAAACGGATCTTTTTTAAAGAAGTCTACAAATGAGGCACATGCTATTTTGGACACCATAGCCACAAACAATAGACACTGGGGAGAAACTGAGCCAACAACAATTCTAAAGAATCCTGCTAAAGCAGAAGAGACAGAGGCTAATTCTAGCATGCAAGCTTAAATCAAGGCTATCCACAACATGCTGATGGGCATGACTATGAGCAATCAAGCGAACATAGCCCCTGCCAATGCTATTTCTTCTCCCTGCTGTGAAATTTGTGGTGAGGAACATATTGCTGACAACTGTCCACTAAATCCCGCGTTTGTCTTTTATGTAGGTCAACAAGGGAACCAGAACCAAAACAAATGGAATCCATACTCGGCTACATACAACCCAGGTGGGAGACAACATCCAAACTTCTCTTGGGGAGGACAAGTCGACTCAAGTAATTCCAATACAAATCAGTTTGGGAAACCTCCTACACAATAGCAGCCGAAAAAGAATTTTCAACCAGTCCAAGTGCAGAATCAAGAGTCAAATCTAGAGGCTCTTATGAAAGAGTACATGGCAAGAAACAATGCCGCTGTCATAAATTTGGAAGTACAGATTGGACAGATTGCTCAAGAAATAAAAAAATAGACCACAAGGGACATTACCCAGCAAGACTGAGAACCCTCATCGAGAAGGAAAAGAGCAGTGCAAGGCAGTCACCATGAGAAGTGAACTAGAGTATGATGGTCCAAAGTATCCCGTGAATCAAGAAGTAGGAACATCCCAGAAGAAGCTCAAGAAAAGTCTCCAGAAAAGAAATCAGAAGTTATACAGAATAAAGAAAATGAAGAAAATACCAAGGAGCATGAAGCCTTGGAAGAAAAAAAATGAAAAATCAAGTTCAGAGAAAAAACAGGGGAATGCGGCCGCAAAACCTAAAAAGTTTGTTACAGATCCAGAATACAGACCACCACCTCCATACCCTCAAAGATTTAAATATGCTTCACATGATGCACAATTTAAAAAGTTTCTAGATGTTTTAAAGTAGCTACATATCAATATCCATTGGTAGAAGCGCTTGAACAGATGCCTAGATACGTGAAGTTCCTGGAGGACATTCTATCAAGGAAAAGAAGATTGGGAGAATATGAAACAGTTGCACTTACTGAATGTTCTAGTGCACTAGTAAAAAATGACATCCCTCCCAAACTAAAAGACCTAGGAAGTTTCACCATTTCATGTTCCATTGGAGGAAGGAATGTAGGCAGGGCTTTACGCGATCTAGGAGCAAGTATAAACTTGATGCCATACTCTGTTTTTCAACAGTTGGGGATAGGCTAAGCAAGACAAACAACTATAACTTTGCAGTTAGCCGACAGATCACTGACACAACCTATTGGCAAAATTTAAGATGTGTTAGTCAAGGTTGATAAGTTCATATTCCCAGCAGATTTAATCATTCTAGATTGCGAATCCGATAAGGAAGTGCCAATTATTTTAGGACGACCATTCTTAGCAACTGGCAGGACCTTAATTGATATTCAGAAAGGAGAGTTGACTATGAGGGTCAATGACCAACAAGTCACTTTCAATGTTAGGAATGCAATGAAATATCCATGAGATCTTGAGGAGTGCTCTATGATTGATGAAGTTGATAAACTCTCCCGGTCTACTTTACAAGATATGATAAAAGGAGAAACATTGGAAGATTTACTTGGAGACGAAGAACAAGAAGAAAAAGGTGGGAAAAAGATTGAAGTAGCAAAAGAGATCAAGCAACAGCCCATGAATAGACAAAGAATAAAACCTTATTGGGGGAAGGGCTTTAAAGATGAAGAAGCCATTGTGGCCGTGATTGATCGGGTATGATTACTATCCTTGAAAACTTAGTTTGTACATTATGTGGATCTATAAATAAAGAAAAATAAAATAATATAGATAGGTACCCAAAATATATGGACAAGAGTAAAAACTTTGTCTAGGAAAATCCTTTTTAGGAAAAGGTACTTAAGTTGACCGTAGGGAACACGTTTTGCTGGGGATTTACTTGGGAGTTTGAAAAGTCCAAGTTATTTTGTATCCATGTATCTAAAAAAAATAAAATAATAATTAATCATGTTTAAGAATGTGAACTTTCTAACATGTTCGTGATTGTTTGATAGCGAGCAGAAATGTCGCTATTTTAGTCCCAATTTATTAGGCTTTTCTGTGCTTTAATCGTGTTTTTAATGAAAATATTTAATGAATTCCGTTATTTGGTCCTTAGGAGCGAAGTTGGTGATTTTGGGAGAAAAAGTGCAAAAAATGAAGCAAATGAAGCCCAAATCCAAGCATGGATCAAAAGGGGATCCAATGAAGCCAATCATGATGAAAATGCCCAAAAGAAGTGAAGAGAAGGCCCAAAAATCAGCCCAAAACCGAAGCTGGAAATTCTGAAAATTAGGCAGCGTCGAGACGCTATGCAAGGCAGCGTCGCGACGCTACCCATTTCTTGGGCAACAAGACGCGTGCGTTGCAGCGTCGCGACGCTGTGCAATGTAGCGTCGCGACGCTACCCCCAATCCGGGCCTATAAAAGGCACCTCTTGGTGCCTCATTTTACCATCAATCAATTCATTCTTCAATCCATTCTTTCCTTCCTTTGGCTCCTTTGGAGCCTCTCTCAAGGCTTTCTAGACTTTTTGAGAGAATTCTTTAGTGGGAAATATTTGGGGAATTTTGGGGAGCATCTTAGGAAGCTCAAAGGAGTGTTCGGCGGAGCTCTGAGCGTCAGCGAAGGGGTTTTTCGACGGTCAATTCCTTTCCTTTTATGCTCTTAAATTATGCTTTCTATTGTAAATGTTGTGGATACTTTAGCTATGTATAGCTAAACCCCAATTTGGGGTCTTGGAATGAAATTATAGTTGAAACGTTGTTATAATTACCTGTCTCTTGCCCTTTTTCCTAATTATTTGTATGGATGTGCTTAATGCTTTATTCAATCTGGACAATTGTGTAATGATTCGATTCTTAATGGAAACTCGACGGAGAGAAGTTAGGATAGATCATAATCCATGCAACTAGTTTAATTGCCCGTCGTGACACCGGGATTAGTTGATTAAACTTAGATTCCTAAAATGAATCAGAGCGTAATAATTAATGATTTTTAATGGCGCTAAGGACACTTAGGTTGTTAAAATGAATTAATTACAATTAGGGGAAACCGACAGGAGAACCTATGTGATTAACGGAGATTCTAGGAGTATAATTAGTTGGGCAATGAGATAGGATAATTATAACAATTGTTTAACTCATAATTGATTTTCAAGACCCCTCTTCCCATTAAAAGAAATCTCTTTCTCCATATTTTTTTATTTGATTGATCAAATTATTTTCCTGCTTTGAATTTTAAATTTCTCTTATTTGCATGGGTTGTTCCCTAAATATTATTTTGCCTAAGTACTTTTAGTGCTCAAGAGATTTTATTTTTGCTTAATTTTCGCTTCGCTTCCCTGTGGATTCGATACTCGGTATTACTACCGTTTTATATTACTTGTGCGACCCGTGCGCTTGCGGTAGCAAATAGCAGCGAACATTGTTCCAGCAAATAAAAGAAAGAAAGAAAAACAAAGGAAAATGGAAAAATAAAGAAGGCAGAGTACTGGGAGAAATGCGACCGCATTTTCCCCCAGTACATTTGGAAATGCGACTGCATTTTCCAAAAGTCAGAGGGCAGTGACGCCATTTTAACTGACCATCACGTGACCTAATTGAGAAAACTATTAATAGTTGACTTTAAGTTCTTTTCCTCTTCACCAACTACTTAGACTTTCGGTATTCAAGTCAAACACCAAACTCTCCATCTTCACTCTCTTGAAACCGAAACCCACAAGCAAGAATCAATGAAGAACATGCCAAAATCAACCTCATCCCGCAAGATTACTCAATCTCAGTGTAATCAAACTGCCCAAGGTGCTGAAGCAAGTGCTCGACGTCAAGAAGCGCAACCTGAAGCTACCATGCACGACACGAGAGGCGCGAGACCCACGAGTTTCTAGCTAGCAATCGTGGACCAAGGAACCACCACTCAAACTCCTTCTTCCTCGACAATGCTGGCTACCTCGAGGGAGAATCTGAATTCATCTCAACCAATAAGGTCCAAGCGCACCGAATCCCTCCATAAAACCCAAAAACCCGTGAGCCAACCATTAAGGAAACGCTCAAGGGAATGGTTTAGAATGATTAGGGAGATAGGAGCCCAAAGACGCGGGGCTCTTGAAGAAGAAGCAAGACGGCGTGATGAAGAAGAAACGACCAAAGCAAGGAGAGACTCTAACGGGTAAAAATTCCAACCCTTCTACTAACCCTTCTCCGTCTTGCCGGGACAGACCTTTTGTTACTTATAGTGCAAGAAAGAATGAGTGAAAGAAGGCTGAACCTGAAAAGCCTCTTGTCATCGAGACCCTCAAAGTGGCTAGAATGCCACCAGATGTTTTCGAGGACATGATCCACCAAGCCGTGGCACAAGCCCTTATTATTGCTGAAGGTTATAGGGCTGAGCAAGATGCATTGAGGGAGATTCAAGCTGAAAGAGAAATGGAAAATAAGAGTATGAGGGAAGAGGATGAATTTGCAAGACAAAGAAACTTGGAAGAAGAAAAAGCAGCTGAAAGAAAGAAAGAAGAAGAAAAGCAAGAGGCCGAGAGGGCCATTGGAGCTGAAAAAGAAAGAAAACAGGATGAAGAACTTAGGAGAGTGGCTGCTGACTTGCAACTCCTTGAGGAAGAAAATCAAAGAAGAGAAATCTTCAAAGAAGAAGAAGCTAGAAGAAAAGAAGCCGAAGACTTTCTTACGACCTTTGAGCCATTGCATAGAGCTCAAAGTGAGGCTGATTACTTGCAAGAAAGAGAAAAAGAGGCCCTCGAGGGGTCAAGTGAAGAAAATCCAGAAAAAGAAGAAGAACAAGAGGAAGAGAATGAAGGCCATAATGCGACCGCATTTGGGCAGCATTCTAAAGAAGGCCAAGAAAAAACCAATGAAGAACAGCCAGCTGATGAGGTTTTCGAACCTCTGCTTAAATATGATCCACCAGCTGCTAAGAGCACCTCTTTGGGAGAGAAGAGAGATGAAGAAGAGATTGAAAATAAGGAGGCCGAGACCTCCAGTGATTTAGAAACAGAATCTGATTTAGAGATCAAGGAATTGGATGATGACCAAATTCCTATCTCTGCAGCATTGAGGAAAAAGACAAGAAAAGAGATCAGGGCCAAGAGGAGGACCAAGAACAAAAATGATCTGATTTTTGCCAAGAGGCCGAGGACTAGGTCCATGGATGCCTCTCATGCAGCTCCTCCAACCGTCTCACCTACCAAGCTGAAAGCAAAATCCCCCAAGGCTCCTTCTCCTAAAAATCCATTCCCAGAAGTCTTTAAAGATGTCAATTTTCAGGAAAGGATGGAGATTATGAGAAAAAAAGACTTCCAGAACGAGAAGCGATTCTCTAACAGAGCTGGAACACTACTAGAGTTTGTAACCAGAGTTATCTCACAGTACAAGTGGCAGGAGTTCTGTGCTCACCCTCAGGAGGCTGTGGTGCCTTTAGTTCGAGAATTTTATGCTGGACTGAGGGAGGAAAGCATGAGTATGGCAGTGGTGAGAGGCAAGATGGTCAGCTTCTCTTCTGTTGACATCAACAGGGTGTACAGAATCAAGGCACCCTTGCATCCAAGAGAAAACGATGCCATTAAGAACCCCTCAGCCAAACAAATGAAAGAAGCACTGAAATTGGTGGCCAGCAAAGGAGTTCAATGGAAAGAGTCCCAGACTAAGGTGAAGACATTAGTGCCAAGCGACCTCAAGCCAGAATCGGTAGTGTGGCTTCACTTTATAAAGAACAGGTTGATGCCAACAACCCATGACAGCCCTATCTCAGTAGAGAGAGTTATGCTCCTCTACAATATTATGAAGGGTTTGGAAATCAACATTGGGAGCATCATCAGTGAGGAGATCCTTTCGTGTGGAAGGAAGAAAGTTGGGAAGCTTTTCTTTGGGTCACTTATCACCCAATTATGTCAGAGGGTAAAAATAGTTCTTGGGAAGGATGAAGAGCGCCACTTCTTCAAGCTGAAGGTGTTCATATAACACATGTGGAAGCAATTTTAGGATCGGAGGCACTTAACTACATCAATTTTAGAAAATGAAAACATGTTGTCCAAATACCGTAAGGAGAGAGTAGAATTTTTACCAACCTTTTGGAGGCCGATTCAACAACTCCCTTTGATTCCTTTGATCACGAACGGTGTGTGGACCACCTCTAGTGTCTTCCCTACTATTCTCCGGGCCAAGAACAACTTGTGGGAGTCTATAGAGATAGGGAATGGGAAGGGAATGCTTGAAGGTTCAAGCACTAGAGAGATATATGGAGATGAGTGAGTTTGAGACCAAAATCCAGCAGCATAACAATATGGAAAATGGCTCTCCTTCCTTTGAATCTGATTCATACTCCTTATATAGACATCTTCCATGCAAAGAGAAGCCTCATGACACTAGACACATGGTGAAATTGCAACTCAAAGTGGATTCTAGGTGTTTAATTCACAACACATGCAACTAGTGCATGGTTGTGTTGTTTTCCACTATGCATCAACATGCAAGAGTGGGAATGCCACTAAATCCACTTAAAATTGAATCTAAATTCTCAATTTTCAGCTTGCAATTCATTCCTATTTCAATTCAAAATTGAAATTGATTTCTAGGCAATTAATTTGTACAATTCCAAGTAATTTTTACATGATTAATCCAATTAATCTTTATCACCTAGTGCCATGAATTATATATGATTCCTAATACATATATATGGTATTCAAAACACTTTTAAATACTCCATCTCTCATTTTCTAATTTAATTCATAATTAAATTATTGTGTCAAACACAATTTACGATAATACCCGTTTTCCCGATTTTGAACGATTCAAAGCTTCCTATCTTTTTGTTCTAGGCTTTGTTCCGATATGAGCTAGTAGGGGGACCTAATGGACCTATAGATCATGGGCTCCAACGATTCGAGGCTAACCGACTAATCTCATTATCTAAGCTAGCCAACATTCGTTAACTACCGGGACACTCCACTATAGCCCGATTGTTGCACTCCCCTCACTATAGACATATTTTTTGTCCACTTGATTTAACCATGATTAGTAAGTCGATCCTTCACAGGTTGTTCGTAGCTATAGCTAGGTCAAAAGCCCGTTTTACCCCTATAGTACTTCTAGTTCCTTAAGTCCCACTGATCCTCTAATGAACAATTGGTTTATGGTCCAACCAATAAACCGAGTCCCTCTCGGGCCAATGAGAGAGCGGGATCCCTTTGTTCAAGCCCCGGAGTCAGCACTTAAGGGAACAACCTCTCTACTATCCCTAATTCGGGTAGGAGTGAATTCCTTTTTGCACGACTATGTCCCCAGCTATCTACTCGTTCCTATCCCTGAAATGGGAGGCTTATTGAGTCGGCGAAACTGAGCCACTCTCACCTATGCAGATCTAAGGATAAGTCTGAATAAATAGGAGTTCATAGTTAGCTCAGGATTAAGATCGAGTTACCTAGGTCATCACATGAAATAGTCAGTCTCGTCAGTAAACAGTGTTATAAAGCGAGAGCGACTTATTTCTTGGTCCTGGTCTTATGCAAACTCATTGCATAGGACGCCCCCACTCGCATGTCTCTACGTGGACGATTTAGGATCACATCGTCTATACCATCTATAAAGTGGGCCGCGTCTCATAGTGTCTCCAGAATAAGGTACCCAACCCTATCCCTATACTATAGACCGTTTTGGCTATTACTCAAGCTTGATCCACTTTTATGTCTATACATAAAGCTCAAGTGTACATCCTATAGCCATGAATCTTAGTTTATTGGATTTGGGTTATTATATGTGCAATTTACTTTATTCAGTAATAACTTTACTGAATTAATCTAGATAACTCCTTTATCGAATTAGTATATAATTCGTTTAACATTCACTATCTACGAGTTTTAAGACACCAATCCCAACACAAGCCTACCATCGATTTACCTCCGATTGGGAAGCTCTAACAAAACAATGCCCAAAGGAAGGACAAAGCTTCCACATCTGAAGCCACTCCAACATCACGGCTGAATCCGGCTTCACCACCTCAACACACTCATTTTTCAGGGCCCTCACCATCATCTGAAGCGGTAACAATTGCCTAACAACAGTTGGATCAAATCAGGGAAAACCTGAGGACTTATTAGGCTTATGCCAAGGAGAGAGATGAAGTCATTAGAGAGTTCTACCTCCCTATCGCCCCGAGTATTGCTCCTGTCTTTCCTGATTGCCCTCAATTGTTGCTGCCTCAAGAAGATAAGGATTCCGAAGATGAAGAAGAAGATGAAGAAAATGAAAGAGAGAGTTCCTCGGATGAGGACTAGGGGAGTTTTCTGATCCCTTTTTACATGTTGTTTCTTGTGAATAATACTTAGTTTTTGTGAATGGCTGTTTGTTGTTTTTAGTTTTAGCATGTTTAAATTTTGTTTTTGCTTGGTTGATTGATGTTTGTATTGCTTTAAATGTTTTGTTTGGTGTTAGTTATGTTCATAGGGTAGTTTTAAATAGTTTGCTGATAGAATAGTTTAGATAAACTTGGGTTTTTGAAACTTTTCTAAAAAAAATATGCTTGCTGTTTTTGATGCATAGACCTATGAAATTTCTTGGAAAAAATCAACTTTATGAAAAATGTTTGCTTAAAAAATGTTTTTGGAAAAACATGTTTTCATTTGAGTTTTCTTATAAGCCCTTGATGATGAAAACTAGAGCTTAGTTCTATCTCAACAAGTGCCACCGTCAGAACCGAATTGTTTTCTAGTCATAGGCTTTCCATTAGTCTTTTTCTTTACAGAATTTTCTTAAGTCTAAACTTCCTCGTGTTTAACCTTTCTAACATACTAGGAGAGTTTAGCCTTAAAATTTTGAAAAACAAAAAGCCTTGTGCAAAGCCTTGCCTCAAAAACAAAAGCCAATAAGGACATTGTCTAATCTTAAGTTTGGGGGGGGGGGGGTGCTTTACTTTGTAAATACTTATGCTCTATGTATGCTCTATGTATGCTCTATGTAAGTTTGAACTGCTGGAAAAGAAATATGTGCTCAACATATATCAATAAAAAAAAAAAGAGAAAAAGAAAAATCGAGAGTTACGCCATCTTCCTAGAGTTTACTGAGTAACCAGGGGCATTCATGAAACCCGTGGTTTGCCACTGTATGAAAGGTTTACTTAGGGAAGTGAGTAATTTTCCAAGCTTGTGAACTTTGCTCGTAGCTAGATATCTTCACCACAAAGTGTCGATAAGCTAGAAAGAAGGTAAAGATGACAGCAAGGATACTCTTGGGAGAAAAAGAAGTTGAATAAAAAGAGCACCAACAATCAAATAAGTTTGGGGGGATAGAAAAAGGTCTAGTAACTCATGTATGCTCAAGGAACCTAAAGTCTTGTTTTTCTTAACTAAAAGGACTATACTAGGCTCAATGAGTAGAAGTTAGGTAGTTTAAGCTATTGAGTTTTATGCCTTAAAACTCGTAGATAGTGAATGTAAACAAATTGTATACTTGTTTTTAATAAAGTGTTATTAAGTTTCTGCAATAAAATGTTATTGTTGAATATTGCACAATTTAACCCAAATCCAGAAACTAAGATCCAAGGTTGTTTGTATGTAACTTGAACTAGTATGTGGGGACATGCGGGGATCGATGTTTGTTGGGTTCCTAGAGTGAGTAAAAATATGGCATAAAAGACTTTAGAACTCTGTGCAAGTATACACAGTCCGCAGCAAGTAATAAGTATTGTCAATCCAAGGCCTGAACTAGCTTCCACTTTATCTATTTTGTATAACTCTTTAATGGTTTCAAAGATGGTAAAAATGATTGGTTTTTATAAGAATAACGCTGAAGCAAAAGAAATGACAGAATAGAAAGTAAACGGATAGGCAGACAGATTAGAAACAGGCGCTGGTCAGAATTTAGTAATTGTTTTAAAAGATGCTCTAGCAATATTATTGATCATGCAAACTCTCGCAGTATTATTAGCGGATTCCTCCCGGAACTCCGGATTTTTTGGAATGTGTTTCAACCCCAATGAAGTACTACCGATCAAGCACTAGGCAACTGGCTATCCCTAGCTCAGTCACTGGCGTTCACCAATACACAATGATCGTAGTGTGATTAATCGCCACACACTCTCTAAATCATCCCTGAAACTAGAGAGAGGTATTCATACCGGCTGGCCAAGCGGGCATAAAATAGAAATGAACACAATAATTAATCAAGATGCATAGAATCAATATTTATTACTAGAAATTAAGCACGACAATCACATTGTGTCCTAACCAACGCCTAAGCTACTTAGTTCATAATATGCATGGAAACACACGTTACAATCTGAGTAGGCATGTCCATAATTACAAGATAATAAAAGGAAATGCTAATCTCCTCGATCAGCTTGCAATGATGGTCTTCTAGGTGGTCTCCAATCTCTCTCCTCTATTCGGCTCCCAAAGATGGAAGGAACTTCCCAAGAATGAAATGTTTTCTCCCAAAAGTGGAATGACTTTGACTTGGGCGGCTACTCCCTTTTATAGAAGGATAGGAGGCTTGACTTAGGTCAACCTGGACACGTGTAGGGCTCTCCTTGCTCCTTTATCACGAGAAAAACTCAACAGAATTCAGTTTGGCAATTTGGCTAACGAGCTGTGACGTGGCAGTTTTGCTCTCAGTGTTGCTGCAACACAGAATTTGCTCCCTCCAGTCACCCAGCAACATATTCTGCATAAAATAACTTCCAAAGCTTCCATTCTTCCAAATGGGTTTAAACATATAATTTACATCTAAAACCAACCCTATTAAGCACAAAAGACACACAAATCCCTATAGAAATGAGGCCTAAATAACTACCTTTTGGGCAGTTATCACACCCCCAAACTTGAACTATTGCGCGTCCCGAGCAATACTAACCAACCTTCCCTTCAAGAATTCAAAACATTAGGCAAGCATAGCTTAATCAAAACAGATAATCCAACACTACCTTCAACCTTTACCTGAGCATTCTGCAAAACCAAGCTCTGCGTCAGCAAATTAAGTCTTCCGGCATGGACAAATAATCACCACTTTTAACTCAATTCTAAGAACTTGCCACAGCCTAGCTCTAATATCAGACATATTAAAACACATTTTTGAAGGGTTTATATTTTCATTTTTCTGACTTAAAGCAGCCCTACAGTCATAACCTCTTAAGCATGGGACGACCCACTTTATGGTGCAGTATACCCTTTCCTCAAACTCATCACCAATTAGGCTAAATACTCTTTGTAAAGCTAAAAACTCCTTAGTTATTCCATCTCTTGCCCCTCAGAATGGCAACATTTTATGATGAAGCTTACCTAAGTTCTGGGAGACAGAAAACTGCTGGATTATCATTCATCCCTCAAAAGTTTTGCTCCATGAATTTTCTCAGCAAAATTTTCAACAATCACTTTTTTCATCAAATAATTTTTCATAATAATTTTTTCACATTTCCTAGGTCACCTTTGACGCGAAGATAAACTGTGGGTATCACAAATGTCCCCTGTTACTCAATAACCTAACAAATTATTTAATGAGGGAGAAGAATGCTCGAGCAAAACTATTGGAGTAGCAAAAAGTCCCCCAAACTTGAATTATTCATTGTCCCCAATGAATTATTAGTTTTGCAATTATACCCCCAAACTTAAATTTTTCTATCTGAATTTTTAATCTAAGCATGGGACTAGAACTAAGCTCAAAGTGGATCACATAAGTCAACACTACCTCCAGAATTTTCTTTGTCGCAGCAACGACCAGGCCAGAGAAAATGCCCAAGCAAAAGGTTTCTTAAGATCAGAATACCTTGATCTAATTAAGCTTAGCCAGTCCAAGCTTCAAAAATTCAGAAAGAGAATTAGTTAAGTTAGAGTTACTCAACGCTTATGGAACAGAAATAACTTCGGAAATTTCAATAAAAGCATAGAAAAGAAATTACATAAGCAGAGATATATTTTTTTAGAAACAAAAAAAACCAAAAAGAAACAAGCAAACAGAACAGTAAGCAGGGTCAAACATGCGCGAGCAAACAAAAATATAGGAACAAAAGAACTGCTCGCTGAAGATCATCTCATCCATCAATCTTCCTGACCCTGCTCTTCACCATCTTCTTCTCGTTCAACAGGTGGGGGCGGAACCCAAGGGTTCAGTAGGTCATCAGGGAATACGGGTAAAGCCGGATATGGCTCGGAAAAATTTGACTACAAGGCTACCCTCAACGCGACATCCCTCCTTTTCACAGAGTTCTAGAAAGTCTGAAATTGCCTTTCAGCAAACTCCATCCTACTGGAATGCAGCTGTAATTGCTCCTGCATTTGGTGGATGCCGCACACCAAACCTCCTTGGCGTGCTTCCTGCGTCCTCTGAAGCCTAGTCAGATTTGGTGTGTCAATTATTCCCTTGTCTATTAGTGGCACATCATCCTCATCCTCTGGCACCCTTGCCCTTCGGCATAGCATTGTGATAGTGTTGGGGAAAAACAGCTTCCCCACCTTTTTCCACCAGCAATCAAGAATCTCAGAAGAAATTATTTTACCCACATCAATACTCATCGAACGAAGAATAGCAAAGGCAAGCAAAACCCGGTCTCGAGACACCGTTGAGTCGTGAGTTGTCGGCAGTAAGCGCAGCTTGATGAAACTCATCCATGTATTGGCCTCGCTCTTCAAATAAGCAGCCTGAAATGTGCGCTTTTCCGTCTTCGACAATCTCCACTGGGCCCCCTCGATGCCAACCTCTCGGACAGCCGCATTTAGTTGGTTGTTAGATGGTGCGACCACCATCTCATTAAAGCCTGTGTGTGGAAAGTCCTGGAGGTTGAACAAAGAATTAATGGCTCCTGGGCTCCAGTCAACCGGCACTCCTCGAACGATAACCTGAAATTCTTTGTGATCGTCAATATTGGCGTAAAATTCCCGAACAATGTTTGAATTAACAGGTTCTGGCTTTGCACAAAATTGACTCCAGCCGAGGTTCACTATTCCAGTCCTCAAGAACCGTGGCAGATCATCTCCAAATCCTCGTTCAAACAGGAAGTCCCGTCTCAGCATCTCAACATACTTTGCCCGAGCAAGGTTATTGATGAAGCGATTGTACGGTAATCTCGGTTCCTCAATCTCGTCAGCCTCACCCGATGCCTCAGCAATACCTTTGCCCTTGTCTTCCGCTTGCTTGGGCAAAATCTCTTCTTCTGCTTGCTTTGCTTCTTCTTCTGCTTGCTTTGCTTCTTCTTCTCTAGCCTTGTCCTCAGCTTCCTTCTTTTCTCGTTCCTCTCTTCCTGCATTTTCTCTTTCAGAATCCGTGGTTGGAGGCGAAGGAGTATCCGTTCGGACAACCCTAACGCGACCTGCTTTCCTCTTAACGCGGCAACGTTTCGGTACCTCTGGCATGATCACCTCCACTCGAGCCTCCTGCACTGGCTCATTATCCGTTACCTGAACATCTTCTGCCTTTTGCTCTTGCACATCCTCGGCCTGCTTTTCTTGAACTTCCTTTGTAATTTCCTCTCGAACTTCCTCGGTATTTTCCTTTTGAACTTCTCCTGTATCCGCGACTCTCTTCTCAATCTGTTCTAGGTTCTGCTCTTCTGGTTCTTTCGGGTTTTCTTCAACTACTGTGGCAGCCACATCATCCGTCGCTTTCTGTAGAGCCTCCTGATCCTCTGCCCTCTGTTGCCTTCTCCTCCTTTTCGCTTCTTTCTCCTCTGGCGTTTTCTTCTTTTTCGTTTTCGCTTTCTGTACTTCAGGGGTAACAGGTACCTCTTCGTCCTCATTCTCCCTCTCTTTTCTAGCTCTCGTTTTGGCCATTGAAGACACAAGGGGTTGACAGAGAATAACAACAAAGAAAGAAGAATGTAACAGGCAAAGATTTGAATCAAGAAGATGAAGTGAAACTTACCTACCAGAAGGTGTTAATAAATAGGGCTTCAGCAAATTGAATCCTAACCGAAAGATTTTGCTCACATTAATTGAGTTTACCGTTCAAACCCGCATGCAATCCTGAAATTTAAATCCATCAACGGTAAATTCCCGAATTTTAATCGCCCATGGTAAATAATCATGTGCTGTCCACCATCAACGCCCTTGGATGATCTCTGTTCGACACGTGGCCTCATCAGATTACGCATGCAACTTAACCTGTAAAAATTCAAAGAAAATCCAAACGGTAAAAATAAATTTACAACAAAATCCCTTCTATTCGGACTGAAGGTTTGCTTCAGCCATAACCTTGCCGCAACAACCTTCTGAAAAGATTACCTTAAGAATCTCGGATACGAAAAATTTAAATTCAAAAGAAAAATCAAATCCGGAAATTCAAATATTAACCGCTCAAATAAAATCTTTTTATTTTTACTATTCAAAACCGAATTAAATAGGGATAAATTTTATTCAAATCTAATCTAAACAGAAATTTAAATAACCGAAAATAAAAACTGGAATAAAAATCTAATCTAAACAGAAAATAAACTTAAAACTACCTCTACTCTGAACTAATAAAATAACTAGCGAAAATAAAATAAAATCTACGGAATTAAAAATACAACAAGTAAAAATAAATCATGCAAAATTTAAACAAAACAAATCTAACCTAATTAAAATCAAATCATATCAGCGAGAAAAATAAAAATAAACACTGGGAGCTCAACATATTGCTCTGTGAAATGCTCCCGCAAACATCTTGCTCTCTCAATCATCAACCAACTTTAGGGAAGGATATTTCATCTGGAACTCCTCTCCCCAATAATGTTTGACACGTTGTCCATTCACTTTGAACACTCTCCCATCCTTTTCGTCTTGCAAAGTAATTGCTCCATGGGGGAAAACCTCAATCACAATAAATGGTCCTGACCATTTAGATTTTAGCTTCCCAGGAAACAATTTTAATCTATAATTATAAAGCAAAACTTTTTGACCTTTGACAAACTCTTTAGGCTTAATTTTCTTGTCATGCCACAACTTAGTCTTTTCTTTATACATTTTCGCATTCTCATAAGAAAATTGGTGAAATTCCTCCAATTCGTTAAGCTGCAGCATTCTAATTGCTCCTGCACGACTCAGATCAAAGTTTAATTTTTTCAAAGCCCAAAACGTTTTATGCTCTAGCTCCAACGGTAAATGACAAGCTTTCCCATAAACTAACCGATAGGGAGACATACCTAGCGGAGTCTTATAGGCTGTCCTATAAGCCCAAAGAGCCTCATCCAACCTGAAAGACCAATCCTTTCTAGATGGATGGACTACTTTTTCTAGAATTGATTTAATTTCCCTATTACTTATTTCTGCCTGACCATTAGCCCGTGGGTGATAAGGGGTAGCTATCCTATGCTTGATTCCATACTTAGCTAAAAGCTTAGTTAAGATATTATTAACAAAATGTGTACCCTCATCACTTATTAGAGCTCTAGGTGTTCCAAACCGCGCAAAGATGTGCGATTGGAGAAACCTTGAAACTGTCTTGGCATCACTCCGATGGATGCAATGGCCTCCACCCACTTGGACACGTAATCCACTGCCAATAAGATGAAAACATTGTCATTAGAAGGGGGAAATGGCCCCATAAAATCAATACCCCACACGTCGAATAACTCCACTTCCAAAATGTAAGTAAGAGGCATTTCATCTCTGGGCCCCAAGTTTCCTCTCCTTTGGCAAGCATCACATTCCTTGTAGAACCAATGGGCATCCTTAAACAAGGTAGGCCAGAAGAATCCACAATGCAAAATCCTCATAGCTGTCCTCTGACCGCTGAAATGACCTCCATACGGTGAAGAGTGACATTGCTCCAGGATTTTCTTTGCTTCATCACCTGAAACACACCTACGAATAATACCATCAGAGCATTGCTTATACATAAATGGCTTATCCCAATAGAAAAATTTTGCATCATGCTTAAACTTTTTCTTCTGCCTCCAATCCATGTCAATAGGAGTGACTCCCTTCACCAAAAAGTTAGCAATATCAGCATACCAAGGGACATCCCTGACTACCTTTACCTGAACAACAAAGAGCTGTTCATCTGGAAAAGAATCTGAAATGGCAGATTGCTTCAGCAAAGATGATGATGGATCAAGACGAGCAAATGATCTGGAATGACATTCTCTGATCCCTTCTTATCCTTTATCTCCAAGTCGAACTCCTGCAATAATAAAATCCAACGAATTAGTCTAGGTTTTGCATCTTTCTTAGTCATTAAATACCTTATTGCTGCATGATCCGTGAACACCGTGACTTTGGATCCAACCAAATATGGCCGGAATTTCTCAAAGGCAAACACCACAGCTAACAACTCCTTTTCAGTAGTTGTGTAGTTGACTTGTGCCTCATTTAAAACCCTGCTTGCATAATATATAGGATGGATAAATTTGCCCTACTTTTGCCCAGCATTGCACCTACTGCAGCATCACTCGCATCACACATTACCTCAAATGGTAAATTCCAATTAGGTGCACAAAGAATGGGTGCTGAGATTAAAGCAGCCTTCAATGTTTCAAAAGCCTTCCTACAATCTGCATCAAAGTAAAAAACATGATCAGTACACAATAAGTTACAAAGAGGTTTACTGATTTTGGAAAAATCTTTTATGAACCTCCTATAAAATCCAGCATGTCCTAAAAAACTCCGAATTCCCTTCACTGAATTCGGTGGTTCTAGTCTCTCAATAACCTCTATTTTTGCTCTATCAACTTCTAGACCATTCTTATAAATCCTATGACCTAACACTATGCCCTCCTTCACCATGAAGTAGCATTTCTCCCAATTAAGAACTAGATGGGTATCCTCACATCTTTTTAACACCTGACCTAAATTATCTAAACAACTCTGAAAAGACCCTCCAAAAACTGAAAAATCGTCCATGAATACCTCAACAGTGGACTCAATCATATCAGAAAAAATTGCTAACATACACCGCTGAAATGTTGCTGGAGCATTGCAAAGGCCAAAAGGCATTCGCCTGAAAGCAAACGTCCCATAAGGGCAGGTGAAAGTGGTTTTTTCCTGATCCTCAAGAGCAATAGTAATCTGGTTATACCCAGAATAACCATCTACGAAACAGTAGTAAGCCTGACCAGCCAGCCTATCCAATATCTGGTCAATAAATGGTAAAGGGAAATGGTCCTTACGGGTGGATTTATTAAGTCTCCTGTAATCCATGCAAACCCTCCAACCAGTTACTGTCCTAGTTGGGATCAACTTATTGTCTTTATTGCTCACCACAGTGACACCTCCTTTCTTAGGAACACATTGGACAGGGCTTACCCAATTGTTGTCTGCAATTGGATAAATGATGCCAGCATCCAACCATTTAATCACCTCCTTTTTAACCACTTCTTTCATTGCAGGGTTAAGCCTTTTTTGTTCCTCAATACTCCTAAAGGATCCCTCCTCTAGAGTGATTTTGTGCATACAAAAAGATGGGCGAATCCCTTGAATGTCAGCCAATGTCCAACCAATAGCCTTGCGGTATTGCTGCAGCAATTTTATTAAGGCCCCTTCATGCTCCGGCATTAAATCTGATGCAACAATAATGGGCAACGTCTCACCCTCCCCAAGATACACATACCTTAGATGATCTGGCAAGGGCTTCAAATCTAAAATAGGTGCCTCAATCAGGGATGGCTTAATCGGGGGAGCCTTTCTTTGATCTAAATCTAAAGACTCAAAAACATCCTCACACCTAAACAATTCTTTTTCATTTTTTCTTTCTAAAGAACAAACTTCTAAATCCTCTACACTAACCTCTCCATGATCTTCCAAATGCTTATTTGCCGAATCCCGAATTGCTGCCTCAAAAATTGTGCTCTCCAGAATCCTAATGAAAGAGCAATCTTCCATCTCGTCTGGATACTTCATGGCCTTAAACACATTAAATTTTACTTCCTCATTACAGACTCTCATTGTTAATTCCCCTTTTTGAACATCTATTAACGCCCTACCAGTAGCCAAAAATGGACGACCTAGAATAATAGGGACATCTTTGTCAGCCTCATAGTCTAAGATAATAAAATCAACAGGAAATATGAATTTATCTACCTTTACTAAGACATCCTCAATTTTACCCTCTAGATATGTGATAGACCTATCAGCTAATTGGAGTGTGACTATGGTAGGCCTGGCTTCACCAATACCTAGCTTTCGATAGACCGAAAGAGGCATAAGGTTAATGCTTGCACCTAAATCACAGAGTGCTCTACCTAACTCTTTTCCACCTATAGACACAGGTATGGTAAATGATCCTGGATCTTTAGCCTTGGGTGGTAGCCCATTCTTAAGAATAGCACTACATTCCTCATTGAGGGATACAGTTTCAAACTCACCTAACCTCTTCTTTTTAGTTAAAATATCCTTAAGGAATTTAGCATAATTAGGCATTTGCTCAATAGCTTCTACTAAAGGGATATTTATATGCAACTGCTTAATAATCTCTAAAAACTTTTGAAATTGACCATCATGATTCTTAGGCTTTTGCCTTTGTGGAAAAGGTAGAGGTGGTACATAAGGTGGGGGCAGCACATAAGGTGGTTCCACATCTGGAACAGAACCAGATGCTCCAGCATCTTTATTGCTGCCTCCAGCACCCTGACCAGTCTCCAACTCTTTCTCAACAACAACATTTCTATCACCATTTTTTCCTACAGCTTGGTTTTTACCTTGCTCTACGCTTTCTTCCAGTGGCTTACCACTCCTAAGAGTCGCTGCCTTTACCTTCTCCTTACCTTCCCTTCTAGGGTGTTCAGTATCTGAAGGAAGTTTCCCTTGAGGCCTTGCCTTCAGCTCATTGGCTAGCTGACCCACTTGCAATTCAAGGGCTCTCATTGAAGCTTGAGTACTTTGAATTGCAGCGTCTGTACGAGCCATAAATTCTTTCATCATTGCCTCGAGAGAATTCCCCAAATTTTGCTGGGGCAAAGCCTCCTTATTTTGCTGGGGCAATACCTGCGCTTTAGCAAATCCCGGCTGGTTCGCTTTCTGCTGTGCTTGCACATTACTCCCTTGTCCTCCCCACGCGAAGTTGGGGTGGTTGCGCCAACCTGGATTATAAAAGTTAGAATAAGGGTTATTCCTCTGATTACCTACAAAAAACACAGAAGCTGGATTGCTGGGGAAAAACTCGTAGTTGTGATCTTCACCACAATAGACACATGCTTCCTCTGTGACTTGGTTCACCACTGCAGCAGGCTCCACAACTGGTGGCTGCTGATGACTAATCACTGTCACATTCTTAAGAGCGTTAGCAATCATTGCAAGATCAGCCCTAATGGTGAACACACCATCAACCTCGAACACACTCTTAACCTTTTTATTTGTGCCTCTAACATCTGACCACTGACAACTATTAGTAGATATTCTTTCTAAAATTTCATAGGCTTCGTTAAAAGTTTTTGCCAAAAGGGCCCCTCCAGCCGAAGCATCAACCATACCTTGAGTTACCGCGTTCAATCCATTGTAAAATGTTTCCATTTGGATACAATGTGGTAGGCCATGGTGGGGACACTTTCGCAAAAGCTCCTTAAACCTCTCCCAAGCCTCACTAAAAGTCTCATCTTCAAGTTGCCTAAACCGTACTATTTCACTCCTTAATTTAGCATTTCTATTAGGTGGGAAATATTTACTCAAAAAATTTTCAGCTAACTCATCCCATGTCCTAATTGATCCTGGAGCAAAAGAATTTAACCACGCCTTTGCTCCATCCCTAAGAGAATACGGGAAAAAATTATGCACGACAATCACATTGTGTCCTAACCAACGCCTAAGCTACTTAGTTCATAATATGCATGGAAACACACGTTACAATCTGAGTAGGCATGTCTATAATTACAAGATAATAAAAGAAAATGTTAATCTCCTCGATCAGCTTGCAATGATGGTCTTCTAGGTGGTCTCCAATCTCTCTCCTCTATTCGGCTCCCAAAGATGGAAGGAACTTCCCAAGAATGGAATGTTTTCTCCCAAAAGTGGAATGACTTTGACTTGGGCGGCTACTCCCTTTTATAGAAGGATAGGAGGCTTGACTTAGGTCAACCTGGACACGTGTAGGGCTCTCCTTGCTCCTGTATCACGAGAAAAACTCAACAGAATTTAGTTTAGCAATTTGGCTAACGAGCTGTGACGTGGCTGTTTTGCTCCCAGTGTTGCTGCAACACAGAATTTGCTCCCTCCAGTCGCCCAGCAACATATTCTGCATAAAATAACTTCCAAAGCTTCCATTCTTCCAAATGGGTTAAAACATATAATTTACATCTAAAACCAACCCTATTAAGCACAAAAGACACACAAATCCCTATAGAAATGAGGCCTAAATAACTACCTTTTGGGCAGTTTTCAATGTTCAAGTAACAACCTAAAAGGTCTATAGTACAATGATAAGACTAGGTACCTTATCTTGGTAACACTATGTGATACGACCCGCTTTGTATCTGATACAGATGTGTTTGATCCAAAGCGTCCATGTAGTAGACATGCGAGTGTGGGTATCCTATGCAATGAGTTTGCATAAGATCGTATCGTGAAATAGTAATCGCTAGCTGTAACACCGTTAACTAGTTAGGTTTCTATTTCACTAGGATGACCTAGGCAACTTAGTCTGAATCCTGAGTGGATTATGGACTCCCGTTCATGAGGGATTGTCCTTTGATTTGTATGAGTGAGAGTGGCCAGTACCCGGACTCAATAAGCCTACCATTTTGGGGACAAGACCGAGTGGAGAGCTGGGAACATAATCACACAAAATGGAATTCACTCCTTCCCGACTTTTGAGGAAGTAGATGAGGTTCCCTTAAAATGGTGTCTCCGGGTCTTGAACAAAGGGCCCTACCCTCTCACTGGACCGAGAGGGGTTTCTGTTTGATGGTTGGACCACAAACAGGTTGTCCATTAGAGAAGCACTAGTACTTAAGGAAGTAGAGGTAACTCAGGGGTAAAACGACAATTTGACCCAGCTGGACTTACGAACACTCGTGAAGGACTGGCTGGCCGTTATTGGTCGACATCCGTGGACACAAACATTCTGCAGTGAGAAGAGTGCAGCTGTGGGTCTTTAGTGGAGTGACCCACAGTTAACGAATGGAGACTAACTTGGTTAATGAGTTTAACCAATTAGTCTCGTATCGTTGGAGCTTTTGATCTGTAGGTCCATTAGGTCCCACTGGTAGCTCGTAAAAAGACTTGAGGCAATTAAGTATAAATTGTAAATTGAAAGTGTTCAATTTATTTAGGGGTTTCGTATAGTGTATGTTGTTACATTATAATATAAAGTTTATGAAACTTTATAATATAATTTTTGAATTAATTTCAAAAATTAATTCTTGAGAGAAAAATATTTGAAAGAGTTCAAATAAATTTAATATGAATTGGATTCATATTAATTTTAATTTTAATAAAATCCCTAAGATTAAATATATGATATTTAATTGGGTAATTAGTTAATTATGGAATTAATTAATTATTTATTAAAATTAGATATGAATAAGATAATAGATTTGAACTTATTCATAACCTTTTCCTATGAGGAAAAGGTCTAGGCCTTTACCTATATATAAGACCCTTGGGGTGGGGTGAAAGGCATCCCATTCATTCTCATTCTCTTAGAGATCTCTCCTAAAAGACTCCCACCAGTCTCCTGCTTCAAGAAGTCTTAGAGATATACCGGTGTAACCAATTAGTGGTGTTCGCACAAGAAGGTTGCTGCCTTTTCTATCTTACTAGCAAGAAAAGGCGAATCGATCAAGGCTTTCTAAAAAAGTAAGTTTTCTTTGAAATCCTTGATCACTGGGATCATCTAGATAAGATCTAGTTAATTATTTAACATGTTTATAACTGCTGTACAACCCATTGAATATAGATTTATTATTGTAATATTTTGCAAATTGTATTGGTATTTTGATAACTACCCAAAAGGTAGTTATTTAGGCCTCATTTATATAGGGTTTTGTGTGTCCTTTGTGCTTATTAGGGTTGGTTGTGGATAGATATTACATGTTTTAACCCATTTGGAAGAATGGAAGCTTTGGAAATCATTTTGTGCAGAATCTGTTGCTGGGCGACTTGAGGGAGCGAATTTTATGCTGGAGCAAACCCGGAGGCAAAACTGCCACGTCACAGCTCGTTAGCCAACTTCATGAACCGACTTCTGTTGAATTATTTTCGGGATAAAGGAGCAAGGAGAGCCTTACACGTGTCCAGGTTGACCTAATCCAAGCCTCCTACCACCTCTATAAAAGGAGATAGCCGCTCAAGTCAAATTCATTCCAACTTTCCTTGGAAGCCGAATAGTATAGAAAGATTGGAGATTACCAAGAACACCATCATCCGCAAGCTGATTAAGGAGATTATTATTTTCTTTATTATCTTGTGTAAATGGATATGCCTACTCAGATTGTAATTCGTGTTTCCATGCTTATTATGAACTAAGTAGCTTTAGGCGTTGGTTAAGGAATATGTAGTTGCCGTGCTCAAACTCTAATAATATTCATTGATTATTGCATCTTGGTTAATTGTTGTGCTTGTTTCTATTTTATGCTCGCTTGGCCAGCCGGTGTAAATACCTCTCTCTAGTTTCAGGGATGATTTAGAGAGTGTGTGGCAATTAATCACACTACGATCATTGTGTATTGGTGAACGCCAGTGACTGAGCTAGGGATAGCCAGTTGCCTAGTGCTTGATCGGTCGCACTTCATTGGGGTTCAAACACATTCCAAAAGATCCGGAGTTCCGGGAGGAATCCGCTAATAATACTGCGAGAGTTTGCATGATCAATGATATTGCTAGAGCATCTTTAAAAACAATTACTAAACTTAACCAGCGCCTGCCTCTAATCTATCTGCCTATTTGTTTATTCTTTGTTCTGTCGTTTATTTTGATTCAGCATTATTCTTATAAAACCAAATCATTTTTATTACCTTGAAACCATTAGAAAGTTACATAAAATAGGTATAGTGGAAGCTAGTTCAGGACTCGGATTGATAATATTACTTGCTGCCGACTGTGTATACTTGCACCGGAATTCTAGAGTCTGTTATACCATAGTTCTACTCACTCTAGGAGCCCAACAAGTTTTTGGCGCCGTTGCCGGGGAACTGAATAAGTTTTTATCTGATCTATTTTGTGTATGTGTTTTGGTGGTTTGGTGCTAGAACTTTTTGATTGTTTCTTTTGTTTTTGCAGGTGTGAGTTTGGTGCATGAGCGATCCGCCTGGGGTGAGGTTCGAGCTTGATCCAGAAATCGAGAGGACATTCAGGATAAGAAGGAGAGAGCAGCGTAGACAGCAAAATCAAATGGCTGACATACCGCATCTACCACAGGGTCCTGAAGGTCTAGCGAACCCCCAGCAGAATCGTGTGCTGCAGCAAAACCCGCCGCTGGAGCAAAATGAGCAGCAAAATAATCAGGCTGAGAATCCTATCTTGGTAGCAAACGATAGGACCAGAGCCATTCGAGCATATGCTTTTCCAATGTTTGATGAATTAAATCCAGGGATTGCACGTCCTCAAATTCAAGCGGCAAATTTTGAAATGAAACCGGTAATGTTTCAGATGTTACAAACCGTGGGGCAGTTCCATGGTTTGTCATCTGAAGACCCTCATTTACATCTTAAGTCTTTTCTAGGAGTTAGTGATTCTTTTGTAATTCAAGGAGTGCCTAGAGATGCTCTTAGATTAACTTTGTTCCCCGTATTCTCTTAGGGATGGAGCAAAGGCGTGGTTAAATTCTTTTGCTCCAGGGTCAATTAGGACATGGGATGAGTTAGCTGAAAAATTCTTGAGTAAATATTTCCCACCTAATAGAAATGCTAAATTACGGAGTGAAATAGTAGGGTTTAGGCAACTTGAAGATGAGACTTTTAGTGAGGCTTGGGAGAGGTTTAAGGAGCTTTTGCGAAAGTGTCCCCACCATGGCCTACCACATTGTATTCAAATGGAAACATTTTACAATGGATTGAATGCGGTAACTCAAGGTATGGTTGATGCTTCGGCTGGAGGGGCCCTTTTGGCAAAAACTTTTAATGAAGCCTATGAAATTTTGGAAAGAATATCTACTAATAGTTGTCAGTGGTCGGATGTTAGAGGCACAAATAAAAAGGTTAAGAGTGTGTTAAAGGTTGATGGTGTGTCCACCATTAGGGCTGATCTTGCTATGATTGCTAACGCTCTTAAGAATGTGACAGTGATTAGTCATCAGCAGCCGCCGGCTGTAGAGCCTGCTGGAGTGGTAAACCAGGTTGCAGAGGAAGCTTGTGTCTATTGTGGTGAAAACCACAACTTCGAGTTTTGCCCCAGCAATCCAGCTTCTGTGTTTTTTGTAGGTAATCAGAGGAACAACCCGTATTCTAACTTTTATAATCCAGGTTGGCGCAACCACCCCAACTTCGCGTGGGGGGGACAAGGAAGTAATGTGCAAGCACAGCAAAAGGTGAACCAGCCGGGATTTGTTAAAGCGCAGGTATTGCCTCAGCAAAATAAGCAGGCTTTGCCCTAGCAAAGTTCGGAGAATTCTCTTGAGGCAATGATGAAAGAATTTATGGCTCGTACAGACGCTGAAATACAAAGTAATCAAGCTTCAATGAGAGCCCTGGAATTGCAAGTGGGTCAGCTAGCTAATGAGCTGAAGGCAAGGCCTCAAGGGAAACTTCCATCAGATACTGAACACCCTAAAAGGGAAGGTAAGGAGCAGATACAGGCAGTGACTCTTAGGAGTGGTAAGCCACTAGAAGAAAGAAGAGAGCCTAGTAAAACCCAAGATATAGATAATAATTACGATAGAAATAATGTTGTTGTTGAGAAAGAGTTGGAGTCTCGTCAGGGTGCTGGAGGCAGCAATAAAGATGCTGGAGCATCTGGTTCTATTCCAGATGTGGAACCACCTTATGTGCCGCCCCCACCTTATGTACCACCTCTACCTTTTCCACAAAGGCAAAAGCCTAAGAATCAGGATGGTCAATTTAAAAAGTTCTTAGAGATTCTTAAGCAATTGCATATAAATATCCCTTTAGTAGAAGCTATAGAGCAAATGCCTAATTATGCTAAATTTCTTAAGGTTATTTTAACTAAAAAGAAGAGGTTAGGTGAGTTTGAAACTGTATCTCTTACTGAGGAATGTAGTGCTATTCTTAAAAATGGGCTACCAACCAAGGCTAAGGATCCAGGATCATTTACTATACCTGTGTCTATAGGTGGAAAAGAGTTAGGTAGAGCACTCTGTGATTTAGGTGCAAGCATTAACCTTATGCCTCTTTCGGTCTATCGGAAGTTAGGTATTGGTGAAGCTAGACCTACCACAGTTACGCTCCAACTAGCTGATAGGTCTATCACATATCCAGAGGGTAAGATTGAGGATGTCTTAGTAAAAGTGGATAAATTCATATTTCCTGTTGATTTCATTATTTTAGACTATGAGGCTGACAAAGATGACCCAATTATTCTAGGACGTCCATTTTTGGCTACTGGTAGGGCGTTAATAGATGTTCAAAAAGGGGAATTAACAATGAGAGTCTGTAATGAGGAAGTAAAATTTAATGTGTTTAAAGCCATGAAGTATCCAGACGAGATGGAAGATTGCTCTTTCATTAGGATTCTGCAGAACACAATTGTTGAGACAGCAATTCGGGATTCGGCTAATAAGCATTTGGAAAATCATGGAAAGGTTAGTGTAGAGGATTTAGAAGTTTGTTCTTTAGAAAGAAAAAATGAAAAAGAGTTATTTAGGTGTGAGGATGTTTTTGAGTCTTTAGATTTAGATCAAAGGAAGGCTCCCCCAATTAAGCCATCCCTGATTGAGGCACCCACTTTAGATTTGAAGCCCTTGCCGGATCATCTAAAGTATGTGTATCTTGGGGAAGGTGAGACGTTGCCTGATAGCGAGCATAGCTAGCTATCTTTACTTATTTAATTTAGCTAGTCTTTGATGATTATTGGCCATTTTATTGCACTTTATTGTTTATTTTGTAGGAAATGGTTGATTGGAGCTATAGTGCAATATTGGAGTTAATCGGGTGCTCGGGACGTGAAAAGATGCAAAGGAATGAAAAAGAATCAAAGAGAAAAAAAGTCAACATTCGTTCAACATTTGACCAGCGTCAAGACGCCATCCCTTGAGCGTCTCGACGCTGGCATTCCATATCAGAATAGGCGCAAAAAGGTCACAGCGTCTCGACGCTGCATAATTTCCTTTCCAGAATACGCGTGTTTAGAGGCAGCGTCTCGACGCTACGACAAAAAATCAGTATTTATAGTTCTTTTCGGCTAGGTTTTTTGGGATTCAATTTTGGGACCTTTTAGAGCCGTAAAACAGAGGAGAAAACAGAGGATTGAGGCTGAACAAGAGGGAGAAAAGCGGAAATCAACCCATCGTTAGTGGGGATCGTGATGGGGACGTTCGGTCTCGGCCTACATTGAGTTTTCTTTTCCCTTTCCTTTTCTCTAGTTAGACTTATGGCTTTATTATGTTTAGTTGAGCTTGTAATACAAATCATGAGTAGCTAAACTTGTAGCTTAGGGATTGATGTAGTTGATTGAGTTTATGGATTGATTTATGGTTTAAGTTGTGCAATGTTTATTATGTTTGTAATCTTGATTTAATGCTTTCAATTAATTGGCCATTAGTTGGATGATTTATGTTTTGAATCTAGCTCGGGAGAGGGGATTTGATATAGACATACTCAAGATTGCATGACTAAAGTTTATTTTCTAATTCGTGACGGTTTTAGATTAACTTTAGAATTGGTCAAAAGATCTCATGGCCTTGCATATTAATAAACTTAGATAGGGATATCAAGTTGGTTAATTTGCATGAGAATCAATTATACTCGGGAGAGGTAGTTGTGATTAAAGGGTCTTTGGCTCATAATTTCATTGTGCATAATAACTTACTCCTTAAAATCAATCCTAGACTAAATCGGCGAAATCAATTCCCTAAGTATTTTTCCCAATTGAATTTCCACACTTTTTACTTGTTTTGATTTAGTTTTCATATCATCCATTCATCACTTTTTGATCCCTAAATAAAATTGAGCAAGATAATTCACAATACTTGATTTGCTTAAAAATCCAATCCAGAGGACGACATTCGAATTTCATTCACTATATTATTACTTGACCCGTGCGCTTGCGGTAGGAAAAGTCCACATCAAGTTTTTGGCGCCGTTGCCGGGGATTGGCACATTTAGCTAGATTGATATTGTGAAAAAATTGTTTGATCTTAATTTAGGGTGTATTTTTACTTTTCTAGGTTGATTGCATTTTTCCATATTTGTTTTTCTTTCCATATTTGTTTTTCGAGTTTAGTTCTTTCTTTTAGTTGAGTAATCTTTTCCTTATTTGTTTCTTGTTATTCCTTTTTAGATTAGTTTTTCCTTATTTGTTAGATTCCTTATTTGTGTTTTGCCATATTTATTTTGCATTCCATATTAGGCTATTTTGTTTCCTTTTCTAGATTATATTTTCCATATTTGGATTAGTTGTTTTCTTTTCTTTATTTTCTTTCCTTATTTGTTTTCTTTCCTTTTAGGGTAGTTTTGATTTTATATGCGAAGTAATAAAGATTTGATTTTGGCACCTTTGGATCCCGAGATCGAGAAAACAATTCATAGGATTCGAAGAGAAAATAGAGAAATTGTTCAAATGGCTGACCAAAATATACCTGAGGAGCCTAGGCCTATTAGAGACTACTTTCAGCCCGTGTTTCAGGGGCAACAATCGGGGATTGTCTATGCCCCGATCAATGCCAACAACTTTGAGCTGAAGACCGGTCTCATTCAGATGGCTTGAGATTGTGGTTATAGAGGATCGCCCACCGAGGATCCAAATTCTCATCTTAAATCATTTTTGGACATTTGTGGGACGGTAAAAATTAATGGAGTCTCTGAGGATGCCATTCGCTTACGCTTGTTTCCTTTTTCTTTGCAGGATAAAGCACGAGATTGGTTGCAGTCCATTCCCCCTGGGAGCATCACCACCTGGGATGCTTTGGTCTAGGCCTTTTTAAAGAAATTTTTCCCTCCTGCAAAGACGGTCAAGCTGAGGACCGAGATTGGGACATTCCAACAACAATATGATGAGCAGCTGTTCGAAGCTTGGGAGCGATTTAAAGAGCTACTGAGGAAGTGCCCTCAGCATGGCTACCCCGACTGGCTCCAGGTTCAATTGTTTTATAATGGTTTAATTCCTAGTACGAAAACTATTGTTGATGCAGCTGCAGGTGGGACTCTGTTGTCCAAGACCGTGGAAAATGCTCGCATTCTTTTAGAGGATATGGCCACAAACAGCTATCAGTGGCCATCTGAGCGGTCTACACCCAAAAAGATTGCTGCTGGAGTGTTTGAGGTTGATAAAGTAAGTGCACTCCAGGCCCAGATGACTTCCCTTGCTAATGCTTTTATGAAATTTTCAGGTACAAGGAGTGCACAATCAATTGAATCAGCTGCTGCTTTTGGCATCTAGACCTCAGGAGGAGACCATTGAACAGGTTCAGTATGTATCAAATTCAAATTTTAGGGGATATAATAATAATGTTACACCTACACATTATCACCCTAACAATAGGAACCATGAAAATTTTTCTTATGCAAATACTAAGAATGTTCTTAATCCTCCTGGGTTTGCCCCTCAAACTCAAGAAAATAAAAAGTTAGAAGATCTTGTTGGAGCTTTCATTGCAGAGTCTAGTAACAGGACAACCAAATTAGAGGAGGTAGTCTTTGCCATCAACACCACGGTGAATGGCCACGGTGCTGCCATCAAGAATATTGAGACTCAGCTGGGACAGTTGGTAAGTGTTGTAAGTACCATGAATAAAGGTAAGGCCCCAGCTGAACAGGAGAAAACTCAGATGGAGTACTGTAAGGCAATCACTGTGCATCAGGAGGAAGCTGAAGAGGAGCCTGAGTCTGAGGATTATGAAACGCCCACAGGGGAAGCTGAGGAGGACACATCAGCAGATGAGGCTGAAAAGCCTAACCTTGAGCCTCCTATTCCTTCTCCCACACTGATGGTTCTCAAGGAAAAGAAAAAGAAAAAGAAGAAAAAGAACAATCAGGTTCAGTTTGATAAATTTATGAATGCTTTTATGAATCTGAACATTAATATTCCTTTTGCAGAGGCATTAGAGATGCCACAATATAACAGGTTCATGAAGGAGTGGTTAGCAAAGAAGCGAAAGGAAAAGAAGGTTGACACCGTATATCTCGCTTCCACATGCAGCACCAGAGTACAACAGAAAGTACCTGAAAAAGTAGCAGATCCAGGGAGTTTTTCTGTTCCTTGTAGTTTTGGTACTTATTCTTTCAGAGCATTATGTGATTTAGGTGCTAGCATCAATATCATTCCTCTATCTCTATGCAAAAAGTTAGACATAGGTGAGATTAAATCTACTCCTGTAAAGCTCCAATTGGCTGATCAGTCTGTGGTTAGACCAGTTGGCATTGTAGAAAATGTCTTAATCAGAGTAGGTAGATTTTTCCTCCCTATTGATTTGTATGTTATGGACATGATAGAAAATCCTTCAATGCCTGTCATATTAGGAAGACCATTCCTCGCCACTGGGCGAGTGATTATTGATATTGAGCGCAGGGAGCTCACTGTAAGAGTCAGGAATGACAAAGAAATATTTAAAGCAGTTGAAGACTCTAAGGGACACTCGGACGTGCTTTTCATGGGCTACAAGAAAGGTGCAAGAAAGAGCACCACTGTTGGATTCACAGAAAAGAAGCCTCCTTGAAGCACGGCCAACACGTCGAGCTAATGACGTTAAACAAGCGCTTATGGGAGGCAACCCAAGTAAGTTTGTTGTGTTTTCTTTTTGTTTTGATTTATTGTTTGTTTTTGTGTTGTAGGTCTTGTTTTCTTTCTCTCCTTTGCTTTTAAGCTTTCAAGATTTCAAGCAAGAAGTCATCATAAATCCAGGCCAGTATTATTCACTCCTCTCATTCTTTTATTGTTCTCATGCTTGTTTATGCCTTATTTTCTTTATACATTGAGGACAATGCATGTTTTAAGTTTGGGGGTGGATTAGCATGTTTGTGGAGCCCTTGAGCATCTGAGTTCGGGCTATAGTTTTGAGCTTTCTTTGAATTGAGCATATGGTTGTTTTCTGGATGCTATTTTTGCATGACTATGATTTCCTAGGATAGGCTTTCTTGTCAATTTTCAAGCTTGTGATGAGTTGTAAGCATGAGTGCCCAAAAAGGGAGACTTTTTAAAAATTTTCTAGGAGATGGCTTGCATGAGTAGAATATTTGTCTTGGCGAGATTTGGATTTGAATGCTTAGGAGCGAATTATTGGGTTCATATGCTTGTTGTCACCTCGATAGGTGTAGGGTATAGCTAAAGAGTTATTTTTTTTGCAAATTAGCATGTTTGATCTTGCTTAGGAGAAAAGAAAAGAATACCTGCTTATCATGATCATGAAAGAAAAATCATTCTTGTTGTTATTGTTGAAAAAGAAAAAAATCATGACTTATGCGCGCAATATGCAATGGTTAATAAAGATTAAGGCAAAAAGAGCTACCCTTGTTGTGATCAGTTAGGCCAACCAGAGAAAACTCAGGTTAAGGGTCCCTGCAATGGGTGTGTGAAAGCTAGTGCCACTTATACATGCTTCATTTAATTGTTAATTATAAGCACCTAAGTTGGGAGGAAAACAAACTAATTTTTTCATTAACTCATTAGTGAAACCTTAGTGCCAGTGTAGAGGGAAGATGAGCTGAGAGTTTAATAATCCAATCCCGGGCTAGTAGAGTCTGATCTTGTTGAGTTAGATCTCGCTTATGCAAGTTAATTTTGGAGAAATTTTAATTTGTCTCCCTCATTGGTCCTTGTGTGCATATCTCTTGCTTGCTTGACTATTGACTTTTGAGCCTTGAGGATTGAGTCATGATTATTGCATTCATTCTTCCATTGTATGTTTGATTTGTAGTTTGCTCGAGGACTAGCAAAAGCTTAAGTTTGGGGGTATTCATTATTGTTGCATCAGATTTAATGCCGGAGCATGAAGAGGCCTTAATAAAATTGCTGCAGCAATACCGCAAGGCTATTGGTTGGACATTGGCTGACATTCAGGGGATTAGCCCATCTTTTTGTATGCATAAAATCACTCTAGAGGAGGGATCCTTTAGGAGTATTGAGCAACAAAGAAGGCTTAACCCTGCAATGAAAGAAGTGGTTAAAAAGGAGGTGATTAAATGGTTGGATGCTGGCATCATTTATCCAATTGCAGACAGCAATTGGGTGAGCCCTGTCGAATGTGTTCTTAAGAAAGGAGGTGTCACTGTGGTAAGCAATAAAGACAATGAGTTGATCCCAACCAGGACAGTAACTGGTTGGAGGGTTTGCATGGATTACAGGAGGCTTAACACAGCCACCCGTAAGGACCACTTCCCTCTACCATTTATTGACCAGATGTTGGATCGATTGGCTGGTCAGGCCTACTACTGTTTCTTGGATGGTTATTCTGGGTATAACCAGATTACTATTGCTCCTGAGGATCAGGAAAAAACCACTTTCACCTGCCCTTATGGGACGTTTGCTTTCAGGCGGATGCCTTTTGGCCTTTGCAATGCTCCAGCAACATTTCAGCGGTGTATGTTAGCAATTTTTTCTGATATGATTGAGTCCACTGTTGAGGTCTTTATGGACGATTTTTCAGTTTTTGGAGGGTCTTTTCAGAGTTGTTTAGATAATTTAGGTCAGGTGTTAAAAAGATGTGAGGATACCCATCTAGTTCTTAATTGGGAGAAATGACACTTCATGGTGAAGGAGGGCATAGTGTTAGGTCATAGGATTTCTAAGAATGGTCTAGAAGTTGATAGAGCAAAAGTTGAGGTTATTGAAAGATTAGAACCACCGAATTCAGTGAAGGGGATTCAGAGTTTTTTAGGTCATGCTGGATTTTATAAAAGGTTCATAAAGGATTTTTCCAAAATCAGTAAACCTCTTTGTAACTTATTATGCACTGATCATGTTTTTGACTTTGATGCAGAGTGTAGGAAGGCTTTTGAGGCATTGAAGGCTGCTTTAATCTCAGCACCTATTCTTTGTGCACCTAATTGGAATTTACCGTTTGAGGTAATGTGCGATGTGAGTGATGCTGCAGTAGGTGCAATGCTGGGGCAAAAGCAGGGCAAATTTATCCATCCTATATATTATGCAAGCAGGATTTTAAATGAGGCACAGGTCAACTACACAACTACTGAAAATGAGTTGTTAGCTGTTGTGTTTGCCTTTGAGAAATTCCGGCCATATTTGGTTGGATCCAAAGAAAGATGTCAAAGAAATAAGGTATTTAATGTCAAAGAAAGATGCAAAGCCTAGGCTAATTCGTTGGGTTTTATTATTGCAGGAGTTCGACTTGGAGATAAAGGATAAGAAGGGATCAGAGAATGTCATTGCAGATCATTTGTCTCGTCTTGATCCATCATCATCTTTGCTGGAGCAATCTGCCATTTCCGATTCTTTTCCAGATGAGCAGCTTTTTGCTGTTCAGGTAAAGGTAGTCAGGGATGTCCCTTGCTATGCTGATATTGCCAACTTTTTGGTAAAGGGAGTCACCCCTATTGACATGGATTGGAGGCAGAAGAAAAAGTTTAAGCATGATGCAAAATTTTTCTCTTGGGATGAGCCATTTATGTATAAGCAATGCTCTGACGGTATTATTCGTAGGTGTGTTTCAGGTGATGAAGCAAAGGAAATCCTTGAGCAATGTCACTCTTCGCCGTATGGAGGCCATTTCAGCGGTCAGAGGACAGCTATGAGGATTTTGCATTGCGGATTCTTTTGGCCTACCTTGTTTAAAGATGCCCACTGGTTCTACAAGCAATGTGATGCTTGCCAAAGGAGAGGAAACTTGGGGCCTAGAGATGAAATGCCTCTTACTTACATTTTAGAAGTTTAATTATTCGATGTATGGGGTATTGATTTTATGGGGCCATTTCCCCCTTCTAATAGCAATGTTTTTATCTTATTGGCAGTAGATTACGTGTCCAAGTGGGTGGAGGCCAATGCATGCCATCAGAGTGATGCCAAGACAGTTTCAAGGTTTCTCCAATCCCACATTTTTGCGCGGTTTGGGACACCTAGAGCTCTAATAAGTGATGAGGGTACACATTTTGTTAATAATATCATAACTAAGCTTTTAGCTAAGTATGGAATCAAGCATAGGATAGCTACCTCCTATCACCCACAGGCTAATGGTCAAGCTGAAATAAGTAATAGGGAAATTAAATCAATTCTAGAAAAAGTAGTCCATCCATCTAGAAAGGATTGGTCTTTTAGGTTGGATGAGGCTCTTTGGGCTTATAGGACAGCCTATAAGACTCCTCTAGGTATGTCTCCCTATTGGTTAGTATATGGGAAAGCTTGTCATTTACCATTAGAGCTGGAGCATAAAACGTTTTGGGCTTTGAAAAAGTTAAATTTTGATCTGAGTAGTGTAGGAACAATGCGAATGCTGCAGCTTAACGAATTAGAGGAATTTCGCCAGTTTTCTTATGAGAATGCGAAAATATATAAAGAAAAGACTAAGTTGTGGCATGACAAGAAAATTAGGCCTAAAGAATTTGTCAAAGGTCAAAAAGTTTTGCTTTATAATTCTAGATTAAAATTGTTTCCTGGGAAACTAAAGTCCAAGTGGTCAGGTCCGTTTGTGGTAATTGAGGTTTTTCCCCATGGAGCAGTGACTTTGCAAGACGAGAAGGATGGGAGAATGTTCAAAATGAATGGACAGCGTGTCAAACATTATTGGGGAGAGGAGTTCCAGATGAAATATCCTTCCCTAAAGTTGGTTGATGATTGAGAGAGCAGGATTTTTACGGGAGGATTTCACAGAGCAAAATTTTGAGCTCCCAGAGTTTTTATTAATTTGATTTTTCGCTGATTTATTTTAATTTCGATTAGGTTAGATTTAATGTTGCATGGTTTGCTAGATTTTATCTTTAAGTATTTTTATCATTTTTGGTAGTTTAGATTTTATCTATTTCAAATTTTGAATTTGATTTTATTTTATTTTCGGGTTATTTATTTAAATTATCTTTGGATTATCTTTTAATTAGTTAGATTAGATTTTATCTAGATTCTATTTTCAGTTATTTGAATTCTAATTTTAATTAATAAAGATTTTCTCTAATTTATTCGGCCTCGCTTGAAAAGAATTTGATTTGAGTTGAATTGGCTAATTCAAATTTGAATTTGAAAATTTTGATTTTGAAATTTAAAATTCCGTATCTAAGATTCTAAAGGGTCAGAAGGTTGTTGTGGCAAGGTTATGGCTGGAGCAGAATCATCCGAACTACGAAGGGATTTCGTTGAGAATTTATTAGTTTTACCGTTGGGATTTTCTTTAAATTTTCGCAGGTAAATTTGCAAGTGTCATTCGATGAAGCCACGTGTCGCGCAGTAATCATCCAAGGGCTTTAATAGAGGACAGCGCATAGTAATTTACCGTGGGCGATTGAACTTCACGATTTTACCGTTGTAGGTTTAAAATTTTCCGGTTGCATGCAATTAAAACGGTAATATTATTTAATGTAGAGCAAATCTTTTCGGTTAAGATTACATTCTGCTGGAGCCTTATTTATTCACAGACATTGGTGAGTTTTTTTCTTATTTCGTCTTCTTGTTTCAATCTTTCTGCATTCTTTTTTCTTTTTCCCTTTCATTCTCTGGAAAAATCCTTGAATCCTTCATGGCAAAAATACGAGCAAGGAAAGAAAGAGAAAGTGAGGAGGAGGAGGTGCCCGTTACCCCTGAAGTTCGGAAAGCTAAAACCAAGAAGAAGAAAACGCCAGAAGAGAAAGAAGCCAAACGGAGAAGACGGAAGCAGAGGGCTGTGGAGCAAGAAGCTATCCAAGAAGGACCAGTGAATGACCCAGATACGGAAGGAATTCAGAATCCTGAGGTAGAACCAGTAGTCCAAGATTCAGTGCAAAAGGAGAATGTTGAGAAGAATCAAGAAACACAGGCTGAAGGAGTTCGAGACGAACAGACCGCGGTTGTGCCTGAGGAAGGGGATGAACAGGAAACGGTGCAGGAGGCTCATGTTCAGGTGATTCGGACTGATACCCCATCACCACCATCGTCGGATTCTGAGAAAGAGAAGGCAGAGCGAGAGGAAAGAGAGAAAAAAGAAGCTGAGGAAAAAATGCGAGAAGAAGCAAAGAAGGCTGAGGAAGAGATTTTGCGCAAGCGAAGAGAAGACAAGGGCAAAGGTATTGCCGAGGCATCAGGTGCGGCTGACGAGGTTGAGGCACAAGGGTTACCTTTTATTCGCTTCGTCAACAACCTTGCTCGAGCAAAATACCAGGAGATGCTGAAACGGGACTTTCTGTTCGAACGAGGATTTGGCAATGAGTTACCACGGTTCTTGAGGACTAGAATAGAAAACCTCGGTTGGAGCCAATTTTGTGCGAAACCAGAGCCTGTGAATTCTAACTTTGTTCGAGAATTTTACGCAAATCTTGACAATCAGGAAGAATTTCAGGTTATAGTTCGAGGAGTTCCAGTGGATTGGAGCCCAGAAGCTATTAATGAATTGTTTGATCTCCAGGATTTTCCGCATGCAGCCTTCAATGAGATGGTGGTTGCCCCATCTAACGATCAGTTAAGTGCGGCTATCCGAGAGGTTGGCATTGAGGGGGCCCAGTGGAGGTTGTCGCAGACGCGGAAGCGCACATTTCAGGCAGCTTATTTGAAAAGCGAGGCCAACACCTGGATGGGTTTTATTAAGTTGCGCTTACTACCGACTACGCATGACTCCACAGTGTCTCGGGACAGGGTATTTCTTGCCTTTGCTATTCTTCGCTCAATGAGTATTGATGTAGGAAAAATAATTTCGTCTGAGATTCTTGACTGTTGGCGGAAAAAGGTGGGGAAGCTGTTTTTCCCCAACACTATCACGATGCTATGCCGAAGGGCAGGGGTGCCAGAGAGTGAGGATGATATGATATTACCAGATAAGGGAATAATTGATACGCCTAACTTGGCACGGCTCAAGCGTATGCAGGAAGTACGTCAGGGAGGGCTGGTACACGGCATCAACACGATTTTAGAAAAACTCGCACTTTCGGCCAGCAGGCAGGAGTTTGCTGAACGGCAAGCTCTGACTTTCTGGAGCTATGTTAAAATCGTGATGCCAATCTAAAGAAGGCGCTGCAAGAGAATTTTTCGAAACCATATCCAGCCCTTCCAGCATTCCCAGAAGATTTATTCAACCCCTGGATTCCGCCCCCACCAATGGAAGGAGGAGAAGAGGAAGATGAAAATGAACCGGGCCAAGAGGACTGAATGATGAAGTGGCCCTGAGCGAGCATGATTTTTGTTCTAACTTTTTGTTTGCTCACGCATTTTCTACTTTCCTTTTCTGTTGATGTTTTGTTTGTTTCTTTTTAATATTTCTGCCTCTAAAAAAATATATCTGCTGATGTAGTTTTTGTTTCTATATTTTTAATGAAATTTCCAGATGTTTCTGTTCTGTAGCACTGAGTATTCTAACTTAACTAATTTCCTTCTGAATTTTTGAAGCTTGGACTGGTTAAGCTTTATTAGATCACGGTATTCTGATCTCCAGAAACCTTTTGCTTGAGCATTTCTTATAGCCTGGACTGTTGCTGCGGCAAAGAAGAATTCTTGAGGTAGTGTTGACTTATATGATCCACTTTTAGCTTAAGTTCTAATCCACGCTTAGGTTAAAAATTCAGATAGAAAAATTTAAGTTTGGGGGTATCATTTAAAATTTTAATGATTCATTGGGGACAATGAATAATTCAAGTTTGGGGGACTTTTTGCTACTCCACTTATTTTGCTCGAGCATTCCTCTCCTTCATTAAATAATTTGTTAGGTTATTGAGTAACCGGGGACATTTGTGATACCCACAGTTTGTCTTCGCGTCAAAAGGTGACCTAGGAAATATAAAAAATTAATTATTTGCTGAAAAATTATTTGTTGAAAATTTTGCTGAGAAAATTCATGGAGCAAAAGTTTTGAAGGATGAATGATGATCCAGCAGTTTTTCTGTCTCCCAGAACTTAGGTGAGCTTCATCATAAAATGTTGCCATTCTGAGGGGCAAGAGATGGAATAACTAAGGATTTTTGAGTTTTATAAAGAGTATTTAGCCTAATTGGTGATGAGTTTGAGGCAAGGGTATACTGCACCATAAAGTGGGTCATCCCGTGCTTAAGAACTTATGACTGTAGGGCTGCTTTAAGTCTGAAAAACAAAAAAAAATATAAACCCCTTAAAAATGTGTTTTGATATGTCTGATAATAGAGCTAAGCTGTGGCAAGTTCTTAGAATTCAGTTGAAAGTGGTGGTTATTTGTCCATGCCGGAGGAATCATTTTGCTGCAGCAGAGCTCGGTTGTGCAGAGTGCTCAGGTAAAGGTTAAAGGTAGTATTGGATTGTCTGGTTTGATTAAGCTAATCTTTGTCTAATGTTTTGAATTCTTAAGGGAAAGTTGGTTAGCATTGCTCGGGACGCGCAATAGTTCAAGTTTGGGGGTGTGATAACTGCCCAAAAGGTAGTTATTTAGGCCTCATTTATATAGGGTTTTGTGTGTCCTTTGTGCTTATTAGGGTTGGTTGTGGATAGATATTACATGTTTTAACCCATTTGGAAGAATGGAAGCTTTGGAAATCATTTTGTGCAAAATCTGTTGCTGGGCGACTTGAGGGAGCGAATTTTATGCTGGAGCAAACCCGGAGGCAAAACTGCCACGTCACAGCTCGTTAGCCAACTTCATGAAATGACTTCTGTTGAATTATTTTCGGGATAAAGGAGCAAGGAGAGCCTTACACGTGTCCAGGTTGACCTAATCCAAGCCTCCTACCACCTCTATAAAAGGAGATAGCCGCTCAAGTCAAATTCATTCCAACTTTCCTTGGAAGCCGAATAGTATAGAAAGATTGGAGATTACCAAGAACACCATCATCCGCAAGCTGATTAAGGAGATTATTATTTTCTTTATTATCTTGTGTACATGGATATGCCTACTCAGATTGTAATTCGTGTTTCCGTGCTTATTATGAACTAAGTAGCTTTAGGCGTTGGTTAAGGAATATGTAGTTGCCGTGCTCAAACTCTAATAATATTCATTGATTATTGCATCTTGGTTAATTGTTGTGCTTGTTTCTATTTTATGCTCGCTTGGCCAGCCGGTGTAAATACCTCTCTCTAGTTTCAGGGATGATTTAGAGAGTGTGTGGCAATTAATCACACTACGATCATTGTGTATTGGTGAACGCCAGTGACTGAGCTAGGGATAGCCAGTTGCCTAGTGCTTGATCGGTCGCACTTCATTGGGGTTCAAACACATTCCAAAAGATCCGGAGTTCCGGGAGGAATCCGCTAATAATACTGCGAGAGTTTGCATGATCAATGATATTGCTAGAGCATCTTTAAAAACAATTACTAAACTTAACCAGCGCCTGCCTCTAATCTATCTGCCTATTTGTTTATTCTTTGTTCTGTCGTTTATTTTGATTCAGCATTATTCTTATAAAACCAAATCATTTTTATTACCTTGAAACCATTAGAAAGTTACATAAAATAGGTAAAGTGGAAGCTAGTTCAGGACTCGGATTGATAATATTACTTGCTACCGACTGTGTATACTTGCACAGGAATTCTAGAGTCTTTTATACCATATTTCTACTCACTCTAGGAGCCCAACATATTTCAATTAAAAATAAAAGACTATGAGTAGGTTCGGTGATTCTTTCCGCTGCGTAGGCCTTTTATCCCTTCAATTGGTATCAGAGTCAACTCAGTTGTTCTTGATTTTAAATTGAAAATTGCAATTTGTTCATGGTGGGATTTATGCATTATGAATGTTCTGGTTTGCATATAAATGGTTTCGATTAATTTGGCCATAGATTTACGTTTTCTTGAATGGTTCAATGTAAAGGCCCCTGCGTTTTTGGGCATATTTTGTAAATCTATTATCCTCTGTAAGTCTGGTTCTAGAACAGGGTGTTGGATGATGATAATCGAGGCCAAACGCGAAGAAAAGCCGCTGGAATGCCCAGATTCTGCCTTCAGACGTAGAAGCGTCGCGACCCTGTTCATCGGGCGTTTGCGAGGCGGGAGTTCTGCGATCGCGTAAGCGTTGCGACGCTATCTTCTCAGCGTCGCGACGCTAACGCGATTTCATGCGGCGTGCGGCTAGGGTTTCATGAGACGATCGAAGGCAGTTTAGCAGTCCGGTTCGATTGTTGGGGCTGGTCTGGGGTCGGTTTGGCTCGTTCCAGCCCAGTTCAAGCTTGTTTTGGCATTTTGGGAGCTGGTTTGAAGCGGTTCGGGTTGGTGCGGTCTAGCATGGTGCTAAAGCTGCATAAGGATATTTTTAGGATAAAATAGCTTAAATTATTGTCATTTATGTGCTTTATTTTATCCTAGGGGCCAATTAATCAGTTTATACGCTATTTAAATGTTTTATGGATGTCATTTAGATTAAAAATCCCACCTTAGGTTATAAAGCATGCTCATGCATTTTATATATATTATAATTAGTTATATTGTATGGATTGAAATGCATGGTTTATGTTCATGAGTTGTTTAATATATAGTTGAGCTATAATAAAATCATGAAAAATGGAGTAGCAGCATGCATGAAATTACTTAATTAAATATAAAGAGTTATATTTGATAAGTTGTTTGCAGCATGCTACTTTTATTTACCTTCATTGGCAATATTATAATTGTTATAATTTTTTAATAAGGAAATCATAGTTGCATTGAGCATGAAACATCCATAGCTTAATATAATTGTTATATTAAATTCATGCAATGCAATTCGATATATATATAGTTTTATTATATTAATTTGAATATGATTGTTAATTATTTTAAAACTATAGTATGCATGATTATAGGGCTAATCATTACAATTTGAATAGTTTAAAATTAATGATTAGAAACCGTCAACCTTTTATAAAGATTGCATGCAAACATAGGATCATAGGTAAATGAATTAATTTTAAAATGTTTAAAATTAATTAGACCTGAGATTTCTTTAATTCTAATAGGATTAGAATTAAGTTTTGCTTAGTTTTAAAATAATTTTAATATGACTAAGTAGGACAAACATAGCTATTGGTTATAAGGGAACTCTACCGATGAAGTTCTGTCTAAGGTGACGGTTTACAGAACACCTCCTACTTGGGAACTGACCCAGAACATGAGTTGAATTAACCACAGTTATGTAAGCATGCAATGTCGCTAGGTTAATTAAAAGAGTTTAATACACCTAGATCTTTAGAGTAAAGACTTTACATTACTATGGTTAAAAGGGAACTCTCCCGGTTACGTTCTGTCTAAGGCTAGAGGTATTTAAGCTGACGGTTTACGAAACACCTGCTACCTGGGAACAAACTTCGAACCTGAGTTGAAATAACCATAGTCATGTTAGCACATGATGTTGCTAGGTGTGTTAAAAGTGTTTAATTCACCTAGAACATTTCAGTAAAATTCTCATTATAATAGTTATAATAGGATTAGTCTTAGATAAATTGAATTAGCTGGATTTATCTAGGTTAATAAACCCTAAAATATACGGTAGGTCACTTTAGTAGGAGGTAAAATCAAAACTTGATTTAAATCGAGTTTTTACTCCTACATCCCTATATTCACAACGTGAGATCCATGCTCGGCTTTGTGTCGTTTTAGCGCGGCCTCCCTTCGGAAAGTGTTTGCATGGGTCAATAACAAGGTGAATGGGGAAAGTGCCCATAGTAACTGGGAGCGGGATACGTGTCAACGTATCCCTCGGTCTCCACCCATAGGTCACACCGTGAGAGTCTTATGATCTGCCTGCGTGTTGTCCTGGAGCAACCGTCCCATCTGAGGGCCTGATCATAGGATTCATAACACCGTGAACTCCTGAAAAGGATAGGTTCACTTAGGCTAATTACCAACAGTTGTCTTTCCCTTCGGTAGCCTGTTGGTGCATGTCTCTGAGATCTGAAAGTGGGAGAATGACACTTACGAGGATGAGTTAAGTGTGTTAACAAGTCCTTGACCGAATAACGGTGGCTAATGTCTATAGGAATATGAGTTATTCCGGAATTAGAATTAGCTGAGAAGTGTCTCATTTCCAAGGAGGAGTAGTCTTAGCCTCTGAAACATCGTTGCAAAACTAAATCAATAGTCTTAGGGTTCTATGATTGCTTGTTTTTGCTAAACTGATTGGATTGTATGCAATTGTTTGTATTGCTCTTGTAATGGGTTAGTGCGATAAATAATCACGTAATTTGTTATTTCAGCGATTCAATGATTAAATATGTGCATAGTCTTACGCATTTTAATAAATAACGGTGATTATACAACAAACTTAAACGATTAATTTGTGGCGAATAATTTAAGATTAGTCTTAACAGAGAAATGTTCTCATGCCTCAAATGTTTAATTCATTAAAAAAGTGTTATTAATGAATGTGACATTGAGCCTTGGTCAGCCGAAGAAGACTTGTCCAAAGACAGTAAATTCGATTTACTAGTCTTAGAAGCGTACTTTGTAAAGAATGGTGATTTTACCCGAATACTTGATTCATAGTCACAAATCACGTTTGTTCTTCTTATTAAAAGGAATGAATTCCTGGCAACAGCTTGATGCTGTTGAGATAACTCTCAAAATTTTGAACTAGAGAGGTTCTCTTGGCTGTAGCAATGGGGAACGTTAAATTATTTTTTTTTCTCAGTGGGAACAAATACATATTATTAGATAATGTGTATATAATTCCTAAGATCAAAAGAAATTTGATTTCTGTATCTAATTAGCTGGAACAATGTTACTCTTTACCTTTCCCTACTAACGCAGTTCATTTCAAGAAAGGGAGTTAACTTTTGTTCAGCTGAACTGAAAAATAACATTAATGTTTTAAGACTAATCAAGAGTAAAGTAGTCATGAACACTGAGTTTCTTGAGACTGCTACTACTTAAAGAAATGAAAGGCAGAGAGTTTCTCCTAAAGGAAACTACTTTTCTTTGGCACTTAAGATTAGGACATATTTACCTCAATATGATTGGGAGATTGGTCAAGAGTATACTTCTAAGCAAGTTAACTCTCTGCTACCTTATAGGTCATGCCTTAAGAGCAACATGACTAATAGATTCCTTTGCTTGAAAAGAACTATAGAGCCAAAGAGCCCTTGGAGTTTGTACATTTGGATCCTCGTGGTCCAATATGTTAAAGCAGTGAGAGGGCATGAATAATTCATCTATATTATAGATAATTATTCAAGGTATGGGTATCTCAACCTAATGCAACTTAAGTCTAAAGCTCTTGAGAAATTCAAAGTGGTTTGAGACTGAAGTTGGAAACTTGTTAGGTGAGATGATAAAAACACTTCGATCTGATCGAGGTGTAAGAGTATATGAGACTTGAAATTCCAAGACTATTTGATAGGTCATGGAATTACATCCCAACTCTCAAATCCCTGAATTACCTTAGGAAAACGATGTATCAAATAGGAGAAATTGAACCCTATTGGATATGGTTCGATTCATTATGAGCTATGCTCATTTGCCTGACTCGTTTTGGGGTCATGCAGTGTTGACTGCAGTACATAGTTCGAACAACGTTCCATCAAAAGTGTTTCTGAAACATCTTTTTAATTGTGGATAAGGTGTAAAAGTAGTTTTCGTTATTTTTCTTTGGAGTCCAACACATGTGATTGTGGCTAACCTAAAAGGAACTGGAACACTGTTCAACCGTATACCTATTCCTAAGCCACCCCAAGGAAACGAGAAATGTGGAAACTTCTTCAATCCACAGGAGAATAAAGAATTTGTACCGATAAATGCTACATTCTAAGAAGAAGACAACATAAGAAATAATAAGCCACAAAGTAAGGTCGTTTTTTAAGTAAATTAACTGATGAAGCTACATAAATATCAACAAGAGTTGTTGATAAGTCAACAAGGGTTGTTGATGATGCTAGACCTTTAACAAGAGTTGTTGATAGGGCCAATACAACTGGTTAGTTACATATATCTCAAGTGTTGACCGTTACATGGGCTGAAATACCTTAGGAAAACGATGTAGTGGGAGGGTTGTTCTACAATTTGACCGTTACATGGGCTTAATTGAAGCCCAGATCGTCATACCTGATGATGGCATTGAGGATTCATTTTCTTAGAGCAAGGCAATGAATGATGTTAACAAGAACCAAATGGATTAAAGCAATGAACCCGGAATTAAAATATGTGATTTCAATTCCATCTAGGATTTTGTAGATCTATCTAATGGGGTAACACCTATGGATTAAAAGTGAATCTACAAGAAGAAACGAGACATAATCTTATGGTTAGACTTATGGAAAAGGGTTATACCCAGAGACAGGGGACTGTAAGAAATTCTTATCTCCTATCGTCATGCTGAAGTCTGTTAGAACTCTTGTCCATTTTGAATGGATGTCAAGACTGCCCTTTTGAATGGTAATCTTGAGAAGAGTATCTACATGTCTCAACCAGAAAGGTTCATTTAGCAAGATCAGAATCAAAAGGGTTTGCAAGCTTAAGTGATCCATTCATGGATAGACCTAAGCAATTCGATCTTGGAATATAAGATTTGATACTGTGATGAAATCTTTTTGCTTTGATCAGAACATTGATGAATCTTGTCTTAACAAGAATATCGTCAATAGTTCAGTAGCTTTTATTAGTGTTGTATGTGATTGATATCCTAGTCATTGGGAATGATGTAGGTTATCTTACTGACTAGTAAAATACGCTAGCAGCTCATTTCCAAATGAAAATTTGGGAGAAACTAAGTTTGTTCTTCGAATCCAAATTGTTAGGAATCGTAAGAACAAAAAGCTAGCCTTGTCTCAAGTGTCTTATATCTACAAGATGTTAGTTAGATATAAGATGCCGAATTCCAAGAAGGATTCACTACCTTTCAGGAGTGGAATTCTTTTTGTGTATGAAACTATTTCCTGAGACACCTTAAGAAGTTGAGGGCATGAGACAAATGCTCTATGCAATAGGGATTGTCAGTAAGTATCAATCTAATCCAAGATTTTATCACTAGAAAACTGTTAAGAAGATCCTCAAGTATCTGAGGAGAAAGAGAAACTATATGCTTGTGTATGGGACTAAGGATTTGATCCTTACAGGATACACTGACATGGATTTTAAGACTGATAAGGATTTGAGGAAATCTACATTAGTATCCATGGTCAAACTTTACGAAGGAGCTATAGTGTGGCATAATTAAAGTCTTTACCATATAGGGCGAAAATATAGCTGCTTGTGAAGCAGCGATAGAGATTGTAAGGCTTAGAAAGTTCTTGATTGATTAGGAATGTGTTCCAAATGTGAACTTGCCCATCACACATTATAGTGATACAATGGTGCTGTGGCAAATTCAAAAGAACTTTGCAGCCCAAGATAAGCCAGCACATTGAATTAAATGGAATATTCACGAAGGCTCTCTCGGCTAAAGGGTATGAGAGTCATCTATAAGGTTTAGGTCTACAAGTTATGTACAAAGAGGAGATCTAGGGCAAGTGGGAGAAATGTAATGGGTATAGTGATACCATTATGTAATGGGTATAGTGATGCCCTAGTTTATTGGATTTGTACATTGTATATGTTTTGTACATGTATTTATACATCCACTGCTGAATAGATTATTGTACATCCCTCTAAACTAGAGTTTTAGTTCAAGTGGGAGTTTGTTGGGTTTTATGCCCTAACACTCGTAGATAGTGAATGTAAACAAATTGTATACTTGTTTTTAATAAAGTGTTATTGAGTTTCTGCAATAAAATGTTATTGTTGAATATTGCGCAATTTGACCCAAATCCAATAAACTAAGATCAAAGGTTGTTTGTATGTAACTTGAACTAGTATGTGGGGACATACAGGGATCAATGTTCAAGTAACAACCTAAACGGTCTATAGTACAAGGATAAGACTAGGTACCTTATCTTGGTAACACTATGTGATACGACCTGCTTTGTATTTGATACATACGTATTTGATCCAACGCGTACATGTAGTAGACATGCTAGTGGGGGTATCCTACGCAATGAGTTTGCATAAGACCGGACATCAAAATAGTAAAAGCTAGCTGTAACACCGTTAACTAGTTAGGTTTCTATTTCACTAGGATGATCTAGGCAACTTAGTCTGAATCCTGAGTGGATTATGGACTCCTGTTCACGAGGGATTGTCCTTTGATTTGTATGGGTGAGAGTGGCCAGTACGCCAACTCAATAAGCCTACCATTTTGGGGACAAGACCGAGTGGGGAGCTGGGAACATAATCACACAAGATGGAATTCACTCTTTCCCGACTTTTGAGGAAGTAGATGAGTGTTCCCTTAAAATGGTGTCTCTGGGTCTTGAACAAAGGGCCCTACCCTCTCACTGGCCTGAGAGAGGTTTCGTTTTGATGGTTGGACCACAAACAGGTTGTTCATTAGAGGAGCACTGGTACTAAGGAAGTAGAGGTAACTCAGGGGTAAAAAGACAATTTGACCCAGCTGGAGTTACGAATAGTCGTGAAGGACTGACTTGCCGTTATTGGTCGACACCCGTGGACACCGAAATATTCTGCAGTGAGAAGAGTGAAGCTGTGGGTCTTTAGTGGAGTGACCCACAGTTAACGAATGGAGACTAACTTGGTTAACGAGTGTAGCCAATTAGTCTCGTATCGTTGGAGCTTCTAATCTGTAGGTCCATTAGGTCCCACTTGTAGCTCGTAAAGAGACTTGAGGCATTTAAGTATAAATTGTAAATTGAAAGTGTTCAATTTATTTAGGGGATTCGTATAGTGTATGTTGATACATTATAATATAATTTTTGAATTAATTTCAAAACTTAATTCTTGAGAGAAAAATATTTGAAATAGTTCAAATAAATTTAATATGAATTTGATTCATATTAATTTAAATTTTAATAAAACCCCTAAGATTAAATAAAAGATATTTAATTGGGTAATTAATTAATTATGGAATTAATTAATTATTTATTAAAATTGGATATGAATAAGATAATATATTTGAACTTATTCATAACCTTTTCCTATTAAGAAAAGGTCTAGGCCTTTACCTATATATAGGACCCCTGTGGTGGAGTGAAAGGTATCCCATTCATTCTCCTTCTATCAGAGATCTCTCCTAAAAGACTCCCACCAGTCTTTTGCTTCAAGAAGTCTTAGAGATATACCGGTGTAACCAATTGGTGGTGTTCGCACAAGAAGGTTGCTGCGTTTTCAATCTTACTAGCAAGAAAAGGCTAATCGATCAAGACTTTCTACAAAAGTAAGTTTTCTTTGAAATCCTTGATCACTAGGATCATGTAGATTAGATCTAGTTAATTATTTAACTTGTTCATAACCATTGTACAACCCCTTAAATATAGATTTATTGCTGTAATATTTTGCAAATTGTATTGGTATTTCAATTAAAAATAAAAGACTATGAGTAGGTTCGGTGATTCTTTCCGCTGCGAAGGGCTTTTATCCCTTCATAAGCATATTGGTTAGGATCGACTAGGGAGAGTCTTGCTTTGAAAAAGAACAATAGAAATCTTCATGCCTAGGAAACTTAGACGTTGTGACTGACACTAGAGTAGAACCCTCCCCTAAAAGGCAAACTTTTTAGAAAACGATCTTGAGAAACATGTTTACTTGATTCCATGTCACTTTATTTTCCAATTAAAAGTTGATGCTAGTACCATGATTCGCAATTACATATGATCCATAACATTATTGTTTGTAATTAGTATTGAGCTCTCACATTCTGATTGGCAATTAAAAAGTTGATCTCTAACATTCTGATTGACTATTGCTTGAGGACAAGCAATGAGTTAAGTTTGGGGGTATGATAAAGGTAAAAAATATACCTATTTTACCCTTATATTTAGCTCATTTTCTTGTCAAAAGTTGCATGTTTAGATCAATTTTACTATTCCCGAGCTCAAAGTATGTTAAAGTTGATGAATTTGGGAGTTGAGAGTCACATTTGTCAAATTATGCTTATTTGTGCTTAAAAAGACCCAATTTGATATGAATTTTACCCAATTTGGTGTTGTGCAGGAAAACAGAAGAAAGCTGGAAATTACCCAGAAATACGACACATTTCTGGGAAGGCCAATTTCAAATGCGACGCATTTCTAGAAAAACAGAGGTCGTTCCGAGTCCGTCGTAGGTCATTTTGAACGAGACTTTTGCGCACCTAACCTGTCGTTTTGACCACGAAAATGACTGGGCTACCTACCAACACCTATTTCGTGGCTCCTCAACTACTCCCCACACTATATAAGCTCGTGATTCGAAGAGAAATGTAAGCAGAACTCACTAGGAAGAAGAGGGTGGTGACAGAACCCTAGTAGACGCCCATGAGTAGGGATGCCCGAGGTCCTTCTTAGATGACTAAATTCTAACCTTAGTTAGACATCAAACCTTAGTGTTTGTAGGGAGTTTCATCATATTCCCGTTGTAAAAGGAGAGTAGAGTGTTGAGCGAGCTCTAGAAGGATTGGATAAAAGAAAAAAACCCTAGTATTTAGCTACTGCCATTATCTCCAGCACTTGTCACTTTTCATTCATTTGTATTCTTATTATTTTATTTCAATGGAATGTTGTTCATTTGCACTCTATCCCACCATGTTTAGCTAAATTTCGTTGAGGGGTTCAATGTAGTGAATTCCCTTATGATTCAATAGTTTGAAAGTGTTTAGTTGCTTAAGTTTTATTCAATGCATGTCATCCTTTATTGATTACCATTCTGAATCTTGCTGAGTTTAAATTGATCACTTAGACTTTGCATGTTATGTGAGTTTGATCTCGAAAGGGACGAACGATATCGATTCTCATAAAGGGGATATAGGAGAAAGGGCTCAAAAGAGTGTATTCGTTGTTATAGGGCGAGGCTGCCTAAGGCACCCTATAACAACTATAGGGCTATAGATTGCATGCTTGCTTTATCTATGTTGGAGTCTCGTCACAAAAATGTGCATAACGGTACTCGCTTAGCCTTCTAATGGTTCTTGGGAGCAAGGCCAAATAAAATTTAAATTTGACCCAATGCATTTAATAGACTTAATTTGAATAATCTATGATTAGAGTTATTTGCCTTTGGGATGAAACTATGTTGAACACCTCGTTTTATTTAACATTGTTATTTCTTTACTTATTTGTTTTGTTTAATTTCCAAAACTCAATCATCAATTATTTCTTTGGTTACCTATTCTAAGCAATCTTGAACAGTTTCTTCTTCAAATTTGTGTTTCCAATTTAGTCCTCGTGGGATCGATACCCTTGGAATACTTCTAAGGTTTTTATTACTACGTGCGACAGTGTATACTTGCCCTAAGGTTGGCTGAATTATTCTCATTTCATTATCTATCATCTTAACTAACATATTTATCCAACGAACCACGCACCAGTTACTCCGAGTCTTGAACAAAGAGCCCTACCCTTTCAGTGGCACGAGAGAATTTTCTGTTTGATGGTTGGACCACAAACAGGTTGTTCATTAGAGGAGAATTGGTACGTAAGGAAATAGAAGTAACCCGGGGGTAAAACGATAATTTGACCCAGCTGGTGTTACAGACACTCGAGATGGACTAACTAGTCGTTATTGGTCTATATCCATGGACACAGAAAATATGTCTGCAGTGAGAAGAGTGCAACTGTGAGTCTATAGTGGAAAGTACACACAGTTAACGAATATTGATTAATTTGGTTAATGAGTTTGATCAATTAATCTAACATCATTGGAGCTTCTGATCTGCAGGTCCATTAAGTCCCACTGGTAGCTCAAAAAGTAATTTGAGGCAACTAAGTAAGATATGTAAATTGAAAGTGTTCAATTTACCAAGGGAAACAATATAATATATATTGATATATTATTATGAGAGAAATAAATATTTGAAGAAATTTCAAATATTAATATGAATTTGATTCATATTAAATTTATAGGAATTTGAAAGAGTTCAAATATGAATTAAATTAATTTAAGACCTAAAATTAAATTGGGCAAATTAATTAATTCTAGGCCGGAAATTAAATATGTAATATTTAAATGGTGATTAATTAATTAAAGAATTAATTAATTGAAAATTAGTCAATTATTGAAATAATTAATCATTTATGGAAGTGATTAATCATTTATGGAAATGATCTAATAACTTATGGAAGTAATTAGTCATTTATGGAAAAGATTAATTAATTATGGAATTGATTGATCATGGATTGATTAAATATGGAATAGATTAAATCAGTTATGGAAATAATTGATTTAATGTGAATATTTTATTCATGGCTGATAACTCTCCAAAAGGGAGTTATTTAAACCTTATTTCTATATTGATTTGTGTGTCTTTTGTGCTTAATAGGGTTGCTTTTAGATGAATATTGCATGTTCTAACCCATTAGGAAGAATGGAAGCTTTGGAAGTTTTTTTGTGCAGAAAGTGTTGCTGGGCGACTTAAGGGAGCAAAATCTGTGCTGGAGCAAAGCTGGGAGCAAAAATTGCCACGTCACAGCTCGTTAGCCAATTTAACAAACTGAATTCTGTTAAGCTAATCTCGGGATAAAGCAGCAAGGAGAGCCATCCACGTGTCTAGGTCAACCTAATTCAAGCTTTCCTCAACTCTATAAAAGGAGATAGCCGCCCAAGTCAAATTCATTCCATCTTTGGGAGAAACATTCCATTCTTGGAAAGGTTACTTCCACCTTTGGGAGCCGAATAGAGGAGAGAGATTGGAGACCATCAAGGAAACCATCATTTGCAAGCTGATCAAGGGAATTAATATTTTCTTATATTATTTTGTGAATATGGATATGCTTACTTAGATTGTAACGTGTGTTTCCATGCATTTTATGAACTAAGTAGCTTTAGGCGTTGGTTAGGGAGCATGTAATTGTCGTGCTTAATTTCTAGTAATAAATATTGATTCTATGCATCTTGATTAATTGTTGTGTTCATTTCTATTTTGTGCCCGCCTGGCCAGCCGGTATGAATACCTCTCTCTAGTTTCAGGGATGATTTAGGGAGTGTGTGGCGGTTAACCACACTAGATCATTGTGTATTGGTGAACACCAGTGACTGAGCTAGGGATAGCCAGTTGCCTAGTGCTTGATCGGTAGAGCTTCATTGGAGTTGAAACATATTCTAAAAAATCTGGACTTCCGGGAGGAATCCGCTAATAAGACTGCGAGAGTTTTGGATGATCAATAATATTGCTAGAGCATCTTTTAAAACAATTACTAAAACCTGACCAGCGCCTGTTTCTAATCTGTCTGCCTATTTGTTTATTTTCTGTTCTGTCATTTCTTTTGCTTCAGCATTCTATAAAAACCAATCATTTTAACCATTCTTGAAACCATTGAAAAACTAGACAAAATAGATAAAGTGAAAGCTAATTCCGACCTTGGATTCGATAAATATTTATTACTTGTTGCGGACTGTGTATACTTGCACAGAGTTCTAGAGCATTTTTATATCTTATTTTTACTCACTCTGGAAATCCAACAAGTTTTTGGCGCCATTGCCGGGGATTTGAATAAGTTTTTATCTGATCTGTTTTGTGTATGTCTTTTAGTAGTTTGGTGCTAGAACTTTTTGATTATTTCTTTTGTTTTTGCAGGTGTGAGTTTGGTGCATGAGCGATCCGCCTGGGGTAAGGTTCGAGCTTGATCCAGAAATCGAGAGGTTCAAGAGAAGAAGGAGAGAGCAGCGTAGAAACCAGAATTCAATGGCTGACGTGCCGCGTCTCCCGCAAGGTCCTGAAGACCTAGCGAACCCCCAGCAGAATCGTGTGCTGCAGCAAAATCGACCACTGTAGCAAAATGAACAGCAAAATAATCAGGCTGAGAATCCTATCTTGGTAGCGAACGATAAGGCCAGAGCCATTTGAGCGTATGCTTTTCCAATGTTTGATGAGTTAAATCCAGGGATTGCAAGTCCTCACATTGAGGCAGCAAATTTTGAAATGAAATCGGTAATGTTTCAGATGTTGCAAACCGTGGGTCAATTCCATGGTTTGTCATCTTAAGACCCTCATTTACATCTTAAATCTTTTCTAGGAGTTAGTGATTCTTTTGTAATTCAAGGAGTGCCTAGAGATGCGCTTAGATTAACTTTGTTCCCGTATTCTCTTAGAGATGGAGCAAAGGCATGGTTAAATTCTTTTGCTCCAGGATCAATTAGGACATGGAATGAGTTAGCAGAAATTTTTTTGAGTAAATATTTCCCACCTAATAGAAATGCTAAATTGAGGAGTGAAATAGTAGGGTTTAGGCAACTTGAAGATGAGACTTTTAGTGAGGCTTGGGAAAGGTTTAAGGAGCTTTTGCGAAAGTGTCCCCACCATGGTTTACCACATTGTATCCAAATGGAAACATTTTACAATGGGTTAAATGGAGCAACCCAAGGTATGGTTGATGCTTCGGCTGGAGGGGCTCTTTTGGCAAAAACTTTTAATGAAGCTCATGAATTTTAGAAAGAATATCAACTAATAGTTGCCAGTGGTCAGATGTTAGAAGCACAAATAAAAAGGTTAAGAGTGTGTTAGAGGTTGACGGTGTGTCTACCATTAGGGCTGATATTGCAATGTTAGCTAACGCTCTTAAAAATGTGACAGTGGTTAGTCATCAGCAGCCGCCAGCTATGGAGCCTGCTGTAGTGGTGACCCAAGTTGCAGAGGAAGCATGTGTCTATTGTGGTGAAGATCACAACTACGAGTTTTGCCCCAGCAATCCAGCTTCTGTGTTTTTTGTAGGTAATCAGAGGAACAACCCTTATTCTAACTTTTATAATCCAGGTTGGCGCAACCACCCCAATTTTGCATGGGGAGGACAAGGAAGCAATGTGTAAGCACAGCCAAAGGTGAACCGATCGGGATTTACTAAAGCGCAGGTATTGCCCCAGCAAAGTTCGGAGAGTTCTCTTGAGGCAATGATGAAAGAATATATGGCTCGTACAGATGCCGCTATTCAAAGTAATCAAACTTTAATGAGAGCCCTGGAATTGCAAATGGGCCCGCTAGCTAATGAGCTGAAGGCAAGGCCTCAAGGGAAACTTCCTTCAGATACTGAGCACCCTAAAAGGGAAGGTAAGGAGCAGGTAAAGGTAGTGACTCTTAGGAGTGGTAAGCCACTAGAGGAAAGAAAAGAGCCTAGTAAAACCCAGGATGTAGAAAATAACTGTGATAAAAATGTTGTTGTTGAGAAAGAATTGGAGTCTGGTCAGGGTGCTGGAGGCAGCAATAATGATGCTGGAGCATCTGGTTCTGTTCCAGATGTGAAACCACCTTATGTGCTGCCCCCACCTTATGTACCACCTCTACCTTTTCCACAAAGGCAAAGGCCTAAGAATCAGGATGGTCAATTTAAAAAGTTTTTAGAGATTCTTAAGAAATTTCATATAAATATTCCTTTAGTAGAAGCTATTGAGCAAATGCCTAATTATGCTAAATTTCTTAAGGATATTTTAACTAAAAAGAAGAGGTTAGGTGAGTTTGAAACTGTATCTCTTACTGAGGAATGTAGTGCTATTCTGAAAAATGGGCTACCAACCAAGGCTAAGGATCCAGGATCATTCACTATACCTGTGTCTATAGGTGGAAAAGAGTTAGGTAGAGCACTCTGTGATTTAGGTGCAAGCATTAACCTTATGCCTCTTTCGGTCTATCGAAAGCTAGGTATTGGTGAAGCTAGGCCTACCACAGTTACACTCAAATTAGCTGATAGGTCTATCACATATCCAAAGGGTAAAATTGAGGATGTCTTAGTAAAGGTAGATAAGTTCATATTTCCTATTGATTTTATTATCTTAGACTATGAGGCTGATAAAGATGTCTCAATTATTCTAGGTCGTCCATTTTTGGCTTTTGGTAGGGCATTGATAGATGTTCAAAAAGGGGAATTAACAATGAGAGTTTACAATGAGGAAGTAAAATTTAATGTGTTTAAGGCCATGAAGTATCTAGACGAAATGGAAGATTTCTCTTTCATTAGGATTCTGGAGAACACAATTGTTGAGACAACAATTCAGGATTCGACAAACAAACATTTGGAAGATCATGAAGAGGTTAGTGTAGAAGATTTAGAAGTTTGTTCTTTAGAAAGAAAAAATGAAAAAGTGGTGTTTAGGTGTGCGAATGTTTTTGAGTCTTTAGATTTAGATCAAAGAAAGGCTCCTCCTATTAAACCATCCCTGATTGAGGCACCCACTTTAGATTTGAAGCCCTTGTCGGATCATCTAAAGTATGTGTATCTTGGGGAGGGTGAGACGTTGCCCATTATTGTTGCATCAAATTTAATGCCAGAGCATGAGGAGGCTTTAATAAAATTACTGCAGCAATATCGCAAGGCTATCGGTTGGACATTGGCTGACATTCAGGGAATTAGGCCATCTTTCTGAATGCACAAAATCATTCTAGAGGAGGGATCCTTTAGAAGTATTGAGCAACAGAGAAGACTTAACCCTGCAATGAAAGAGGTTGTTAAAAAGGAGGTGATTAAATGGTTGGATGCGGGCATTATTTATCCGATTGCAGATAGCAATTGGGTAAGCCCTGTCCAATGTGTTCCTAAGAAAGGAGGTGTCACGGTGGTGAGCAATAAAGATAATGAATTGATCCCAACCAGGACAGTAACTGGCTGGAGGGTTTGCATGGATTACAAGAGGCTTAATAAAGCCACCTGTAAGGACCACTCCCCTCTACCATTTATTGACCAGATGTTGGATAGATTGGCTGGTCAGGCTTACTACGGTTTCTTAGATGGTTTTTCTGGGTATAACCAGATTACCATTGCTCCTGAGGATCAGAAAAAAACCACTTTCACTTGCCCTTACGAGACGTTTGCTTTTAGGCGAATGCCTTTTGGCCTTTGCAATGCTCCAAGAACATTTCAGCGGTGTATGTTGGCAATTTTTTCTGATATGATTGAGTCCACTGTTGAGGTATTTATGGACGATTTTTCAGTTTTTGGAGGGTCTTTTCAAAATTGTTTGGATAATTTAGGTAAGGTGTTAAAAAGATGTGAGGATACCCATCTAGTTCTTAATTGGGAGAAATGCCACTTCATGGTGAATGAGGGCATTGTGTTAGGACATAGGATTTCTAAGAATGGTCTAGAAGTTGATAGAGCAAAAAATGAGGTTATTGAGAGACTAGAACCACCGAATTCAGTGAAAGCGATTCGAAGTTTTTTAGGTCATGCTGGATTTTATAGAAGGTTCATAAAGGATTTCTCAAAAATCAATAAACCTCTTTGTAACTTAGTGTGCACTGATCATGTTTTTGACTTTAATGCAGATTGTAGGAAGGCTTTTGAGACTTTAAAGGCTGCTTTAATCTCAGCACCTATTCTTTGTGCACCTAATTGGAGTTTACCATTTGAGGTAATGTGTGATGCGAGTGATGCTGCAACAGGTGCTATGTTGGGGCAAAGGCAGGGCAAATTTATCCATCCTATATATTATGCAAGCAGGGTTTTAAATGAGGCACAAGTCAACTATACAACTACTGAAAAGTAGTTGTTAGCTGTTGTGTTTGCCTTTGAGAAATTCCGGTCGTATTTGGTTGGATCCAAAGTCACGGTTTTCACGGATCATGCAGCAATAAGGTATTTAATGTCTAAAAAGGATGCAAAGCCAAGACTAATTCGTTGGGTTTTGTTATTGTAGAAATTCGACTTGGAGATAAAGGACAAGAAGGGATCAGAGAATGTCATTGCAGATCACTTGTCTCGTCTTGATCCATCATCATCTTTGCTGAAGCAATCTGCCATTTCAGATTCTTTTCCAGATGAACAGCTTTTTGCTGTTGAGGTCAAGGTAGTGAAGGATGTCCCTTAGTATGTTGATATTGCTAACTTTTTTGTAAAGGGAGTCACTCCTATTGATATGGATTGGTGGCAGATGAAGAAGTTTAAGCATGATGCGAAATATTTTTATTGGGATGAGTCATTTATGTATAAGCAATGCTCTGATGGTATTATTCGTAGATGTGTTTCAGGTGATGAAGCAAAGGATATCCTGGAGCAATGTCACTCTTCGCCGTATGGAGGTCATTTCAGCGGACAGAGGACAGCTATGAGGATTTTGCATTGTGGATTCTTTTGGTCTTCCTTGTTTAAGGATGCCCATTGGTTCTACAAGCAATGTGATGCCTGCCAAAGGAGAGGAAACTTAGGGCCTAGAGATGAAATGCCTTTTACTTACATTTTGGAAGTTGAATTATTCGATGTATGGGGCATTGATTTTATGGGGCCATTTCCCCCTTCTAATGGTAATGTTTTTATCTTATTGGCAGTTGATTATGTGTCCAAGTGGGTGGAGGCCATTGCATGCCATCAAAATGATGCCAAGACAGTAGCAAGGTTTCTTCAATCACACATCTTTGCGCGGTTGAGGACACCTAGAGCTTTAGTAAGTGATGAGGGTACACATTTTGTTAATAATATCTTAACTAAGCTTTTAGCTAAGTATGAGATTAAGCATAGGATATCTACCCCTTATCACCCACAAGCAAATGGTCAAGCTGAAATAAGTAATAGGGAAATTAAATCAATCCTAGAAAAAGTAGTTCATCCATCTAGGAAGGATTGGTCTTTTAGGTTGGATGAGGGTCTTTGGGCTTATAGGACAACCTATAAGACTCCTCTAGGTATGTATCCCTATAGGTTAGTATATGGGAAAGCTTGTCATCTACCATTAGAGCTTGAGCATAAAACGTTTTGGGCTTTGAAGAAATTAAATTTTGATCTGAGTCGTGCAGGAACAATTAGAATGCTGCAGCTTAACGAGTTGGAGGAATTTCGCCAATTTTCGTATGAAAATTCGAAAATGTATAAAGAAAAGACTAAGCTGTGGCATGATAGGAAAATTAAACCTAAAGAGTTTGTCAAGGGTCAAAGAGTTTTGCTTTATAATTCTAGATTGAAATTGTTTCCTGGGATACTACAATCTAAATGGTCAGGGCCATTTATTGTGATTGAAGTTTTTCCCCATGGAGCAATTACTTTGCAGGATGAAAAAGATGGGAGAGTGTTCAAAGTGAATGGACAGCGTGTGAAACATTGTTGGGGAGAGGAGTTTCAGACGAAATATCCTTCCCTAAAGTTGGTTGATAATTGAGAGAGCAAGATTTTTGCGGGAGCATTTAACATAGCAAAATTTTAAGCTCCCAGTGGTTGTTTTTATTTTATTTTGTTGTTATGATTTGGTTGATTCTAATTTGAATTAGGTTAGATTTGGTTTGTTTAAATTTTGCATGATTTATTTTAAATTCGTTGTTTTTTAATTCCGTAATTTTGTAGTAATTCTGAATATTTTTATTATTTTTGCCAGCTTAGTTTTTATTTATTCCAATTATATTTAGTTAGATTTTCAAGTAAGTTTTTATTTTCGGTTATTTGAAATTCTGTTTAGGTTTAGATTTAATAAATATTTTCTTGATTTATTCGATTTTGAATAATAAAAATAAAAGATAAGATTTGATTTGAGCGGTTAGTTTATATTTGAATTTTCGGATTTTATTTTTTTTTATTTTTGGATTTGAATTCCATATCCAAGATTCTTCAGCTAATCTTTTGTTTAGAAGGTTGTTGCAGCAAAGTTATGGCTGAAGCAAATCTTCCGAATAAGAAGGGTTTTATTTTTACTTTTACCGTTAGGATTTTAAATTTTCTGTGGGCCGGTTAATTGCATGAGCCATCTGATGGAGCCACGTGTCAAACAGGGATAATCGAAGGGTTTAGCCGTTGGACAGCGCATAATAATTTACCATGGGCGAATGGAATCCAAGATTTTACCGTTAGTGGTTTAATTGTTCAAATTGCATGCGGTTTTTGAATGGTAAAATCAATTAATGAGGGCAAAACCTTTCGGTTATGATTTGATTTGCTGAAGCTCTATTTATTCCAAACCCTTCGGTAAGTGCTTCTCACTCCATTTTCTTGTTTCAACCTTTGTCGTGTGCATTCTTCTTTCTTTGTTTCGATTTTCTGTAAGTTCTTTAAGTCTCCAATGGCGAAAACGAGAGCAAGAAAAGAGAGGGAGAATGAGGAGGAAGAGGTACCTGTTACCCCTGAAGTACAGAAAGTAAAAGCGAAAAAGAAGAAGACGCCGGAGGAAACAGAAGCCAAAAGAAGGAGAAGGCAAGAAAAGCGGGCTGAAGATCAAGAAGCTGTACAGAAGGTTGTGGAAGACGTTGCTGCCACAGTGGTTGAAGAAGATCCGCAAGAACCAGAGGAACAAAATCCAGAGCAGACTGAGCCGAGAGTGGCGGATACAGAAAGAGTTCAAGAAGAGAATACCGAGGAGATTCGAGAAAGGCAGATTGACGAGGTGCAAGAAGAACAGGCGGAGGTTGCGCCTGAGGAAGGTAATGCACAAGAGCAAGAGGTTCGTGTTGAGGTCATCATGCCAGAAGCACCGAAACGACGCCGGGTGAAGCGAAAGGCTGGGCGCGTTCAGGTGATTCGAACTGATACCCCATCACCACCGTCGTCGGATTCTGAGAAAGAGAAGGTGGAACGAGAGGAACGAGAGAAAAAGGAAGCTGAGGATAGAGAAAGAGAAGAAGCAGCGGAAGAAACTTTGAGAAAGCTTAGAGCAGACAGAGGCAAAGGAATTGTTGAAGCATCGGATGAACCTGTAGAGGAAACAAGAGAAGGACCTTTCCTCCGCTTCATCAATGAGCTTGCTCGAGCAAAATACCGAGAGATGCTAAGAAGGGATTTCTTATTCGAAAGAGGGTTTGGTGACGATCTACCACATTTCTTGAGAGCAGGAATTGCCAATCTTGGTTGGAGTCAGTTCTATGCGAAACCGGACCCAGTGAATTCGAATATTGTTCGAGAATTCTATGCGAATGTTGATAATGCAGAGGAATTTCAGGCCATAGTTCGAGGAGTACCTGTTGACTGGAGCCCAGGGGCTATCAACTCGTTATTCAACCTTCAGGACTTCCCACATGTGGGCTTTAATGAGATGGTTGTGGCACCGTCAAGTGATCAGTTAAATGCGGCGGTCTGAGAGGTTGGAATTGAAGGGGCTCAATGGAGGCTATCCAAAACGGAGAAACACACGTTTCAAGCGGCTTACCTAAAGAGTGAAGCCAATACTTGGTTGGGCTTCATCAAGCTGCGTTTGCTTCCGACTACGCATGATTCAACAGTGTTTCGTGAACGAGTGCTTCTGATATTCGCCATTCTTCGATCCCTGAGCATTGATGTTGGAAAAATTAGTTCGAATGAGATTTTAAGTTGCTGGCGCAAGAAGGTGGGGAAGCTATTTTTCCCGAACACAATCACGATGCTATTCAGCAGGGCAGGAGTGCCCACGGTTCCAGAGGATGTGGTTCTGCTTGACAAGGGAGTCATAGATACGCCCAATCTGGCGCGACTTCAGCGTATGCAGGAGGCACGCCAAGGTGGGCTAGTGTGTGGTATTCATTAAATCCTAGAGCAACTGGCACTGTCGGCCAGTAGGCAAGAGTTTGCTGAAAGGCAAGCTCAAACCTATAGGACCTATGCTAAGAGGAGAGATGACACACTTCGGAGGGCCTTGCAATCCAATTTCTCCAAGCCATACCAGGCCTTCCCTATGTGCCAATTTATTGGTTGCCCTAAAGAAACGAGAGGTGGTCATTTCTACGACCCACAAGAAAATAAGGTGTTTGTATCGACCAACGCCAACTTCTTGGAGGAAGACCACATGAGGGATCATAAACCACTTAGTAAATTGGTATTAGGAGAAGCTACTGAAGAATCACCAAGAGTTGTTGACGAAGCTAGGCCTTCAACAAGGGTTGATGAAAGAGCTAGTTCGTCAGATCCGTCTTGTCCTTCTCAAACGTTGAGAATGCCTCGATGCAGTGGGAGGGTTGTATTACAACCTGATCGCTACTTGGGTTTAACTGAAACTCAGGTTGTCATACATGATGATGGTATTGAGGATCTATTGTCCTATCGATAGGCAATGAAAGACGAAGATAAGGACGAATGAGTCAAAGACATGGACCTGGAAATGGAGTCAATGTACTCCAATTCTGTACGGGAACTCGCAGATCTACCAGATGGGGTAAAACTCATAGGGTGCAAATGGATCTATAAGAGAAAAGGAGATGCAGTTGGGAAGGTACAGACCTTCAAAGCTAGACTAGTGGCAAAGGGTTATACCCAAAAGGAAAGGGTTGACTATGAGGAAACCTTTTCTCCTGTAGTCATGTTAAAGTCCATAAGAATTCTCTTGTCCATAGCCACATATTATGACTATGAAATATGGAAAATGGACGTCAAGACTGCCTTTTTGAATGGTAATCTTGGAGAGAATATCTTCATGTCTCAACCCGAATGGTTCGTAGCCCGAGGTCAGGAACCAAAGGTTTGTAAGCTGAATCTATCCATTTATGGATTGAAACAAGCGTCCAGATCTTGGAACATTAGATTTGATACTACGATCAAATCTTTTGGTTTTGACCAAAATGTTGATGAGCCTTGTGTGTACAAGAAAATCAACAAAAGGAAAGTAGCTTTTCTAGTACTTTATGTAGACGATATCCTACTCATTGGAAATGATGTAGGATACCTCACAGATATTAAGAAATGACTAGCAGCCCAATTCCAAATGAAAGATCTGGGATAGTAAGAACAAAACGCTAACACTGTCTCAAGCAACGTATATTGACAAAATGTTGTCTCGATATTCGATGCAAAACTCCAAGAAGGGATTGTTGCCCTTCAGACATGGGGTACACCTGTCTAAGGAACAGTGTCCTAAGACACTTCAAGATATTCGATGCAAAACTCCAAGAAGGGATTGTTGTGGGCAGCTTAATGTATGTTATGCTCTGCAATAGGCCTAACATATGTTATGCACTGGGAGTAGTCAGTAGGTACCAATCTAATCCAGTGTTAGACCACTGGGGAGCGGTTAAGAATATCCTCAAGTGTCTTCGGAGAACGAAGAACTACATGCTTGTGTATGGGGCTAAGGATTTGATCCTTACATAATACACTGACTCTGACTTTCAAGCTGACAATGATTCAAGGAAATCCACATCAGGGTTAGTATTCATCCTCAATGGGGGAGCAATAGTTTGGAGAAGCATAAAACAAGGATGCATAACAAACTCAACTATGGAGGCTGACTATGTAGCAGCTTGCGAAGCAGCTAAGGAAGCAGTTTGGCTTAGAAAGTTCTTGACTGATTTGGGAGTTGTTCCAAATATGAACGTGCCCATAACACTATACTGTGACAACAATAGGGCTGTAGCCAACTCAAAAGAACCTCGAAGCCACAAACGAGGAAAACATAAAGAGAAGATGTATCACCTGATAAGGGAGATTGTGCAACGAGGACATGTGATCGTCACTAAGATCGCTTCAGAGCACAACATCGCTGATCCATTTATGAAGGCTCTCTCGGCTAAAGTGTTTGAGGGTCATCTAGAGGGTCTAGGTCTATGAGATATGTATGTCGTCTAATCGAGGGCAAGTGGGAGATGTATAAAGGGTATAAGGATTCCCTAGTTCATTGTATTAATTTTAGTATATTCACTTTATGTAATATACAATACACATGGCATTTCTAACTTTAGATTATTGCATTTACATCCCACTAACTAGTGTTTTAGTTCAAGTGGGAGTTTGTTGGGTTTTATGCCCTAAAACTCATAGATAGTGAATGTAACGGTTGACCGAATATTAATGAAATAATATTGATGTATTTTTCCATTAAGTATTGTTAGTTATATTATGTTTGTCTATACCTAAAATAACCCTAATCCAATAAACTAGACATCCTAGGCTGTAGTATGAATTTTGAACTGTATGTAGAGACATATGGGCATCACTGTTCAAGAAACAGCCTGAAAGGTCTATAGTATAGGGATAATACTGGGTGCCTTATCCTGGTAACACTATGGATACGTCCCACTTTGTATTTGATACAAACACCATGATTCAACGCATTCGTGTAGGAGACATGCGAGTGAGGGTATCTTATGTAATGAATTTGCATAAGACCGGACTGCGAAATAGTAACCACTGGTTATAACACCATTAACTAGTTAGGTTTCTATTTCACTAGGACGACCTAGACAACTTAGTCTTAATCCTGAGTTGATTATGGACTCCTGCTCATAAGGGGTTGTCCTTTGATTTGTATGGGTGAGAATGGATAACAATCCGACTCAATAAGCCTACCATTTTGGGGACAAGACCGAGTGGGGAGCTGGGAACATAATCACACAAGATGGAATTCACTCCTTCCAGACTTTAGGCAAGCAGATGGGTGTTCCCTTAAGTGGTGACTCCGAGTCTTGAACAAAGGGTCCTACCCTCTCAGTGGCACGAGAGGGTTTTCTGTTTGATGGTTGGACCAGAAACAGGTTGTTCATTAGACGAGAAATGGTACTTAAGGAAATAGAAGTCACCTAAGGGTAAAACGGTAATTTGACCCAGCTGGTGTTACAGATACTCGTAAAGGACTAACTACTCGTTATTAGTTTATATCCATGGACACATAAAATAAGTCTGCAGTGAGAAGAGTGCAACTGTGAGTCTATAGTGGAATGTACACACAGTTAACGAATACTGATTAATTTGGTTAATGAGTTTGACCAATTAATCTCACATCGTTGGAGCTTCTGATCTGCATGTCTGTTAGGTTCCACTGGTAGCTCATAAAGTAATTTGAGGCAACTAAGTAAGATATGTAATTTGAAAGTGTTCTATTTACCAAGGGAAACAATATAATATATATTGATATATTATTATGAGAGAAATAAATATTTGAAGAAATTTCAAATATTAATATGAATTTGATTCATATTAAATTTTTAGGAATTTGAAAGAGTTCAAATATGAATTAAATTAGTTTAAGGCCTAAAATTAAATTGGGCAAATTAATTAATTCAAGGCCAGAAATTAAATATGTGATATTTAAATGGTGATTGATTAATTGAAAATTAATAAATTATGGAAATAATTAATCATTTATGGAAGTGATTAATCATTTATGGAAATGATCTAATCACTTATGGAAGTAATTAGTCATTTATGGAAAAGATTAACCAGTTATGGAATTGACTAATCATGGATTGATCAAATATGGAATAGATTCAATCAGTTATGGAAATAATTGATTTAATGTGAATATTTTATTTATGACCTTTCTCCTATAAATAGAACACTAGACCTAATAGTTTAGGTGCCCTCTCGCTCTTAGAATCACAAGACAAGACTCTTGCATTCTCTCTAGCCTCCCTCTTAGAGAAAGACTCCCACAAGTCAATTGCCTCCTAGATTTATACATATACCGATGTAACCTTTGTGGTTATTGTGTTCTTGAAGAAGAAAAATTTCAGCGAAGAATCTCAAGGAGGTTGCTGCGTTTTTCGTCGTTAGAGCATCGTTGGCGAGAATCGGTCAAGTCTACAACGAAGGTTTGTAACGGCTACTCTTTTCTTTAATGTTAATTAATATACGACGTGAGGTCCTCTCCACGCGCTTCCGCTGCACCGGGGCTTTCATCCCCTTCAATAACTATTATAAATTTTAATGAATTATCCCTATAACATGCTTCTAATGGTGATAGAAAGCATATAACAATTAGATATTCAAGTGATATATAAAACACCATTTAAGAAATTACCCACATCTAGGTATGTATAACGATTATACTACGATGTCTAAGTGATAAACTCTTTAATACTCGCATCGCTCATGCATGCTCATAAAACCCGGGTTAACTTAACTCAAGTACCGACTTGATGCCCAGGTAGGAGGTGTTTCGTAAATTGTCAGCTTAAATACCTCTAGGCTTAGACAACATCTAACCGGGTGAGTTCTCTTGTAACCTTAGCATTACAAGATATCGACATATTCTATGCAAATTGATCGAGTTTGAGGATCGTTAATCCTATGCAAGCATGCAGTTAGGTAGTCACTCATTTCTTCTTACTTAACCCTCGAACTTCAACATTCAGTTAGGGTAAAATGCAAACGAAGCAGTAAATATGAACCCAAAATCCAAAATCCAAAATCCAGATCGTGCAATTTATGAGACTAAAGTGTGTGTGAGAGAGAGAGAGTTATATCTTATTCTCACCAAGAAAGTTACGGATCTTGATGGACTTGTTGATATCGTAGGTTCTGAGATATCGTTTCACTTGTAGCAGTTTAATTTGTAGAGTGGGAAAAGACCAAAAGCCTGAGATCCTCACACTCTTGAGCTCCACCACTTGTTTCAAACCATATTCATTCAAGAAAAAAGAAAATGAAAAGGAAAGGATTCAGACCAAAATGAAAAGTACTTGAGAAAAAAGCAGAGCAGTAGAACATGCAACAAAGCGTTATGAGCTAACTTGGCTAGCAAATGGATAGCACCATGTGAAATAATGAAGTTAAAAAGTGTTAAATACATCAAAGAGCATGCAACAAACCTTTTAAAAGATAACTATTAAAAATATGTAAAGGATATAAAGCTTTTATAAGACTAATTAAAAGCACTATTGGAACCAAACTCACACTAGAAAGCCTGAATGGACAAAACTTTGGCTTTTCTTTATGACCATATTTAAGCAATTGAGCACCCTTCTTTAATGCAATTAATATTCATGCAAGATGAAATCAACCTTGTAACTACCGCAAAGAGGAAAATGAAATTATAATTTCAAATCAACTTATCCTCTCATCTTCGTGTATGTGGGTGTGTATCAATTATCAACGAAGTGAATTTGAAGAGTTTAAGCTTTCAACACAAGAAGATCGCAACCGCCAACCAACATTCAAATAGTTCCAAGAGAAAATAAAAATTACCACTGAGAAGTAACATTCACTATCAGAATAACCTTCCCCATGCATAGACTAAGACTCACATGACTCACATAATTCCCACGAATATCCTACAAACAAATCCATTTTCGATCTCAAAATTCAGATACTCTCAAAGTCAATGGCCAACTAAACCAACATTTTCCGAAGTAAAAACGAATTATAATGAAAACGACTTAAACAAAGAAACCTAAGTCGGTGAAATGAACAAACAGTAATAAATAAATAAAAAACAAAGACATTCGCTCTCTATTTAAAGCCAATAATCCCAAATATTTCAATATTACATTTGAGATATTTCCAAAATGAAGTCCAACTTATCCAAGAAAACCTAAGTCGATGAAACGAACAACAACAAACAGAGGATTTTCCATCTCACATTAAAAAGCCTAGGGTTTCTCAGCAACCAAACAAATAGAGTAAATGAAAAAACAAACGGAGGTCATACCTTGATAGTGAAATCATAAATGGAGTTGGAGGACTCTTCATCCATAATCAGAAGGAAAGAGGTAGAAATTTGGCCTGTGCGATAGTAATATAGTAATTAAATGCCGATAAACATAGAAACAAGAGGTAACTCACATTACCGAAAACGTAGCACGAAAGAGCAAAGATAAGATCGAAAGACGAAGAACGGAAGAAAGACGACATACATTCGAGGGAGGCTGTGGCGACACGGAAAATACAAGTAAAATCATGTGAATTGAACACAAACAAATATTTTTCCTTCCAAACCTAAAACATAATCAAGCAACATGTGAATTGAACACACACTCACACTGCCACCAAATTATAGAAAGGCTTTGGAGGTCAGTGTTTTTTCTGGCTTTTCTATTTACTTACCTGATACCTCTGTGATAATGCTCCCAATTCTTGTGTCTCATTTTGCCCAATTTTTAAGTAAAATTTAGCTATATTTTCATCAAGCTTTCAAGTTTCAAATGACATATTTTACTCTTAGCTCCAATCTTATGGTTAATCATTGGTTATACTTGAGCTTTGTTAAAAATTCTCATTTCAATTTTTTATTCACGATGAACAGGTACGACTTCATATATCTTTAAGCCAATTTAATTTTCATGTCGCACTTCAAAAAAATTTATCCTACTTCAAGTAAACCCATGTTACAAGCTACATGTATCAAATTTAATACCAAGTTTGAATTGGGAAGTTTAAGATTTATGTTAAATACAACATGAAAATTTAACACAAGAAAAAGAAATACTAGTAAAATGTTTGGTATCCACAAAAACTAGGTAATGGAACACATTAAAAACTTGTTTCTTATCAGACACCTCTGCCATAACTTAAAGCAAATACATTCATCAAACAAAAGCAAGTCCTATTTTACAGAATCAAACAGCCAAGATTAGCAGCAAGCTAAGTTGATGTAAAAATAGCCAAAACTATAGATCACAAAAGAACAATCAATACTTTTTTCCCTTCCTTCAAAAAATCCATTCAACTTAATCAACCTCCTCACTGTGACCAAACAAAGATCGAAAAGATCATAAAAAAAACCTATTCGAAACCATATTTGAACAAATCAATAGGAAAATTATTGAAAATCAGAAATTGCAAGTTGAGAAATTCCAGTTCATTCGCCAAATCAAAAAAGAAAGAAGAAAATCGAACAAAATTGGTTCCAGAACAAGTAGTTAAAAGTTAGGGGGAAAAGCCGAAAACACCGAAGAAATTCAACTTTCAATCAATATTTACCATCCAAACGCTTCACAGCTCATTTCACTTTTTTAGCACAACCCTCACAATGCATATTGAACTGAAAGATGACGGCGACGACATTGTCGTCCTTCTTCGATCGACATCGCATGCCTTCTTCTCCCTGTCATTCTTCTCACCTTCAACTTTCTGAAATCAAAATGAAGACCAAATTACAGTAAAATTCATAGCAATAAAGAAAGGGTTGAGAGGGAGAAGACATCTGGGAGAATATTGATTGAGAGAGAAGGGGAAAACGAGAGAGAACCAAGGAGAGGGAGAAGACGAGAGAGAACTAAGAGAGAGCGAAGTCGGAGAGGAGAGGGAGGTATGCAGCTGTGGTCAGTTGAGAGAAAAGGAGTCGAGCGAGAAAGGGTTGAGAGGGAGAGAGGAAATCAAGGGTTTCATTTTTTTCCCAGATTTTCTTTCTTTTTTTTTTTAAAAAATAATAATCGGCTGTTACATCATACCATGCCTGACATTAAAAGGTCTTCCCAAAATTTTCGGGCCCGCCTTTTTCACTCGTCCGACATTATATATCCAGCGTGTTTTTGCCCGACATTATATGCCCCTCCGTGTTTTTTTTTTTTGTCCGACATCAAAAGTCTAATTTGTTGTAGTGACATTACAATTTTTATCAAGAAATTGAATGGAAATTGTGTTGGGATTGGTGCCCTAAAACTCGTAGATAGTGAATGTTAAACAAAATATTATATACTTATTCGATAATGTGAAGTCATTTCTGAATAAAGTAAATTGCACATTTAATAACCCAAATCCAATAAACTAAGATCCATGGCTATAGGATGAACACTTAAGCTTTATGTAGAGACATAAAAGTGGATCAAGCTCGAGTAATAGCCTAAATGGTCTATAGTATAGGGATAGGGCTGGGTACCTTATTCTGGGGACACTATGAGACGTGACCCACCTTATAGATGGTATAGACGATGTGATCCTAAATCGTCCATGTAGAGACATGCGAGTGGGGGCGTCCTATGCAATGAGTTTGCATAAAACCAGGACCGAGAAATAAGTCGCTCTCGCTTTATAACACTGTTTACTGACGAGACTGACTATTTCATGTGATGACCTAGGTAACTCGATCTTAATCCTGAGCTAACTATGAACTCCTGTTTATTCGGGCTTATCCTTAGATCTGCATAGGTGAGAGTGGCTCAGTATCGCCGACTCAATAAGCCTCCCATTTCAGGGATAGGAACGGGAAGATAGCTGGGGACATAGTCGTGCGAAAAGGAATTCGCTCCTACCCGAATTAGGGATAGTAGAGAGGTTGTTCCCTTAAGTGCTGACTTCGGGGCTTGAACAAAGGGATCCCGCCCTCTCATTGGCCCAAGAGGGACTCGGTTTATTGGTTGGACCATAAACCAATTGTTCATTAGAGGATCAGTGGGACTTAAGGAACTAGAACTACTATAGGGGTCAAACGGGCTTTTGACCTAGCTATAGCTACGAACAACCTGTGAAGGATCGACTTACTGAACATGGTTAAATCAAGTGGACGGAAATATATCTATAGTGAGGGGAGTGCAACTATCGGGCTATAGTGGAGTGTCCTGGTAGTTAACGAATGTTGGCTAGCTTGGATAATGAGATTAGTCGGTTAGCCTCGAATCGTTGGAGCCCATGATCTATAGGTCCATTAGGTCCCCCTACTAGCTCATATCGGATTAAAGCCTAGAACATATTGATAGGATTCTTTGAATCGTTCAAAATCGGGAAAAAGGGTATTATCGTAAAATTGTGTTTGACACAATTTTTTTAATTATGAATTAAATTAGAAAATGAGAGATAAAGTATTTAAAAGTGTTTTAAATACCATATATATGGATTAGGAATCATATATGATGGAATGCACAAAGTTGGTATGATTAATTGGATTTAATCATTTGATATTATTTGGAAAAAGTTTCTAATTAATTACATAATATTAACTTCAATTGGGAATTGAAATTAAAGTTAATTTGCAAGCTAGAAATCACATTTTAATCTAAGATAGTGGATTTAGTTGGATTCCCACTCTTGCATGGTGATTCAAAGTGGAAAGACAACTCATTCATGAATTCATGCATGTGTTTGTTAGATGAACACCAAGAATCCACTATAGCTTGCATCTCCAACATGTGTCTTGCTTCTTGAGGCTTCCCCTTGCATGAGATCACTCTATAAGTAGAGTGTGAATCAGAATGAAGCTTAAGAGAGCCATTTCCTTACTGTTATGCTGCTGGAATTTGGACTCAAACTCTCTCATCTTCACATACTTCTCTATAGCTTGATCCTTCAAGCATTCTCTATCTTTGACGTCAGCATCGCGACGCTGTTCCATTTCTTGCTGAACAAGTCGCACTGACGTCATAGCGTCGCGACGCTGTGACGTCAGCATCGCGACGCTACCCCATTTCCAGGCCTATAAAAGGCGCCCCTTGCTCCCCATTTTTGCATCATCCAACAATCCATCATCCTTCCATTTCCTCTCCTTTAGTCTCCTTTCAAGGCTCCTAAAGCCTTTTTGAGGGTCGAGTGTGAGATTTTTGTGGAAAATTTTGTAACGAGCACTTTAGGAGGCTCGGGAGCGTTGTTCGAAGGGACTCTAAGCGCAAGCAGCGGGGTTCTCGACGGTCACTTTCCTTACTCTTATTTGCTCTATTTTATGCTTTATATCATGTACATGTGGGAATTTTTTACCATGTTTAGCTAATCCCATTTGGGGGTCTTGGAATGAAAGTATATAGATAATTGTTATTCTTAATTGCCTATCTCTTGTCCATTTACTAGTTATTTGTATGGATGTTCGTAATGCTTTATATTACCTGACCAATTGTATAATGCACTGATTCCTAATGGAAACTCGACGGAGAGAAATTAGGATAGATCATAATCCATGCAACTGAGTTTAACTGCTCGTAGTGACAGCGAGATTAGTTGGTTAGACTTAGATTCCTAAAATGAATCAAAACTTATTAATTAACGAATTTAATAGCGCTAAGGACACTTAGGTTATTAATATGAGTTAATTACAATTAGGGAAAACCGAAAGGAGAACCTATGTGATAGACGGAGATTCTAGAATTATAATTAGTCGGACATTGAGATAGGATAATTAAAATAATTAATTAGCTATATTCTGATTTTCAAGACCCCGTTTCTCACTAGATTCTTTCTCCGCTTCTTTATTTTTTATCAATTAAATTTGTTTAATTGTTTTATTTCTTGATTTGTTTTAGCATGAAGTGTTAGCTCCTAAATAATATTTCTTCTAAGTATTTTTAGTGATCAAATTAATTATTTTGCTTAAATACCGTTCTTCCTCCCTGTGGATTCGATACTCGGAATACTTTCCGTTTTATTATTACTTGTGGCCCGTGCACTTTGCAGCCATAAAAAATGCTATCTTTTTCCTATATATTTTGGCTAGTTTTGTGCGTTAATTCTGAGCTTTAATGTCTTTTTATGTTGATTTTGTAGAAAATCGAGTTCGAGATGCGAAACCAAGAACTTTACCAATTTTGGGTATAAAAAGAAGACTGTGGACCATAAAAGAAGAAAAAGCAAAGAGAATATTTGACGTGGAGGCCCAAAAGCCCAAAAGAAATGAAGATTGAAGGCAAAATCCACGTGTATGGCTTCTAGAAGACCTAGCGTCGCGAAGCTAGGTAGTGTAAGCGACAAGAAAAGACTGACGTCACAGCGTCGCAACGCTGTGCGTTTTGGGCAGCAAGATACCTCCATTTCCTCACCTATAAATAGCCCCATTTCCAATGGTTCAAATCATCCCATTTTGGGGAGTCCTCCCCTAACTCAAAAATAGAGAAAAAAACATAGTAGAGTTGTGAAGAAAAGGTGGAATTAATCGAGGTTTCAAGGCTCGGGAATCGACATGATCGGGACGGGAGCTTGGGATCAACATATCAGTTATTTCTTACTTACTTCTTTGTAATTCCTTATTGTAGTTTGAGTTAGGCCCACGGATCAAGATCACTTGGCCAAAATTATTTCCATTTGTGAGCAGATCTTGAGACCTAGGGTCGTTAACTTAGCTTATTGGATATTGTAGCACAATTACTTGGGTCATGTGATGAATTTCTTCATATTTCATCTATGCAATTCATGCTTAATGCCTTTAATCCTTGATCACAAATTGATTGATATGTTGGTCTAAATTGATACTTGACAGAGAGAAGTTAGATTAGATCCAAATTGCATGGCTAACAATTGCTTGGAACACAAGAGTGAAAGAGAATTGAAAGAGAATTGTTAGAAATTTAAGATAAAGTTGCTTAATGCCTTACTATGATTAACTAAGGAAATGGACACATAAATTAGTTATGTTAGTATGAGATGTGGAAGAACTTGAAAGAGAAATCCGCTTATAATTACTTCTAGATTTATGAAATTGAAGATTATTAGTTACATGCATCCATGTATTTGAGCTACATATCCAAAAAGCTAGTTAACACCCTAGGCCAAGTTCCCTGAATAGGATATTTCCATTTTTTGTTGCATGTTTCTTTTTAATAGTTTCTTTAATTTTTGCTTAATCATTCGAGTTAGACTTCTAAATAAAATTGAACATGATGGTTCTTGGTAATTAATGGATATAATTCAAATTCCCTGAGGATTCGATACTTGGTATTACCTACCGTTTTATTTTACTTGCGGCCCGTGCACTTTGCAGTCATCAAGTTTTTGGCTCTGTTGCAGGGGAATTTGTTATTTTTCCATTAATATTGAGAATTAAGTGTTTGATTTTAATTTAGAAATTTATTTTTCTGCATTTTAATTGTTAGTTTTAAAGTTGTGAAAAAAAAATGTGGAGATATAAGGTGGTTAATTTGTTTCTTTAAGATTTAATCATGGCATATCAAGAAGACAAAGCGATTAGAGATTATTTCTTGCCTGAATTACCGTTGAACTACTCCAGGATATCCTTTGAGCCAATTACTGCCGAGCATTTTAAGCTCAAGGCTAGTCTCATTCGAATGGTAAAAGAGAACGTTTTCAAAGGTCATCCATCAGAGGATCCACATAAAAATCTAAGAACATTTTTGGATATCTGTGGAACAGTAAAAATAGGTGGAGTTAGCCCTGATGCTATTCGCTTGCAATTATTCCATTTTTCTTTGCAAGATAAGGCTAGCGATTGGTTAGACTTGCTAACACCAAATAGTATTTCTAGCTGAAATGACTTGGTTAAGGCCTTCCTTACAAAAAAATTTCCATTAGCCAGAATTACAAAGCTCAGAACTGAAATTGGTATGTTTAAACAAATAGAGGAAGAGCAATTATATGAGGCTTGGGAAAGATATAACGACATGTTAAGGAAATGGCCACAACATGGATACCCTGACTGGGTTCAGATACAACTTTTCTACAATGGGTTAAATAGGGATTTTAAAACAATTCTTGACACAGCGGCGGGAGGAAACTTCTTAGCCAAAACTGTCAAGGATGCTCGAGCCCTAGTAGATGAGTTAGCTTTGACAAGTTACCAATGGCCGTCTGAGCAACCAGAGTCAAAATCTAAAGGAAAACCAAGTAAGACTGATGAGGTGAGTGCCTTAAAATTTCAAGTCGAAGCTCTAACCAAGGTTCTAAACAAACTCTCAGGATCAGAGATTCCAAGTTTATTTAAAGTTGAAGTAAAAATGGGAATCTCAGCCTAAGGAGATAGTCCTAGAGAAGAAGAACCCTTTGGAAGAAATGTTAGGAAACTTCATAAATGAGACTAGGAATTTGATGATATATCTGTAAGGAACAGTGTCAACAATGCAAGCCAGAGTAGAGAAACGAGATCTTGTCATTAGTAGGATGGAAGCATTCATGAATCAAATTCAGGTAGGAAAATTCTCTAAACTCTCTGCCATGGACCCACAAGAGCAATGCTAGAATGAGACCTTAGGGTTAGGGTTCTCATAACCATTCCTTTTATAAGAGAGGAAACCCTAATGTGAGGTTAGGAAACAATCTTGACCGTTAGATCAAGATCAATTAATTAATTGATTAAATCAATTAATTAAATGTGAATTAATTAATCATATTAATTAATTAATCTCATGCACATTTAAATCTTATTTAAATGTAATTTCCTCACATAATATATAGTTTAATTAACTTAATTAAATCGCATTTAATTAATTCAATTAAACTAGTCAATTAATTAATTCCAATAATTAATTAATTTCATAATTAAATATCACCCATATTTAAATAATTACTCATTAGAATCATATTCTAATAATTCCCTCATAGACTATAGTTTAATTAAATCTCATTTAATTTAAACTGAATTGAATAATTAATTAATTCATGATTAATTAATTCATCTTCTAATTAAATACCATATATTTAATTAGACATATATTTGAACTCTTTCAAACATATATTTGGAGATGGCGTCTAGACGTTGTCCTTGGCGTCTCGACGCCGACGCGAATGTGATGCGGAGTATAAAGTTCGTGGCGTCGAGACGCCGCGACGTTTTCTATAAATATTAGGTCGTTAGGTTAGAATTTTGGTCCCTTTACGATTTGTTTCGTCTCTTTTACTTTCCAGCCTCTGTTTAGACCTTGTTTGGTCATTATTTATGCAATCGTTTGTATTAGTTTATGCTTTTACTTTGTTTATGAGTAGCTAAGCACCTTTATATCATTGGATTGCGATTATGCCTTGATTGCTATTAAGTTTTGCTGAGTTTTCTGGTATTTTAAGTTTTGTTCTTATTGTAATCTTATTGAGTTTTGCATGTTATCCCGTTTAAACCAATACATGAGACTAGTCTATTAGGCTTGACAACCCTATACGATTACTACTTGTGTATTCTATCAATTATTCTTAGATAACCACTAGGCTGAGGCAAGCCAGTCACTACGAGTGACGACCCTTGATGGGCCTAGGATGCATGTTAAAGGTTGTATGAATTAGATTTAAATTGTATTTAAATTTAGTTAATACGATTCCGGACCCACGATCCTAAAGCGGCTAGTTTAAGTAGGTAATTGAAATATTGCTTATTCTAGATTAGTTAGATATAATTTAGTGGCCATTGCGAGGTCTCAGGTGGTTGCTACTTTATGTATGAGGGGTGGCGGTCGATAAAGTTAAAAATTGATTAATCTTGTTAATTGCAGAATTCACGGTTAACGGATTAATTAACACAGGTTAGTGTAGAGGGGTCCTCCGAGTAACCAAGAAGCCAACCGGATTAATAAAAATCGGCTTAGAATGATTTTTAGAGAAAACTAGGAAGCCAAGTAAAATAACATTCAAGCATAAGAAATCCCAATCCAGCGATCCTCTTTTATGATATTGATTTTTGTTATATTTCTCCATTGCACGCTTAATTCTGTCTCCTTTACATTCAGCATTTACTTTTGCTTTGTCCTGCTTTCCAAAACCCCTCCTGTTTTATTAGCACAAAATTCTGCATCTGCTAGATCCACTTCCTTGTGTTCGACCCCGGCTGCTATTTCTACAAAATAGTTAAAGTGTCGTGGATTATAAATTTATTTGACAACTCGAGTCTCGACAGCTCGCACCCGTCACTTTGACCAGAACATTGACGAACCATGTGTTTACAAGAAAATCGTCAATAGTTCAGTAGCTTTCTTAGTTTTGTATGTGGATGATATCCTACTAATTGGAAATGATGTAGGTTATCTGTCTGACATTAAAAATTGGTTAGCAACTCAATTCCAAATGAAAGATTTGGGTGATGTTCAATACATTCTTGGAATCCAAATTGTTCAGAATCGTAAGAACAAGATGCTAGCCTTGTGTCAAGCTTCTTATATCGACAAACTGTTGGTTCGATATAAGATGCAGAATTCCAAGAAGTGCTTATTACCTTTCAGGCACGTAACTCAATTGTCTAAGGAAAAGTGTTCTAAGACCCCTCAAGAAGTTGAGAACATGAGACGTATTCCCTATGCCTCTGTCATAGGTAGCATAATGCATGTCATGTTGTGTACTAGGCTTGACATTTGTTATGCAGGAGGCATTGTCAGTAGATATCAATCCAATCCAGGATTTGATCACTGGACTGCCGTTAAGAATATCCTCAAGTATCGTCGAAGAACGAGGAACTATATGCTCGTGTATGGCGATAAAGATTTGATCCTTACAGGATACACTGATTCTGACTTTCAAACTGATAAAGATTCGAGGAAATCTACATCGGGATCAGTATTCACTCTTAATGGAGGAGCAATAGTTTGGCGTAGCATCAAGCAGAGATGAATTGCAGACTCGACCATGAAGGTCGACTATGTTGTTGCTTGCGAAGCAGCGAAAGAGGTTGTATGGCTCAGGAAGTTCTTGACCGATTTGGAAGTCGTTCCAAATATGGCATCTGCCTATCACTCTTTATTATCATAACAACAGAGCAGTTGAAAATTATTAAGAACCTAGAAGCCATCTCCTCGGTGCACTATCTCATCAGGGAGATAGTGCACCGAGGAGACGTGATTGTCACGAAGATAGCATCGGAGCACAACATTGTTGATCTATTCACGAAGGCTCTCACAACTAAAGTGTCTGTGAGATATGTACGAGAAATAATTAAGGGCAAGTGGGAGGATTGTAACTGGTATTCAATGTCGTGATATATTGGGTTTATTTATGCCCTAGTTTATTGTATTTGTACATTGTAATATTTTTTATGTAATATACATGTATTTATTGAAGGATTGGAATTCCATAATTTCGTAAAGCGGAAGCGTGATTGGGACCGATTCGTAATTAATTTTGTTTAATCTAAAATACCAATACATTGGCAACAATCTTAGAGCTATTCTGAATTTATATTAAGGCTAAGCATACAAAAATATTAGATCTAAATCTAATTTATATAGTAACAAATTACTTACTCTCGTTGACGACTCAGATTAAATTCACCAACTGCTTGTGAAATAATCACGAGCTACTGCGAACACCACCACTATGGCTACACCGGTATGACTCTGAGATTTCTAGAGGTAGGAGACTGGTGGGAGTCTAGAGGGAGCCTTCAAGGGAATTCTCTAAGAGTAGGAGAATGAATGGGATACCTTTCACCCCACCCCAGGGGTCCTATTTATAGGAAAATGCCAAGACCTTTTCCTAATAGGAAAATGTCATGAATAAGATCAAATATATTATCTTATTCATATCTAATTTTAATATATAATTAATTAATTCCATAATTAATTAATTACCCAATTAAATATCACATATTTCATCTTAGGGATTTTATTAAATTATTTATATTAATATGAATCCAATTCATATTAATTATTTGAACTCTTTCAAATATTTTCTATCAAGAATTAATTTTTAAATTAATTCAAAATTATATTATAAAGTTTCATAAACTTGATAATTATAATGTATCAATATACATTTTATGGTTCCCCAAATAAATTGAACACTTTCAATTTACAATTTATACTTAATTGACTCAAGTCTCTTTACGAGCTACCAGTGGGACCTAATAGACCTACAGATGAGAAGCTCCAACGATACGAGACTAATTGGCTAAACTCATTAACCAAGTTAGTCAACATTCGTTAACTGTGGGTGACTCCACTAAAGACCCACAACTGCACTCTTCTCACTGTAGAATATTTCTGTGTCCACGGATATCGACCAATGGAGTAAGTCAGTCCTTCACGTGTGTTCGTAACACCAGCTGGGTTAAATTATCGTTTTACCCCTAGGTTACCTCTGGTTCCTTAAGTACCACTGATCCCTCTCTAATGAACAAGTTGTTTAGGGTCCAACCACTAAACAGGAGTTCCTATCAGGCCAAGAGAGGACGATGCACCTTTGTTCAAGCCCCAGAATTAGTCCTTAAGGGAACAAACATCTACTTATCCCAATAGGGGAAGAAGTGATTTTCATCTTGTACTGTTATGTTCCCAGCCCCCATTCGATCTTGCCCCTGAAATGGTAGGATTATTGAGTCGGAAAACTGGCCACTCTCACCCATACAAATCTAAGGACAATCCCTCCTGAAAGGAGTTCATAACAGACTCAGGATTGAGAATGAGTTACCTACGTCATCCTATTGAAATAGAAACCTAAACTAGTTAACAACGTTACATCTAGTGGTTACTATTTCGTGGTCCGGTCTTATGCAAACTCATTGCATAGGATACCCTCACCTGCATATCTCCTACATGGATGCTTTAGATCATTGCATCCGTAGCAAATACAAGATGGGTCGTATCACATAGTGTCACCAGGATAAGGTACCCAACCTTATCCCTATACTATAGACCTTTTAGGTTGTTACTTGGACACCGATCACCGTATGTTCCCTCATACTAGTCCAAGTTTCATTTAAACAACCTTGGATCTTAGTTCATTGGATTTAGGGTTTATTAATGAAAACTCGATTATTCAATAACCAAATTACTGAATCACTCAAATAACACTTTATTGAGATCGATTAATTTGTTTCATTTACTATCTACGAGTTTTAGGGCATAAAACCCAACATTTATATACCCACTGCTGTTATAGATTATTGTACATCCCACTAAACTAGAGTTTTAGTGCAAGTGAGAGATTGTTGGGGTTGGTGTCGTAAAACTTGTAGATAGTGGATGAAACAAATAATATACTTGTTCGATAAAGTCACTGTCGAGGTTTGTTCACATAAATAATTAAATAAGTGAATTGCACATTAAATGACCCAAATCCAATAAACTAAGATCCCTGGCTATTGTATGTATACTAGAGCTTTATGTGGAGACATAAAAATTGGATCAGGCTCAAGTAAATAATCAAAACGGTCCATAGTATAGGGATAGGGTTGGGTACCTTATCTTGGGGAAACTATGAGACGCGACCCACTTTGTAGTTAATACAAACGATGTGATCCTGAATCGTTCATGTGGAGACATGCGAGTGGGGGCATCCTATGCAATGAGTTTTCATAAGACCAGGACCAAGAAATAAGTCACTCTCACTTTATAACGTCGTTTACTGCTATGACTGACTATTTTATGCGATGACCTACGTAACTCCATCTTAATCTTGAGCTAACTATGAACTCCAATTTATTTGGGCTTGTCCTTAGATCTGCATGGGTGAGAGTGGCTTAGCATCGCCGATTCAATAAATCCCCCATTTCAGGGATAGGAACGGATAGATAGCTGGGGACATAGTCCTGTAGGATGAAATTCACTCCTACCCGTTATAGGGATAGTAGAGAGGTTGTTCCCTTAAGTGTTTAATCTGGGACTTGAACTTTGGGCCTCACCCTCTCATTGGCCCGAGAGGGCCTCGGCTTAGTGTTTGGACCACAAACCAATTGTTCATTAGAGGATGAGTGGGACTTAAGGAACGAGATGTAACTTCATGGGTAAAACGGAAATTTGACCTAGTTGTAGTTACGAACAACCTGTGAAGGATCGACTTATTGGTTATGGTTATATCGGGTGGACAGAAATATATTTATAGTGAGAGGAGTGAAACTATCGGGCTGTAGTGGAGTGTCCTTGTAGTTAACGAGTGTTGATTAACGAGGTTAAAGAGTTCAGCCGATTAATCTCGGATTGTTGGAGCCCATGATTTGTAGGTCCATTAGGTCTCCCTACTAGCTCATACGGGTTGAACCTTAGAACAGCGTGATGAGAGAATTTGAAACTTTCAAATTTGGTTTAGGGAGTTAACCTCATTTATATATACGATATTATTGACGTAGTTTAATTATGAATTAGACTATGTTTAGAGAGAATATGAAATATTTAAATATCAATCTAAATATTGCAATATGTATGTGATACGTATTTTGGTTCGAATTTGATCAGTGATTCATATTCGTCACTTTTGAGAGAGGTCGGAATAGATGTCGGGATTTGTGTAATTATTTAATTTGGTATTTGATATTAAATCAAATAATTATAATGAATTAAAAAGTTTAATTAATTTAAATTAATTTAATTAAAATTAATTATTTAAATTAATTAGAAATAGAATTAAGAATTATGAATTTTGTAATTCATTTTTTAGGCAAATTCTGTAATTTAGACACCTACCTACATGAGTTTTTCCATTCAAAACACTTGTGACACCTTAATTTCCAGCAATTCACTAGTGACTTTGGTGTCCCTGTGTGGTGAAATAAAGTGTATAATTTCATCCTTAAATAGCCAAAGAAACACCTTAATCAAATTCTGGTTGAGGTGTGGTTTTACTCTAAACTTTCTCATATTATTTACTCTCGAAATTCATCATGTTCTTGGCTCCTACAAGCCGTTCTAAGGCTGAAGGATAGCAGGGAAGACTCTCGTGGTTGTTCGAGATTCGTTCGTGCTTAGAATTCATCCATGGAGCTCGTTGATTTTGTCCAAAGATGTTGATTTATCACTGTGCTCTGTTTTTCGTCTATGTTTCAAGCATGCTTTATTTGTAAAATTAACGAAATTGAACTGCAATTGATCTAAATTGCTTCCGCTAAAGTGTTCTACACTCCTTCGAATTATGGTTTTGTTTACTCATACACTTGAGAAGAAGACAACAAGAGAAACCACAAGGTTAGTCATCTTCAAGGTGTCAAACTCTCAAATTTTGCCTCTTGGGATTTTATGGAATTTTAAATAAAAAATTAAATTGATTTTCCAAATTCCACCAATTAATTTTAAAACTAAAATTAATTCAAATAATTTATTAATTTTAAACAAAATTAATTAAAATAATTAATTAATGATTTTTAATTAATTATAATTATTTAATTTAGTATCAAATATTAAACCAAATAATTCCACCAATCCCGACATCTCTCAAAACCAATTGTTTGAATATGAATCCTTATCCAAATTCTAACCGAAATAGGTATCACATACATACTTGCAATATTTAAATCGAATTTAAATATTTCCAGCACTCTCTATAATTTAATTCATAATTAAATTATAACACGTTATGTATATTGTATATAAATAATGTTCACTCCCTAAATCGAATTTGAACGATTCAAACTCTTCCATCACATTGTTCTAAGGTTTAGACCGTATGAGCTAGCAAGGGGACCTAATGGACATACAAATCATGGACTCCAATGATTCGTGATTAACCGACTAAACTCATTAACCTAGTTAACCAACATTCGTTAACTACGGGGACACTCCACTATAGCCCAATAGTTGCACTCCCCTCACTGTAGATATTTTTTTGTCAACCTGATATAATCATGATTAGTAAGTCGATCCTTCACAGGTTGTTCGTAACTACAATCGGGTCTAATGTCCGTTTTACCCCTGAACTTACCTTTTGTTCCTTAAGTCCCACTGATTCACTAATGAACAATTGGTTTGTAATCCAACCAACAAAACCAAATCCCACTTGGTCCAATGAGAGGGCGGGATCCCTTCGTTCAAGCCCCGAAGTCAGCACTTAAGGGAACAACCTCTCTACTATCCCTAATTCAGGTAGGAGCGAATTCCATCTTTGCAAGACTATGTTCCAAGTTATCTACCCCGTATTATCCCAAAAATGGTAGGCTTATTGAGTCAGCGAACTTGGGTCACTCTCACTCATACAAATCAAAGGACAATCCCGAATAAACAGGAGTTCATAGTTAGCTTATAAGAATTAAGATCGAGTTACCTAAGTCATCGCATGAAATAGTCAATTTCATCAGTAAACGACGTTAAAAAGTGAAATTCACTTATCTCGCGATTCGGTCTGATGCAAACTCATTGCATAGGATTTCCCCACTCACATGTCACAAAATGAATGATTCAGGTTCACATCGTTTGTACTAAATACAAAGTGAGTCGTGTCCATAATGTCTTCAAGATAAGGTAACCAACCGTATCCCTATACTATAGATCGTTTAGGCCATTACTTGAACTCGATCCACTTTTATGTAACTACATAAAGTTTAAGTATTCATAATATAGTCGTGAGTTCTTAGTTTATTGGATTTGATGTTATTTAGGCAAGACCAACACATATATAATCAATAATGCTTTATTGAAATAAAATAACTCTTTATTAACAAACAGTCGAGTGTTACATTTACTATCCACGAGTTTTACGACATAAAACTCAACATTTAATTATAATTGATTAATTAATATAATTAGTTAATTATACTTAATTAATTGTATTAAGTTACTGTTTTTCATTAATTAAAATTAATTAAAATCCTGATAACCAACTCCACGTATGGAGTGTATCTCGCTAACAGTGCATCACTCGGCCTCATTCCATTTGTGATCTCTCTCTCACGATTTCTATCGTCCAAGCAGTTAGAGAAAAATTCTCTCTTGCGTTGTTCTCAAATTCAAGATCCGTTGGTCCCACAACCAAGTTCTTGATCTCAAAGTAATAACGGGAAAGCCTCGTGGTGGTGTTCTTCATACGTTGTTGCTGCACATTTGTCCCTGCACAATCAAGATGCTTTCTTGATTTCAGAGTCGTCACCAACGGTAATAGCTTATCCTTTTAATTAGATTAGATCTAATTGTAGTACAATATGCTTAGCCTAGATATGTCTTAGAATTGTTCTAAATTTGTCGGTGTATTGGTATTTTGGGAAAACCCAATTAAAATACGAATTGGCCTTTAAAACGCTTCCTCTAGGAATTGGGAATTCCAACCCCTTCAACTACATGGACGTTTTGGATCAATGTGTCTGTATCACATACAAAGCAGACAATATCACATAGTGTTACCAGGATAAGGTACCCAGCCTTATCCTTATACTATAGACCTTTTAGGTTGTTACTTGAACGTTGATCTCTATATGTCTCCACATACTTGTTCAAGTTACATATAATCAACCTTGGAACTTAGTTTATTGGATTTGGGTCAATTGTGCAATTCTAAACTTAATACAACAATAACACTTTATTGCATAAACCTCAATGACATTTTATTGAACAAGTAAACAATTTGTTTACATTCACTATCTACGAGTTTTAGGACATAAAACTCAAAATGGAAAAACTATCATTCTAAGCAGCCTTGAAGTCACCCATTCCAACCTCGTGCCTTATTTAGGGGAGTTTTTCTGCTTTCCTTGCATGATTAGTCCCTTTTGTTGCTTTTGTTAGATTACAATGGGGGCCATGTAAGGTATTAGGTTGGGGGTGGAGAGCATTGCATGCTTAGTGATTTTCTTGCTTGATCTCGATGCACCTTGCATCAGGCTAATCTTATATTCATGTTTTGCTGAATTTGTAGACTGCTCTGTGTTTATTGGATTATGGCCATACTCCTGAGTATAGGACCTATTTTTTAGCAAATTTTGAAATTTTTGAGCTTGATTGTTTCGATTGAGTTGTTTTGCCTTAGGAATGATGATGACATTCAAGAAATAGTTTGCATGAGTAAATATTTTGCTTTTAGGTGAATTGGAGACTATGTAGAATTTTTAGAGACTCCATTAAACATTTTCAAAATTTTCTTGTCTAAATTCGCGTTAATGCCCTTTCTAGCGTAGTTTTGTGAGTTTTAGATGGCCTTAAAGGATTCGAATTTTCGTTGTCACCTAGATAGGAGATGCGCAATTTGCTTACCACAAGTGTACGGGTCAAGTAATAATATAGTGTTTTGGTGATTAAACGAGCGTCGTCCTCTTGCTTGGTTTTCTAACAAATTAAGTACCGTGTATAATCTTGTCCAATTTTATTCAGGGAGCAAAACTTAATGATATAGATAAATTTAAAGACAAAAAACATAAAATAAAGGTGGAGACTCAAATGGAAAGACTCTTAGGGAATTTATTTTACCTATTGGAGTTGTGGATCAATCGCTAGAATATGTGAACATGCACAGATTCATAAATCTAGGATAAACTATTATCATAGCTATCTCTCCTGAGCACAACTAATTCTCATACATGTAATAAACCCAATATCCCTATCTAAGTTCATTAACATGCAAGGAATTAGGTCTAATCCTTTAACAATTTCTAAGACCATCTCTCATCTCCCGATCTCAAGATTATCTTAGTTATGCACAACATAATCTAAACTAAATCCCCTCTCCCGAGCAAGACTTAGAGAAAACATCATTCAATTCATGGCAAATGAATCAAAAACATTAAGAGTAGAATATGCATAAATGAATTCAAAGCAATACATAACCAAGGAATAATCCATCAACGCCCAAAGGGCTACATCAATTCCTAAGACAATCAAGCTAGCTACTCATAGTCAAAGAACTACAAATAAAAATTGAAAGAAAAACCATAAAAACAACAAGAGGTAAGGAAAAGAAAAGGGATAAACTCTCGAATCCGTTGAAACCGCACGTTCGCGCCACGATCTCCACGTCTTCAAGCTTGATTCCCACTCCTAGGCCTTGCTTCAGCTCCCACCAAAGGTCTCTAGTCGAAATTAGGGCTAAAATCCAACCAAATGGACTCCCTTTGGTCGTAGCACATAAGATTTTATATATAGAAGTTTTGTCGATAGCGTCGCGACGCTGTCCCTTGTCGCCCAAATGAATAAGGGAATATCTCGACAGCGTTGAGACGCTAAAGGGCAACGTCGCGACGCTGTCGCCTTTACCGCCCATTCTGTTTAAGGAAATTTTTGCAGTGTCGAGACGCTAGCTCTCAGGTGTGCCTCATTTGTAAGCCTCCAACTTTGATCTTTTTCTCTTGTTTGGCCTCTTTTAGTGTCCCGAACACCCCGATTAACTCCAATTTCTCGATTTAGCTCCAATAATTAATTCCTACAAAAAGAACATCAAAGTGCATTAAATTGGCCCAAAATCACTCAAAGACTAACTTACATATATCGGGAAATATAGCTCGTTATGTGCGCTATCAAACACCCCCAAACTTAAGCTTTTGCTATTCCTCAAGCAAACTAAAAATTTAGCCTAGGTTGAAAATAGATGCAACAAACATAACTCATTCCTCAAGGCTCACAAGTCAATAATCAAGCAATCAAGAGACATGCACATAAGGCCCAATGAAGGAGACAAATCAAATTTTTTCCAAAATTAACTTGCACAAGCAAGATCTAACCTAATTAGATTATACTCTAATAACTCGGGATTGGATTATTAAACTCTCAACTCATCTTCCCTCTACACTGGCGCTAAGGATTCAATAATTAGCCAATGAAACAAATTAGTTTTTTTTTATCCATACCTAGGTGCTTTTAAATTACAATTCAATTAAGCAATTAAAAGTGGCACTAGCTTTCACACACATCTATTGTAGGGACCCATAACCCGAGTTTAACTGTTGGTTGGCCTAACTGATCACAATAGGGGTAGCTCTTTTTGCCTAAAACATTATTATACATTGCATATTGTGCACAAGCCATGACATAATTTTCTTTCAAAAGTAAAGACAATAATTATTTTTCTTTATGAGCATGATAAGCATATATTCTTTTCTTTCCTCCTAGGTAAGATTGAACATGCTAATTTGCATCAATTACCTCTCTAGCTCTTCCCTACACCGATCGAGGTGACAACAAGCATATGAACCTAATAATTTGCTCATTAGCATTTAAGTTCAATTCTAACCAAGGAAAATACTCCACTAATGCAACACATCTCCTAAATTTTTTTTTAAAAAGTCTCCCTTTTTGGGGCACTCCTGCTAACAACTCATCAAAATCTTAAGAATTTACAAAAGAGCCTATCCTAGGAAGTCATAATAATGCAAAAATAACATCCATAAACAACCACATGCCAAATTCACAATTAGCTCAAAAGTATAGCCCAAACTCAGATTCTCGGCTCAATAAGAAACGAATTCCACCACTAAACTTAAAACATGCATTGTCCTCAATGTATATAAAAGTAAAACATATTCAAGTATGAGAACAAGAAAAGAGTGGAAGGGGTGAACAATACTGCCCTGGAATGATGATGACCTTTCATGATTGCTAGGAGAGACAAGAGCACGGGACTACTACAAAACAAAAACAACAAACAAATCAAAAACATAGAAACTAAAACAAACTAACTTGGGTTGCCTCCCATAAGCGCTTGTGTAATGCCTTTAGCTCGATGTGCTCGTGCGGACTTTCAAGGCACATAAAAATTCTCATATTTCTTCAGGTCCTTGTTCCTTGAATCGATAAAACTAACTATTGCTAGCAAGCTTACTAGTTTCTCATGGGCCCTTGAAACATAATTATTTTTTGTATTTTTTAATAAAATAAGCATAAAAGGAGAAAGATCAAAATAAAGAGACTCTGACTCTAAAACTGACTCGTGAGAATAGAAAAAAGAACAATCATAAACTATAGAGGATGGAGAAGATAAAAAAGACGAAAGCTTTTCAACCTCAAACTCTTCCTCCTGAACTTCCTCTGACATTACAAGCTCATTTTTCTTTTTCTTCCTCACAAGCAAGTTCTTGATAGGTGCTACAACTCTCCAATTCTTCCCCACTATCTATGCAACTTACCCCTAAATGCTCAACCTTAGCAATATCGAAAGAATTAAGCTCTTGGATGGGTGCCAATGAATCAGTGGCCACATGAATCACTAGACAACCTATGGAAGTTTATCCCACCTCATTAAAATCCTTTGGGGTATGAAGTCCTTTTATAAGTTCATCCAATTGTAGACTCCATGCTCTAGATTCCTCAATATAATTTTGAACTAAGCTTTCTACAGAAGAATTTTCTTTTAAAGGGGTATAACTTGAAAATGAAAACTTGGAAGATAGTGTTGGTTCTTCAAGCACAGATTCCCTAACGGGCCACCTAAAATTATAAAAAACCATTCAAATCAACTAAGGCATCAACAAATAATTAGGCTTTCAATTAGATGCAAACACCAAATAACATCACAACAAGAACAAAGGACTAAGACTCAAACATAAAAGGGAAGAAAACAAAAAAGGAAAGCAACAACAAATAAGGAAAAGACAATTAAGGAAAAAATCCAACAAATAAGAAAAGCACTAAAAATAGGAAACTAACAAATATGGAAACAAAAGAAAAAAGAAAAAAAAATGCAACCACCAAAAAAAGAAATAAAAAAAAAATACACCCTAAATTAAGACCGAACAATTTTTTCACAATATCAATTTAACTAATTATGCCAAACCCTGGCAACGGCGCCAAAAACTTGATGCGCAATTTGCTTAACGCAAGTGTATGGGTCAAGTAATAATATAGTGTTTTCGTGATTAAACAAGAGTCGTCCTCTAGCTTGGTTTTCTAGCAAATTAAGTACCGTGAATAATCTTGTCCAATTTTATTTAGGGAGCAAAACTTAATGATAAAGATAAATTTAAAGACAAAAAGCATAAAATAAAGGTGGAGACTCAAATGGAAAGACTCTTAGGGAATTGATTTCACCTATTGGAGTTGTGGATCAATCGCTAGAATATGTGAACATGCAAAGATTCATAAATCTAGGATAAACTATTATCATAGCTATCTCTCCCAAGCATAACTAATTCTCATACATATAATAAACCCAATATCCCTATCTAAGTTCATTAACATGCAAGGCCTTAAGTCTAATCCTTTAACAATTTCTAAGACTATCTCTCATCTCCCGATCTCAAGATTATCTTAGTTATGCACAACACAATCTAAACTAAATCCCCTCTCCCGAGCAAGAATTAGAGAAAACATCATTCAATTCATGGCCAATGAATCAAAATAATTAAGAGTAGAATATGCATAAATGAATTCACAGCAATACATAACCAAGAAATAATCCATCATAGCCCAACGGGCTACATCAATTCCTAAGACAATCAAGCTAGCTACTCATAGTCAAAGAACTACAAATAAAACTTGAAAGAAAAGCCATAAAAACAAGACGAGGTAAGGAAAAGAAAAGGGATAAATTCTCGAATCAGTCGAAACCGCACGTCCCCGTCACGGTCTCCATGTCTTTAAGCTTGATTCCCACTCCTAGGCCTTGCTTCAACTCTGACCAAAGGTCTCTAGTCGAGATTAGGGCTAAAATCTAACCAAATGGACTCCCTTTGGCCGTAGCACATAAGATTGTATATATAAAAGTTTTTTCGACAACGTCGCTGAAGGGAATAAAAGTCCCCACGCAGCGGAAGCGCATCGATTGGACCTTACGCCGTATATTAATTAACATTAAAATACCGTTACGAAAACTCAAACAAACTTTAAACACTCTTTAAAGTTGCTGGAAAATCAATTTAAACATGCTTAAAAATAAATCTAAATTTATTTTCATGCTTTTCTAAAGAAAGAAGGAAGAACCGTTACAAACCTTCGTTGTAGACTTGACCGTTCTTCGCCAACGATGCTCCACGAACGAAAACGCAGCAGCCTCCTTTTCTTGTGATCGCTGGAAATTTCTCCTTTGAATGACACAATAACCACAGAGGTTACACCGGTATGTCTCTAAGTCTAGGAGGCAAAAGACTTGTGGGAGTCTTTCTCTAAGAGGGAGGCTAGAGAGAATTCTAGGTCTTGTCTTTGAGAGTCTAAGAGCAAGAGCAAGAGTGTCAAGTGTCATGACCAATTAGGTCTAGTGTTCTATTTATAGAAGAGAGGCCATGAATAAAATATTCAATTAAATCAATCTTTTCCAAAATTGATTCAATCTTATTCCTTAATTAATCAATCATGATCAATCAATTCCATAATTGATTAATCTTTTCCACAAATGGCTAATTACTTCCATAAGTGATTAGATCATTTCCATAAATGATTAATCACTTCCTTAAGTGATTAATTATTTCCATAATTGATTAATTCCCGGTTAATGAATTCTTTAATTAATTAACCACCAATTAAATATCACATATTTAATTTCCGGTCTAGAATTAATTAATTTGCCCAAACACATTTTAGGCCTTAAATTAATTAATTCATTATTTTGAACTCTTTCAAACTTCCATAAATTTATATTTGAACTTCTTCAAATATTAAATTCTCTCATAATAATATATCAATCTTCAAATATTAAATTCTCTCATAATAATATATCAATATATATTATATTTGTTTCCCTTAGTAAATTGAACATTTTCAATTTATTATTTAGTTGCCTCAAATTACTTTACGAGCTACCAGTGGGACCTAATGGACCTGCAGATCAGAAGCTCCAACGATGTGAGATTAATTGGTCAAACTCATTAACCATATTAATCAATATTCGTTAACTGTGTGTTCATTCCACTATAGACTCACAGTTGCACTCTTCTCACTGCAGACATATTTTCTGTGTCCATGGATATAGACCAATATCGACTAGTTAGTCCTTCACGAGTGTCTGTAACACCAGCTGGGTCAAATTACCGTTTTACCCCTGGGTTACCTCTATTTCCTTAAGTACCAATTCTCCTCTAATGAACAACCTGTTTGTGGTCCAACCATCAAACAGAAAACCCTCTCGTGCCATTGAGAGGGTAGGGCCCTTTGTTCAAGACTCGGAGTAACCACTTAAGGGAACACTCATCTGCTTCCCTAAAGTCGAGAAGGAGTGAATTCCATCTTGTACGATTATGTTCCCAGCTCCCCATTCGGTCTTGTCCCCAAAGTGGTAGGCTTATTGAGTCGGCATATTGGCCACTCTCACCCATACAAATCAAAGGACAATCTCTCATGAGCAGGAGTCCATAATCAACTCAGGATTAAGACTAAGTTGTCTAGGTCGTCCTAGTGAAATAGAAAACCAACTAGTTAACGGTGTTATAACCGGTGGTTACTATTTCGCGGTCTGGTCTTATGCAAACTCATTGCATAGGATACCCCCACTCGCATGTCTCCTACACGAACGCGTTGGATCGCAGCGTTTGTATCAAATACAAAGTGGGTCGTATCCATAGTGTCACCAAGATAAGGCACCCAGTCTTATCCCTATACTATAGACCCTTTAGGCTGTTTCTTGAACAATGATCTCATATGTCGCTACATATAGTTCAAGACTCATATTACAGCCTTGGATGTCTAGTTTATTGGATTAGGGTTATTATTAGGCAAAGACAAATATAAAATAACTAATAACAATTAATGAAAAATATATCAATATTGTTTCATTAATATCCGGTCAACGGTTACATTCACTATCTACGAGTTTTAGGGCATAAAGCCCAACAGTCGCGACGCTGTCGCTTGTTGCCCAAATGAATAAGAAAATTTCTCGACAACGTCGAGACTCTAAGGATCAGCGTCGCGACGCTGTCACCTTTACCGCCCATTCTATTTAAGGGAATTTTTGCAGCGTTGAGAAGCCAATATGGCAGCGTCTCGACGCTAGCTCTCTGGTGTGCCTCATTTGTAAGCCTCCAACTTCGATCCTTTTCGCTTCTTTGGCCTCTTTTAGTGTCCAAAGCACCCGATTAACTCCAATTTCTCGATTTAACTCCAATAATTAATTCCTACAAAAAGAACATGAAAGTGCATTAAATTGACCCGAAATCACTCAAAGACTAACTAACATATATCTGTAGGGATGAAAGCCCCAGCGTAGTGGAAGCGCATCAAGAGGTTCTCACGTCGTATGTTAATTAACATTAAAATACCAATACAAAAAGGCAAAATGTTACTTTAATCACGCTCTAAAGTGTTGTACACTTATTATAAACATGCTGAAAAACAAGAACAGTAAAACTATTTTTACTTTCATGCTTTTCAAAAGAGAGAGAAAGAATCGATACAAACCTTCATTGTGATGTTGACCGATTCTCGCCAACCTCGTTCTTATGTAGAAAATGCAGCAACTCCAAGGAACTTTTGCTGGAATTTTTCTTCTCCAAAAACACAATAGCACTGAGGTTACATCGGTATATCTCTAAGTCTAGGAGGCAATGGGCTGGTGGGAGTCTTTCTCTAAGAGGGAGACTTGAGAGAATACAAGAGTCTTGTATTGTGAATCTAAGACTGTTGGAGCAAATAGGCACTCAAACCTTTAGGTCTAGTGTTACATTTATATGAGAAACGCCATGAATAAAATATTCGTTTAAAATCAATTACTTCCATAACTGATTTAATCTTTTCCATGACCAATCAATTCCATAATTCATTAATCTTTTTCATAAATGATTAATTACTTCCATAACTGATTAAATCATTTCCATAAATGATTAATTACTTACATAAGTGATTAATCATTTCCATAATTGATTAATTTCCAATTAATTAATCACCAATTAAATATCATATATTTAATTTAATGTCTTGAATTAATTAATTTGCCCAATTTAATTTTAGGACTTAAATTAATTCATATTTGAACTATTTCAAATTCTCTATAAATTTAATATGAATCAAATTCATATTAATATTTGAATTTCTTCAAATATTTATTTCTCTCATAATAATGTATATCAACATACATTATATTGTTTCCCTTAGTAAATTGAACACTATCAATTCATATTCATTACTTAGTTGCCTCAAAATATTTTACGAGCTACCAGTGGGACCTAATGGACCTGCAGATCAGAAGCTCCAACGATATGAGATTATTGGTTAAACTCATTAACCAAATTAATCATTATTCATTAACTGTGTGTACATTCCACTATAGACTCACAGTTGCACTCTTCTTACTGCAGACATATATTTGTGTCCACTGATATAGACCAATAACAACAACTTAGTCCTTCACGAGTGTCCGTAACACCAGCTGGGTCAAATTCAAAAATAAATTTTTTCAATAAAAAAATATTGCCACGTTAGCAAACCGTTAGTTTTTAACGGAAAAAGGGATGGAGGGACCAAAATGCTACTAAATGTAAACCTCAGGGACTAAGTTGTTGAGTTTGAAAACTCAGGGACCAAAATGAAACCTAACTCAAACCTCAGGGACTAAAAGTGTATTTTTTCCTAAACTTTATTATTATGAGAGAAATAAATATTTGAAAAAGTTCAAATATTAATATGAATTTGATTCATATTAAATTTATAGGATATAAGAGAATTTGAAGGAGTTCAAATTTATGAATTTGATTCATATTATAGAGTTAATTAATTGAAGACCTGAAATTAAATATATGATATTTAATTGGGTAATTAATTAATTGACTAATAGAAGGTGTGCAATTAAATATATGATATTTAATTGGTGATTTTTTTTAATTGGTGATTAATTAATTAAAGAATTAATTAATTAAAAATTAATCAATTATGGAAATGATTAATCGCTTATGGAAGTAATTAATCATTTATGGAAATGATTTAATCACTTATGGAAGTGATCAATCATTTATGGAAAAGATTAATCAATTATGGAATTGATTGGTTATGGAATTGATTAATTATGGAAAAGATTAAATCAGTTATGGAAATAATTGATTTTAAATGAATATTTTATTCATTGTTTTTCTCCTATAAATAGAACACTAAACCTAGGGTTTAGGAACTACAACATATGGCCACCATAAGGCCCTCTCATATTCTCTCAACTCAAGAACTCTAGAGAGAAATTTCTCTCTAGAGTTTTTCCCATTCAAGATTAGGTAGTCCCACAACTACGTTCTTAATCTCAGAGTTATAGCGGGGAAGATCAATTGGTGGTGTCCCAATTGTTGACACTTGGTCCCTATGAAATCGATAAAGAATTTCTTGATATTTTAGAGACTATAACGACGGTATGTTTGCTTCTCCCTATTAGATTTAGATCTAATATTTTTGTATGTTTAGCCTTAAGTTTGTATAGAATTTGTTCTATGTTTTTTGCCAATGTAATGGTATTTTTGGATAAACAAAATTAACTACGAATCGGTCCCAATTACACTTCCGCTTTAACGGAATTGGAGAATTCCAAATCCTTCAGATGTGTGGTTGGCTCCCAATGCCACCTATGCTTGAATTATCTGAAAATAAGACAATTAAAGAATAAGATTCCTCTAACAAACTTAGATTAGCGGTAATAAGATAACACGAATTAGGTGCTATCAAATATCCCCAACCTAAATCTTGTTAATCCTCGAGCAAGGCAAACACACAAACAAAAAGGAAAAGTTGTACATATATTTGCAAAGTAATTTAATCCTCAAAGCTCAAATAATTCAAAAACTAAAGCAATCAAGAAACATGCACATGAGACCCAATGGGGAGACAAATAAAAAATTTTCAACGATAATCTTGCAAAAGAGAGTTCGATCCCACCTAAAGAGGATTTTACTAACCTAGGATTGATTTATTAAGCTCTCATCCTATCTTCCCCTACACTGGCACTAAGGTCCCGCTAAAAGGTCTAAATGGAACAAACTAGGTTGCTTAATCTTTGCTTAGGTGCCTGAATAAAGAATTCTTTTTTTTCCTTTTGCATTTCTTTTTAGGGTGGGGCACTAGCTTTAACAATACAATGGAGGGACCCACAACCCGAGTTTAACCCTTGGTTGGCCTAACTAATCACACTGAATGCAGCTGTTTTCACCCCTAAACACTCATAACCGAAGCAAAGCATGCTTTTTCTTATGAAAAAATAAACCAAGCAGAGATGAACACAAAAATTATTTACACATAAGCTCACTTCACTTATTTTACCTCTTTTTTATGGCAAGCGAATTTTCTTTTTAATCTCCTAGGCAAGACTCCACACACTATTTTGCAAAAAATTCAGAGTTTCTCATTAAACCTTGCACCTATCAGATTGACAACAGGAATATGAGCCTAATAACTTGCTCCCAAGTGTTCAAATCCTACTCTAAAGCAAGAAAGACACCCAACTTATGCAAGATATATCCAAGAAAAATTTGAAAAAGGCTCCATTTTGGGCCACTCACGATTACAACTCATCGAAAGCTAAAAATTTTGAAAATTTTGAGCCTATCCTAGGGAATCGCGCTGGCCCAACACACAGATGCTTAGGGCCCAACAGAAAACATACCTCATCCCCAACCTACAAGGTTACATTATCCTCAATGCAATTAACATGAAAAACAGGGACAAATGCGTAAGGAAAGAATAATAAACTTTCCTAAAATTAAGCTCGTAGGTGGAAAGCATCTTTTAGTACAACATAAGAGCACGTCTTAGCACCGCCAATCTAAAAAAAAGAAACAAAGGCAACTAAAAAGAATCAAAAGCAACCTATCAAAAACAAATTGGAACTAAGAACAGGAAATGGCAGAAAGCAAAAAAAATTATTGAGTACAAATATTTAACGTTGCTTGCTCGACGAGAGTCTCCTCGTTTTTTCTTCTCATGGTGGTCTCTCTCCACAAGTCCAGACCACATTATTTTTGGAGAATTCCTGTTTAATTAACTTTGAGGCCTGAGAACAAAGAATTAGTAGAAGCAGAGATAATTTTTGAAGCAGAAATAGACTGGCAAAACACTCGCTCAGCTCTAAGTTTGGAAGATGAAACTTAGTGACACCACCAGATTTGTCAGTAAAAGTAACCTGGTGCTCGTCAACCACATCAACCAACTCACCCTCAATATCAAGGCATCTAACAGCAGAAACATGCATTTCATTGTCAGTAATCATGAAAGAGTTTAAACTAGACGCACTACAATAATTTTTAAATATGCCGACGTTGTCTACGCCGACGCAACAGTAGATGTCGGCGTATATATGTCTACGCCGATGCAACTGCATCGGCATAGACCAGCTAAAAAAAGAGTGGTCTACACTGATGCATTGTTGCGTCGGCATAGACAACTTAAAAAACGCAACCAAAAATGCGCGATTCGTATATTTACACCGACGCAACTTTGGTCTAGACAACTTAAAACAGATCCCAAAACATGCGTTCTGTCTATTTACGCTGACGCATTGGATGTCTACGCCGACGCAACGTTGCGTCGGCGTAGACCCTTAAAATAAAACCCTAACCTTCCCTCACAGATCAGTTTTTCGCGCCGCACAACCTCTTTCCCTCGAGTTTCCTTCGTGTCGTCGGGTGATTTCCATCGATATTTCGGTTGGGCTTTTGATTTTAGGTAATGTTTGATGTTTTTCTTTGCTTATTTTGGTTTTATAGGTTGAGTTTGTCATTATCTTCAATTTTTATTTGCGTTTTCGTTTGTTTTGTTTGGGTTTTCTTGTTGTTTGCTAGTTGTTTGTCGTCATTGTCATTCTTTTACTTTTATTATGATTTTGAGATCAGCTTGTTTTATCTGTTTAAGTTTCTCATGTGGTAACTTGTAAGATCTGTTTCATTCATTTTAGTTTGCAGATTGCAGATCCATATACTTCTTTGTTATGATGTTTTTCTTGTTCTTTTCCTTATGTTTATGAGAGAAAAGAGAGAAAATGTTTGCTGTTTTGTTTGGGTTTTCTTGTTGTTTGCTTGTTGTTGGCTGAGTTGTTGAAGGAAGCTCAAATAGTTCAGTCTTTGAAAATCTTGGTTTTCTTTTGTACACAATCTTTGACCTTCTGTTTCGGTTCTGACAATTTTTTGTGGAAGAGACAATAGGGTTTGTGCAATGGTTTTAGATAGATTTTATTTTGCCTTATTTCATTGGTTTAATTAAACTTTGTTTCTGTGTAATGGCGTGGAATTGAAACGATTACAAGGTTTACTTTTTGTATGTATTTGAGAGTCTTGCCATGGCAAGTGGCCAGCCATATATACTTCAAAATACTTTTTAAGTTTCAAAATTTTTTAATGTGCATGAGCAAATAGTTAACTAGCACGATCCATTAAAAGGTTTCAAGTTTAAATTCTCTAATCCACATATAATAAAAAGAATATTTTTAATTAAATACCTATTTAGTAAGTTTTCTAGAATACTTTATTAAAGACAATATCATATTATTGTAAATGTGTATGAAGTCTATCATCCTTAAAACTCATATAATTATAACTTAAAGTTTTCTTAAAAAAAAAATAAGATACTTATTGCATTATAGGAGATAAACCATAGGAAGTTGGGTAGATATTAGGTTCTTTTTTTTGGGAACATCGTTTGGATGGGCTTTTAGGATTAAATTCATTATTCTGTTATAGGAGATAAACCATGGGAAGTTATGTGTTTCTTTAACTGTGAATTGAAGACACTATTCAATGCATGTTTCAAATATTTAAGTTTGCAAGTGGGGGGATTTTGATCATTTGGCATTATTATTATGTGTGTATAATTCTTGTTTAATTTGTAGTTGAGATTAATTCCTTCAGATCTTATGTTCATTATTATGGGAATTTATTGCTCTAGCATAATTATCAGCCTTAACCTTCTAATTGAATGGTTAGGATTAAATTTCTAGCTTTTTTCTTCTTCTTCTTGTTATAGGGTTGTGTAGTTTTAGTAGTTTTTAGATTATACACATTAACCTTTCTTGAGCTACTAATCTAGCTAATTGTCTTTTAGGTGTCTTTTTTGTTTCAAAGTAACGACTTTGAAACAAAAACTGGATTGTTTAATTAAGTAGCCATTAGTTGTTTGGTTTTTGTGAGTTGAGGGATGATTTACTAAAGGTTTTGAGGATGTGAGGGTAGCTTTTCTAGTTCACTTGTTATGCTTTGTTTGAAGGTTTTCTAATGTGGGGGTGGAATACGTCTCAAAATTTAGATTCCCTTAGAATATTTAGACCGAAAATCTTGTAGTGATGCTCGATCATACATTGGGTCAGACTCTATCATGTAATATTCTATCGAAGATGCATGACGACTCTCAATATCATAAAAAATTTTAAATGCAAGGTCTTGTCCAGAGAGCCTACTGATACAACTCCCTCATCCACATCAATAACTATCTTGGCAGTCTTCATAAAAGGACGACCAAGATGTATCGTCTTGGAGGAAGGAGAGAAATCAGGATTAGGAATATCTAAAATATAAAAATCAGCAGGAAAAACCAAATCCTCTACCCTAACCAGTACATTTTCAACAATCCGAAGAGGTTTAATGCATGCCTTATCTGCTAACTGTATGACTATGCCTGATGTCTTAATGTCAGTCAAGCCTAACTCTCTATCAACAGAAAAATGCATGACATTTCTAGAGACACCTAAATCAAACATGGCATATTTTATCTTATAATGTCCGATCATACAAGTTATTGTAAACATGTCAGGGTTAGAACGCTTAGCAGGTAAGTCATCATATAATAAAGCACTAACATTTTCAGTGACCTCTTCTTTACCTGAGGGCATTTTTTTACCTTCATACCAAGCTCTAAGGAACTCGACGTAGGCTAGAATTTTTAGGATCGCCTCAAGTAAGGGAATGATCACCTTCACACTCCTGAAAACATCAAGATCATCCTTCACACTCGTAGTAACAAGGTCAGTCAAATACACATGAGGGTAAGAAAAAGAATCCACTTCATTCAAATTAAAAAAATTATTAGCAATAGAAGAAAATCCTGGAAGACAACCTGGTTTGGCCACTCCACTCCATATAGCGCTCACGTTCGCTTTCGAGTTCACCTCAGGTTGAGTAGGAAGCTTTCCAGAGCTCTTGCTATCCATCTTGCTGACTTGAGTTGCCAGTTGGGTTATTTGGTTTACCAAATTCTGGATTGCGTTCCTGGTCTCCTCCTGAAACTGTAGGGAACTGTCAGTAAGTTTCTTTAAAGCCTCATCAAAGGACGTAGGTGAGGTGGAGGAACTTGAAGCATGATTCTGTTTAAACATGGGGGGCAGCTGTTGGTTTCCATAACTGAAATTCGCGTGGTCCCTCCACCCTAGATTATACGTGTTACCGTATCTGGTTCCCATTAAACCCTCCAACATCATTCACTTCTTCTCCTTCCTGGAGCTGGGGGCAAGCATCGGTAGTATGGCCGATCATCGAGCAAAACCCACAGACTTTTGCCTGCACCTGTCCTATACATAGGGAGCGAACAAGCTTAGTTAATTCACTCATTTCAGTGCACATATTGCTTACCTCGTTCTTTGTGGCGCCCTGAACTAGCACGACAGGTCCTCTCATTCCAAACTGTTGAGAATTCCCAGCCAGACTAGAAATTAATTGCCTTGCTTCAGCTAGGGTTTTTTTACAAGTGTTCCCCCGCTGGCAGCATCTACCATGCTCCCGGTCCATGGGCAGCAGCCCCTCATAGATGTAATGGATCAGCAACTAATTCGAAATCTGGTGATGTGGGAAGCTGGCACACAAGCGTTTGAACCTTTCCCAAAACTCGTGGAGCGTTTCGCCCATGATCTGCGATATACCATAAATATCTTTTTTGATGTTCACAGCTCTGTTTGCTGGGAAGAATTTCTCCATAAACTTCTTTTTCATTTCGTTCCAAGTTCTGATGGAACCTGAGGGAAGGTAGTAGATGTTGGGTTTTATGCCCTAAAACTCGTAAATAGTAAATGAAACAAATTAATCGATATCAATAAAGTGTTATTTGAGTAATTCAGTAATTTGGTTATTGAATAATCGAGTTTGCATTAATAAACCCTAAATCCAATAAACTAAAATCAAAGGTTGTTTAAATGAAACTTGGACTAGTATGTGGGGACATACGGGGATCAGTGTCCAAGTAACAACCTAAAAGGTCTATAGTATAGGGATAAGGCTGGGTACCTTATCCTGGTGACCCTATGTGATACAACCCACCTTGTATTCGATACAGATGCAATGATCCAAAGCATCCATGTAGGAGACATGCGGGTGGGGGTATCCTATGCAATGAGTTTGCATAAGACCGGACCGCGAAATAGTAACCACTAGATGTAACGCCGTTAACTAGTTTAGGTTTCTATTTCAATAGGCTGACCTAGGTAACTCAATCTCAATCCTGAGTCTGTTATGAACCCCTTTGAGGAGGGATTGTCCTTAGATTTGTATGGGTGAGAGTGGCCAGTTCGCCGACTCAATAATCCTACCATTTCAGGGGCAAGACCGAATGGGGGCTGGGAACATAACAGTACAAGATGGAATTCACTCCTTCCCCTATTGGGGTAAGTAGATGTGTGTTCCCTTAAGGGCTGATTCCGGGGCTTGAACAAAGGCGCGCCGTCCTCTCCTGGCCCGAGAGGAACTCCTGTTTAGTGGTTGGACCCTAAACAACTTGTTCATTAAAGGAATCAGTGGTACTTAAGGAACCAGAGGTAACCAAGAGGTAAAACGGTAATATGACCCAGCTGGTGTTACGAACACACGTGAAGGATTGACTTACTGCATTGGTCGATATCCGTGGACACAGAAATATTCTACAGAGAGAAGAGTGCAGTTGTGGGTCTTTAGTGGAGTGACCCACAGTTAACGAATGTTGACTAACTTGCTTAATGAGTTTTGCCAATTAGTCTCGTATCGTTGGAGCTTCTGATCTGTAGGTCCATTAGGTCCCACTGGTAGCTTGTAAAGAGACTTGAGGCAATTAAGTATAAATTATAAATTGAAAGTGTTCAATTTATTTGGGGAATCGTATAATGTATATTGATGCATTATAATATAAAGTTTATGAAACTTTAGAATATAATTTTTGAATTAATTTCAAAAATTAATTCTTGAGAGAAAATATTTGAAAGAGTTCAAATAAATTTAATATGAATTGGGTTCATATTAATTTTAATAAAATCCCTAAGATTAAATATATGATATGTAATTGGGTAATTAATTAATTATGGAATTAATTAATTATTTATTAAAATTAGAGACCTTTTCCTATTAGGAAAGAAAATATTTGAAAGAGTTCAAATAAATTTAATATGAATTGGATTCATATTCATTTTAATTTTAATAAAATCCCTAAGATTAAATATATGATATTTAATTGGGAAATTAATTAATTATGGAATTAATTATTTATTTATTAAAATTAGAGATTTTTTCCTATTAGGAAAAGGTCTCCATTTTCCTATTAGGAAAAAGGTTTTGGCCTTTAATATATATAGGACCCCTGGGGTGGGGTGAAAGGCATCCCATTCATTCTCCTACTCCCAGAGAATTCCCCTCAAGGCTTCCTCTGGACTCCCACCAGTCTCCTGCCTCTAGAAGTCTCAGAGTCATACCGGTGTAGCCATAGTGGTGGTGTTCGCATTAGTTCGTGATTATTTCACAAGCAGTTGGTGATTTAATCTTAGTCGTCAATGAGAGTAAGTAATTTGTTACTATATAAATTAGATGTAGATCTAATTTTTGTATGCTTAGCCTTAATATAAATTTAGAATAGTTCTAAAATTATTGCCAATGTATTGATATTTTAGATTAAACAAAATTAATTACGAATCGGTCCCAATCACGCTTTCGCTTTACGGAATTACGGAATTCCAATCCTTCAATTGGTATCAGAGCCGATCGTAGATCTAATTTTGTTTCTCTAAAATTTGCATTGGCTATTGGTGGGATTGATTAATGCATAATGTATGTATGGTTTGCATTGAACTGTTTAGGTTAATTTTATGGCCATAGATTTTACTGTTTTTATGTGATTTGATCATGTAAGGGCCCGGTGTTTCGGGTATTTTATGTAAAATCGAGTCCTATGTAAGTCCGGGTCTAGATTAGGTTTTTTATGAGATAAAAATCAGAGAAATCGCGACGCTGTCACGATTATAGCACGCGTTAAGGATTCGCAACAGGACGGTTCAAGGCGGTTAGACGATTCGGTTCACGCGGACTGGCTAGGCTGGGACCGATTTTGTCCGGTTCAGCTGGAATTTGGCTCGGTTCGTGGTTTTCGTAGCTGGTTCGAAGTGGTTTAGGTCGGTTCGGACGGTCTAGACCAGTATTTGGAGCTGCAGAAGGACTTTTAGGATAGAATTTAGCTATAATTATTGTAATTTATGCTTTATTTTATCCTAGGGGCCAAAATTAACCGGTTCAATTCCTATTTATTTGCTTTATGGATGTCATATAGCTTAAATTCCCACCATAGATTAAGCATGTTTTCATGCATATTTATGTTATAATTGTTATAATGTATGGTAATTATGCATGAATTTAATTTCATGAGGTATTTAGTATAATTGTTATATTAAATATATGAAATTGGTGGAGCATGATGCATGACATTAATTTAGCTAAATATAATTGTTATATTTAATTAACGTAGCATGCATGCTTAGGATTATTTTCATCAGAATTCATATAATTAGTTATATTATGAATGAAAATAATAAATATATATCAATGCTTGTTTTCATGTATGATTTAATATAAAATGTTATATTAATTAAATGAAAATTGAATAGCATTGAGCATGACATTAATTAGATTAATATAAGAGTTATATTATATTAATGTCAAATTTCATGTAATTTAATTTCGTGGATGTTTAATTAATATAATCGATATTAATTAAATGAAATTGAAATTGCATGAAGGATGACACCACCTTAGATTAATATAATCGTTATATTATCGTTATCGGCGTCATAATAATATGGTGTTTAATAATTAGAATATGATTGTTATTTTTCCAACACCATAGAAGCATGTTATAGGGCTAATCATTAAAATTTTATAATAAGGTATAAAATTGATTAGAAACCGTCAACCTATAACAAAGAGTTGCATGCAATCATAGGACCTTAGGTTAAAATGTATTAATTTTAAAATGTTTAAAATTAATTAAACCTAAGCTCATTATAATTCTAATAGGATTAGAATTATTTTCTTACTTAGAATTAAAAATAGTTTTAATTGACTAAGTAGGAAAAACATTACTATGATTATAAGGGAACTCCACTGGTTAAGTTCTGTCTAAGGTTGGGGGTACTCAAGATGACGGTTTACGGAACACCTCCTACCTGGGAACTAACCCGGAATACCGGAGTTGAATTAATCATAGTTAAATGTTAGCATGCAATGACACTAGGTTTATTAAAAGAGTTTAATTCACCTAGATCTTTAGAGTAAAGATTTATCATAACTATTGGTTATAAGGGAACTCTATCGGTAAAGTTCTGTCTAAGGCTGGAGGTACTTAAGATGACGGTTTACGGAACACCTGCTACCTGGGAACTGAGCCGGAACTTGAGTTGAATTAACCATAGTTATATTAGCATGCAATGTCTCTAGGTAATTAAAAGTGTTTAATCCACCTAGACATTAGAGAAAAGACCTATATATATAAAAGTTATATACAGGCATAGACTTGGATAGATTCACTTAACCGGAATTTACCTAAGTAATAGACCCTATAATTATAAAAATACATAGTGGGAGGAAATATGTCAAAACAAGATTTTCATAAATCAAGTTTTGCTCTCACGTCCTCAAAAGTTCACAACGTGAGGTCCATGCTTGGCCTCGAGTCACCCTGGGAGTGACCCCCTACGAATGGTGTTTGCATGGATTAATATCAAGGTGAATGAGGGAGTATTTTATAGTAAGTGGGAGCAAGACACGTGTCAACGTATCCTACGGTCTCCTCCATTAGGTTGCACCGTGAGATCCCCATGATCTGCCTGCCAGTCGCCCTGGGAGCGATCACCCTACGGAGGGCTTGATCATGGGAGTCAGAATAACGCAAACTCCAGAAATGGATAGGGTTTCTTAGGTCCATTTCCAACTTTGACTTTCCCTACGGTAGCATTGTTGGGGCCGACCTCTGAAATCTGAAAAATGGAGGGTCACACTTACGGGAAATTGTTGAGGTGTTAATAATTTCCTGACCGAAAAAAAACGGTAGCTAAGAACTATTGGAATATGAGTTATTCCAGGAATAGGGATTGGCTGAGATTATCTCAATTTAGAGGAGGAGTAACTGACTACCCTACGGTAGTTGTTGTTCTAAACCTCTGAAGTATCGTTGCAAAATGAATGTTTATTCTATGGGTTGATCATTACTTTTGCTAAATTGATTGGATTAAAATAATAATATTATTTTGTGTAATGGGTTAATGCAACAATACTTATTAAGTTAATTTGTTTGTTCTATCAGCAATGAAACGTTCTTTGTATGCCTCTAATAACGCCAATTACAAAACTGGTATTTCTAATACAACTAAGAAAATGAACTTAAACACTAAATGCGTGGAATTGGTCTTAACTGAGGACTGTCCTCAAGCCCATATGTCTAATTTATCTGAAATTGTTCATGATGAATATGACATAGACCGCTTAGCACATCTCAGAGAAAATAAATTTGATTTATTGATCATTGAAACGTGTATAGTGGAAAATGATGATACAGCCTGGATCCTTGATTCAGGTGCCACTCATCACGTATGCTCTTCCTTTGAGGGAATGAGCTCCTGGCAACAGTTAGATGCTAGGGAAATGACTCTCAGAGTTGGGACTGGGGAGCTCATTTCAGCTAAAGCAGTGGGAGATATTAAAATGTTCTTCTCCAGGGAATGTTATATGTTATTAGATAACATATATATTGTTCCCAAAATAAAAAGAAATTTTATTTCTATTTCTTGTTTGCTAGAACAAGGTTATTCAGTGTCCTTTTCTATGAATGAAGCTTTCATTACCAAAAGGGGTGCTGATATATGTTCTGCAAAAATGGAGAACAATTTGTATGTCTTAAGACCAATAGAGTCTAGGGCTATTTTGAACAATGAAATGTTTAAAACAGTTGAGACTCAACCAAAAAGGCAAAAAGTTTCTCAAAGTACCTATCTTTGGCACTTGAGACTTGGCCACATAAATCTCAATAGGATTGGGAGATTGGTTAAGAACGGACTTCTAAGCCAGTTAGAACATGGTTCTTTACCTCCATGTGAGTCATGTCTCGAAGGTAAGATGACCAAACGACCTTTTACTGGAAAAGGTTATTGTGCCAAGGAGCCCTTAGAACTCGTACATACGGATCTCTGTGGTCCAATGAATGTAAGAGCTCGAGGAGGGTATGAATATTTCATCTCTTTTATAGATGATTATTCAAGGTATGGTTATTTATACCTAATGAGTCATAAGTCTGAAGCCTTTGAAAAGTTCAAGGAGTACAGGACTGAAGTTGAGAACTTGTTAGGTAAGACCATTAAAAGACTTCGATCTGATCGAGGTGGAGAGTATTTGGACTTAAAATTCCAAAACTATTTGGTAGAACATGGAATATCGTCCCAACTCTCAGCATCAGGTACACCTCAGCATAATGGTGTATATGAAAGGAGAAACAGAACCTTGTTAGACATGGTTCGATCTATGATGAGCTATGCTCAGTTGCCTAGTTCTTTTTGGGGTTATGCAGTAGAGACTGCAGTTTATATTTTGAATGTTGTTCCCTCAAAGAGTGTTTCTGAAACACCATTTGAGCTCTGGAAAGGGCGTAAAGCTAGTTTACGTCATTTCAGAACTTGGGCCTGCCCTGCACATGTGTTAGTAGCAAACCCAAAGAAATTTGATTCACGTTCAAAATTATGCCTATTCGTAGGCTACCCAAAAGAAACAAGAGGTGGATACTTCTTCGATCCAAAAGAAAATAAAGTGTTTGTATCGACAAATGCTACTTTCTTGGAAGAAGACCACGTTAAAGAACACATACCACGCAGTAAAATTGTGTTAAGTGAACTTTCTGGTAAAGCTACAAATGAATCAACTAGAGTTGTTGATGAGGCTGGACCTTCAACAAGAGTTGTTGATGAGCCCAGTTCAGAGGCTGGACCTTCAACAAGAGTTATTGATGAGCCCAGTACATCTGGTCAAGCCCATCCTTCTCAAGAGTTGAGAATGCCTCGACGTAGTGGGAGGGTTGTTATTCAACCTGAATGCTATCTGGGTTTAGCAGAAACTCCAACTATCATACCTGATGATAGGGTTGAGGATCCATTGACCTTTAGACAGGCAATGAATGATGTGGACCATGACTAGTGGGTCAAAGTTATGGACCTATAGATGGAGTCTATGTACTTCAATCAAGTCTGGGATCTTGTAGACCTACCTGAAGGGGTTAAACCCATAGGGTGCAAACGGATCTACAAGAGAAAACGAGATGCAACGGGGAAAGTACAGACTTTCAAAGCTCGACTTGTGGCAAAGGGTTATACCCAAAAGGAGGGGGTGGACTATGAGGAAACCTTCTCCCCGGTTGCCATGTTAAAGTCGATAAGAATTCTCTTGTCCATTGCCACCTTTTATGATTATGAGATTTGGCAAATGGACGTCAAGACTGCCTTTCTAAATGGCAATCTTGATGAGAATATCTTTATGTCTCAACCAGAGGGGTTCGTTGCTCAAGGTCAAGAGCAAAAAGTTTGCAAGCTTAGACGATCCATTTATGGGTTGAAGCAAGCTTCCAGATCTTGGAATATAAAGTTTGACACTACTGTCAAATCTTATGGCTTTGACCAGAACGTTGATGAGCCTTGTGTTTACAAAAGGATTATCAACAGTTCAGTAGCTTTTCTGGTGTTGTATGTAGATGATATTCTTCTCATTGGGAATGATGTAGAATATCTAGCTGACATTAAAAAAATGGCTATCGACTGAGTTCCAAATGAAAGATTTGGGTGAAGCTCAGTATGTTCTAGGGATTCAAATTATCAAGAATCGTAAGAACAGAACGTTAGCCCTGTCTCAAGCATCATATATAGACAAGATGTTGTCTAGATCTAAGATGAAGAATTCCAAGAAGGGTTTACTACCCTTCAAGCATGGAGTTCATTTGTCTAAGGAACAGTGTCCTAAGACACCTCAAGAAATTGAGGATATGAGACGCATCCCTTATGCTTCAGTTGTGGGCAGTCTTATGTATGCCATGTTGTGTACTAGGCCTGACATTTGCTATGCAGTTTGGATAGTCAGCAGGTACCAGTCCAATCCAGGGTTAGACCACTGGACTGTAGTTAAAAACATCCTCAAGTATCTTCGGAGAACGAGGGACTATCAGCTTATGTATGGCTCTAAGGATTTGATCCTTACAGGATACACAGACTCTAAGTTTCAGACTGATAAAGATTCTAGGAAATCCACATCAGGGTCAGTATTTACCCTCAATGGGGGTGCTGTAGTCTGGCGTAGCATCAAGCAAGGATACATTGCAGACTCCACCATGGAGGCTGAATATGTCGCTGCTTGTGAAGCAGCTAAGGAGGCTGTATGGCTACGGAAGTTCTTGAGGGATTTGGAAGTTGTTCCAAATTTGAACTTGCCAATCACCCTTTACTGTGATAATAGTCGTGTAGTGGCAAATTCTAAAGAACCTCGCAGTCATAAAAGAGGCAAGCACATAGAGCGCAAATATCATCTCATCAGAGAGATCGTGCAACGAGGGGACGTGATCGTCACGAAGGTAGCCTCTGAGCACAATATTACTGATCCATTTACGAAGGCTCTCACGTCTAAAGTGTTCGAGGGTCATCTAGAGGGTCTAAGTCTACGAGATATGTACATAGAATAATCTAGGGCAAGTGGGAGAAGTGTAATGGGTATTGTGAATGCCCTAGTTTATTGTATTTATCTATATTTGTACTTTTCATGTATTATACAGTATTAATACAAACTATTATTCCTACTTCAATGATTATTCATTCAATTTTGATTGTTGATGTCCATTGCCCACTAGAGTTTTAGATCAAGTGGGAGTTGTTGGGTTTTATGCCCTAAAACTTGTAGATAGTAAATGAAACAAATTAATCCATATCAATAAAGTGTTATTTGAGTAATTCAGTAGTTTGGTTATTGAATAATCAAGTTTGCATTAATAGACCCTAAATCCAATAAACTAAGATCCAAGGTTGTTTGAATGAAACTTGGACTAGTATGTGGGGACATACGGAGATCAGTGTCCAAGTAACAACCTAAAAGGTCTATAGTATAGGGATAAGGCTGGGTACCTTATCCTGGTGACACTATGTGATACGACCCACCTTGTATTCGATACAGATGCAATGATCCAAAACATCCATGTAGGAGACATGCGGGTCGGGGTATCCTATGCAATGAGTTTTCATAAGACCGAACCGCGAAATAGTAACCACTAGATGTAACGTCGTTAACTAGTTTAGGTTTCTATTTCAATATGATGACCTAGGTAACTCAATCTCAATCCTGAGTCTGTTATGAACCCCTTTCAGGTGGGATTGTCCTTAGATTTGTATGGGTGAGAGTGGCCAGTTCGCCGACTCAATAATCCTACCATTTCAGGGGCAAGACCGAATGGGAGCTGGGAACATAACACTACAAGATAGAATTCACTCCTTCCCCTATTGAGGTAAGTAGATGTGTGTTCCCTTAAGGACTGATTCCGGGGCTTGAACAAAGGCGCGCCGTCCTCTCCTGGCCCGAGAGGAACTCCGGTTTAGTTGTTGGACCCTAAACAACTTGTTCATTAAAGGAATCAGTGATACTTAAGGAACCAGAGGTAACCTAGAGGTAAAACGGTAATTTGACCCAGCTGGTGTTACGAACACACGTGAAGGATTGACTTACTGCATTGGTCGATATCCGTGGACACAGAAATATTCTACAGTGAGAAGAGTGCAGCTGTGGGTCTTTAGTGGAGTGACCCAAAGTTAACGAATGTTGACTAACTTACTTAATGAGTTTGGCCAATTAGTCTCGTATCGTTGGAGCTTCTGATCTGTAGGTCCATTAGGTCCCACTGGTAGCTTGTAAAGAGACTTGAGGCAATTAAGTATAAATTATAAATTGAAATTGTTCAATTTATTTGGGGAATCGTATAATGTATATTGATGCATTATAATATAAAGTTTATGAAACTTTAGAATATAATTTTTGAATTAATTTCAAAAATTAATTCTTGAGAGAAAATATTTGAAAGAGTTCAAATAAATTTAATATGAATTGGATTCATATTAATTTTAATAAAATCCCTAAGATTAAATATATGATATGTAATTGGGTAATTAATTAATTAATTATTTATTAAAATTAGAGACCTTTTCCTATTAGGAAAGAAAATATTTGAAAGAGTTCAAATAAATTTAATATGAATTGGATTCATATTCATTTCAATTTTAATAAAATCCCTAAGATTAAATATATGATATTTAATTGGGAAATTAATTAATTATGGAATTAATTATTTATTTATTAAAATTAGAGACTTTTTCCTATTAGGAAAAAGGTTTTGGCCTTTACTATATATAGGACCCCTGGGGTGGGGTGAAAGGCATCTCATTCATTCTCCTACTCTCAGAGAATTCCCCTCAAGGCTTCCTCTGGACTCCCACCAGTCTCCTGCCTCTAGAAGTCTCAGAGTCATACCGGTGTAGCCATAGTGGTGGTGTTCGCACTAGTTCGTGATTATTTCACAAGCAGTTGGTGATTTAATCTGAGTCGTCAACGAGAGTAAGTAATTTGTTACTATATAAATTAGATTTAGATCTAATTTTTGTATGCTTAGCCTTAATATAAATTTAGAATAGTTCTAAAATTATTGCCAATGTATTGATATTTTAGATTAAACAAAATTAATTACAAATCGGTCCCAATCACGCTTCCGCTTTACGGAATTACGGAATTCCAATCCTTAAGTAGAGCCAATCCTTTGCCTGATCTTTCAATGAGAAGATGAATGCCCTTAGGTTGATTGCCTCTTTTGTCACCCTGTGTGGTCTCATCCTAGAACACACAATGTGGAACTCTTGGAGGTGCTTGTGCGAGTCCTCACTTGCACTGTGATAGGACCAATTTAGTCCTATTTATTTGTCTTTAATTTAAGCTTGTTAGAGTCAATTTTACTCTTTAATTGTCTATTTTGAAGATAAATTGTGCATTGAAGGCATCAGGGATGAATCACAGAAATTGGAGCTAATTCAGATGATTTAGAGAGTTGTCAAGCTACCAAGTCCACGAATCTCGAGGAGGTGAGAAGACCCAAGCAGATCGTGACGAGCCCGAGAAATAATACTAAGGAGTCAAAGGTTCGAGTTCCAAACCGAGCAAGCAACAAAAGAAGACCGAAGAAGAAGTTGAAGCATGCTAGAAAAGGGCATAGCGTTGAGACGCACCCGATTAGAATCCTTTGGCCAAAAGATGTAGTGTCGAGACGCTATACCCAGCGTCGAGATGCTACGACTAAAATATGTATTTAAACCCTCATTTTTATTTCCATTGTAGGTCAGTTTTAGGTTTTGTTTCTGGTTTCTTTTACGATTCCTCTCTGTATTCTTACATTTAGACCTCGTTTTGTATGATTCTTGGTTGATTTTTATAGTTTATTTCCTATTTGATTGTACTTTGTCCCTGAATTTAGTCGGCCTAGTCGCCGTTTGATAGCGCGCATAGCGAGCTATTTTTCCCTGTTCATTTTAGTTAGTCTTTGAACATTATTTGGCTTATTTATCCACTTCAATGTTTATTTTGTAGGAAATTGACTAATGAAGCTAAATTGGAGAAATTGGAGTTAATCGAGTGCTTGGAAAACTAAAAGAGGCCAAAGAAGCAAAAAGAACCAAAGTTGGAGCTTGGCAAAATGGGCATAGAGAGGTAGTGATAACTCTCCAAAAGGGAGTTATTTAGGCCTTATTTCTATCATGATTTGTGTGTCTTTTGTGCTTAATAGGGTTGCTTTTAGATGTATATTATATGTTTTAACCCATTTGGAAGAATGGAAGCTTTGGAAATCATTTTGTGCAGAATATGTTGCTGGGCGACTTGAGGGAGCAAAATCTGTGTTGCAGCAAAGCTGGGAGCAAAACTGCCACGTCACAGCTCGTTAGCCAAATTGCCAAACTGAATTCTGTTGAGTTTTTCTCGTGATAAAGGAGCAAAGAGAGCCCTACACGTGTCCAGGTTGACCTAAGTCAAGCCTCCTATCCTTCTATAAAAGGGAGTAGCCGCCCAAGTAAAAATCATTCCACTTTTGGGAGAAAACATTCCATTCTTGGGAAGTTCCTTCCATCTTTGGGAGCCGAATAGAGGAGAGAGATTGGAGACCACCTAGAAGACCATCATTGCAAGCTGATCGAGGAGATTAGCATTTCCTTTTATTATCTTGTAATTATGGACATGCCTACTCAGATTGTAACGTGTGTTTCCATGCATATTATGAACTAAGTAGCTTAGGCGTTGGTTAGGAACAATGTGATTGTCGTGCTTAACTTTAGTAATATATATTGATTATTGCATCTTGGTTAATTGTTGTGCTTGCTTCTATTTTATGCCCGCCTGGCCAGCCGGTATGAATACCTCTCTCTAGTTTCAGGGATGATTTAGAGAGTGTGTGGCGATTAATCACACTACGATCATTGTGTATTGGTGAACGCCAATGACTGAGCTAGGGATAGCCAGTTGCCTAGTGCTTGATCGGTCATACTTCATTGGGGTTGAAACACATTCCAAAAAATCCGGAGTTCCGGGAGGAATCCGCTAATAATACTGCGAGAGTTTGCATGATCAATAATATTGCTAGAGCATCTTTTAAAACAATTACTGAATCCTGACCAGCGCCTGTTTCTAATCTGTCTGCCTATTTGTTTATTCTTTGTTCTATCATTTATTTTGCTTCAGCATTATTCTTATAAAAACCAATCATTTTTACCATCTTTGAAACCATTAAAGGATTATACAAAATAGATAAAGTGAAAGCTAGTTCAGGCCTTGGATTGATAATACTTATTACTTGCTGCGGACTGTGTATACTTGCACAGAGTCTAGAGTCTAATTATATCTTATTTCTTATTGCATTTTTACTCACTCTAGGGACCCAACAAGTTTTTGGCGCCGTTGTCGGGGACTGAATAAGTTTTTATCTGATCTGTTTCGTGTATGTGTTTTAGTGGTTTGGTGCTAGAACTTTTTGATTGTTTCTTTTGTTTTTGCAGGTGTGAGTTTGGTGCATGAGCGATCCGCCTGGGGTAAGGTTCGAGCTTGATCCAGAAATCGAGAGAACATTCAGGAGAAGAAGAAGAGAGCAGCGTAGAAACCAAAATCAAATGGCTGACGTGTCGCGTCTCCCGTAGGGTCCTGAAGATCCAGCGAACCCCCAGCACAATCGTTTGCTGCAGCAAAACCCACCGCTGGAGCAAAATGAGCATCAAAATAATCAGGCTGAGAATCCTATCTTGGTAGCGAATGATAGGACCAGAGCCATTCGAGCTTATGCTTTTCCAATGTTTGATGAGTTGAATCCAGGGATTGCACATCCTCAAATTCAAGCGGCAAATTTTGAAATGAAACCGGTAATGTTTCAGATGTTGCAAACCGTGGGTCAATTCCATGGTTTGTCATCTGAAGACCCTCATTTACATCTTAAGTCTTTTCTAGGAGTTAGTGATTCTTTTGTAATTCAAGGAGTGCCTAGAGATGCTCTTAGATTAACTTTGTTCCCGTATTCTCTTAGGGATGGAGCGAAGGCGTGGTTAAATTCTTTTGCTCCAGGATCAATTAGGACATGGGATGAGTTAGCTGAAAAATTTTTGAGTAAATATTTCTCACCTAATAGAAATTCTAAATTAAGGAGTGAAATAGTAGGGTTTAGGCAACGTGAAGATGAGACTTTTAGTGAGGCTTGGGAGAGGTTTAAGGAGCTTTTGCGAAAGTGTCCCCACCATGGCTTACCACATTGTATCCAAATGGAAACATTTTACAATGGATTAAACGCGGTAACTCAAGGTATGGTTGATGCTTCGGCTGAAGGGGCCCTTTTGGCAAAGACTTTTAACGAAGCCTATGAAATTTTAGAAAGAATATCTACTAATAGTTGTCAGTGGTCGGATGTTAGAGGCACAAATAAAAAGGTTAAGAGTGTATTAGAAGTTGATGGTGTGTCCACCATTAGGGCTGATCTTGCAATGATTGCTAACACTCTTAAGAATGTGACAGTGATTAGTCATCAGCAGCCGCCAGTTGTGGAGCCTGCTGCAGTGGTGAACCAAGTTGCAGAGGAAGCTTGTGTCTATTGTGGTGAAGATCACAACTACGAGTTTTGCCCCAGCAATCTAGCTTCTGTGTTTTTTGTAGGTAATCAGAGGAATAACCCTTATTCTAACTTTTATAATCCAGGTTGGCGCAACCACCCCAACTTCGCGTGGGGAGGACAAGGGAGTAAATTGCAAGCACAGCAGAAAGTGAACCAGCCGGGATTTGCTAAAGCGCAGGTATTGCCCCAGCAAAATAAGCAAGCTTTGCCCCAGCAAAATTCGGGGAATTCTCTCGAGGCAATGATGAAAGAATTTATGGCTCGTACAAACACCGCAATTCAAAGTAATCAAGCTTCAATGAGAGCCCTTGAATTGCAAGTGGGTCAGCTAGCCAATGAGCTGAAGGCAAGGCCTCAAGGGAAACTTCCTTCAGATACTGAACACCCTAGAAGGGAAGGTAAGGAGCAGGTAAAGGCAGTGACTCTTAGGAGTGGTAAGCCACTGGAAGAAAGCGTAGAGCCTAGTGAAACCAAAGCTGTAGGAAAAAATGGTGATAGAAATGTTGTTGTTGAGAAAGAGTTGGAGACTGGTCAGGGTGCTGGAGGCAGTAATAAAGATGCTGGAGCATCTGGTTCTGTTCCAGATGTGGAACCACCTTATGTGCCGCCCCCACCTTATGTACCACCTCTACCTTTTCCACAAAGGCAAAAGCCTAAGAATCAGGATGGTCAATTTCAAAAGTTTTTAGAGATTCTTAAGCAGTTGCATATAAATATCCCTTTAGTAGAAGCTATTGAGCAAATGCCTAATTATGCTAAATTCCTTAAGGATATTTTAACTAAAAAGAAGAGGTTAGGTGAGTTTGAAACTGTATCCCTCAGTGAGGAATGTAGTGCTATTCTTAAGAATGGGCTACCACCCAAGGCTAAGGATCCAGGATCATTTACTATACCTGTGTCTATAGGTAGAAAAGATTTAGGTAGAGCACTCTGTGATTTAGGTGCAAGCATTAACCTTATGCCTCTTTCGGTCTATCGAAAGCTAGGTATTGGTGAAGCTAGGCCTACCACAGTCACACTCCAATTAGCTGATAGGTCTATCACATATCCAGAGGGTAAAATTGAGGATGTCTTAGTAAAGGTAGATAAATTCATATTTCCTGTTGATTTTATTATCTTAGACTATGAGGCTGACAAAGATGTCCCTATTATTCTAGGTCGTCCATTTTTGGCTACTGGTAGGGCGTTAATAGATGTTCAAAAAGGGGAATTAACAATGAGAGTCTGTAATGAGGAAGTAAAATTTAATGTGTTTAAGGCCATGAAGTATCCAGACGAGATGGAAGATTGCTCTTTCATTAGGATTCTGGAGAGCACAATTGTTGAGACAGCAATTCGGGATTCGACAAATAAGCATTTGGAAGATCATGGAGAGGTTAGTGTAGAGGATTTAGAAGTTTTTTCTTTAGAAAGAAAAAATGAAAAAGAATTGTTTAGGTGTGAGGATGTTTTTGAGTCTTTAGATTTAGATCAAAGAAAGGCTCCCCCGATTAAGCCATCCCTGATTGAGGCACCTATTTTAGATTTGAAGCCCTTGCCAGATCATCTAAAGTATGTGTATCTTGGGGAGGGTGAGACGTTGCCCATTATTGTTGCATCAGATTTAATGTCGGAGCATGAAGGGGCCTTAATAAAATTGCTGCAGCAATACCGCAAGGCTATTGGTTGGACATTGGCTGACATTCAGGGGATTAGCCCATCTTTTTGTATGCACAAAATCACTCTAGAGGAGGGATCCTTTAGGAGTATTGAGCAACAAAGAAGGCTTAACCCTGCAATGAAAGAAGTGGTTAAAAAGGAGGTGATTAAATGGTTGGATGCTGGCATCATTTATCCAATTGCAGACAGCAATTGGGTAAGCCCTGTCCAATGTGTTCCTAAGAAAGGAGGTGTCACTGTGGTGAGTAATAAAGACAATGAGTTGATCCCAACTAGGACAGTAACTGGTTGGAGGGTTTGCATGGATTACAGGAGGCTTAATAAAGCCACCCGTAAGGACTACTTCCCTTTACCATTTATTGACCAGATGTTGGATAGGCTGGCTGGTCAGGCCTACTACTGTTTCTTGGATGGTTATTCTGGGTATAACCAGATTACTACTGCTCCTGAGGATCAGGAAAAAACCACTTTCACCTGCCCTTATGGGACGTTTGCTTTCAGGCGAATGCCTTATGGCCTTTGCAATGCTCCAGCAACATTTCAGCGGTGTATGCTAGCAATTTTTTCTGATATGATTGAGTCCACTGTTGAGGTATTCATGGACGATTTTTCAGTTTTTTGAGGTTCTTTTCAGTGTTGTTTAGATAATTTAGGTCAGGTGTTAAAGAGATGTGAGGATACCCATCTAGTTCTTAATTGGGAGAAATGTCACTTCATGGTAAAGGAGGGCATAGTGTTAGGTCATAGGATTTCTAAGAATGGTCTAGAAGTTGATAGAGCAAAAGTTGAGGTTATTGAAAGATTAGAACCACCGAATTCAGTGAAGGGGATTCGGAATTTTTTAGGTCATGCTGGATTTTATAGAAGGTTCATAAAGGATTTTTCAAAAATCAGTAAACCTCTTTGTAACTTATTGTGCACTAATCATGTTTTTGACTTTTATGCAGATTGTAGGAAGGCTTTTGAAGCATTGAAGGCTGCTTTAATCTCAGCACCCATTCTTTGTGCACCTAATTGGAATTTACCATTTGAGGTAATGTGCGATGCGAGTAATGCTGCGGTAGGTGCTATGCTGGGGCAAAAGCAGGGCAAATTTATTCATCCTATATATTATGCAAGCAAGGTTTTAAATGAGTCACAAGTCAACTACACAACTACTGAAAAGGAGTTGTTAGCTGTGGTGTTTGCCTTTGAGAAATTCCAGCCATATTTGGTTGGATCCAAAGTCCACTACTACACAAAAGGGTTTTAAGGACGGTCTAAAAAAATTCACGCGGAGCAACAACGACGGACATGAAAAAAAACACGCAGAAATTCAAAAACGCAAAAAGTTTGAAGACCGACGTTGTTTCTTTGCTTTAATGACCGACGTTGTATATGGTTTATTTAAAAACTACTTTTTCCCATTTTTACTTTTAGGTTTTTACTTCATATGGACTGATACCTCTTTTCTCTCTAACACACCAATTTTCAGCCCCCTCCGATGAATCCACGGCTTCTCCGTCGCCACCACCGCCGTGAACTTCACCTCTTCGCCGCCCCGCCGTCAACCAACCGTCCGTCCGTTCATCCTGTCGGCGAGTGAGGTATGTTGTTTTTTTTTTCGTTTTTGTTGCTCCCTTCGCCGTCCTCGACATTTAAGATTTAGGTATTTGATAGAAATTTCAGGGAGAAGAGGGGACTGTGAAGGGAATGTCTATGACGGTAGGGGGACTATATATGTAATGGGTTAGTGCTGTGGATTTTTATGTTTTTTGTCTGTTATTAAGTTGCTTCTTTGCGTGAAATGAAATCTAAGCAAAGATTCAATTTCTCTCTGTTTTTCTCTTGCATTCGCTATTTTCATCGTCAAATTTTCCGAGTTCGTTCTTGTAATGTTGCTGGTTGTTTTCGTTCTCTTTAGATTTGGGGGGAAATTTTGAAAATGGAAATGATTTATCCTTCGAATAATCAGGAGGTGCAAATTATTCTGCAACACCGTCTGGTTCAAACAAAGGCTCACGTCTGCATTGTATTTTGTGAAATGGTTTAGCCTTCGAATAATTTGCAACACCGTCTGCAAATTATTCTGAAATGTGGCTTTGATTACGTAAATGGGTTGCATTGTTTGATGTTCAAAGCATTGTATTTTGTCAATAATACAATTGGCGAAGTTACGCTACATTGTCAAGTTGTCAAGCCATGGATATTTTGTGCCTAGTTCAAATCCCACAATGGAGCTTTCACTTTCTGAAGTGGGTCATGACTCATGAATCTCTTTCCCTTTCATTGGACCCCAGATTTTCTTCTCTTCTTAAGTATTCCGTGGAAATTGAAAAGCAGGAAAATTATTTGATCTGATCAATTTACAATTATTGTTTACTGTTCAAATATAAAGAAAAAGAAATGAAAAGAGGGAATTTTCTTCTAGATTTGCTTGCTCCATTTTTCAGTTGGTCACTCTCTTTTTCACTTTCATTTCAATTCAATTCCATTATTTTGCCTTGCACTTAGCCTCCTTTGTCGTGTGCCTTGTATGTAGGCGATTTAAATCAATGGGGGAATAGACAAAGCAACATCTTTCTTTCTCAGGTAACTAAATTCAACTTGGTCATAATTTGATTTTCAGTATGTTAAAATGTTTTTTTAGAGGATTTTGAAGGTAAACATTTGTACTAAGTTGGTGCAATGATCAATGGCGATTTAAATCTTCGCCGTCATCGACATCAACTATTTGTCTTGTAATTGGCTGGTGCAATGATCCCCTGAGCTAAACATTTGTATTGAGTTGGGTGTTTTCTGAATTCTGAACTTTTTCTGTTTTTGGGGACATAATGTGCAACATCATTTCTCATGAGTTGGAATTGACCTTGATGTTGAGTTGAATCACAATTCATGTTTTTGGATTCTCAGTCAAGCAGGTGCCTTGTGAGTAAATACATTGATACACCTTGTGTGATTCATCATTTAGCTTTCTGAATTTGACTTCATGACTTCTGGTGGTTTCGTGTCAGCTGCTGTTTTGATCCTATTCTTGTTGGTTCTTGAATTGTTTAAAGCATTCGAGTTCTAAGATTTGCTTTTACTGAAAATCAGATGAATAATGCTTGTGGACAAATCAATCCAAGGCCAATCTCTGTTGCTCTAGAATCAGCCTGATATTGAAGGAGAAGATCTATAAAATTGACATCTGTACCGAAAGGACTAAAACTTGGTGGCCGCGGCAACAAACGTTGAACTTGACATGTTGCGAGCTAAGAAGGTATTGTGTTAGCTGACATGTGAGCTTTTATGTTCTTTGAAATAGCAAGCCTGAGTAAAAGATAGTTTGTTATTATTTCCAAAAAAGAGGTTAATTAGCTAATTCATAAGACATAGAAACTAAATTATACATACCTGGATGCACAATCCTAGCAATGGAGAAATTTCTTTCTTTAAATTATCTCTTACCATTCCATAAATTTTCTCCATAGGCTGTCAGCTGCTGTTTGAAAAACAAAGCATGGTACTTCACTTCAACTTGCCTTAAAATGTCCACTCCACCACTAGTTCCACCATTGATTATGGATAGATTGACTCCTTGTCGAGCTCATCATGAAGCATGGAAGTTGATGGATCTTGAGATAATTGTGTGTATGTCATCTCCTACTTTTGATACATCCTAGGCTCATTAGTTGATTTATGGATTGGTTCCCTATCAGTTCATTCTATTTGGTGAAGAAGAATAATACTAGTAAGAACTCGAGTTGCCCGAAGGAAGTGGTGGATGAATTGTTATTGTTTTCTTCATTGATAGTTTACTGACTGGAATATATAACTGTAAAAGAATCTAGAGAAAGAGGTATGAAAGAGGTATGCAAATAGTGTAGACTTAAACAATAAATTAAATTGGCATCTAAACGATGTTTGTAACCATTTGGAAAACATTAGTTTTTGTTTAGCTCTCTAGCTAATTAATTTTCTCCTTGTGCTGTTTTAGAATTCTTTTCCAATCCGTTCTTTATATGATTTGATTGTATACAAGGGTGATGGTGGTTGCTCTTTTGTAAGTTGTTTGCTCTCTTTCTTTATACGATTTGAATGTATTGGCATTTGACTTTGTCGAGGTTGAAGCTGCTAGAGGAGAAAGTGACATGTTGTGCTTGAATTTGTTTCACACGTGTAGTACCCACTCCCTTGAAGGAAGAATTTCATGTTGATGTATAAAAGGTATGTTGTTTTTGTGCTAAAAGTTGCTTATTGTCTACTTTATTAATTATTCTGGAAAATCTTATTTGGAAGTTGCGTGTTGTGTTTTCTTTTAAGTAAAATGAATATCCATTTTACTTTTCAGTTTTGTGCACATTAATTATACAGTGTTGGTCAATTTAGAAGTTATCAATACATGTAGTCTAAAATGCATTTTGTACTAGTTTTTATTTGTTATTGGCATCTATCTTAACTTCCCAAAATTTGTTTTACCAAATACAGTTTCCAATTTGTTACTTAGATTAGTTTGACAATGTAGATTTATTCTACAAGCAGCTCTTGTTTTTTTCTTTTTATGACAATCAAGCTTCTGTACACATTACCTCCAACATTTCGTGAACAAATCAAACATATCAAACTCACAAAGGGAGGGGTTTTCAGTACTGGAAGTGATATGTGGGCAATAGATGGGGGAAGCAGTTGGCATCTTTTTGATTGAATAAGAAAAACTCATCACCTGCATAATTCTTTGAAGCAAGAGGTATGGACTTAAATTTGGAAGTTCTTCGAGTTGTTGGACATATGTTTGTTATGTGAGTTCTTGTTTTGGCGTTGTATCGAACCTAATTACAATTTGTTTTTCTTAGGTTCTTCAAGTTTGATGTACGAGCAAAGATTATGGTGACAAGAATGAAAGTGGCATGTACGAAAATTTTTGTTTTTTGGCGTACGTGTAGACTTTTAATCATAGGTGTTTAGTAATTTTGAGGCTTTTAAGTGTAAGTGTTTGTAATTTTATTCATGTATCAAACTTATATGAATAAAAATTGTATGAACAAATTTGGTTCATTGGTTTATTGAAATGAAATTTGACAAATATTTGATTTCAATACAATTTTGCACATTTAAGATTAAGATTATTTTCTTTACAGGTTGACAAATGAAGAAAATATTGTTCGTATGCCATCGGGCAACTAATAATTTTTTTTATTAAATTAGGAACAAAATGATGATGGGCAATGCCTGTCATTAAAAAATATATTTAATGACAGACACCTTTAATGACGGACATTTTGTTGGAAAATACCCTTTCAATGACGGACGCCTTTTAATGACGGGCATTGCCCGTCATTACAAATGTCCTCAGTTGGAAAATACCCTTTAATGACGGACTTTTGATGACGGACGGCTTTTAATGACTGGCATTGCCCGTCATGAAAAACGTCCGTCATTGTACCTTTTTATGACGGACAGCTTTTAATGACGGGCATTGCCCTTCATTAAAAGTTACGACGACACTCGTATAGACGACGGACGTCGCCCGTCATGAAAAGTTTTGAATGACGGGAAATGCCTTGCCCGTCATTAAAAGTGATTTTTGTAGTAGTGGTCACGGTGTTCACGGATCATGTAGCAATAAGGTATTTAATGACTAAGAAAGATGCAAAACGTAGACTAATTCATTGGATTTTATTATTGCAGGAGTTCGACTTGGAGATAAAGGATAAGAAGGGATCAGAGAATGTCATTGCAGATCATTTGTCTCGTCTTGATCCATCATCATCTTTGCTGAAACAATCTGCCATTTCAGATTCTTTTCCAGATGAACAGCTCTTTGTTGTTCAGGTAAAGGTAGTCAGGGATATCCCTTGGTATGCTGATATTGCTAACTTTTTGGTGAAGGGAGTCACTCCTATTGACATGGATTGGAGGCAGAAGAAAAAGTTTAAACATGATGCAAAATTTTTCTATTGGGATGAGCCATTTATGTATAAGCAATGCTCTGATGGTATTATTCGTAGGTGTGTTTCAGGTGATGAAGCAAAGGAAATCCTGGAGCAATGTCACTCTTCGCCGTATGGAGGCCATTTCAGCGGTCAGAGGATAGCTATGAGGATTTTGCATTGTGGATTCTTCTGGCCTACCTTGTTTAAGGATGCCCATTGGTTCTACAAGCAATGTGATGCTTGCCAAAGGAGAGGAAACTTGGGGCCCAGAGATGAAATGCCTCTTACTTACATTTTGGAAGTGGAGTTATTCGACGTGTGGGGTATTGATTTTATTGGGCCATTTCCCCCTTCTAATGGCAATGTTTTCATCTTATTGGCAGTGGATTACGTGTCCAAGTGGGTGGAGGCCATTGCATGCCATCGGAGTGATGCCAAGACGGTTTCAAGGTTTCTCCAATCGCACATTTTTGCGCAGTTTGGAACACCTATAGCTCTAATAAGTGATGAGGGTACACATTTTGTTAATAATATCTTAACGAAGCTTTTAGCTAAGTATGGAATCAAGCATAGGATAGCTACCCCTTATCACCCACAGGCTAATGATCAGGCTGAAATAAGTAATAGGGAAATTAAATCAATTCTAGAAAAAGTAGTCCATCCATCTAGAAAGGATTGGTCTTTTAGGTTGGATGAGGCTCTTTGGGCTTATAGGACAGCCTATAAGACTCCGCTAGGTATGTCTCCCTATCGGTTAGTTTATGGGAAAGCTTGTCATTTACCGTTGGAGCTAGAGCATAAAACGTTTTGGGCTTTGAAAAAATTAAATTTTGATATGAGTCGTGCAGGGGCAATGAGGATGTTGCAGCTTAATGAATTGGAAGAATTTCGCCAATTTTCTTATGATAATGCGAAAATGTATAAAGAAAAGACTAAGTTGTGGCATGACAAGAAAATTAAGCCTAAAGAGTTTGTCAAAGGTCAAAAAGTTTTGCTTTATAATTCTAGATTAAAATTGTTTCCTGGGAAGCTAAAATCTAAATGGTCAGGACCATTTATTGTGATTGAGGTTTTCCCCCATGGAGCAATTACTTTGCAAGACGAAAAGGATGGGAGAGTGTTCAAAGTGAATGGACAGCGTGTCAAACATTATTGGGGAGAGGAGTTCCAGATGAAATATCCTTCCCTAAAGTTGGTTGATGATTGAGAGAGCAAGATGTTTGCGGGAGCATTTCACAGAGCAATATGTTGAGCTCCCAGTGTTTATTTTTATTTTTCTCGCTGATATGATTTGATTTTAATTAGGTTAGATTTGTTTTGTTTAAATTTTGCATGATTTATTTTTACTTGTTGTATTTTTAATTCCGTAGATTTTATTTTCGCTAGTTATTTTATTAGTTCAGAGTAGAGGTAGTTTTAAGTTTATTTTCTGTTTAGATTAGATTTTTATTCCAGCTTTTATTTTCGGTTATTTAAATTTCTGTTTAGATTAGATTTGAATAAAATTTCTCCTTATTTAATTCGGTTTTGAATAGTAAAAATAAAAAGATTTGATTTGAGCGATTAATATTTGAATTTCCGGATTTGATTTTTCTTTTTTGAATTTTAAATTTCCGTATCCAAGATTCTTAAGGTAATCTTTTCAGAAGGTTGTTGTGGCAAAGTTATGGCTGAAGCGAATCGTCCGAATAGGAAGGGTTTGGTTAATGATTGATTATCTTTACCGTTTGGATTTTCTTTGATTTTTTACAGGTTAGGTTGCATGCGTAATCTGATGAGGCCACGTGTCGAACAGTGATCATCCAAGGGCGTTGATGGTGGACAACACATGATTATTTACCATGGGCGATTAAAATTCGGGAATTTATCGTTGATGGATTTAAATTTCAGGATTGCATGCGGGTTTGAACGGTAAACTCAATTAATGTGAGCAAAATCTTTCGGTTAGGATTCAATTTGCTGAAGCCCTATTTATTAACACCTTCTGGTAGGTAAGTTTCACTTCATCTTCTTGATTCAAATCTTTGCCTGTTACATTCTTCTTTCTTTGTTGTTATTCTCTGTCAACCCCTTGCGTCTTCAATGGCCAAAACGAGAGCTAGAAAAGAGAGGGAGAATGAGGACGAAGAGGTACCTGTTACCCTTGAAGTACAGAAAGCGAAAACGAAAAAGAAGAAAACCCCAGAGGAGAAAGAAGCAAAAAGGAGGAGAAGGCAACAGAGGGTCGAGGATCAGGAGGCTCTACAGAAAGCGACGGATGATGTGGCTGCCACAGTAATTGAAGAAAACCCGAAAGAACTAGAAGAGCAGAACCTAGAACAGATTGAGTAGAGAGTCGCGGATACAGGAGAAGTTCAAGAGGAAAATACCGAGGAAGTTCGAGAGGAAATTACAGAGGAAGTTCAAGAAAAGCAGGTCGAGGATGTGCAGGAGCAACAGGCAGAAGATGTTCAGGTAACGGATAATGAGCCAGTGCAGGAGGCTCGAGTGGAGGTGATCATGCCAGAGGTACCGAAACGTCATCGCGTTAAGAGGAAAGCAGGCCGCGTTAGGGTTGTCCGAACGGATACTCCTTCGCCTCCAACCACTGATTCTGAAAGAGAAAATGCAGGAAGAGAGGAACGAGAAAAGAAGGAAGCTGAGCACATGGCTAGAGAAGAAGAAACAAAGCAAGCACAAGAAGAGATTTTGCCCAAGCAAGCGGAAGACAAGGGCAAAGGTATTGCTGAGGCATCGGGTGAGGCTGACGAGATTGAGGAACCGAGATTACCGTACAATCGCTTCATCAATAACCTTGCTCGGGCAAAGTATGTTGAGATGCTGAGACGGGACTTCCTGTTTGAACGAGGATTTGGCGATGATCTGCCACGGTTCTTGAGGACTGGAATAGTGAACCTCGGCTGGAGTCAATTTTGTGCAAAGTCGGAACCTGTTAATTCAAACATTGTTCAGGAATTTTACGTCAATATTGACGATCACGAAGAATTTCAGGTTATCGTTCGAGGAGTGCCCGTTGACTGGAGCCCAGGAGCCATTAATTCTTTGTTCAACCTCCAGGACTTTCCACACGCAGACTTTAATGAGATGGTGGTCGCACCATCTAACGACCAACTAAATGCGGCTGTCCGAGAGGTTGGCATCGAGGGGGCCCAGTGGGAGATTGTCGAAGACGGAAAAGCGCACATTTCAGGCTGCTTATTTGAAGAGCGAGGCCAATACATGGATGGGTTTCATCAAGCTGCGCTTACTGCCGACAACTCACGACTCAACGGTGTCTCGAGACCGGGTTTTGCTTGCCTTTGCTATTCTTCGTTCGATGAGTATTGATGTGGGTAAAATAATTTCTTCTGAGATTCTTGATTGCTGGCGGAAAAAGGTGGGGAAGCTGTTTTTCCCCAACACTATCACGATGCTACGCCGAAGGGCAGGGGTGCCAGAGGATGAGGATGATGTGCCACTAATAGACAACGGAATAATTGACACACCAAATCTGGCTAGGCTTCAGAGGACGCAGGAAGCATGCCAAGGAGGTTTGGTGTGCGACATCCACCAAATGCAGGAGCAATTACAGCTGCATTCCAGTAGGATGGAGTTTGCTGAAAGGCAATTTCAGACTTTCTGGAACTATGTGAAAAGGAGGGATGCCACGTTGAGGGTAGCCTTGCAGTCGAATTTTTCCGAGCCATATCTTGCTTTACCCGTATTCCCTGATGACCTACTGAACCCTTGGATTCCGCCCCCACCTGTTGAACGAGAAGAAGATGGTGAAGAGCAGGGTCAGGAAGATTGATGGATGAGAAGATCTTCAGCGAGCATTTCTTTTGTTCCTATATTTTTATTTGCTCGCGCATGTTTGACCCTGCTTACTGTTCTGTTTGCTTGTTTCTTTTTGGTTTTTTTGTTTCTAACAAAATATATCTCTGCTTATGTAATATCTTTTCTATGCTTTTAATGAAATTTCCGAAGTTATTTCTGTTCCACAAGCGTTGAGTAACTCTAACTTAACTAATTCTCTTTCTGAATTTTTGAAGCTTGGACTGGCTAAGCTTAATTAGATCAAGGTATTCTGATCTTCAGAAACCTTTTGCTTGGGCATTTTCTCTGGCCTGGTCGTTGCTGCGACAAAGAAAATTCTGGAGGTAGTGTTGACTTATGTGATCCACTTTAAGCTTAGGTCTAGTCCCACGCTTAGTTTTAAAATTCAGATAGAAAAATTTAAGTTTCGGGGTATAATTGCAAAACTGATAATTCATTGGGGACAATGAATAATTCAAGTTTAGGGGACTTTTTGCTACTCCAATTGTTTTGCTCGAGCATTCCTCTCCTTCAAGTAAAAATTTGTTAGGTTATTGAGTAACCGGGGACATTTGTGATACCCACAGTTTGTCTTCGCGACAAAAGATGACCTAGGATGTGAAAAAAAATGATGAAAGATTATTTGCTGAAAAAAGTGATTGTTGAAAATTTTGCTGAGAAAATTCATGGAGCAAAACTTTTGAGGGATGAATGATAATCCAGCAGTTTTCTGTCTCCCAGAACTTAGGTGAACTTCATCATAAAATGTCGCCATTCTGAGGGGCAAGAGATAGAATAACTAAGGATTTTTTAGCTTTACAGTGAGTATTGAGCCTAGTTGGTGATAAGTTCGGAGCAGGGGTATACTGCACCATAAAGTGGGTTGTCCCATGCTTAAGAGCTTATGACTGTAGGGCTGCTTTAAGTCTGAAAACAAAAATATAAACCCCTTGAAAATATGTTTTAATATGTCTGATACTAGAGCTAGGCTGTGGCAAGTTCTTAGAATTGAGTTAAAAATGGTGATTATTTGTCCATGCCGGAAGAATTAATTTGCTGCAGCAGAGCTTGGTTTTGCAGAATGCTCAGGTAAAGGTTGAAGGTAGTGTTGGATTATCTGTTTTGATTAAGATATGCTTTGTCTAATGTTTTGAATTCTTGAAGGGAAGGTTGGTTAGTATTGCTCGGGACGCGCAATAGTTCAAGTTTGGGGGTGTGATAACTCTCCAAAATGGAGTTATTTAGGCCTTATTTCTATCATGATTTGTGTTTCTTTTGTGCTTAATAGGGTTGCTTTTAGATGTATATTATATTTTTTAACCCATTTGGAAGAATGGAAGCTTTGGAAATCATTTTGTGCAGAATATGTTGTTGGGTGACTTGAGGGAGCAAAATCTGTGCTGCAGCAAAGCTGGGAGCAAAACTGCCACGTCACAGCTCGTTAACCAAATTGCCAAACTGAATTCTGTTGAGTTTTTCTCGTGATAAAGGAGCAAGGAGAGCCCTACACGTGTCCAGGTTGACCTAAGTCAAGCCTCCTATCCTTCTATAAAAGGGAGTAGCCCCCAAGTAAAAATCATTCCACTTTTGGGAGAAAACATTCCATTCTTGGGAAGTTCCTTCCATCTTTGGGACCCGAATAGAGGAGAGAGATTGGAGACCACCTAGAAGACCATCATTGCAAGCTGATCGAGGAGATTAGCATTTCCTTTTATTATCTTGTAATTATGGACATGCCTACTCAGATTGTAACGTGTGTTTCCATGCATATTATGAACTAAGTAGCTTAGGCGTTGGTTAGGAACAATGTGATTGTCGTGCTTAACTTTAGTAATATATATTGATTATTGCATCTTGGTTAATTGTTGTGCTTGCTTCTATTTTATGCCCGCCTGGCCAGCCGGTATGAATACCTCTCTCTAGTTTCAGGGATGATTTAGAGAGTGTGTGGCGATTAATCACACTACGATCATTGTGTATTGGTGAACGCCAGTGACTGAGCTAGGGATAACCAGTTGCCTAGTGCTTGATCGGTCGTACTTCATTGGGGTTGAAACACATTCCAAAAAATCCGGAGTTCCGGGAGGAATCCGCTAATAATACTGCAAGAGTTTGCATGATCAATAATATTGCTAGAGCATCTTTTAAAACAATTACTGAATCCTGACCAGCGCCTGTTTCTAATCTGTCTGCCTATTTGTTTATTCTTTGTTCTATCATTTATTTTGCTTTAGCATTATTCTTATAAAAACCAATCATTTTTACCATCTTTGAAACCATTAAAGGATTATACAAAATAGATAAAGTGAAAGCTAGTTCAGGCCTTGGATTGATAATACTTATTACTTGCTGCGGACTGTGTATACTTGCACAGAGTCTAGAGTCTAATTATATCTTATTTCTTATTGCATTTTTACTCACTCTAGCAGGTAGCATGGAGACGCTGCCTCCTTGGCATCTCGACGCTACTAATATTCCAAAAATGACATTGGCGATTTATGAGGCAGCGTTGAGACGCTCGACGCTGCTAGGAACCTTCCTAATCTATTTTGGCGGCATCAGGACAGTGTCTCAACGTTGTCCCTAGCATCTCGTTGCTGTCCAATTTTTCCTATAGATACAATGCAATTTTGGCCGGCCAAAGAGAGTTCATTTGGTTAGATTTTAGCCCTAATTTCGACTAGAGACATTTGGTAGGGGCTGAAGCAAGGCCAAGGAGTGGGAACCAAGCTTGAAGACGTGGAGATTGTGACGGGGACGTGTCCGTTTCAATGGATTCAAGAGTTTTCTTTTCCCTTCCCTTACCTCTTGTTGTTTTTATGGCTTTTCTTTCAATTAGAGTTTGTAGTTTCAAGACTATGAGTTGCTAGTTGTTTGCCTTAGGGATTCATGTAGTTGTTTAGTTTGTTGGATTAATTTTTGGTATGAATGTGCTTTTATTTTACCCATGCAATTATGATTAAATGCTTTCAATTACTTGATCACTAGTTGAATGATTTAAGTGTTGAACCTAACTCGTGAGAGAGGATTTAACCTAGACTTAATTTACTAATTCCATGACTAAAGTAGAATTTCTAAGATTGTGACGGAATTTAGAATTACTTTAGAAGTTGTTAGAAGAACTAAACCCAAAGCCTTGCATGTTAATGAACTTAGATAGGGATATCAAGTTGGTTGCATGCATGAGAATCAATTATTCTCAGGAGAGATAGTTGTGATAAAAGGTTCCTAGACTTGGTATGTCACACCCTGTTGGTCGCTACCGCAAGCGCACGGTATCACAAGTAATATAAAACGGTAGGTAATACCGAGTATCGAATCCACAGGGAGGCGAAACGAAAATCAAACAAGCAAAAATCTCTTGAGCACTAAAAATAATTAGGAGAAATAATATTTAGGGGACAGCTCATGCAGTTAAGAAAAAATCAAAACAATTAGAGAGAAAATTTTGATCAATCAATAAAATTAAAATGCGGAGAAAGAGTTTTTTAATGGGAAGAGGGGTCTTTGAAAATCAATTATTAGCCAAACAGTTGTTATAATTATCCTATCTCATTGCCCAACTAATTATAAACCTAGAATCTCCATTAATCACATAGGTTCTCCTGTCGGTTTCCCCTAATTGTAATTAATTCATTTTAATAACCTAAGTGTCCTTAGCGCCATTAAAAATCATTAATTATTACGCTCTGATTCATTTTAGAAATCTAAGTTTAATCAACTAATCCCGGTGTCACGACGGGCAATTAAACTAGTTGCATGGATTATGATCTGTCCTAACTTCTCTCCGTCGAGTTTCCATTGAGAATCGAATCATTACACAATTGGCCAGATTGAATAAAGCATTAAGCACATCCATACAAATAATTAGGAAAAAAGGGCAAGAGACAGGTAATCATAACAACATTTTGACTATAATTTCAATTCAAGACCCCAAATTGGGGTTTAGCTATACATAGCTAAAATGTCCACAACATTTACAATAGAAAGCATAATTAAGAGCATAAAAGGAAAGGAATTGACCGTCGAAGAACCCCTTCGCTGACGCTCAGAGCTCCGCCGAACACTCCTTGAGCCTCCAAGGATGCTCCCCAAAATTCCCCAAATATTTCCCACTAAGAAATCTCTCAAAAAGGCTAGAAAGCCTTGAGAGAGGCTCCAAAGGAGCCAAAGGAGGGAGGAAAGGAAGGAAAGAATGGATTGATTGATGATTGATTGATGCATAAATGAAGCACCAAGAGGTGCCTTTTATAGGCCCGGATTGGAGGTAGCGTCGCGATGCTATATTGCACAGCGTCGCGACGCTGCTATGCACGTGTCGTGTTGCCCAAGAAATGGACAGCGTCGCGACGCTGTGCCATTTTCCAGCAATTCCAGCTTTGGTTTGGGCTAATTTTTGGGCCTTCTCTTCACTTATTTTTGGGCTTTTCCAACATGATTGGCCTCTCTGGATCCCCTTTTGATCCAAGCTTGGATTTGGGCTTCATTAGCTTTATTTTTGGCACTTTTTCTCCCAAAATCACCGACTTTGCTCCTAAGGACAAAATAACAGAATACATTAAATATTTTCATTAATAACACGATTAAAGCACAAAAAAGCCTAATAAATTGGGACTAAAATAGCGACATTTTTGTTCGCTATCACACCCCCCTCCCGAACTACCTGCTAGCTTAGTCTAAGAGATGGTGTAAAGCCAACAGACATCGTTCTCCTCTAACGATACCTTTTGACCCTGCTGAATCTTTGAACCTGATAAACATGCTAATCTTAGATATGGAATACTTTACATGCAACACAACACAGCGGAACCTTGATAAACTTTACACATACATCAAGCGCAACCCTGACATAACTCGCTTTGGAAAATAAACCTGATAGACACATCACAACCAAAAACATATCCAACTAGGGTTTACACAACCAAAACATCTAGAGCTTACACAAACCGTAAACTATACAATTCTTACAAAGACATTTACCACAAACACACACAATGTACAACTCCACTCACGTACTGGAACTTGATATGGAAGCTTTTAGCAGACTTTCGCAGTTTATCAGGCATCGGGAGCTCGATCTCTACCTGGAAAGTGGGAAAACATTTTGAAAGAGTGAGCTATGAAGCCCAATGAATGACTAAATTTAAAACTATTAACCCGCAAATCAGAACACATGATAAACCTTCAAACATGTAAATTTGTTTAATCAAGCGTGAAATATAAACGTGTAATGATAACAACTTTCTCAAATACTCAGCAGGTACGTCATTAAAATCTAGCAAGGCATATCAAGTATATTAAACATTTTAACTAGCATGACTAATCTACATTGTGTAGGGCACGTCCAGTACAACCAACGTTTGCTCTACGATGTAGTGGGGCCCACCCAGCACTCCCATTGTGTAACGACCATAATTTAAGGAAAATTCAAATTTCCTTAAGTTGGAGTTGATTGGAAGTTAAGATGGAAATTTTCAAAGATTAAAAGGAGGGAAATGGGTGGAGTTTTAAAAATTCAAAACTGGACTGGCATTTTTGAAATTAAGGTGAATTAAGAGTCAAGCCCAAGCCCATTAGGTTTTTATATTATTATGCACGCAGCCCTAGGTCAGACTTTCTTCATCACTTCCTTCTTCTCCTTGCCCATTCGACCAGCAGCCTCCAAGCTCCCATCGGCAGTTTTTTTTTCTTTTTCCTTTCACTCGCCGTCGCTCTCTACTCAGCCCGCATCACCGCTGCACATCGACGATGCCGCAACAGCCCAGCCCGCCGGCGCCTCCCGCACAGTCCATTGTCGCTCAGCCCCGTCCTGCCCACTGTACTATGTTGTCGTCAAGGGTAAATCTCAGCCGCCTTTAGTCATCAATTGGTTAAGTTGTGGTGGGTTTCATGTTGTTTGAGTTTTCTTTAAGCAAGATTGTTAGAAATAGAAATTAACCTTTGCATTCTCCAAACCGCTTGTAGATTTATTGACTCAACCCGACGATTAAACCTCAGAATCAATGTGGTATAAGAGGTTGTCCAGCAAAAAAGAATCACTAGATTGGGTGAGTTTTCGCTTTCGCTTGCGTTCCGTTGGAGAATATTTGGTTAATCAAAGTTAACCCATTCCTTATTGGACTCGTGTTCGCGCTACCTACCCAATTAAAAGTTCATGATTGCAGATTATCGCTAAATTAAAGTGTTGTCCGGCAAGCTTTCAAGTTGATTCTAGTAGATTTTGTAGACAGGATAAGGAGTCTGTTGGAAAGGGGATTAAGCAAATTTTGATATTTTAATTCACAAGTCAGGTAAGTGAAGTTACTATTGAACCTTTTAATTGGGTGCGCGTGTTTGATTTACCGAAATTCTCGGGCTTCATGATTGTTTTGATTATATTTTCGTTTATGAAAATTATTGAAAGCATGAAACTTATTATTGTTGCTTTCAATCATTAATATTGTAGTAATGGAGTTGGTGGTCTCTTGAAATTCCATTAAGGGAATTAGTTTAAAATTCCATTAAAGGAATTAGATTAAATTATTTATGAGTTTTATAAGTGTACATGAAATTGATGTACATTCAGAGATAAGACTTAGAGACATGAAATTGATGTACCTAAGTCGAGGTTCGTGAAATTGACGACCTCGAGGTTTCGTGAAATTGACGGCCTCCATAGAGGACACATGAAATTGATGTGTCTATGATATGCATGAAATTAATGAATATCCTTAGTAAGTTTAAAAATAAAGTTTAGAGCCACCAAAATTATATTTGTTGTTGATTTTTAAATATTTTTAAAGCGTGACCCAACCTCAATAGTAGGGTCACTTACTGAGTATTTAAAATACTCAATCTTTTCAAAAATATTTTTTTTCAGGTAAAGGCAAGGGCAGATGAAAGGCGATTGATGAGAATCCGATAGACAGCCATGAGAGGACTCGAGTTTCATATTTTATTTTTCTTCCGCTTTAAGAACTCTGTTTTACTTTATTGAATTGTAAACTTGTTTTGAGATATTTTCCAGAGGCCATATACATTTATATTTTAGAAATTATTTTAGCATATTTAAAACCTTTAAAATTAGGGATCCCAAATAAAAGTCTTGTTTTAAAGTTTTTACTTAAATTAGGTGTCTACGTTTTAAAATATTTTTATTTAAAAAGGCCTCCGAAGCATGCATTGTCGTAACGGTCCCTTAAAAGTTTATTAAGAAGTCGGGTCGTTACACCTTCCTTTTCGGTGGCTCAATCATAGGAACTTTGAAGTTAAGTGTGCTTGGCTTGGAGAAATTCTATGTTGGGTGACCTCCTAGGAATTTTCCTAGGAAGCATGTGAGTGAGGACAAAGCATGCTAAAAGGACCTTGTGTTGGTTTGTGGGGATAGTCTTCACTCTTGGAAGCAGTTTAAGACGAGTATGCTAACGTGGCCAGGTTGCAGGGGAATATCGGGGCCTTAGGTGCCAAATATGGATTCCGAATCATGGGCCTGGGGCGTTACAGATGGTATCAGAGCGGAACCTCTCCCAGTAGGATGTGGTTCGGGGACGAACCAAGGCGGAAGCTGGTGGGCATGTAACACCCGAGTTAGGAGGGGTACATGAATGAACCGAGGCCACATCCGAATGAGAGGGATCCTGAGGATATGAAAGTATAGTCAAGATTAGCTTAAAAGAATTTATAGATACTACCTATACCAACAAGGTGCACCTTCCTTTTCGGTGGCTCAATCATAGGAACTTTGAAGTTAAGCGTGCTTGGCTTGGAGAAGTTTTATGTTGGGTGACCTCCTAGGAATTTTCCTAGGAAGCATGTGAGTGAGGACAAAGCATGCTAAAAGGACCCTGTGTTGGTTTGTGGGGATAGTCTTCACTCTTGGAAGCAGTTTAAGACGAGTATGCTAACGTGGCCAGGTTGCAGGGGAATATCGGGGCCTTAGGGGCCAAATCTGGATTCTGAATCCTGGGCCTGGGGTGTTACACATCGTCTTTGTTGTAGTGGGGCCCGCCCAGCACTCACGACAACATCGTTGTCACGGAGTACACTCAACGTCAACAACGGAATATAACTTGTGTGCACATGGTACCATACAACCTCGAGCTCAATATCTCAGTCATATAGTCAATAGAAGTCTTAGAAAATCACATGAAAACATTAAGACATGTCTGCTTATCTTTATCTTTCGTAAAACTCAAGCTTGCTCATGGAAAACTGAAAATCTTTAAACAATACTCGCTAATACATACTTTGCTTAAAATGAAATCATGTCAACTACTTTTCAAAAAGTCAATATCACGTGCTCACATATTAATTTCATTAAAAAATCTAAGCTAAAAAATTATGCTTGAAACCATTCATAGAAATCATGTATTATTCATAAGTCCATATTCAAGCATGTAAGACATTTAATCATAAATAACAGTTTAGAAATCATTTTCAAAATTTGTTTTGTCACTCACAGCCTTGGCTAGTTTCCTGGCCTGTAGACTCGGCCTATTTCCTCTTGGCTTGTCAAACAAACCAAAACCGAGCATCAGAACCTTAAATAGTCTTGTACAAAAGATATTGCTCATGAATTCTAAACTTTAGAAATAATATCACATTTCACACTTTTCTCAAAGTTTTCCAGATTCAATGCCCTAACTTCAAACACTCATAACTTCCTCAATAATTGACCACAATTAATGTACTTTATATCAAACTCTTCATTTTCGAACCCTCCACAACGTACTCGAAGGAATGAAAATGTGATTCCCAACGGATTTGTCTAGAAATCCCCCAAACACAGCTATTCCAAATTCGTGCTTCTCTGCTACCCTTTACGTTTCTCTTGAAATTAAACCTACTTCCAGTCATTTTTGGCTCACGAATTCTTCATGAAAGTCATAGAAAATTAAATAGGCTTTCCAACCATACCAAAGTGAGCTTCTAATTCAACTTGTACACCCTAGAACGTTGGAAAAACCAAAGAAAACCAGAGACCCTTCAGATTTACACGAAACTTTTGTGTTATGTTTTCCTCTTCAAAAACCATTAACTTAACATCAGATTTAGCTCAAACTTCCATCATGAAATTTTTTAGAAAATGAATTAAATTTGAAGAAAGTCAGACCTCACCTCTTAATTCTTCTTGTGCAGGTTAAACCGAATTAAAAACCAGAGATGGGCAGATTGAACCAAGATTCTGCCATGGTTGCACTTGCATGAGCTTTCCCCTCTTTTCTTCAACCTCAAAACTCTAGCAAGCTCCCTCTTCTTCTTCCTTCACTCTCTCTCTCGAAAGGTTCTGAAATTTTGATGGAAAATGATGAAGAAAGTGGGTTTACGCGGCGGGTTCATTCCTTAAAACCACTAGCACCGACAGAAAATCTTTCCATTTTCTTCTTTTTTCCTTTTCCTCTTTCCTTTTCTTTTCTTTTCTTTTTTTTTCTTTATTTCCTTCCTTTTACTTTTTTTTTTTAAATTAATAAATTCTAAAATTATCAAAGACAACCTCAACCAAAAGCTTTTCCATTTTTCTTCAACAATGAAGCCACAACGACATTAATCCAACTTCCACAATAGGTAACAAGAGCAAATAATCCAAGGAAGGTCTCGGGTTTACATGGTAGAATAATTTCATGCTAAATTCATCCCATTAATTAATCCTCAATCTCAACAATGAAATCAATTCCCTAAGAGTCTTTCCATTTGAGTCTCCACCTTTTATTTTATGCTTTTTGTCTTTAGATTTATCTTTATCATTAAGTTTTGCTCTCTAAATAACATTGAACAAGATTCTTCACGGTAGTTAGTTTAACTCAAAAACTAATCTAGAGGATGACACTCATTCTACACGAAAACACTATATTATTTCTTGATCCGTACACTTGCAGTAAGCAAATCGCGCATCAAGTTTTTGGCACCGTTGCCGGGGATTGGCATATTTAGGTAGATTAATATTGTGGAAAAATTGTTCAGTCTTAATTTAGGGTGTATTTTTATTTTTTTAGGTAGATTTCATTTTTTTCCTTATTTATTTTCTTTCCATATTTGTTGTTTTCCTTTATTGTGTTTTCCTTATTTGTGTGATTTTTCCTTTTTGGTTAGTTTCTTTATTAGTCCTTGATTTTTCTTTCCTTTTTATATTTATTTTCCTTATTAGATTTTGTTTTCCTTTTCTAGAATATCTTTTCCTTATTTAGATTAGTTGTTTCCCTTTCTATTTTGTTTTTCCTTTTTTGATTTATTTCCTTTATGTTATTTTTTGTTTGAGTCTTGGTCTATTGTTCTTGTTGTGCTGATATTTGGTGATTGCATCTAATTGAAAGCCTAATTATCATTGATACTTTAATTGATTTAAATGACTTTTTATAATTTTGGGTGGCATGTTAGGGAATCTGTGCCCGAAGAACCAACACCATAATCCAATTTTTCATCTTCAAGTTATACCCCTTTAAAAGAAAATTCTTCCTTAGAAAGCTTAGTTCAAAATTATATTGAGGAGTCTAGAGTAAGGAGTCTAAAATTTGATGAACTTATAAAAGAACTTCAAACCTAAAGGGAAGTTAGTGTGGTGGAATCCACTTCCATAGGTTGTCTAGTGAGTCATGTGGCTACTGATTCATTGGCACCCATCTAGAAGCTTAATGCTTTCGATGTTGCTAAGGATGAGCATTTAGGGGTGAGTTGCTTAGATAGTGGGGAAGAATTGGAATGTTCTAGCACCTACCAAGAACATGTTTGTAAGGAAGAAAAAGAAAATGAGCTTGTAGTGTTAGAAGAAGTTCAGGAGGTAGAGTTTGAGGTTGAAAAGCCTTCGTCTGTTTTATCTTTTTCATCCTCTGTAGTTTATGGTTATTCTTTTTTCTATTCGCATGAGTCAGTTTTAGAGTCCGAGTCTCTTTATTTTGATGTTTCTCCTTTTATGCTTATTTTATTAAAAAAATATTAAAAATAATTCTGTTTCGGGCCCATGAGAAGCTAGTGAGCTTGCTAGCTATAGTGAGTTTATTGATTCAAGGAAGAAGGGCCCAAAGAAATATGAGAATGTTTATGTGCCTTGAAAGTTCACACGAGCACGTCAAGCTAAGGACGTTAAGCAAGCACTTATGGGAGGCAACCCAAGTTTTTTTGTTTTTTCTTTTGTGACTTTAATTTTTCTGTTGTTTTTATTTTGTAGGTGTTCCCGTGACTCTTGTCTTTGCCAAGCATTCATGAGAAGGTCATCATTCCAGGGTTGTATTGTTCACCCCTTTCATTCTTTTCTTGTTCTCATGCCTATTTATGCTTTAGTTTTCTATACATTGAAGACAGTGCATGTTTTAAGTTTGGGGGTGGAATGCTTTGCTTGTTGAGCCCTTGAGCATCTGAGTTTGGGCTATATTTTTTAGCTTATTGTGATTATGACATATGGTTGTTTTTTGATGCTATTTTTTGCATGATTATGATTTCCTAGGATAGGCTTTCTTGTAAATTTTGAAGCTTTTGATGAGTTGTAAACATGAGTGCCCCAAAGGGAGACTTTAAAATTTTTCTAGGAGATGTCTTGCATTAGTAGAGTATTTTCCTTGGTTTAGAATTGGACTTGAATGCTTAGAAGTGAATTATTAGGTTCATATGCTTGCTGTCACCTCGATAGGTGTAGGGAATAGCTAAAGAGTTGATTTTTTTTGCAAATTAGCATGTTTAATCTTGCCTAGGAGGAAAGAAACGAATATATGTTTATCATGCTCATAAAGAAAAAATCGTTCTTTTCTTTACTTTTGAAAGAAAATTATGACATGGCTTGTGCACAATATGCAATGAATAATAATGTTTAGGCAAAAAGAGCTACCCCTGTTGCGATCAGTTAGGCCAACCAAAGGTTAAACTCGGGTTATGGGTCCCTACAATAGGTGTGTGAAAGCTAGTGCCACTTTTAATTGTTTAATTCAATTGTAATTTAAAGCACCTAGGTATGAAAAAAAACTAATTTGTTCCATTGGCTCATTAATAAATCCTTAGTGCCAGTGTAGAGGGAATATGAGTTGAGAATTTAATTATAATAATCTAATCCCGAACTAGTAGAGTCTAATCTAATTAAGTTAGATCTCTCATATGCAAGTTAATTATGGAAAAAAATCGATTTGTCTCATTCATTGGGCCTTATGTGCATGTCTCTAGATTGCTTGATTATTGACTTGTGAGCCTTGAGGATTGAGTCATGTTTGTTGCGTCTATTTACAACCTATGCTTAATTTTTAGTTTGCTCGAGGACTAGCAAAAGCTTAAGTTTTGGGGTGTTTGATAGCAAGCATAGCGAGCTATTTTTCCCTATTCATTTTAGTTAGTCTTTGAACATTATTTGGTCGATTTATGTACTTCAATGTTTATTTTGTAGGAAATTGACTAATGAAGCTAAATTGGAGACATTGGAGTTAATTGGGAGCTTGGGACACTAAAAGAGGCCAAAGAAGCAAAAAGAACCAAAGTTGGAGCTTGGAAAAATGGGCAAAGCCAAGAGGTAGCGTCTCGACGCTGCCTCCTTGGCGTCTCGGCCCTACTAATATTCCATAAATGACATTGGCGGTTTATGATGCAGCGTCTCGACGTTGCTAAGAACTTTCCTAATCTATTTTGACGGCAGCAGGACAGTGTCGAGACGCTGCCCAATTTTTCCTATAAATACAATGCGATTTTGGCGGCCAAATAGAGTCCATTTGGTTAGATTTTAGCCCTAATTTCGACTAGAGACATTTGGTGGGAGCTGAAGCAAGGCCAAGGTGTGGGAACCAAGCTTGAAGACGTGGAGATCGTGACGGGGACGTGTCAGTTTCAACGGATTCAAGAGTTTTCCTTTTCTTTCCCATACCTCTTGTTGTTTTTATGGCGCTTTTCTTTCAATTAGTGTTTATTTGTAGTTTCAAGACTATGAGTTGCTAGTTGTTTGTCTTAGGGATTGATGCAGTTGTTTAGTTTGTTGGATTGATTTTTGGTATGAATGTGCTTTTATTTTACCTATGCAATTATGATTAAATGCTTCAATTACTTGATCACTAGTTGAATGATTTAAGTGTTGAATCTAACTCGGGAGAGAGTATTTAGCCTAGACTTAATTTACTAATTGCATGACTAAAGTAGAATTTCTAAGATTGTGACGAAATTTAGAATTACTATAGAAGTTGTTAGAAGAACTAAACCCAAAGCCTTCATGTTAATGAAGTTAGGATAGGGATATCAAGTTGGTTGCATACGTAAGAATCAATTATGCTCGGGAGAAATGTTTTTAATTTTGATAGGAGGGTTTGACAAACCCAACCGTAGTCGTCTTAAACATACTTGCTAATCAAAGTAGTAAATAGGATCGAATGTGACTAAATTTATGAATTTATTCTTAAATATGAGCATATTTGCAATGCAATTTAGGTTAGTTAATCGGTCGATTAACTAATTACAGGTTAGAATCGGACTAGGTGCGTTGACCTGTCCGTGAATGTTGAATACGACTCTCTGGCTTTTTCAGGAGTACGTCGTCGGACTTAGATAGTTAATTAAGATCTATAATAAATCGATGAATTAATTCAGTGAAAGTTACACTCGAGGCCTGATTGCACAATATCGAGGTTAGATTTACCATCTCATTTTACTTTCCTACAATTTTTAATTTTTGACATTTATTTTCTGTCAATTTAATGAGTTTTTAACAAATCCCCCCGACTCTAAAGTAGAAAAGAACTTAAAATTTTGACCAATTAGATTCCCCTATGGTTGACCTTGGCCACTACTACTAGTGTCGATGATTATAAATTTATTTGATCTGAGGTCTCGACAATCTCAACTTTATTACTCACCAACCCAATGAATTTGTAGGCTTCACAAAGCACTTTATGTTCTCATACAAGCATGTTGTGCTTCGTTTGAAATGTTCTCCACGATGATCACTTGACTTGGTTTTATTATAGTCATAATAATTTTGCTTTGTTTGTGAAGTGTACGACTGCAAGTCGTATATTATTATCCTTGTACGTTGATGACATGATTATTTCCAGTGATGATTGCACTGATAAATATAATATTTAAAATTTGAGTTACCTCCTTGTTTTGCTATGAAAGAATTGGGTGTGCTACATTACTTTTTAGGCATTGAGGTCTCTTGTTCGTCTAAAGGTTATCTCTTATCTCAAATAAAGTATACTGATCTTTTTTATCATGAGTGTCTCACTGACAACAAGATTGTTGATACTCCTCTTGAGGCCAATGCACAATACTCTCCTTCACACGGTCTTCCTTTTTCAGATCCCACTTTATATCGTACTATTATTGGGAGCTTGGATCTATCTTACTATGACTCATCTACATATTGCGTATGCGACGTGGTTAGTAAGTTTGTCACTCCTCCAGTTCATTGGGATGTTGTTGATTCATATTATCAGGTATATTCAAGGAATTAAATCTTAGAGTCTCTTGTTTCGCTCCACATCATCTTTAAGCTTGTGTGCTAACTCTAACGTTGATTGGGCTAATGATCCTACTGATCACAAGTCGACTATCAGATTCTATGTTTTTCTTGGTGATTCATTTATTTCATGGAAGAGTAAGAAATAAGAGGTTATTTCTCAGTCCTCCACAAAAATTGAGTATCGTTCCATGGTCTCGACTACTTGTAAAAATTTTTGGTTATTTTTGTTGCTTGTGGATATGGACATTTATCTTCATCATCCTACATACATTGTGACAATCATAGTGTCATTCATATAACGTGTAATTCAATTTTCATGATTGAACCAAGCATATTGAGATTATGGATTGGCATGTCACTCGTCATCATCTTTAGCTTGGCACCATCGCATTATTGTTTTTCTTTCGTCCTTCTTTTAAGATTTTTAATATGTTTACCAGGACACACTTTACTTCGCACTTCCGTTTTGTTTGACAAACTCTCAATGCTTATAGTTGTAGCATCACGAGTTTGCAGTGGGATGTTAGCATATATAATTTTTATTATTATTATCTGTCCTTGAAGGTAGATTAGCCTTTTTATTTATTTCTTTTGTTTGCCCTACCTATATAAACTTCTTTTGTGTAATATTTCAGATTTAGTTTATTGTATATAAGCAACCTCGAGTTTCTCTCTATTTTCACAATGTCTACCTCATTCAAAAAATTGTGGATTAACCATCTTATATATATATTAATTAACCACAACTGTTATATATATATATATATATATATATCATTAAGAGGTATGTTATTAACCCTTTGGTTCATTACAAGAGATAGTAATCTTTTCATTCTAAAATATATGAGAAATTACAACCTTTAACATTCCAAAACAATCTAAATATATTAAATGTATTGCCTAAACATATGGGACCTTTGTGGTATGCAATTGAACTATTTTTTTTCCTTTTCAAATTCACTAAATTAAAATCGATTTGATGAATGTTTGATTGGAAGTTGTAATTTTTTTAAACTATTTTTGGATACCAATCCAAATAGTGGAAATTAAAATTAAAAAAAAACAAAAAAAAAACAACCATTTATGCTTTTTGTTTATCTAATTTTTAAATTATATTATTTTCTTTATCAAATTCAATTTGAACCGCTTTTTAAGTTGATATTTGGTTTCTAAATTTGTTACCAAACATATATTGGAAAACACTAAAAACATGAAATACAACTATATTTTTTTACTGAATCCCATGTTTTCAAGTTTCTTTTTTCAGATCATTTACCAAACACACCGTTATTTATTAATATTAGCATTGTATACAAGATCATATCACAACCGAAAACAAACAACCTCTAACATAATCCCAAATATCAAAGAAGCAAACATAGTTAGAATACAATGCCGAAAGTACACACACAACAGAAATAAAAACACCAATCCAGATAAGCACGACGTTAATTAACCTCCACGACCGCCGCAGCCCCCGCCACCGCCTACACCTCCTCCTCCACCTCCACCTCCGCCAACCCAGCCTGCAGCTTGGATGCCAAACCCTCCTCTTGGGATTCCTTCGCTAGCGCTACCATAATGTCTTCGTCTCGGTTGATCATCATCAAAGTCACCGCAAATAAATATTATCATTGATATGAGGGAGATGGATACAAGGATGACCGAAAGGAAAAATAGCCCGCCAGAGCTCACCAAGGCGAAATCTTCTTCAGAGCCACCACCGTGGGTAGCAAGAATTAGCCTTGCCATTTTTTGACTGTAAAATTTGTTGAATCATAAATATTTTGAATTATTATAGCTACATGCATAACTCGGTATTTATAATGATTGTCCTCAACAAAAAAATATTATCCCTGTCCTCAGACCTCATCGTTTAGTTGTATGTGTCACTGTTGCTTGCCAAAGATGTTTATGTGAAATTTCATGTGAAATTTCCTCTTGAGAATACATAACCTGCTTGCATTTAAAAAAGGGGCAGTTGCAAGAATAGCAAAAAATAATATGGAATTTGCAACCATGTCATCAGTTTTTTAATGTTGCAAATATAGCAAAAAAATGTGGGTCCGCCTAAACATTAAAGTTGAAAAGTCAAAAAAACCCCTAAAACACGCTGGAAGTTTAAAAAGTATATCAATGGTGTTATTGATATACTGTATATCAGGTACATCATTCATTTATTTAGTGTACTGATATACTAGATATTGGGTATATCAATCAACTGATATACTAAATATATAGTATATCAGATGTATATTTTGTGAATATAATATACTTCATTTATGAAGTATACACATGAACTTTCATTAGTTTAGATATCTTTGATATACTTCATCAATAAAGAATTAGATATATTAGCTTTATTTTGGGACAATATGTGTGGTAGGAGATTTAAACCTCTAACCTTTTGGTTGAATGTGTATATCTTATGCTAGTTGAGCTATGCTCATGTTGGCAAATATGACATCAATATATTATACATCATCTTAATAATATACTACTGATACAATATTGATATACTTTAAATTACATTTTTAGTGAGTACTAATACACTAATGATATACTTAAAATTGCATCTTATTGATATACTTATAAAAAATTTTGCATTCCACGACCTTCATAATACACCAACAATTAAAAATATATATCAGTGATTTTTTTCAATAACAAGTCTATCATTGATGTATTTAGCTACTCATAATCAGGTATATCAATGTTATTAATTATTTGAGTAGTATAAAAATGAGATAAGTTCAAAAAGAAAAAAAAAAAAAGAGGTATATCAATGGTATATCAACATTTATAACAGGTATAGAAGACAAACATTTCATTTAAAAGATGTAAATAACACAACATAATTCAATAAAGAGAAAATAAAACATAACAAATATAAGTAAAGAAAGTAACATATCAAGTATATCATTGATATATCAACATTTAATCAGGTATATCAAATGTTATGCTTATCAAATCAAGTATATATTAGGTATATCATTGTATTCATTCGAGTATATCAAATTTGGTATATCAGTTAACTGATATACTTTATATTTCGTATATTAGTAAATATAAAGTATATCAGATATACTACATATATACCTGTTGATATACCAAGGGTAAAACTGGAATAATAAAAAAAACGAAAATCAGATTTTTAAAATTTTGCTATGTTTGCAAATCTAAAAAATCATAGCTAGATTTGCAAATATCCTAATATTTTTTGCTACCCATTGCAATTTCCCTTTAAAAAATGGTAACGTAACTAATATAACTCCTTTTTTTTTTATTTGGATAAAAATTTTTGTTGAATCACATTTTGGTTGTGAACGTTCGGCAACTGTTGGTCTTTGTTGCCAACTAAAAAGTCAACTGATTATGTGGACTTGTCACCTATATTTTATTTGCCACTGTGGATTCTCAAAATCCCAAATCACTTTCTTTGCAGCTGTTTATTATTATGTCAGCAGGTTTTCGGGTCAGGTGTACTTGAATGGTTTGAACTCGGGTCATCAGCATTCGGGTCATGTGCTGCATAACGATTTTCTGTTATTCCTCAGTGCACGGGAATGAAGGATGAAGTGTGTAAGAAAGTCAGTGCGAGAAATAATACAATGAGCGTTTTCTTCAGCTAAGAGAGGTGTGATTTCTTCCTCTCTGAGTCTTCTTCTTCCTCGATGGTTTTCTGAGTAAGGGGTAGCTGAATCTCAATTGGGGAACTTCTCAAGAGCTGAATATCTTCCTTGAGGTGAAGTTGAAGTGCTCTGTTTCATTCCCAGCTGAATTGAGTGTGTTTAATCGAGAGAATTGGTGAGGATATTCTCTGTATTAAGCTGACCATTGTATTGACATTACAAATTCATTGATTACCTAATAGAGTGCCTAAAGTGGATGTAGATCCCTCATTGGGATTGAACCACTATAAATTTCTGGTGTGCTTATCTTTCCCTATCCTTCCTTTATTCTTTCTTTGTTCTTCGGCTGAGTGTTAGATTGCAATTTATACTGCTCTATTTTGTTCTTGCTGCTGCTGTGAGTTTGTTTGTGTTGCTGTGTTGAACTGGAATTAGCTTGTGGTAAGGGTGGTGTCGCAACAGCAACATTTTATTTTGAAAATGTATTTTTTAGTCTATAAAATTTTCAAAAGTAGGTTGGATCCTCGTTTTTAATCTTCAATTCTATGCTCATCATGTTAGTGAAATAACACATATATTCAAAGTTATGTCATCCAAACAGACAAATATTTCTTGATGATTCAAAAATGAAAATGTAACCATTTTAAAACTTCAAGAACAGTAAAATTGGTATTATTTAAGACTTTTAAGTTTAAAGCGAATAGAGTTAAAATGAAAGGGAATTAATTACCTTGACTATGTTTTGAGGTTTCATTTACAGGGACGATAGGAGATTTAGAGAAGCTATTCATACTATGATGGTCACACCAAACTTACACTATTACCGATTGATCCATGTATCACTATCACTTGTAAGTTGTGAAAAAATTTTAAAGTCAAGTAGACGAAAAAAAAAAACGTTTTAAAAAATTAAAATTCTTTATTTTCGAACATGTATAAATTAACATTGAAAAGGTAAAAAAAAAAAAAAAAAGAAAAGAAAAGCATAGCTCATTATTTATTCACATAAAAAATGTATGTAATATATACATACAAAAATAATCCATCAATGATTTGACTTCGAGGCAGATCAGAAAAAATATATATATTTTTTGACTTTGAGAGAGGTAGGCAATGGCTAAAATGAGGATTGAAAGCCATGGGTGCACTACTACAAATTTGGTATTTATTGACGACCAAAAAGTATCAACTGTCACATTCATTGGCGCTTTTTGGCAGTCAATAATGTCGGTGTCAATAAAACTAAAGTGTCAACATTGCTGTTATTGTTGACTAGTGGCGGATCTAGGATTTTATGTCGGAGGGGGCACAAGTTCGTATAAATTTAACTTTAGACACATTGATGCAATATTTAAATTACCTCATATCGACTATATTAAATTAGATGTTTAGTCCATGAACTTTCGGGTTTGTGTCTATTTGGCCCCTGAACTTAAAAATATGTATGATAGAATCTTTAACATTTCAATTTTGTATCTAATAAGTTTCTGAATTTTTAATTTTGTGTCTAATAGGTCCTTGGCCTATTTTATACTTTTCAAAATTAATGAACTTACTAAACACAAAATTGAAAGTTTAGAGTCTCATTAGACATCAAATTTAATTTTGAAAGTTTAGGATTTAAATCGATACCAACATTAGTTTGGAGTTTTAATTGACTCCAAAGTTTAGGGGTTTAATTGATTTTTTTCCTAATTTTTTTTAATCTATAAACTCATTCCGTATTGTTTTTTAAGTTAAAATACTATTTTGTTTCTTATACTTTGAAACTTATTCTATTTTATTCTCAACATTTCCAAATGTCCAAATATAATCCTTGTACTTTTAATAATCTTAAAATAATTAGTCTATACTTTTGTTTAATGGTTAACTTTTTCAAAACGAATTGAGTCCTATTAGCTTTCACTAGCTTTATAAGTTTCGAAAACATATTAACATGATCTTTTTTACTTGAGTGAAAATGATGGTCAGTAATTTTCCAAATTCTATAAAAAGTAACTTCAAATTAATAATGATGACTAATATGAAGATTTATTGAAAATACATAGCCTAAATTTGAATATATGAAAGTATATAAACTAAAATAGAATGAAAAACAAAGTACAGGGACCAAAATAGTATTTTTAATCTTCTTTTTATGTAATGCCCCAGGTCGAGGATCTATACTCGTCTTAAACTGCTTTAAAGAGTGAAGACTATCCCAAAAAACCAACACGAGGTCCTTTTAGCATGCTTTGTCCTCACTCACATGCTTCCTAAGGAAAATTCCTAGGAGGTCACCCAACATAGAACTTCTTCAAGCCAAACATGCTTAACTTCAAAGTTCCTATGATTGAGCCACCGAAAAGGAAGGTGCACCTTGTTGGTATAGGTAGTATCTATCAATTCTTTTTAACCTTATCTTGACCATGCTTTCATATCCTCAGGATCCCTCTCATTCGGATGTGATATCGATTCATTCATGTACCCCTCCTAACCTCGGCGTCACATGCCCACTAGCTTCCGCCTTGGTTCGTCCCCAAACCACATCCTACTGGGAGAGGTTCCACTCTGACACCATCTAACGCCCCAGGTCCAGGATTCGGAATCTAAATTCGGTTTGTCTCCACTCAAATGCTTCCTATAGGAAAATTCCTAGGAGGTCACTCAACATAGAACTTCTCCAAGCCAAGCATGGGAACAGCCGAGGGGCACCTTGCCACACGGTGTATAGAAACCAACAAACCAATGGTAAATTGTGGTTTAAAAGTGGCAAATTTTACATATAATATATATGATTGTAAGTTGAGAGGGGCACGTGCCCCTCCTGGCCCCTTCATAGATCCGACCCTGTTGTTGACGCCTATGGAACATCAACGCCTATGGAACAATTTGTAAAGTCTCCAAATGATTCTTTAGAGTGTTGCTTGCGCTTCCAGTGATAAAATAAAGGTTGAAGACATTTTCAAGTTGGCTTTCTTTAGAAGAGATAGTTCACTGAATACTAATTATTGTGTCACAAAGAACAATCTCAAAGTTAACAAGGAAATCTAATAGAATATAGATGGATGTAACTCACAAGAGACAATATAACAACTTAAGGTAATTTTTTCCTGATAAGCAAACAAAACTTTTTATGAATGTTCTGAGAAGAAGTTAGACTTGGAAAAAATACATAATGAGAATCATGTAAATCTCTAGCAGGAGCAAAAGAATACAGACTATGAAATACCCACAAAGAACTAAAAAGAACATCCAATCACTAGCCCAACAAAAATTGAAATATCATTTTTGGTAACAAATGTAACACACGAAATTTCTATACCTACCTAGCGACGTTAACTAAAGTCTCTATCCTAATTCTAACTGGATATTCCAAAAATTTCGGCAACATAACAATATACATATGGCTATCCCAAATTTTCTTAACACCAGCTAAACAAGAGAACACACTTCTATATTTAAAACTACTCTTCCACAACACTTTAGGTCAACAAACAGACTTTGAACTTTCACAAAACAAAGCGAGTCAGACCTCGCATCAAATACAATTGAAACACAACCAGAAGATGAAATCCTTTAACTATCCATGTTTTATCAATCTCAATTTATTAAACTATGCCCGACAAGAGGCAAGAAAATGATCTGAACATTAAGGCATGGAAAAAAATTAAAAATCACAAAGTGCAAGGACAAGATCATATAAAGCCCAAGGATTTTGTTAACTAAAACCTTCTTAATTTAACCATTCACAAATACAATTGCATTTCTTATCAACAAATTTAAGGACATGATCATAAAACATCTTAATCTAACCATTCACAAATACACTGACCTATGAAGAAACAGTTCATACAACCATCAAATGACAGAATCCTTAAACTATACAATTTTACCTCTTTTGACATTTGTTCAAGTTCAGAGACCAATGTTAGCTTTGGCTGTTTTTTCAATGCCTCTTGTGATAAGAACAGAGTTTGCTCCAACGACTACTACCTAAAATATGTTCAAATTAGTTAGTAAAATTCTAGGAAGGGATGCATATGAAGGATTGGAATTCCCAATTCTGTTAAAGCGGAAGCGCAATTGGACCGTTCGCAATTAATTTCATTTTACAAAATACCGAATACATTGGCAAAAACATTACAGAATTCATAATTCAGAATTACTAAGGCTAAGCATACATGAATTAGATCTAAATCTAAAAGGGAAAGAGAAGCAAAAACCTCCGTTGACGTCTCTGAAAATCAAGAACGCTTGATTGTTCTTTAACGGACACCACCAATTGGCTTTCCCCACTATCCTCTGAGTTTGGAAACTCAGTTGTGGGACTGAATTCAACAACCTTGAATTTTGGGAGAGAACCACAAAGACGGAAGAACTTCTCTGTTCTTTGTTTGAGAGAGTGTAACGACCCTACATTTCGTGCCTAGATCCTAGGGTCATTACCACATGCATTTCATTTTACTTCTAAGAACAGCGATGAAACGACATTTAAAGTAAAACATGCTTAGAAAATACGTGAAACTTTTCAGCCTGGGATCCTAGTTAAAACAGAACAAGAAGAAATTTTTAGCCATTCAAGCAAAAGACTTAAAGCGGAATAAATCTTAAAACACCACAATACAAGTTCAAAAGAAGAATTTCGAAAACATAAAATGCAGAAGACTATCCTAAGGGAATCCATGGCTTGTTGAGCAGCACTCCGTCACGCCTTCTATACACCTTTGCCTTTACCTGCAATTACATGTTAGGGAAAAGAATGAGTATTTAAGAAAAATACTCAGTAAGTAACAACGCTGCTGGACAGGCAACAACCAAGGTTTCAAAAGATTATTCGAGCTAAGGGCCTGAAGGTTATGTCATCTCATTCCCATTCATTTCATTTCATTCATTTTGTAGTATGGGTCTAGTGATCAATTAACTCACCTATAAAAATTTGCCAACTCACTGAAGGTGCACAGGTGGGTGTTTTGGGAGATCTCTACTCCTACTAATGGTAGAAGACACCCAGTCAGTGGAGCCAAGTCTCACCCATCAAGGCACTATTGTGCGCAAAGCGCACTAACTTCCATTTCACTGGTGGGGCGTCCATGGGTTTTAAGTCGGAAATTAACTTCCACAGTTAGTAAATGGCACCTAGTCTGCGAAGCCAAGTCCCGCCCATCTAGCTCCTCATTTCAGTCCAATACATCTTAGTCCTAGGTGTTTAATTGACACGACCCCCTACTAGAGCAACTAGCTTATTCTTTTCCCTTTCTTACTCCTTTTCCCTTTACGGCCTCTTAGCACTCGCTAATTTTAACTGCAACCCAACCAATGGAACTTATTCTCTCAAAATTTACTAACTGACTAGACCAGTATGCACCATCCCACTCAGTCAAATACAAGAAACATAACAGGCATTCCACACTTTCAAATCAGAGAAAACATGACTTCTAGTGTCTACTTTTATCGCCAGCCAACTACAAGATACCACAACGCACTCACATCTATCCCACAGCATCCATATTCTTGAAATCAACAGCATACATATCATTTCAGTCTCAACTCAAACATATAACACAATCTCATGCCAGAAGCACAACCGTCATATCTATGCACAATTACAGTTTAATTTCAGTAAGTTAACTTAACTTGAGGTAACTAAGCTTGATTGAAAAACACCGAACAATTTGATATATCACCAACCACGTTATGCGAAAAAGTGATCTAATACACACATATAAGGGTCTCACATCAGAGGCATACCAATCTCAATAAATTTCCTAAAACACAATCCTTGAGAGGGTCGAAAACTCACCCAAATGAGACTACTGCTTGCTGTCCAGTTTCCAAATTAAGCTCCGCCTTTAATAATTCGATCACCACTTACTACGGATACCTTAAATTAAGATCAACGCTAATGGGTATTCCACTAAAGCATAAAAGACCAATAAATTTTAACTTACAACTCCCTTACCCACTAACTGAAATCGTTGAGCATTCAAGATGCGTGAGGCTGTTTTTCTTGAGGCGGAGGCGGCGACGATCGATTCTGAGCGACAGAAACGCACAGATCTGAACGGCGACGGTGGCGCGCGAAAGCTGTACACAATAGGGAGAAAAACAGGGAGTGAGACCGAGAGGGCAAATGAGAGAGAGAAAGAATTCTGAGAGACAGATCTCACCGGCGACTCGCGACGAGGCGGCGGCGGCGAGGCTGCAAATCGGCGACGGCGCGACGACTTGCGTGCGGTCAGAGGCGATTCACGGCTGTGGCGTTCAGACGAGCGTGGACGAAGGAGCGACGTAGATCTATTACAGAAGAGAGAGAGTGAGATTGAGGGAGGAAGAGACGAGAGAGAGAGAGAGTCGAGAGCTCACCAGCGGCAGACGAAGGAGCTGAGAGGGCGGCGGCGAACGACGACGGTGGTGGCAGCGCGGCGGCGAGCGACTGGCGAAAGGCGGCGGCGCGACGGACTGTGTGCAACGAGAGAGAGAGAGAGAGCTGAGATGGAGAGAGATTGCGGTGAGAGAGAGAGAGAATCGGGGAAGAAGAAGGAAGATCTAAAAAAAATCTTTTTTTTTTTTTTGATGGTCAGATTGACCGAAAATGTGGGGGGAAAATTTCTCCCCACTCCCCCATTTTGACCTGCTAAAAAAAAGCCATTTCCCTCCTCTTTTTTTTTTTTTTTTTTTTTTTTTTTTTTTTTAAAAAAAAAAAAAACAAAGTGGCTGTTATAGAGAGAGTGAGAGAAATCAAGAGATTATAGAGAGATATTTTTAGAGATTCTGTCTTCAGATCCACTGACCCCTACAGCCATCTCTTCTGCGTGAGAAAGAAAAAAATAAGCAACTGATTATCTTTTTTTTTTTTAAATTTTAATTAAATAAATTATAATAATTAAAATTTATTTAATCAAATTAATTAATCACAATTAAATATCCTATATTTAATTGATGTGCATTTAGATCATATTTAAATGCATTTTCCTCACATAGTCTATAGTTTTAATTAAACTTAATTAAATCACATTTAATTAAATTAATTAAACTAATCAATCAATTAATTCCAATAATTAATTAATTCTATGATTAATTAAACATCACATATTTAATTAACCAAACATTCGATGAATATGAATCTCTCTTTTAATCTATAGTTTCAATATAAATCTAATTCACATTAAACCATAGATTTAATTTAATTAAATCACATTTAACTAAATAAAATTTAGCAATTAATTAATTCAAAATTAATTAATTTTATAATTAATTAAATATCAACCATATTTATTTAATTACATATTAGAATCATATTCTAATATATCTCCCATATAATATAGTTTAATTAAATCACATTTAATTTAAACTAAATTAAATAATTAATTGATTAATTAATTTACTAATTAAATATCACATATTTAATTAGTCATATATTTGAACTCCTTCAAATATATTATTCTCTCAATTAATAAAGTTTAATCTCAAATTAAACTTTATATTATAATGTATCATTACACATTATATTAATTGAATCTTATACAATTATCTTGATTCCCAAGATGAATTTGAACTATTCAAATTCTTTCAAGATTAATTGTTCCCAATTACTCTTTACGAACTAACAGGGGGACCTGATGGATCTACAGATAAGAAGCTTTAATGATATGAGGTTAACTGACTAAACTCATTAATCGAGTTAACCAATATTCATTAACTGCGGGTCACTCCACTAAAGACCCACAACTACACTCTTCTCACTGTAGAATGTTTCTGTGTTCACAAATATTGACCAATAACTGTAAGTCAATCCTTCACGAGTGTTCGTAACTACAGTTGGGCCAAATTACTGTTTTACCCATGTGTTACCTCTGTCTCCTTAAGTACCAGTGCTCCTCTAATGAACAACATGTTTATGGTCCAACCAGTAAACAGAAAGTCCCTCTCGGGACAGTGAGAGGGCGGAATCCCCTAGTTCAAGACCCGGAGTCACCACTTAAGGGAACACTCATCTACTTCTCTTAGAAGCGGGAAGGACTGAATTCCATGTTGTGTTGGCATGTCCCTAGCCCCCAACTCGGTCTCATCCCCAATAAGGTAGGCTTATTTAGTCGGCGTGCAGGCCACTCTCACCCATACTAATCAAAGGACAATCCACTCTCACCCATACAAATCTAAGGACAATCCCCCCTAAAAGGGGTTCATAACAGACTTAGGTTCATAACATATCAGATTGAGTTACCTAGGTCATCCTATTGAAATAGAAACCTAAACTAGTTAACGATGTTACATCTAGGGAAATAGTAACCTGAGTCTGTTATGAACCCCTTTCAGGAGGGATTATCCTTAGATTTGTATGGGTGAGAGTGGCCAGTTCGCCGACTCAATAATCCTACCATTTCAAGGGCAAGACCGAATGGGGCCTGGGAACATAACAGTACAAGATGGAATTCACTCCTTCCCCTATTGAGGTAAGTAGATGTGTGTTCCCTTAAGGGCTGATTCTGGGGCTTGAACAAAGGCGCGTCGTCCTCTCTTGGCCCGAGAGGAACTCCTGTTTAGTGGTTGGACCCTAAACAACTTGTTCATTAGAGGGATCAATGGTACTTAAGGAACCAGAGGTAACCCAGGGGTAAAACGGTAATTTGATCCAGCTGGTGTTACGAACACACGTGAAAGATTGACTTACTGCATTGGTCGATATCCGTGGACACAGAAATATTCTACAGTGAGAAGAGTGCAGTTGTGGGTCTTTAGTGGAGTGACCCACAGTTAACGAATGTTGACTAACTTGGTTAATGAGTTTAGCCAATTAGTCTCGTATCGTTGGAGCTTCTGATCTGTAGGTCCATTAGGTCTCACTGGTAGCTCGTAAAGAGACTTGAGGCAATTAAGTATAAATTGTAAATTGAAAGTGTTCAATTTATTTAGGGGAATCATATAATGTATATTGATACATTATAATATAAAGTTTATGAAACTTTATAATATAATTTTGAATTAATTTCAAAATTAATTCTTGAGAGAAAATATTTGAAAGAGTTCAAATAATTAATATGAATTGAATTCATATTAATATAAATAGTTTAATAAAATCCCCAATATTAAATATGTGATATTTAATTGGGTAATTAATTAATTATGGAATTAATTAATTATTTATTAAAATTAGATATGAATAAGATAATAGATTTGATCTTATTCATGACCTTTTCCTATTAGGAAAAGGTCTTGGCCTTTACCTAGAAATAAGACCCCCTTGGGTGGGGTGAAAGACATCTCATTCATTCTCCTACTCTCAGAGAATTCCCCTCAAGGCTCCGTCTAGACTCCCACCAGTCTCCTGCCTCTAGAAGTCTCAGAGTCATACCAGTGTAGCCATGGTGGTGGTGTTCGCAGTAGTTCGTGATTATTTCACAAGTAGATTGAATTTAATCTGAGCGTCAACGAGAGTAAGTAATTTGTTACTTTATAAATTAGATTTAAATCTAATATTTTTTGTATGCTTAGCCTTAATATTTATTTAGAATAGTTCTAATATTATTGCCAATGTATTGGTATTTTAGATTAAACAAAATTAATTACGAATCGATACCAATCACGCTTCCGCTTTACAGAATTACGGAATTTCAATCCTTCAATTGGTATCAGAGCCGATCGTAGATCTAATTTTGTTTCTCTAAAATTTGCATTGGCTATTGGTGGGATTAATTAATGCATAATGTATGTATTGTTTGCATTGGACTGTTTAGGTTAATTTTATGGCCATAGATTTTACTGTTTTTATGTGATTTGATCATGTAAGGGCCCGGTGTTTCGGGTAGTTTATCTAAAATCGAGTCCAATGTAAGTCCGGGTCTAGAGTAGGGTTTTTTGTGATGAAGATCGAAGAAAATCACATCAAAAATCAAGGCCTAATGTGAAGAACAGCCGCTGATTTTTCCAGAATTAGGCTACAGACGCAACAGCGTCGGGACGCTGTTCATCAAGCGTCTCGACGCTGTCGCGATTTCGCGAAGCAGAGATTTGCGATCGCATGAGCCTCGCGACGCTATCTTCACAGCGTCTCGACGCTGTCGCAATTTCACGCGGCACGCGCTCGGTTTTCAGATGCACGCGGTTCAAGCTTGCAAGTGGTCTGGTTTGACGGTTTGGGGTGGTCTGGGGTCGGTTCGGCCCAGTCCAGCCCAGGTTTGACTTGGTTTGGCAATTTTGGGTCCTGTTCGAGGCAGTTCGGGTCGGTTCGGGCAGTCTAGACCAGTATTTGGAGATGCAGAAGGACTTTTAGGATAGAATTTAGATATAATTTTTGTAATTTAATGCTTTATTTTATCCTAAGGGCCAAAATTAACCGGTTCAATTGCTATTTAAATGCTTTGTGGATGTCATTTAGATTAAATCCCACCTTAGGTTAAGCATGATCATGCATTTTAATATATTATACATGTTATAATGTATGATATTAATGCATGATGGATGGATTTCATGTGTAATTTAATCTAATGGTTATGTTAAATATATGAAATTCAATAAGCATGTGGCATGACATTACATAGCTTAAATATAAAGAGTTATATTTAATTTAATGTCTTATGGATGCTTGGGTGATTTTCATGATTTGCATGATATAAGGAGTTATATTAAGAAAATATGAAAATCAATTTGCATTAAGCATGACACATCCATAGTTTATATAATTGTTATATTAAGTCATGAAATGCAAATGTTATGGTTTATTGATTAATTTGAATTTGATTGTTAATTAATTAAACCATATAAAGTTTATTATAGGGATAATCATTAAAACTTATAAGAGTTATAATACTAATGATTAGAAACCGTCAACCTATAATAAAGATTGCATGCAAACATAGGATAAGAGGTAAATGAAATTAATTTTAAAATGTTTAAAATTAATTAGACCTAAGATCACGTTAATTCTAATAGGATTAGAATTAAGTCTTGCTTAGTTTTAAAATAGTTTTAATATGACTAAGTAGGACAAACATAACTATTTGTTATAAGGGAACTCTACCAGTGAAGTTCTATCTAAAGCTGGAGGTACTTAAGATGACGGTTTACGGAACACCTCCTACCTGGGAACTAATCCAGAACTTGAGTTGAATTAACCACAGTTATGTAAGCATGCAATGTCGCTAGGTTAATTAAAAGAGTTTAATTCACCTAGATCTTTAGAGTAGAGAGTTTACATTACTATGGTTATAAGGGAACTCTCCTGATGAAGTTATGTCTAAGGTTGGAGGTACTTAAAATGACGATTTACGGAACACCTGCTACCTGGGAACTGACCCGGAACTTGAGTTGAATTAACCATAGTTATGTTGGCATGCAATGTTGCCAGGTTAATTAAAAGAGTTTAATTCACCTAAGGCATTAGATTAAAGACCTCCATATAAGAGTTATATAAGGCATAGACTTAGATAGATTCATTTAGCCAGAATTTACCTAAGTAATATACCCTATAATTGTAAAAATACTTAGTGGGAGGAAATATATCAAAACAAGATTTTTTTAAATCAAGTTTTACTCTCACATCCTCAAAAGTTCACAACGTGAGGTCCATGCTAGGCCTCGAGTCACCTTGGAAGTGACCACCTACGGATGGTGTTTGCATGGATCAATATCAAGGTGAATGAGGAAGTATTTTATAGTAAGTGGGAGCAGGATACGTGTCAACGTATCCTACGGTCTCCTCCATTAGGTTGCACCGTGAGATCCCCATGATTTGCTTGCGAGTCGCCCTGGGAGCGATCACCCTACGGAGGGCTTGATCATGGGAGTCGTAACAATGCAAACTCCAGAAATGGATAGGGTTTCTTAGGTCCATTTCAAACTTTGACTTTCCCTACGGTAGCATTGTTGGGGCCGACCTCTGAGATCTTAAAAAATGGAGGGTCACACTTACGGGAAATTGTTAATGTGTTAATAATTTCCTGACCGAAAAATGGTAGCTAAGAACTATTGGAATATGAGTTATTCTGGGAATAGGGATTTGCTGAGATTGTCTCAATTCAGAGGAGGAGTAGCTGACTGCCCTACGGTAGCTGTTGTTCTAAACCTCTAAAGTATCGTTGCAAAATGAATGTTTACTCTATGGGTCGATCATTACTTTTGCTAAATTGATTGGATTAAAATAATACGATTATTTTGTGTAATGGGTAAATGCAACATCACTTATTAAGTTAATTTGTTTGTTCTCAGCATGAAACGTTCTTTGTATGCCTCGAATAACGCCAATTACAAAACTTGTATTTCTAATACAACTAAGAAAGTGAACTTAAACATTAATTGCGTGGAGTTGGTTTTAATTTAGGACGGTCCTCAAGCCCACATGTCTAATTCATCTGAAATTGTTCATGATGAATATGACATAGACTGCTTAGCGCATCTCAATGAAAATAAATTTGATTTATTGGTCATTGAAACGTGTATAGTGGAAAATGATGATACAACCTGGATTCTTGATTCAGGTGCCACTCATCACGTATGCTCTTCCTTTGAGGGAATGAGCTCCTGGCAACAGTTGGATGCCGGGGAAATGACTCCAGATTTGGGACTTGGGAGCTCATTTTAGCTAAAGCAGTGGGAGATATTAAAATGTTATTCTTCAGGGAACACTATATGTTATTAGATAATGTATATATAGTTCCCAAAATAAAAAGAAATTTAATTTATGTTTCTTGTTTGCTAGAACAAGGATATTCAGTGTCCTTTTTTGTGAATGAAGCTTTCATTACTAAAAGGGGTACTGATATCTGTTCTACAAAAATGGAGAACAATTTGTATGTTTTAAGACCAATAGAGTCTAGGGCTATTTTGAATAATGAAATGTTCAAAACAGCTGAGACTCAACCAAAAAGGCAGAAAGTTCTCAAAGTACCTATCTTTGGCACTTGAGACTTGGCCACATAAATCTCAATAGGATTGGGAGATTGGTTAAGAACGAACTTCTAAGTCAGTTAGAAGATGGTACTTTACCTCCGTGTGAGTCATGTCTCGAAGGTAAGATGACCAAACGACCTTTTACTAGAAAAGGTTATTGTGCCAAGGAGCCCTTAGAACTCGTACATACGGATCTCTATGGTCCAATGAATGTAAGAGCTCGAGGAGGGTATGAATATTTCATCTCTTTCATAGATGATTATTCAACGTATGGTTATTTATACCTAATGAGTCATAAGTCTGAAGCCCTTGAAAAGTTCAAGTATTACAGGACTGAAGTTGAGAACTTGTTAGGGAAGACCATTAAAACACTTCGATTTGATCCGGGTGGAGACTATTTGGACTTAAAATTCCAGAACTATTTGATAGAACATGGAATCTCATCTCAACTCTCAGCACCAGGTACACCTCAACAAAATGGTGTATCTGAAAGGAGAAAAAGAACCTTGTTGGACATGGTTCGATCTATGATGAGCGATGCTCAACTGCCTCGTTCTTTTTGAGGTTATGCAGTAGAGACTGCAGTTTATATTTTGAATGTAGTTCCTTCAAAGAGTGTTTCTGAAACACCATTTGAGCTCTGGAGAGGGCGTAAAGCTAGTTTACGTCATTTCAGAATTGGGGGTTGTCCTGCACATGTGCTAGTGGCAAACCCAAAGAAATTGGATTCATGTTCAAAACTATGCCTATTTGTAGGCTACCCAAAAGAAACAAGGGGTGGATACTTCTTCGACCCACAAGAAAATAAAGTGTTTGTTTCGACAAATGCTACTTTCTTAGAAGAAGACCACGTTCGAGAACCTAAGCCACGCAGTAAAGTGGTGTTAAGTGAACTTTCTGGTGAAGCTACAAATGAATCAACAAGAGTTGTTGATGAGGCTGGACCTTCAATGAGGGGACAAGACTGAGTGGGGAGCCAAAAGAGATCAATCATGTGAAAAAGGCCCAAGGGAAATGAAGTGGAGGCCCAAAATCAAGTCCAAAATAGTAGCTGAAAGTTCTGGAATTCGCCTAGCGTCGAGACGCTGCAAGGACAGCATCGCGACGCTGTCCATTTCTTGGCCGGCAAGTCGATGACATCACAGCGTCGCGATGCTGTGCCAATAGTGTCGCGACTCTACCCCATTTCCGAGCCTATAAATAGCGCCCCTTGGTGCCTTGTTTTATCATCAATCACTATTCATTCCACTCCTTCCTTTCTTTCTTGGCTCCTTTGGAGCCTCTCTAAAGGCTTTCTAGCCTTTTTGAGCTTTCTTTAGTGGGAAAATTTTGGGTAATTTTGGGGAGCATTCTAGGAGGCTCAAGGAGTGCTCAGAGGGACTCCAAGCATCAGCGAAGGGGTCTTCGACGGTCAATTCCTTCCCTTTTATTGTGCTCTTAATTATGCTTTCCATTGTAATTATTGTGAATATTTTAGCTATGTATAGCTAAACCCCAATTTGGGGTCTTGAAATGAAATTATAGTTTAAATGTTGTTATAATTGCCTATCTCTAGCCCTTTTTTCCTAATTATTTGTATGGATGTGCTTAATGCTTTATGCAATCTGGCCAATTGTGTACTGAACTGATTCTTAATGGAAAGTCGACGGAGAGAAGTTAGGATAGATCATAATCCATGCAACTAGTTTAATTGTCCGTCGTGACAACGGGATTAGTTGATTAAACTTAGATTCCTAAAATGAATCAGAGCGTAATAATTAATGATTTTTAATGGCGCTAAGGACACTTAGGTTGTTAAAATGAATTAATTACAATTAGGGGAGACCGACAGGAGAACCTATGTAATTAACGGAGATTCTAGGAGTATAATTAGTTGGGCGATGAGATAGGACAATTGTAGCAATTGTTTAGCTAATGATTGATTTTCAAGATCCCTCTTCCCATTAGAAAACTCTTTCTCCATATTTTATTCGATTGATCAAATTTTCTCCTTAATTGTTTTGATTTATTTTTAAATTTTCTTGATTGCATGATCTGGTTCCTAAATATTATGTTGCCTAAGTATTTTTAGTGTTCAAGGATCTTTCGCTTTCTTAAATTTCGCTTAGCCTCCCTGTGGATTCGATACTCGGTATTACCTACCGTTTTATATTACTTGTGACGACCCGTGCGCTTGCGGATAATCGGCCACCAACATTTTTCCCAGTGGGAGCAAATACATATTATTAGATGATGTGTATATAATTCCTAAAATCAAAAGAAATTTGATTTCTTTATCTTATTGGCTGGAACGGTGTTACTATTTACCTTTCCCTGCTAACGCAGTTCATTTCAAGAAAGGGAGATAACTTTTGTTCAGCTGAACTGAAAAATAACATAAATGTTTCAAGACTAATCAAGAGTAAAGCAGTCATGAAAAATAAGTTGCTTGAGGCTGCTACTACTCAAAGAAATGAGAGGTAAAGGATTTCTCCTAAAGGAAAATACCTTTCTTTGGCACTTAAGGTTAGAACATATTTACCTCAATATGATTGGGAGATTGGTCAAGAGTATACTTCTAAGCAAGTTAGAGATGACTCTCTGCTACCTTATAGGTCATGCCTTGATGACATGCAAAAATGTCATCATTTTCCTATTAATTTTAGTTAGTTTTGTGCTTGAATTGTGTGCTTTAATGCTATTTTCTGTTTAAATTTCAGAAAACCGAGTCAAGGAAGCAAAATCAGATTTTTGAGAGAATTTCGATGATTCTGGAGACTTTTTGAGCAATTTGGAGAAGTTCATTGTAGATCCAAGTCCAAAAGCCCAAAAAAGAATGAGTTAGAAGCCCCGATTCATGAATTCCACAGCCTTAATTATCAAGTTGGGTCAAGAAAAGAGCCCAAAATCCATTTCATGAAGCAATTGGGCCAAAGGAAATGAAGGAGGCCCAAAAATTGAGTAAAAATCGGGCCATTCTAGAAGATCCAGGGCCTAGCGTCGCGACGCTAGGCCGAAGCGTCTAGAGCTAGGCAGCTATGCGAAAGAATCAAGAAATGGGGTAGCGTCGCGATGCTGTCCATGTAGCATCGCGACGCTGCGACAACTTGAAGCCCAAGAAAAGATGATGTCAGAGCGTCGCGACGTTGCGCCTGCTGGGAGCCTATAAAAGGGGCCATTTGCATCCAAGTTTAGTGTGCCAATTTGTGGGTTTTCACCCCATTCTAGAGTCCACACTAAAATTGGGGATTTTTGGGAGAGTTTTGGAGCTTTGTTGAAGATCTTTGGAGCTCGGGATCGATGGAGGTCGACGCGGGATTGAGGAGATCGACACTTTTATGAGCATTTCTCTTCCCTTTTCCTTTATGTTGTAGTTTCTAGAATTGTTGTGATTAGGAATTATTGAATTTTAGTGATTATGAGTAGTAAATTCCTAAATTCTATGAGATTGATTTAGATGTTGAACCTTTGCTTGATTAATGAATTTATTTGGTTTAATTATCATTATTGTTCATTTGTGCATTCTATCCGTAATGCTTTTAATCAACTGATCACTGATTAAATGAATCGTTACTAAGTGGAGACTCGACGGAGAGAAGCTTAGACTAGAACTGAATGCATGACTAATGTTATTTACTCGAGTGACACGGGATAGAATAAATAACGTTAGAGGTTGTATTGAAGGGTCGTATTGCCATACTAAGTAAATAAAGAAGAGACCGAAAGGAGATTCTTTATTGAAAGGTATGAGATAGGAGGAGACCGACAGGAGAGTCCTTGTCATTAGGCTTCTAGACTTATGAATCAAATGATTAGTTAATCCATATTAGTTAATTGATTAAGCGATTAAAGGTCCAATTGATGAAATCAACCACTCTAGAATTATCCCTCCAAATTGTGTCTCCATTTATCTTTTGCTTTCTAGATTAGCTTTTTAGTTTATCTTTTTCGGCATTAGATTTTGTTCTCTAAATAAAGCTAAGCAAGATTATTTATGGTAATTAATTGAATAAATTCAATCCCTGTGGAGACGATACTCTATACTCAAAATCACTATATTACTTGTGACGACCCGTACGCTTGCGGTGTAAAAAATCGTCCGAACTTGCCTTAAGGGCAATATGACTAATAGATTCTTTTGCTTGAAAAGAACTATAAGAGCCAAAGAGCCCTTGGAGCTTGTACATTTGGATCCTTGTGGTCCAATATGTTAAAGCAGTGGGAGGGCATGAATAATTCATCTATATTATAGATAATTATTCAAGGTATGTGTATCGTAACCTAATTCAACTTAAGTCTAAAGCTCTTGAGAAATTCAAAGTGGTTTGAGACTGAAGTTGGAAACTTATTAGGTGAGATGATAAAAACACTTCGATCTGATCGAGGTGTAGAGTATTTGGGACTTGAGATTCCAAGACTATTTGATAGAACATGAAATTATATCCCAACTCTCAAACTCCTGAAACACCTTAGGAAAACGGTGTATCAGATAGGAGAAATAGAACCCTATTGGATATGGTTCGATTCATTATGAGCTATGCTCATTTGCCCGACTCATTTTGGGTTCATGTAGTGTTGACTGCAGCACATATTTCGAACAACGTTCCATCAAAAGTTTTTCTGAAACATCTTTTGAATTGTGGATAAGACGTAAAAATAGTTTACGTTATTTTATTTTTTTGGGGAGTCCAACACACGTGCTTGTGGCTAACCCAAAAGAAACTGAAACACTGTTCAACAGTATACCTATTCGTAGGCTACCCCAAGGAAACGAGAAATGTGGAAACTTCTTCAATCCACAAGAGAATAAAGAATTTGTACCGACAAATGCTACATTCTCAGAAGAAGACCACATGAGAAATAATAAGCCACAAAGTAGGGTCGTTTTAAGTAAATTAACTAATGAAGCTACAGAAATATCAACAAAAGTTGTTGATAAGTCAACAAGGGTTGTTGATGATGCTGGACCTTTAACAAGAGTTGTCGATAGGGCCAAATATAATTGGTTAGTTACATATATCTCAAGAGTTGAGAGTGCCTCAACATGGTGGGAGGATTATTCTACAATCTGACCGTTACATGGGCTTAATTGAAGCCCAGATCGTCATATCTGATGATGACTTTGAGGATTCATTGTCTTAGAGCAAGACAATGAATGATGTTAACAAGAACCAATTGGATTAAAGCAATGGACACGGAATTAAAATATGTGATTTCAATTCCTTCTAGGATCTTGTAGATCTATCTAATGGGGTAACCCTATGGATTACAAGTGAATCTACAAGAATAAACGGGACATAATCTTTTGATTAGACTTAAGGCAAAGGGTTTTACCCAGAGACAGGGGACTGTAAGAAATTCTTATCTCCAGTCGTCATGTTGAAGTCTGTTAGAACTCTTGTCCATTTTGAATGGATGTCAAGACTATCCTTTTGAATGGTAATCTTGACAAGAGTATCTACATGTCTCAACCAAAATGGTTCATTTAGCAAGATCAATAGCAAAAGGGTTTGCAAAGCTTAAGTGATCCATTCATGGATTGACCTAAGCAATTCGACCTTGGAATATAAGATTTGATACTGTGATCAAATCTTTTGGCTTTAATCAGAACATTGATGAATCTTGTCTTAAAGATCGTCAATAGTTCAGTAGCTTTATTAGCGTTGTATGTGATTGATATCCTAGTCATTGGGAATGATGTAGGTTATCTTACTGACTAGTAAAATGAGCTAGCAGCTCATTTCCAAATGAAAATTTGGGAGAAGCTAAGTTTGTTCTTCGGATCCAAATTGTTAGGAGCCGTAAGAACAAAAAGCTAGCCTTGTCTCAAGTGTCTTATATGTACAAGATGTTAGTTAGATATAAGATGCAGAATTCCAAGAAGGGTTCACTACCTTTCAGGAGTAGAATTCATTTTGTCTAAGAAACTGTTTCCTGAGACACCTCAAGAAGTTGAGGACATGAGACGAATGCCCTATGCGATAGGGATTGTCAGTAAGTATCAATCTAATCCAAGATTTGATCACTGGAAAATCGTTAAGAATATCCTCCAGTATCTGAGGAGAAAAAGGAACTATATGCTCGTGTCTGGGACTAAGGATTTGATCCATACAAGATACACTGACATGGATTTTAAAGACTGATAAGGATATTCTGTCTGACATAAAAGAATGGCTAGCGGCCCAATTCCAAATGAAAGATTTAGGAGAGGCCGAATATGTTCTTGGAATCCAAATAATCCGGGATGGAAAGAACAAAACGCTAGCCCTGTCTCAAGCAGCGTATATTGACAAAATGTTGTCTCGATATTCGATGCAGAACTCCAAGAAGGGCTTATTGCTTTTCAGGCATGGGGTTCATTTGTCTGAGGAATAGAGTCCTAAGACAACTGAAGAGATTGAGGATATGAGACAAATTGCCTACACCTCTGCTGTGGGCAACTTAATGTATGCAATGCTCTGCACGAGGCATGACATCTGTTATGCTGTAGGGATAGTAAGCAGATATCAATCAGTATCCATGGTCAAACTTTACAAAGGAGCTATAGTGTAGCATAATTACAATCTTGACCATATAGGCCGAAAATATAGCTGCTTGTGAAACAGCGATTGAGACTGTAAGGCTTAGAAAGTTCTTGATTGATTTGGAAAGTGTTCCAAATGTGAACTTGCCCATCACACTTTATAGTGATACAGTGGTGTTGTGGCAAATTCATAAGAGCTTTGCAGCCCAAGACAAGCAAGCACATTGAATTAAATTGAAATATTCACGAAGGCTCTCTCGGCTAAAGGGTATGAGGGTCATCTAGAAGGTCTAGGTCTACAAGTTATGTACAAAGATGAAATCTAGGGCAAGTGGGAGAAATGTAATGGGTATAGTGATACCATTATGTAATGGGTATAGTGATGCCCTAGTTTATTGTATTTGAACATATTTATACACCCACTGCTGAATAGATTGTTGTACATCCCACTTAACTAGAGTTTTAGTTCAAGTGGAAGTTTGTTGGGTTTTATGCCCTAAAACTCGTAGATAGTGAATGTAAACAAATTTTATACTTGTGTGTAATAAAGTGTTATTTAGTTTCTACAATAAAATGTTATTGTTAAATATTGCACTATTTGACCCAAATCCAATAAACTAAGATCCATGGTTGTTTGTTTGTAACTTGAACTAGTATGTGGGGACATAAGGGGATCGATGTTCAAGTAACAACCTAAAAGGTCTATAGTACAAGGATAAGGCTGGGTACCTTATCTTGGTAACACTATGTGATACGACCCACTTTGTATTTGATACAGACGTATTGATCCAAAGTGTCAATGTAGTAGACATGCGAATGGGGGTATCCTATGCAATGAGTTTGCATAAGACCGGACTCCAAAATAGTAACCGCTAGCTATAACACTGTTAACTAGTTAGGTTTATATTTCACTAGGATGACCTAGGTAACTTAGTCTTAATCCTGAGTGGATTATGGACTCCTGTTCACGAGGGATTGTCCTTTGATTTGTATGGGTGAGAGTGGCCAGTACGCCAACTCAATAAGCCTACCATTTTGGGGACAAGACTGAGTGGGGAGCTGGGAACATAATCACACAAGATGGAATTCACTCCTTCCCGACTTTTGAGGCAGTAGATGAATGTTCCCTTAAGTGGTGTCTCCGGGTGTTGAACAAAGGGCCCTACCCTCTCACTGGCCCGAGAGGGGTTTCTGTTTGATGGTTGGACCACAAACAGATTGTTCATTAGAGGAGCACTGGTACTTAAGGAGGTAGAGGTAACTCAGGGGTAAAACGGTAATTTGGCCCAGATAGAGTTACGAACACTCGTGAAGGACTAACTTGTCATTATTGGTCGATATCTGTGGACACATAAATATTCTGCAGTGAGAAGAGTGCAGCTGTGGGTCTTTAGTGGAGTGACCCACAGTTAACGAATGAAGACTAACTTGGTTAATGAGTTTAAGCCGATTAGTCTCGTATCGTTTGAGCTTCTGTTCTGTAGATCCATTAGGTTCCACTGGTAGCTCGTAAAAAGACTTGAAACAATTAAATATAAATTGAAAATGTTCAATTTATCTGGGGAATCGAATAATGTATGTTGATGCATTATAATATAAAGTTTATGAAACTTTATAATATAATTTTTGAATTAATTTCAAAAATTAATTCTTGAGAGAAAATATTTGAAAGCGTTCAAATAAATTTTAATATGAATTGGATTTATATTAATTTTAATTTTAATAAAATCCCTAAGATTAAATATATGATATTTAATTGGGTAATTAATTAATTATGGAATTAATTAATTATTTATTAAAATTAGATATTGTTTAGATAATAGATTTGAACTTATTAATAGACCTTTTCCTATTAGGAAAAGGCCTTAACCTTTACTTATATATAGGACCCCTGGGGTGGGGTAAAAGGCATCCCATTGTCTCTCCTTCTCTCAGAGATCTCTCCCAAAAGACTCCCACAAGTCTCCTGCTTTAAGAAGTCTTAGAGATATATCGGTGTAGCCGATTGGTGGTGTTCGCACAAGAAGGTTGCTGCATTTTCGATCTCATTAGCAAGAAAAGGCAAATCGATCAAGGCTTTCTACAAAAGTAAGTTTTCTATGATATCCTTGATCACTAGGATTAATCTAGTTAATCATTTAACATGTTTATAGCCTAGATACAACCCATTAAATATAGATTTATTGTTGTAATATTTTGCAAATTGTAATGGTATTTCAATTAGAATGTAAGACTCTGAGTAGTTCGGTAATTCCTTCCGCTGCGTAGGATTTTATCCCTTCATGTAGTTCCCTCAAAGAGTGTTTCTGAAACACCATTTGAGCACTGGAGAGGGCGTAAAGCTAGTTTACGTCATTTAAGAATTTGGGGCTGTCCTGCACATGTGCTAGTGGCAAACCCAAAGAAATTGGATTCACGTTCAAAATTATTCCTATTCGTAGGCTACCCAAAAGAAACAAGGGGTGGATACTTCTTCGATCCACAAGAAAACAAAGTGTTTGTTTCGACAAATGCTGCTTTCTTAGAAGAAGACCACGTTCGAGAACATAAGCCACACAGTAAATGGTGTCAAGTGAACTTTCTGGTGAAGCTACAAATGAATCAACAAGAGTTGTTGATGAGGCTGGACCTTTAACAAGGGTTGTTGATGAGCACAATACACAGACTGAACCTTCAACAAGAGTTGTAGATGAGCCCAGTACATCTGGTCAAGCCCATCCTTCTCAACAGTTGAGAATGCCTCGACGTAGTGGGAGGGTTGTTACTCAACCTGAACGTTATCTGGGTTTAGTAGAAACTCCAGCTGTCATATCTGATGATGGAATCGAGGATCCATTGACTTTTAGACAGGCAATGAATGATGTGGACCATGACCAGTGGGTCAAAGCTATGGACCTAGAGATGGAGTCTATGTACTTCAATCAAGTCTGGGATCTTGTGGACCTACCTGAAGGGGTTAAATCCATAGGGTGCAAATGGATCTACAAGAGAAAACGAGACGCAACTGGGAAAGTGCAGACTTTCAAAGCTCAACTGGTGGCAAAGGGTTATACCCAAATGGAGGGGGTGGACTATGAGGAAACCTTCTCCCTAGTTGCCATGTTAAAGTCAATAAGGATTCTATTGTCCATTGCCACGCTTTATGATTATGAGATTTGGCAAATGGACGTCAAGACTTCTTTTCTGAATGGCAATCTTGATGAGAACATCTTCATGTCTCAACCAGAGGGGTCCATTGCTCAAGATCAGGAGCAAAAAGTTTGCAAGCTTAGACGATCCATTTATGGGTTGAAGCAAGCTTCCAGATCTTGGAATATAAGGTTTGACACTGGTGTCAAATCTTATGGCTTTGACCAGAACGTTGATGAACCTTGTGTTTACAAAAGGATTATCAACAGTTCAGTAACTTTTCTAGTGTTGTATGTAGATGATATTTTACTCATTGGGAATGGTGTATCGACTGAGTTCCAAATGAAAGATTTGGGTGAAGCTCAGTATGTTCTAGGGATTCAAATTATCAGGAATTGTAAGAACAGAACGTTAACCCTGTCTCAAGCATCATATATAGACAAAATGTTGTATAGATATAAGATGCAGAATTCCAAGAGGGGTTTACTACCCTTCAGGCATGGAGTTCATTTGTCTAAGGAATAGTGTCCTAAGACACCTCAAAAAATTGAGGATATGAGACGGATCCCATATGCTTCAGCTGTGGGCAGTCTTATGAATGCCATGTTGTGTACTAGGCCTGACATTTGCTATGCAGTTGGGATAGTCAGCAGGTACCAGTCCAATCCAGGGTTAGACCACTGGACTACAGTTAAAAACATCCTCAAGTATCTTCGGAGAACGAGGGTCTATCAGCTTGTGTATGGCTCTAAGGATTTGATCCTTAAAGGATACACAAACTCTGACTTTAAGACTGATAAAGATTCTAGGAAATCCACATCAGGGTCAGTATTTATCCTCAACGGGGGAGCTGTAGTCTGGCGTAGCATCAAGCAATGATGCATTGCAGACTCCACCATGGAGGCCAAATATGTCGCTGCTTGTGAAGCAGCTAAGAAGGCTGTATGGCTACGGAAGTTCTTGATGGATTTGGAAGTTGTTCCAAATATGAACTTGCCAATCACCCTTTACTGTGATAATAGTGGTTCAGTGGCAAATTCTAAAGAACCTCGCAGTCACAAAAGAAGCAAGCACATAGAGTGCAAATATCATCTCATCAGAAAGATCGTGCAACGAGGGGACGTGATCGTCACGAAGGTAGCCTCTGCGCACAATATTGTTGATCCATTTACGAAGGCTCTCATGGCTAAAGTGTTCAAGGGTCATCTAGAGGGTCTAGGTCTGCGAGATTTGTACATAGAATAATCTAGGGCAAGTGGGAGAAGTGTAATGGGTATTGTGAATGCCCTAGTTTATTGTATGTATCTGTATTTGTGCTTTTCATGTATTATACAGTATTAATACAAACTACTATTCCTACTTCAATGATTATTCATTCAATTTCGATTGTTGATGTACATTGCCCACTAGAGTTTTAGTTCAAGTAGGAGTTGTTTGGTTTTATGCCCTAAAACTCGTAGATAGTAAATGAAACAAATTAATCGATCTCAATAAATCGTTATTTGAGTAATTCAGTAATTTGGTTATTGAATAATTGAGTTTGCATTAATAAACCCTAAATCCAATAAACTAAGATCCAAGGTTGTTTAAATGAAACTTGGAGTAATATGTGGGGACATACGGGGATCAGTGTCCAAGTAACAACCTAAAAGGTTTATAGTATAGGGATAAGGCTGGGTACCTTATCCTGGTGACACTATGTGATACGACCTACCTTGTATTCGATATAGATGCAATGATCCAAAGCATCCATGTAGGAGACATGCGGGTGGGGGTATCCTATGCAATGAGTTTGCATAAGACCGGACCGCGAAATAGTAACCACTAGATGTAACGCTGTTAACTAGTTTAGGTTTCTATTTCAATAGGATGACCTAGGTAACTCAATCTCAATCCTGAGTCTGTTATGAACCCCTTTCAGGAGGGATTGTCCTTAGATTTGTATGGGTGAAAGTGGCCAGTTCGCTGACTCAATAATCCTACCATTTCAGGGGCAAGACCGAATGGGGGTGATGTGGAATTTTCCTTACCGCAAGCGCACGGGTCAAGTAATAATAAAGAGTTCGTATAAACGAGTGTCGTCCTCTGGATTGGATTTTTAAGCAAATTAAGTATTGTGAATTATCTTGCTCAATTTTTATTTAGGGATCAAAAAGTAGTGAGTGAATGATATGAAAACTAAATCAAAGCAAGTAAAAAGTGGAAATTCAATTGGAAAAGCACTTAGGGAATTGATTTCGCCGATTTAGTCTAGGATTGATTTTAAGGAGTAAGTTATTATGCACAATGGAATTATGAGCCTAAGACCCTTTAATCACAACTACCTCTCCCGAGTATAATTGATTCTCATGCAAATTAATCTACTTGATATCCCTATCTAAGTTTATTAACATGCAAGGCAATGAGATCTTTTGACCAATTCTAAAGTTAATCTAAAACCGTCACGAATTAGAAAATAAACCTTAGTCATGCAATCTTGAGTAAGTCTACATTTAATCCCCTCTCCCGAGCAAGAATAAAAACTCAAATCATTCAACTAATGGCCAATTAATTGAAAGCATTAAATCAAGATTGCAACATAATAACCATTGCACAACTTAAACCATAAATCAATCCATAAACAGAATCAACTACATCAATCCTTAAGCTACAAGTTTAGCTACTCATGAATGAAATTACAAGCTCAACTAAACATAACAAAGCCATAAATCTAGCTAGAGAAAAGGAAAGGGAAAAGAAAACTCAATGTAGGCCGAGACCGAACGTCCCCGTCACGATCCCCATGAACAATGGGTTGATTTCCGCTTTTATCCCTCTTGTTCAGCCTCAATCCTCTGTTTTCTCCTCTGTTTTACGGCTCCAAAAGTATCCAAAAGAGTTTTTCTAAAACCTAGCCGAAAAGAAGCTTATATTCTGTTTTTTCGTCATAGCGTCGAGACGCTGTCAAGACAGCGTCTCGATGTTGCCTTCAAAACGCGCGTTTCTGGAAAGGAAAACTCGCAGCGTCGAGACGCTGTGACCTTTTAGCGCCTATTCAGATATGGAATGCCAGCGTCGAGACGCTCAAGAGCTAGCGTCTCGACGCTAGCCTGCAGTTGACCCTACTTTGACTTTTCCTTCTTTGATTCTTTTTGGTTCTTTTGCGACTTTTCACGTCCCGAGCACCCGATTAACTCCAATATCGCGCTTTAGCTCCAATCAACCATTTCCTACAAAATAAACAAATAAGTGCAATAAAATGGCCAATAAATCATCAAAGACTAGCTAAATTAATTAGGGAAAACTAGCTAGCTATGCTCGCTATCAAACACCCCCAAACTTAAGCTTTTGCTAGTCCTCGAGCAAACTAAAAATCAAGCATATAATGGAAGAATAGATGCAACAAACATGACTCAATCCTCAAGGCTCAAAAGTCAATAACCAAGCAAGCAAGAGACATGCACATAAGGACCAATGAGGGAGACAAATTAATTTTTTTCCAAAATTAACTTGCACAAGCGAGATCTAACTCAACAAGATCAGACTCTACTAGCCCGGGATTGATTTATTAAACTCTCAGCTCATCTTCCCTCTACACTGGCACTAAGGTTTCACTAATGAGTTAATGGAACAAATTAGTTTGTTTTTCTCCATACTTAGGTGCTTATAATTAACAATTAAATTAAGCATTTATATGTGGCACTAGCTTTCACACACCTGTTGCAGGGACCCTTAACCCGAGTTTTCTCTGGTTGGCCTAACTGATCACAACAGGGGTAGCTCTTTTTGCCTAAACTTTATTAAACATTGCAAACTGTGCACAGGCCATGGCATAATTTTTTCTCAATAATAACAACAAGAATGATTTTTCTTTATGAACATGATTAGCATATATTCTTTTCTTTCCTCCTAAGCGAGATCAAACATGCTAATTTGCAAAAAAAATTAACTTTTTAGCTCTTCCCTACACCTATCGAGGTGACAACAAGCATATGAACCCAATAATTCGCTCCTAAGCATTCAAATCAAATCTAGCCAAGAAAAATACTCTACTTATGCAAGACATCTCCTAGAAAAATTTTAAAAAGTCTCCCTTTTTGGGCACTCATGCTTACAACTCATCGCAAGCTTAAAAATTGACAAGAAAGCCTATCCTAGGACATCATAGTCATGCAAAAATAGCATCCAGAAAACAACCATATGCTTAATTCAAAGAAAGCTCAAAACTATAGCCCGAACTCAGATGCTCAAGGGCTCCACAAACATGCTATCCCACCCCCAAACTTAAAACATGCATTGTCCTCAATGTATAAAGAAAATAAGGCATAAACAAGCATGAGAACAATAAAAGAATGAGAGGAGTGAATAATACTGGCCTGGAATGATGATGACTTCTTGATTGAAATCTTGAAAGCTTGAAAGCAAAGGAGAGACAGAAAACAAGACCTACAAAAACAAACAATAAATCAAAAGCAAACAGAAAAGCACAACTACACTTACTTGGGTTGCCTCCCATAAGCGCTTGTTTAACGTCATTAGCTCGACGTGTTGACCGTGCTTCAAGGAGGCTTCTTTTCAGTGAATCCAACAGAGGTGCTCTTTCTTGCACCTTTCTTGTAGCCCATGAAAAGCACTTCAGATTGTCCCTTAGAGTCTTCAACTGCCTTAAAAATTTCTTTTTCGTTCCTGACTCTAAGAGTGAGCTCCCTGCGCTCAATATCAATAATCACTCGCCCAGTAGCGAGGAATGGTCTTCCTAGTATGACAGGCATTGAAGGATTTTCTATCATGTCCATAACATACAGATCAATAGGGAGGAAAAATCTACCTACTCTGATTAAAACATTTTCTACAATGCTAACTGGTCTAACCACAGACTGATCAGCCAATTGGAGCTTTACAGGAGTAGATTTAATCTCACCTATGTCTAACTTTTTGCATAAAGATAGAGGAATGATATTAATGCTAGCACCTAAGTCACATAATGCTCTAAAAGAGTAAGTACCAAAACTGCAAGGAACAGAAAAACTCCCTGGATCTGCTACTTTTTCAGGTACCTTCTGTTGGACTCTAGTGCTGCATGTGGAAGCAAGATACACCGTGTCAACCTTCTTTTCCTTTCGCTGCTTTGCTAACCACTCCTTCATGAACCTGTTATACTGGGGCATCTCTAACGCCTCTGCAAAAGGAATATTAATATTCAGATTCATAAAAGCATTCATAAATTTGTCAAACTGAACCTGGTTGTTCTTTTTCTTCTTTTTCTTTTTCTTTTCTTTGGGAACCATCAGTGTGGGAGAAGGAATAGGAGGCTCAGGTTCAGGCTTTTCAGCCTCATCTGATGATGTGTCCTCCTCAGCTTCCCCTGTAGGCGTGTCATAATCCTCAGACTCAGGCTCCCCTTCAGTTTCCTCCTGGTGCACAGTGATTGCCTTACAGTACTCCATCTGGGTTTTCTCTTGCTCAGCTGGGGCCTTACCTTTATTCATTGTGCTTACAACACTTACCAACTGTCCTAGCTGAGTCTCAATATTCTTGATGGCAGCACTGTGGCCATTCACTGTTGAGTTGATGGCAATGACTGCCTCCTCCAATTTAGTTGTCCTGTTACTAGACTCTGCAATGAAAGCTCCAACAAGATCTTCTAACTTTTTATTTTCTTGAGTTTGAGGGGCAAACCCAGGAGGATTAAGAACATTCTTATTATTAGCATAAGAGAAATTTTCATGGTTCCTATTGTTAGGGTGATAATGTGTAGGTGTAGAATTATTATTATATCCCCTAGAATTAAAATTTGATACATACTGAACCTGCTCGATGGTCTCCTCCTGAGGTCTAGATGCTAAAGCAGCAGCTGATTCAATTGACTGTGCACTCCCTGTACCTGAAAATTTCATAAAAGCATTAGCAAGGGAGGTCATCTGGGCCTGGAGTGCACTTACTTTATCAACCTCAAACACTCCAGCAGCAATCTTTTTAGGTGCAGACCGCTCTGATGGACACTGATAGCTGTTGGTGGCCATATCCTCTAGAAGTGTACGAGCATTTTCCACGGTCTTGGACAACAGAGTCCCACCTGCAGCTGCATCAACAATCGTTTTTGTACTAGGAGTCAAACCATTATAAAACAATTGAACCTGAAGCCAGTTGGGATATCCATGCTGAGGGCACTTCCTCAGTAGCTCTTTAAATCGCTCCCAGGCCTCGAACAGCTGCTCATCATATTGTTGTTGGAATGTCCCAATCTCGGTCCTCAACTTGACCGTCTTTGCAGGAGGGAAAATTTTCTTTAAAAAGGCCTGGACTAAAGCATCCCAGGTGGTGATGCTCCCAGGGGGAATGGACTGCAACCAATCTCGTGCTTTATCCTGCAAAGAAAAAGGAAATAAGCGTAAGCGAACAGCATCCTCAGAAACGCCATTAATTTTTACCGTCCCACAAATGTCCAAAAATGATTTAAGATGAGAATTTGGATCCTCGGTGGGCGATCCTCTATATGCACAGTCTCGAGCCATCTGAATGAGACCGGTCTTCAGCTCAAAGTTGTTGGCATTAATTGGGGCATAGACAATCCCCGATTGTTGCCCCTGAAACACGGGCTGAAAGTAATCTCTTATAGGCCTAGGCTCCTCAGGTGGATTTTGGTCAGCCATCTGAATAATTTCTCTATTTTCCCTTCGAAGCCTATGAATTGTTCTTTCAATCTCGGGATCCAACGGTATCACTTCTCTACTACTACGCATACAAAAAACAAATCTACCCTAAAAAGGAAAGAAAACAATTATGGAAAGAAACAAAGAAAAGAAAACAACTAATCTAAATAGGGAAAATATAATCTAGAAAAGGAAACAAAATAACCTAATATGGAATGCAAAAATAAATATGGCAAAACACAAATAAGGAATCTAACAAATAAGGAAAAACTAATCTAAAAAGGAATAACAAGAAACAAATAAGGAAAAGATTACTCAACTAAAAGAAAAACTAAACTCGAAAAACAAATATGGAAAGAAAAACAAATATGGAAAAATGCAATCAACCTAGAAAAGTAAAAATACACCCTAAATTAAGATCAAACAATTTTTTCACAATATCAATCTAGCTAAATGTGCCAATCCCCGGCAACGGTGCCAAAAACTTGATGTGGAATTTTCCTTACCGCAAGCGCACGGGTCAAGTAATAATAAAGTGTTCGTATAAACGAGTGTCGTCCTCTGGATTGGATTTTTAAGCAAATCAAGTATTGTGAATTATCTTGCTCAATTTTTATTTAGGGATCAAAAAGTAGTGAGTGAATGATATGAAAACTAAATCAAAGCAAGTAAAAAGTGGAAATTCAATTGGAAAAGCACTTAGGGAATTGATTTCGCCGATTTAGTCTAGGATTGATTTTAAGGAGTAAGTTATTATGCACAATGGAATTATGAGCCTAAGACCCTTTAATCACAACTACCTCTCCCGAGTATAATTGATTCTCATGCAAATTAATCTACTTGATATCCCTATCTAAGTTTATTAACATGCAAGGCAATGAGATCTTTTGACCAATTCTAAAGTTAATCTAAAACCATCACGAATTAGAAAATAAACCTTAGTCATGCAATCTTGAGTAAGTCTACATTTAATCCCCTCTCCCGAGCAAGAATAAAAACTCAAATCATTCGACTAATGGCCAATTAATTGAAAGCATTAAATCAAGATTGCAACATAATAACCATTGCACAACTTAAACCATAAATCAATCCATAAACAAAATCAACTACATCAATCCCTAAGCTACAAGTTTAGCTACTCATGAATGAAATTACAAGCTCAACTAAACATAACAAAGCCATAAATCTAGCTAGAGAAAAGGAAAGGGAAAAGAAAACTCAATGTAGGCTGAGACCGAACGTCCCCGTCACGATCCCCACGAACAATGGGTTGATTTCAGCTTTTATCCCTCTTGTTCAGCCTCAATCCTCTGTTTTCTCCTCTGTTTTACGGCTCCAAAAGTATCCAAAAGAGTTTTTCTAAAACCTAGCCGAAAAGAAGCTTATATTCTGTTTTTTCGTCAGGACGCTGCCTTCAAAACGCGCGTTTCTGGAAAGGAAAACTCGCAGCGTCGAGACGCTAAGGTCGCAGCGTCGAGACGCTGTGACCTTTTAGCGCCTATTCAGATATGGAATGCCAGCGTCGAGACGCTCAAGAGCTAGCGTCTCGACGCTAGCCTGTAGTTGACCCTACTTTGACTTTTCCTTCTTTGATTCTCTTTGGTTCTTTTGCGACTTTTCACGTCCCGAGCACCCGATTAACTCCAATATCTCCCTTTAGCTCCAATCAACCATTTCCTACAAAATAAACAAATAAGTGCAATAAAATGGCCAATAAATCATCAAAGACTAGCTAAATTAATTAGGGAAAACTAGCTAGCTATGCTCGCTAATTGAGTTTGCATTCATAAACCCTAAATCCAATAAACTAAGATCCAAGGTTGTTTAAATGAAACTTGGAGTAATATGTGGGGACATACGGGGATCAGTGTCCAAGTAACAACCTAAAAGGTTTATAGTATAGGGATAAGGCTGGGTACCTTATCCTGGTGACACTATGTGATACGACCTACCTTGTATTCGATATAGATGCACTGATCCAAAGCATCCATGTAGGAGACATGCGGGTGGGGGTATCCTATGCAATGAGTTTGCATAAGACCGGACCGCGAAATAGTAACCACTAGATGTAACGCTGTTAACTAGTTTAGGTTTCTATTTCAATAGGATGACCTAGGTAACTCAATCTCAATCCTGAGTCTGTTATGAACCCCTTTCAGGAGGGATTGTCCTTAGATTTGTATGGGTGAGAGTGGCCAGTTCGCCGACTCAATAATCCCACCATTTCAGGGGCAAGACCGAATGGGGGCTGGGAACATAACAGTACAAGATGGAATTCACTCCTTCCCCTATTGGGGTAAGTAGATGTGTGTTTCCTTAAGGGTTGATTCCGGGGCTTGAACAAAGGCGCACCGTACTCTCCTGGCCCGAGAGGAACTCCTATTTAGTGGTTGGACCCTAAACAACTTGTTCATTAGAGGGATTAATGGTACTTAAGGAACCAGAGGTAACCCAAGGGTAAAACGATAATTTGATCCAGCTGGTGTTACGAACACACGTGAAAGATTGACTTACTGCATTGGTCGATATCCGTGGACACAGAAATATTCTACAGTGAGAAGAGTGCAGCTGTGGGTCTTTAGTGGAGTGACCCACAGTTAACGAATGTTGACTAACTTGGTTAATGAGTTTAGCCAATTAGTCTCGTATCGTTGGAGCTTCTGATCTATAGGTCCATTAGGTCCCACTGGTAGCTCGTAAAGAGACTTGAGGCAATTAAGTATAAATTGAAAATGTTCAATTTATTTAGGGGAATCATATAATGTATATTGATACATTATGATATAAAGTTTATGAAACTTTATAATATAATTTTGAATTAATTTCAAAATTAATTCTTGAGAGAAAATATTTGAAAGAGTTCAAATAATTAATATGAATTGAATTCACATTAATATAAATAGTTTAATAAAATCCCCAAGATTAAATATGTGATATTTAATTGGGTAATTAATTAATTATTTATTAAAATTAGATATGAATAAGATAATAGATTTGATCTTATTCATGACCTTTTCCTATTAGGAAAAGGTCTTGGCCTTTACCTATAAATACGACCCCTGGGGTGGGGTGAAAGACATCCCATTCATTCTCCTACTCTCAGAGAATTCCCCTCAAGGATCCCTCTAGACTCCCACCAGTCTCCTGCCTCTAGAAGTCTCAGAGTCATACCGGTGTAGCCATAGTGGTGGTGTTCGCAGTAGTTCGTGATTATTTCACAAGTAGTTGGTGAATTTAATTTGAGTCGTCAACGAGAGTAAGTAATTTGTTACTTTATAAATTAGATTTAAATCTAATATTTTTGTATGCTTAGCCTTAATATATATTTAGAATTGTTCTAATATTATTGCCATTGTATTGGTATTTTAGATTAAACAAAATTAATTACGAATCGGTCCCAATCACGCTTCTGCTTTACGCAATTACAGAATTCCAATCCTTCACTTAGTTTATTGGATTTGGGCCATATTGTGCAATTTTAGACTTAAATTAACAATAACACTTTATTGCATAAACCTCAATAACACTTTATTGATACAAGTATATAATTTGTTAACATTCACTATCTACGAGTTTTAGGACATAAAACCCAACAAACTCCCACTTGGAGTAAAAAACTAGTTTAGTGGGATGTACAATTATATATCCCGACAGTGGGTGTGTAAATACATGTATAATACATAAAACGTATTTGCAATGTACAAATACAATAAACTAGGGCATCACTATACCCATTACATAATGGTATCACTATACCCATTACCCTTCTCCCACTTGCCCTAAATTACATATTTTTACATAACTCGTAGACCTAGACCATCTAGATGACCCTCATACACTTTAGCCGAGAGAGCCTTTGTGAATGAATGAACAATATTCCATTCAATTTGATGTGACTGTTTGTCTTATGTTGGAAGTTCACATTTGGAACACCTTCCAAAATAGGCAAGAACTTCCTAAGTAATATAGTCTCTATCGCTGCTTCATAAGGAACTGCTTATCGGCCTATATGGTCGACACTGCAACTATGTCATACTATAGCTCTTCGTTAAGTGTGAACACAGAAACTGATGTACATTTCCTCAAATCCTTAGTAGTCTGAAAATTTGTGTCAGTGTATCTTTTAGGGATCCAATCCTAAGTGCTATACACGAGCATATAGATCCTCATTCTCCTAAGATATTGGAGGATGTACTTAACAGCTCTCCGGAGATCAAATCCTGTAATGAATTGATACTTACTGACAACCCTACTGCATATGGCATTTGTCTCATGTCCTCAACTTCTTGAGGTGTCTTAGGACGCAGTTTCTTAAACAAAAGAATTTCACGCTGAAAGGTAGTAAACCTTTCTAGGAATTCTGCATCTTATATCTAACTAACATCTTGTAGACATAAGACACTTGAGACAAGGCTAGCTCAGCTTCTCCTAGATCTTCATTTGGAAATGAGATTCTAGCTTCTTTTAATGTCAGTAGAATAACCTACATCGTTCCCAATGAGTAGGATATCAACCACATATAACAGTAAGAAAGTTACGAAACTATTGACATTTACTTGTAAACACAAGACTCATCAATGTTCTGATTAAAGCAAAAAAAAAAAAAAAAAAATTGATCATTGTATCAAATCTTAAATTCCAAGATCGAAATGCTTAGGTCAATCCATGAATGGATCACTTAAGCTTGAAAACCCTTTTGCTTTTGAACTTGCTCAATGAACCCTTCTGGTTGAGACCTTTAATGTCTTATTTCCTCATGTAGATCCACTTGTAACCTATAGGTGTTACCCATCAAGCAGATGTACAAGATCCCAGATGGAATTGAAATACAAAGACTCCAATTTCATGTTCATGGCTTTAATCCATTTATCCTTGTCAACATCATTCATTGCTCATCTCTAGGACAAAGAATCCTCTATGCCATCATCAGGTATGATGACCTAGACTTCAATCAAGCCCATGTAACGTTCAGGTTATAAAACAACCCTCCACTACATCAAGGTATTCTCAACTCTTGAGATGGATGTGATTAACCAAATGCACTGGCCCCGATCAACAACTCTTGATGAACAGTCAGCCTCATCAACAACTCTTGTTCATGTTCCTATAGCTTCAATAGTTAATACACTTAAACCGACCTTACTTCGTGGATTATGATTTTTGATGTGGACTTCTTCTGAGAATGTAGCATTTGTCTGTACAAATTTTTTATTCTCTTGTGGATTGAAGAAGTATCTGATAGCACCTGATTCGTGCTATTTTATTACCTCTAATCTAAGCTTGTTAGAGGGATTTTATGCTTTAACTGTCTTATTTGCAGGTGCTTCGAGCATAGGTGATATCGGGAGCCAACTGCACAAATTGGTGTTAATTCGGGCCAATTATGGAGTTTTGGAGCCATCTCGACGTTCTTGGTCGGTGAGAAGGTGAAAAGACCCAAGTGGATTGAAGCGGGCCTGAAGAAATACACCAAGAATTGAAAATTGAAGCCCGTACCGAGAAAGACCGAGACAAAACAGAGAAAAAAGGCAGCAAGGCTCGGACTGGGGACGGCGTCGAGACACTGCCTCTAGCGTCTCGATGCCGACGCGAATTTGGCACGGAGAACAAAGTCCGTGGCGTCGAGACGCCGAGCCTAGAGTCTTTACGCTGCGACGTTTTCTATAAATATAGGGCTTCGGTTTAGTCCGCCGTTAGGTTAGAATTTTCGAGTTTTTATGATTATTTTCACCCTTTTTCATTTCTCTCTGCTGTGTAGACCTTTTAGGGTCAATTCTTATGCATTCTTTTGGATTCAATTGTTGTTTTTCATTCTCTATGAGTAGCTAAATTACTTGGAATCGTTGGATTGGGTTTATGCTTTGAATATTATGTTGCTTGGCTGAGTTTTCTGGTTATTACTTGTTGATTCCTTGCTGTTTTTATGAGCTTTTCATGTATCTCGTTTAAACCAATGCATGAGATTAATGTCTTAGAATTGACGACTCTAGGAAATTATTTTTTGTGCATTCTATCAGTTATTTGAGATAGCCACTAAGTCGAGGGAAGTCCATCACTATTGAGTGTAGCTTCTTGATAAGCCTAAGATGCATGATAAAGGTTGTGTTCATTGAATTTAAAATCCATTTATATTTAATTAATGTAATTTTGGACCCATGAGTTTAAAGCGGATAATGTATGTAAGCAATCGCGAGGTCTCGGGTTGTTTAATTTAGATTAGTTAGATATAGCTTTGTGGTCATTGGGATATGCATGCGGGGTAGCAGGCGATCAATCAAATTAATTAATTATGTTAGCTACAGGTGACGGGACTCGTGTCAAATAAATTTATAATCCACAACACTATAACTATTTTGTAGAAATAGTGGCCGGGGTCGAACACAGGGAAGGGGATCTAGTGAATGCAGAATTTTGTGTTCATGTAACAGAGGGGTTTTAAAAGGGTGATGCAGTAAAATAAATTGTTAAATGTAAAAGGAACAGAATAAAGCATGCAATGGAAAAATAAAACAAAAATCAATATCATAAAGAGGGATTGCTGGATTGGGATTTCTTATGCCTGAATGCTATTTTACTTGGCTTCCTAGTTTCCTCTAAGAATTATTCTATGTCGATTTTTATTAGTCCGGTTGGCTTCTTAGTTACTCGGAGGACCCCCCTACACTAACCTGTGTTAATTAACCTGTTAACCGTGAATTCTGCAATTAACAAGATTAATCAATTTTATCATTATCGATCGCCACCCCTCATACATAAAGTAGCAACCATCCGAGACCTCGCAATGGCCACTAAATTATATCTAACTAATCTAAAATAAGCAATCTTGCAATTACCTACTTAAACTAGCCGCTTTAGGATCGTGAGTCCGGATTTGTATTAACTAAATTTAAACTTAATTTAAATCTAATTCATACAACCTTTAACATGCATCCTACGCCTATCAAGGGTCGTCACTCCGTAGAGATTATCTTGCCTCAGCCTAGTGGCTATCTAAAAATAACTGATACAATACACAAGCGGTAATCTCCTAGGGTCGTCAAGCCTAAGACACTAGCGTCATGTATTGGTTTAAACAGGATAACATGCAAAACTCGATAAAAATGCAGTAAGAACAGAATTGAAATACCAGAAAACTCAGCCAAGTTAAATAACAATCTAGTCATAATCCCAATCCAATGATACCAAGACGTTTAGCTACTCATGAACAAGGTAAAACCATGAATAAGCATCAAAGAATACATGGAATATGACCAAAAAGGTCTACACAGTAGCTGGAAAAGTAAAGAAGTGAAAACAATCGAAAAGAGACAAAAAATCTAACCCTACAGCGGACTAAACCGAGACCTAATATTTATAGAAAACGTCGTAGCGTCGAGACGCCATGCTCGGCGTCTCGACGTCACGAACTTTTCATTCCACATCAAATTCGTGTCGGCGTCAAGACGCTAGGAGCAGCGTCTCGACGCCATCCCTAATCCGAGCGTGTTGTTCTATTTCTCGGTCTCGTCTCGTTACATCTCGATACGAGGCTTCAATCTTTGGCTCTTGGTGTTGTTCTTCAGGCCCGCTTCAATACACTTGGGTCCCTTCACCTCCTCGCCGTCCAAGACACCGAGATGCTCCAAAACTCCATAATTGGCCCGAATTAACACCAATTAAGCATGATTGACACCCGACATTGCCTAAGCTCAAAGAACCTGCAAATAAGACAAGTAAAGCATAAAATTCCTCTAACAAGCTTAGATTAGAGGTGATAAAATAAGACTATTTAGGTCCTATCAACAGGGTTCTGGGTTAATTAATTAATTAAACACAGGTTAGTGTAGGGGGTCCTCCGAGTAACTGAGAAGCTATACTGGGTTCACATTAATAGCATGGAATGATTATTGGAGAAAACTAGGAAGCCAAGTAGTAAAATATTCAAGCATAGTATTCCCAATCCAGCGATCCTTGTTTAAATTGAATTTTATTCCATCTTTCTTTGTTGCATGTTTGTCCTGCTTAGTTTTATTTACATTCACCATTTTATTTACTTCTTTGATCTATCCGTTTCAAAACCTCCCTGTTGTGTGAACACAAAAGACTGCATTCACTAGATTCCCCTTCCCTGTGTTCGACCCCAACCACTATTTCTACAAAATAGTCGTAGTATCGTGGAGTATAAATTCATTTGATACGACCCTCGACAAGTCGCTCTGTCAGTATCCACTTATCGTTTCCTTTGGGGTTGCCTACAAATAGGCATAATTTTTAACGATGTTCCAATCTCCTTTGAGTTAGCCACAAGCACACGTGCTGGGCACCAAAAATCTAAAATAACGTAAACCACCTTTACGCCTTATCCATAGATTAAAAGATGTTTCAGAAACACTTTTGATGGAACGTTGTTCAAAAAACACACTGCAGTCAACATTGCATGACCCCAAAACGAGTAAGGCAATTGAGCATAGCTCAACATGGATTGAACCATATCCAATAGGGTTCTATTTCTCCTAATTGAGATTTAGGATGTGATCCCATGTACTATCAAATAGTCCTTGAATCTCAAGTCCCTATACTCAACACTTTGATCAGATCGAAGTGTTTTTATCATCTCACCTAACAAGTTTTCAACTTCAGTCTTACGCCCCTTCGAATATCTCAAGAGCTTCAGACTTAAGTTGTATTAGGTAAAGATACTCATACCTTTTGAATAATCATCTATAAAATAGATGAATTATTCATGCCTGATACCAATTGGGTACAACTTAGGAGATGCCCTATTAGGATCGACCAGCTGGCTGGAAGGCAGAATGAGTTTCAAGCTTTACAATAAGAGAATAGCTTGAGATTTCTCAGATGATGCCTTCGAATTACAAGATGGAAGTCTTATATAGACTCCGGAATTCAAACGATAATTGAATGCGGAAAATTAAAAGATAAGATCGAATCGTCAGGACAGGACCCCTGCAAGATTCGTCTTTTTGAAAAAAATAAAAGGACAAAATTGAAAAAGTAAAACTGAATTATTATTCCGACAGGACAGGACCCCTGACCGGATAGGCACGACTTAAAGTAAAATTATTAAAGATAATAATTATAAAAGACAAAATAAGAAAGAAAAAGTTGATGTCTGCGTCTTTACAGCTCAAAAGATGCTTCAGCTTTATCTCTTTTCAGAAGATAAGATTCTTTATCTTGTTGGCTGAATAATCGGCTTTTCTCTTAATCCTCGATCACCCTAGGCGGATTACTGGCTTCCAATGGACTCACTGCTCTTTCAAATTCTTTAGCGAGACTTACTGCCTGGACTGCCAAACTAGGTCCTCACGATTCTCAAGAGATCTGCCAACTATCTTCGTCTTCAAAATAGAGGATCTTGTGCCTTGAACGAACTGCTGCTTCATCTTCTAAAACTGTGCTTTTAGCAGAAATGTATTTACAGTGTAAACTAGATTATTTACAGAGTTTACACATCTTAATACTAAAGGATGAGAATATACAACTTTTTTTTTTAATTTTGAAGGAATTACTTTCTTATGAAGTATTCCCGAAATATGTTGATTGTTTCTTTGTGAAACAGGTTTACTTGACTCGGAGCTCACATGGGTTGTGAGTCGAGAAATGGATCGTCCAGATCGTAATCCGGATCATCTTCTTCTTTTTGTGCAGAAGAAGCTGGGGACTCGCTCCTATCTGAAGCTGCCATCTGAAGAATTCTTTGGAAGTCTGCATCAGATGTTGTCTGTGCAAGAGCTGCCAGAAGCTTGGACTTGTCGTTGAGGAACTCTGCATTCCTCTTGATATCGATATCCTGAAGATATCCATTTGCTACAAACCACTCCTTTACTTTGTTGAGGGTGGCGTTTTGGAAATTGTATTTGTCCCACCATTTGATCTTGAGGATCTTGGTGACAGTCTTGTACTGAGGTTGATTGCTAGTTGAAAAATTCCAGCAAAAGATCCAAGGAACTTGAAAATATAAACAGAATCTCATAGAATTATGAAATGCTGTTTTTTGAATATTCCTTGCAACATGATAATATGATTCTTGCAAGGGAGTAGGTAAAATATCATCCGTTAATCCGAATGTATTCCACCATTGAATAAACCACAATGGAAATGTGAACCATGAATCTTTGAAGTGTGAATACCACATCACATTATACCAGGCTCTAACGTAATCCCGATATGAATATGATTGAGGCATGAAAGGTTTTGAGAAGGATTTATCTACATACAATCCTTGATTCCAGTGGGTCGGATTCAAGGCTTTAAATATTTTGAGTTTTGAGTAGGCGATCTTGGAAGGATCATTTTTGTCAGGAATATGAGTTATCTCGGCTGACTTGGTGTCGACCAGGATGAACTCATAAAAAGTTCTTGTTATGGAATTGAAGCCTGTAGGATACATATTTGAAATGGTCTCTTCTAGGTTGAGACCCTGGAATTCAGGTTCTATGATAGGTTCATAGATGACCTGGGATTTTTGGAAGTAAGATTTGATCTCAGGGCGAGGTACAAACCTCTTTTCGGGTGTGACCGCCTGAGAGTATGAAGAGGATGACGGGATCGAAGATCCTGTCATTGAAGAAGGAGAGACAGAAGGTCTCAATTGAACAACTCCGCCGGAAGGACGGACAAGGTTGGCCGAAGGCCTTGGAGGTGGAGTTGATGACTCCATTAGAGGCATCAGACGTATATCACCTTGCCTAGACCTGGATCGGGTTACTAGAGTAAACCCTAAATCCATGGCATATTGATCAGCACTCATGGGTGGAGGTGCTGAAGAAGAGGAAGATGGGCGACTGCCCCTTGAAGAGGAGGCTTTGCCTCTACTTCCGCTCATAAACTCTTTTTCTTTTCTTTAGAGAGAGGGAGAGAGAGAGGAGAGAGTTTTTGAGTTAGAAACTCTCTTGAGAGATAATTTGCAAGAGGGTTTTGAACGCCTTTTATAGGCAAAATCTCGAAATCAAAACACGATAATATGGCTTGCCATCTGGCAAAAATTTGCTTTGAAACCAAATTTTTTACATCTTTTTCTAAGACGAATTTTGAGGCTTGAGAATCAGTCTTGATGGTGAATTTTTTGTTTATCAAATCACCTTGGAATTTTTTAACACATAGAACAATAGCTAGTAACTCTTTTTTTACTGTGGAGTAATTCTTTTGAGTGTCATTCCAAATTCCTGAATGGAATCGGATAATTGATTCTTTCTTATCATGACACTGTTTGAGGATTCCCCCATATCCAATGTCTGACGCATCTATCTCCACTATCAGATTGGCTTTGGAATTGGTAAGACTCAAACAGGGAATTGATTTGACTAAAGCTTTTATCTTTTGAACAGCTTTAGTGTGCTCGTCGTTCCATGGTTTTGGATTTTTCTTGAGCCTTTGAAAAAGTGGCTTGCAAATGGGTTTGAGGTTTTGGATAAAATCAGACATATAATTGAGACAGCCCAAAAACCTTTGAAGTTGGGTTTTGTCTGTTATTTGGTCCGGAAAGTTTGAAGCAAAATTTATGGACCTTTGAATGGGTTTTATATGGCCCATATGGATATTGAAGCCCAAGAATTTGATTTGGGTTTGAAACAACTTGACCTTTGACAGGGAAACTGTTAAACCATTTTCTTTGATAATATTAATAAACATATTTAAATGTTTGAAATGTTGATCGATGCTTGAAGAGTAAACCAAAACATCGTCAATATAAACTATTGTAAAATCTTGAAAATATCATTCATGATTTTTTGAAATTCGGATGGGGCATTTTTGAGCCCAAAAGGCATAACATTCCATTCGTATTGTCCGAATGGTACATTGAAAGCAGTTTTATATTTATCCTTTTCAGATATTTCAACTTGCCAAAAACCTGACTTCATGTCAAATTTTGAGAATACTTTTGCATTTGAAATACGTTTTAACAAATCTTGTTTGTTGGGAATTGGATATCTTATCCATTCCAGAACTTTGTTTAAAGGCTTGTACTTTATTACTAACCTTGGCACACCACACTCCTGTTCGGCTGCGTTGTTCACGTAGAATGCTGCACATGACCATGGGCTCTTGGATGGTCTAATCAGCTTCTTTTTGAGTAAATCCTGTATTTCTTTTTGGCAAAACGTTAGTAGATCAGAATTCATTTGAATAGGCCTTGCCTTTGTGGGGATATTTGATTCATTGAAATCTTTTTCATAAGGAAGATTAACAATGTGTTTCTTCCTGTCCCAGAAAGCATTTGGGAGATTTGAGCAAATTTCTTTTTCAACTTTGTTTTCTATATCTTTTATTTTGATTTTTACAGAAGGATTTTTGAGATTTTCTTCTATCCTCTTATAACTAATTTCTTCTTTTAAAAAGGAAATCTGTTTCTGTTTTTTCTTGATTTCTTCAAGTTTTAATTCGCTTACTTCCATAATTTCATATGGAAGGATTGGGGTGATGAACTCGAAAATTATATCGGTTCCATCAAAATTGCTAACTAAACCTTTCTCGGTTATCTTAATGGGATAGAGTTGGGTTAGGAATGGAGTTCCTAAGATCAATTCTTGCTTCAAGTCTTTCACTAGGAGGAAAGAGCTTATAATGCAAATGTCGTTATTGCAAATATGGACATTTGGCAATTTGTATTGAATATTAAGGCTTTGGCCGTTAGCACTGCTTAACCTTTCAGTTGTTTTTTTCAAAATACTTTGTGGGAATTAACCCTTGTTGAATGCAATTTTGGTCAGCCCCTGAGTCTATTAGAGCTTTCAGGGTAATTTGAAAATCTTCGATTTTTAGAGTTATTAAAGAATACCATTTTTGAAATTGTGACTTTGTGACTTGATTAAGAAGGAAATCTTCTCCTTCATTATCTGAATTAGTGGCTTTGAGTTTAAGATTATTGATTTCAATTTTTATTGCATCAATTTCAATTTTGTTTTCTCTTATCTCTTTTTTGAGATTGTTGATTTCAAATTGTAAGTCTTGAATAGAAGAAGGCTGGAATTCTGATTTTGTTTTAAAAATATCCGGTTTGTTTTGAAGAATTTCTGATAAACTGACTTGCCGAATTTCTTTATTCTCAACAAGAGGTTGAAGGGAAGTTGATGACTCTAAAGACTGTTTTAATGTCTTTAGAATTTCCTTTTTCATTTCTTTATCCTCTATATGGTCTATAGAGTTGAAGAGAACTTCTTGTTCGTTTGTAAGGACATTTATACAATGTCCTTCTCGATCTTTCTTGCAGGCTTTGATGCCTTCAGAATGATCGCTTTCGCTTTGACTGGAGATTTCAGAATCAGTTTCTTCGAATTGAATTTGGTTCAAATCATCGGAAGAACTATTTGAGAAATCTGACGAGTATTCATCGTCAAAGCCTAGTTCATTGATTTTTCGGTTGGGACAGTTATTAGCATAATGTCCCTCCTTTTGGCATTTGAAGCAGGAAATCTTCTTTTTATCCCTGCGAGATTTGAATTGATTTTGGCGAGAGTAATTTCTCTGGCCTTTTCTTTTGCAATAATGTTGCTTAGGAACATAATCCTTTTGGGGCCTTGAGAATTCTCTCTGAGGCCTTTTTTGAAGATATTGCCGATTGTAATCTTTGTAATACCTTCGGCTATTGTTTCTTCGGACTATTTTTTTTGAGGTGTGAACTGGTTCTTCTAATCGTTCACAACCATATTGAGAACAGAAAGCTTTCATTTCTCTTCTTCTGTTCTTATCGCTCTTTTGAACTTTTCTTTGAATTTTTTTTTCATTACAGATTTGGAGGCCACAATTAATTACGTAAGACATTAAGTCTCCGTAAGTTAAATCTTCCCATTTGATTGTGTTTCCTTCGTATTTTTCTCGAAGGGCTATGTATACTCTTTCTGCAACATAGCTGGGAAGGCCATCAACAAATCTTTCTTTCCAATAATGGTGATCAGGCATATAAAAGACTCTGGCAAGGAACATATCCTTATACCAGTTGAAGTTAGCAAGATTTGTACATTTGAGATTTTTGAGGATTGTTCTTTGAGTATCTTTGTACTTAGCGCTATGAGCAGGTGTGAAATTCCAGGATATTGCATATACGAGAGTTTCTACAGCGTCATGCTGATCCACTTCCTCGTCGATGACAATGGTTTTAGGAGGTTCTGTTTTCACAGATGTTGCTCCTGATCCTGAGGGTTCATTGATTTTGATACCAGGGTCTGCTTTTCTGATTTCATCAATTTTGACTTCTCTTTTCCTTGTGATCCTGGTTTTGTGGTTTTTGATTTCGTTTCTCATAGTGGGTGTTAGGCATTCCCACCAGGCTTTAAGGGTGCCGGCAAAGCCGTTGATGATCATGCTTGCTGCACTATGGTTTGAATTACCATTTTCTTGGTATGCAGCGGATGCTATGAGCATTTCAGAAAGCAGATTCATGATCTGTCTTTCTGACATTCCGTCAAGATTCCAAACATATACTGAAGAACCATCATATCCTTTGGATTTTTGAAACTTTTCGTTTTGCTCAAAATTGAGATCTGGCATAGACGGCCGAGGATACCAATTTATTTTATCGGTAGGATTTGAATATCCTATTTTGTTCAGGTATTGAGGTTCTTCAGTTTGAAGGGATGAGAATTGTTCTATAAGTGAATTGACGTCTTCAATGTCACTATCGTTAAGGACATTGATCTGGTTTGAGCTTTCTCCTTTTGAGATAGCTAGGATTTCTTCCAAGAGTTTGGTCTTGGGAGTTTTCAGGTTGATTCTTTCGAGGGGGCTGAATATTGGTTTGACAGGTTCTGGAGGAGGATCTATTAATTCCTCTAACCTGTAAACTTGTTCAACTATGGAAGTTAGCATTCGATTTGAGAAATTGTTTTGAACCTGAATGCTTTTGATTTCTCTGTTTGTAGGAGGCTGGCTTTCATCAGCTTCTCTAATGAGTTGGAAGGGTTTTGCGATAATTTTTTCATGGTAAAAACTATCGAATTCAACATCTTCCATTGGAGGATAGTTGCCATGAACTTCTCCTCGCCTCATTGTTTTCCATTTTTCTTTTTCTTTGATGGTACATATATGAGAATATTCTTTCCTCTAATTGAACCATCTAAAGAAAGAGATATGTTCTTGAAGTTTCTCAAGAGTTTGAAAGTACTCTTCTTTAATGATTTTTCTCTGTTCTTCAGAGTGAATCTTAAAGAAGCGTTTTCTTTCTTCTCTATTTTCTTTGGCCATGAATTCCTTTTGCAGAGCTTCTTTGTCAACTTTGAATTCGTTATCAGAGATGATAACATTCAGTTGACTCTTGAAGACTGACTCGGTTTCCATGTCAGTTTGGGTTGGCGAAGGAGGTCTATCATCTTCGTATTGGAGATTCGGAACTCCGTGTTCCAATCTTACAGACTTAACTCTAAGTGAGTTTGTTCTGCCAATACTTTGAATAGATTCTGGTCTTATTCCAGAAGTGCTTGGTCTGGAACTCATGAATTCCTTCTTATTCATGTTTTCTTTGACCACAGGAAATTGAGGTGATTCATCTTCGAATTTGATTTCTACTCTCCCATCGGGGTGTTCTATGATATGGGAAAGTTCTTTTTCTTTCTTTTGAGGGACAAAGGCATTTTCAATTGTCCATTTTGGATTTCTGGTGAGGTCATCCCATGAAAGCATCTTTGGGACGCTAACAGATGATTTATTGATATTGGTTTCTATAAGCATGGTTTTTCCCTTAGGAGATTGGACCAATGCTTTTGGTTCCATTGAAGAGGTAAGGGTTTTGTAGGTGATTTTGTACAACAGTGTCATCTTTTTGACACCTTCTTCGAGGTTTAAACCTTGTCCTGTGATCTCCAGGCTTAAGGTTTTGAGAATATGGGGGTCATCTAAGGCCACCATAAAGTTTGGATAGCAGGTGAAGTATACTGGTCCATCTGCTAGGTTTGATTCAATGATTCTGAGTAAAGAGTTAGAGAAGTCTTTGTGACGTCTATCTCTAAGGATTGCCAGGACAGGAGTATCCAGTCCTGATCTGAACATGGGTCTAAGAGCAACTTGAACTGCTCCTATGTGTAAGAATTGAAAATCTTTCCTATATTTAAGGATATCGTCTTTTGGGAATAATTGAATTGAATCAACATTCCCATAGACGGGGGTTTTCCTTTCAACAATTTTAATGTATTGTTGTTCATGGAAATTGAATGTGTTGTGCATGTAAATAGTTTTGTTGTCAAGTCTGGGTAAGCCCCATTTTGAAGGTTGTTTTCAATCTTTGCTATATGCAAAGCTTCATTGGAGATATCAGAGCTTGAAGAGGCCATATGCTGGTCCTCAACTTCATTTTGAGAAAGTTCATTTGAAGGAAGGGATTTGAAAAGGATTTTCTTTAAAAGGGACATTGATTAATAAAAAAAAAACATTTTCTCAAATTATAAACAATAAATTTTAAACTTATAAAACTATTCTTCTCAGAATTGAGAATCAAAAGATAGTTACCTCCGTTCACTATTCCGGCAAGAAGGCAAGGTAGGCTTACCAACGGATTCACTGAGCTCTCCTTGGCGTCTTACGATCGGGAACACCAACCGCAACAGGTCCTTCGGAGTGAATGAATGTAAGCAGCTTTTGACAATCTTTCATTTGAAAGAAAGTTTGATAAACTTAAAATGAATTGAATATACTTTTGAAAAATTGTATATTCTTTATCTCTCATTTCTAATCCAATTAGAAATAGTGATCTTAGGTCTAATTAATTTTAAACCATTTTACAATTAATTTATTTTTCCTAAGATCATATGTTTGCATGCAACTCTTTGTTATAGGTTAATTTATTTCTAATCATTAATTTTATAACTATTATAAATTTTAAGGAATTAAACCTATAACATGCTACTATGACGAATAAATCAACAATCAAATTCTAATTAATTTATTGACCATACAATAGCATATATGACATACAATAATATAACAATTATATTAAACTAAGGTAATGTCATGCTCAATGCAATTTTAATTTCCTTTAATTAATTTAATTCTTAAAATAATTATATAAGAAAATTAATTACATGCATTGAGTATTTCATAAATTAATATAACTCCTTATATTAATTCCCATGAAAAATAAATTAAGCATATAAATTTCTTATAGAAATATAACCCTTATATTTTAATTAAAGTAATTTCATGCTCAATGCATTTTAATTTTCATTTAATTAATCTAACTCTTAAATTAATTAACCACGAAAATTTAACAACATGAATTGACATTTTCATACATTAATATAACCTTTTGTATTAATTGCCCATGAAAATAAATTAAGCATATAAATTACTTATAGAAATATAACTCTTATATTTTTAAACTAAAGTAATTTCATGCTCAATGCTTCTCAATTTTCATCTATTTGATATAACAGTTTACATTAAATACTCGTGAAAAATAAATCCATACATATTACATAATTATAACATTTATGATAATAAATATGCATGAATATGCTTAACCTATGGTGGGATTATAAACTATATGACATTCATAAAGCAATTAAATAGCTAAGTAGACAGGTTTTTGGCATCCTAGGACTCAAAATAATAGAAAAATTACATAATCAATCTATTAAAGTCCTATCCTGCCGTGAACCAACCCAAAACAGCCTCGAACTGACAAAAAATTGGGCTGAACTGCGTTGAACCATGCTGAAATAAGCTTGAACCTGCCCAAATCTAGCTAAACCGGCCTGAAATACACCTAGACCACAGGAACCGGCTCCATAACCGCCCAGACCATGCTGAATCGTGCTTAAACCACTTGAGCCAGGTCAACCATCACCCGAACTGATTAAAAATCGCTTGAACCATGCTAAACCGGTCAAAACTCAGTCAAAAAACCCTTGAATCGTGCTAAACTGCATGAAACCGTCGAACCGGACCACATTTGATTAACCGCCCCACGCACGCACAAAAAAGGCTCAAATTGAAATCAAGCCCACGACGAGATTCAAACTGCCGCACGCGAAGCCAAACGCCCGCCTCACACTCGCGACATGCATCACGATCTGGTAGGTGAACTGCTTCAATCGGCCACACGCGAACGGATTCGACCCCGAGCAGACGCGCTTTCCCTTTGTTTTCGATTTTTTTTTAATTATGCGCGTTTCATCCATTTTTTGGGCAATTCCACTGGCATCGAGACGCCGTTGAGAAGCGTCTTGACGCTAGCTCTCGGTCTTTCACAATTTCTTCGATTTCCAGCGCAATACTAATCCGTTTTGGCCCCAAAATACTTCGGTTTTCATCAAATTTTATATAGAACCAAATGACACAGACTTACAGAAATTAATTTGCAACATAAAGCCCAAAAACACGGCCCCTTACATTGATCGAATCAATGAAAATTTACAAATCTAATGCCAAAAACCCTAAACATCTACCAGCAAACCATACATCAAATGCATAATTTAATCCCACCAATCAACCAATGCAAATTTTGTAAAACAAAATTGAAAATTACGATCGGCTCTGATACCAATTGAAGGATTGGAATTCCCAACTCTGTTAAAGCAGAAGCGCAATTGGACCGTTCGCACTTAATTTCATTTTACAAAATACCAAATACATTGGCAAAAACATTACAGAATTCATAATTCAAAACTACTAAGGCTAAGCATACATGAATTAGATCTAAATCTAAAAGGGAAAGAGAAGAAAAAACCTCCGTTGAAGTCTCAAAAAATCAAGAACGCTTGATTGTTCTTTAACGGACACCACCAATTGGCCTTCCCCACTGTCCTCTATGTTTGGGAATTCAGTTGTGGGACTGAATTCAACAACCTTGAATTTTGGGAGGGAACCACAAAGAAGGAAGAACTTCTCTGTTCTTCGCTTGAGAGAGAGTGAGAGAAATCAAGAGATTAGAGAGAGATATTTTTAGAGATTCTGTCTTGAGATCCACTGACCCCCTACAACCATCTCTTCTGCGTGAGAAAGAAAAAAAATAACCAACTGATTATCTTTGTTTTTTTTATTTTAATTTTAATTAAATAAATAATAATAATTAAATTTTATTTAATCAAATTAATTAATCACAATTTAATATCCTATATTTAATTGATGTGCATATAGATCATATTTAAATGCATTTTCCTCACATAGTCTATAGTTTTAATTAAACTTAATTAAATCACATTTAATTAAATTAATTAAACTAATCAATCGATTATTTCAAATAATTAATTAATTCTATGATTAATTAAACATCACATATTTAATTAACCTTTCATGTCCTCAGGATCCCTCTCATTCGGATGTGATCTCGGTTCATTCATGTACCCCTCCTAACATCGGGCGTCACATGCCCACCAGCTTCCGCCTTGGTTCGTCCCCGAACCACATCCTACTGGGAGAGGTTCCGCTCTGATACCATCTGTAACGCCCCAGGCCCAGGATTCGGAATCCGGATTCATCACCTGACGGCCCCGGCATTCCCCTGTGACCTGGCCACGCCACCATACTTGTCTGATATTACTTCTAAGATTGAAGACTGTCCCCACAAACCAACACGGGGACTTCTCCAAGCCAAGCACGCTTAACTTCAAAGTTCCTATGATTGAGCCATCGAAAAGGAAGGTGCACCTTGTTGGTATAGGTAGTATCTATCAATTCTTTTAAGCTTATCTTGACCATACTTTCATGTCCTCAGGATCCCTCTCATTCGGATGTGATCTCGGTTCATTCATGTACCCCTCCTAACTTCGGGCGTCACATGCCCACCAACTTCCGCCTTGGTTCGTCCCCGAACCACATCCTACTGGGAGAGGTTCTGCTCTGATACCATCTGTAATGCCCCAGGCCCAAGATTCGGAATCCGGACTCGGCACCTGACGGCCCCGGCATTCCCCTGTGACCTGGTCACGCCACCATACTTGACTGATACAACTTCTAAGATTGAAGACTGTCCCCACAAACCAACACGGGGTCCTTTTAGCATGCTTTGTCCTCACTCACATGCTTCCTAGGAAAATTCCCAACAGGTCACCCAACATAGAACTTCTCCAAGCCAAGCACGCTTAACTTCAAAGTTCCTATGATTGAGCCACCGAAAAGGAAGGTGCATCTTGTTGGTATAGGTAGTATCTATCACTTCTTTTAAGCTTATCTTGACCATACTTTCATGTCCTCAAGATCCCTCTCATTCGGATGTGATCTCGGTTCATTCATGTACCCCTCCTAACTCCGGGCGTCACATGCCCACCAGCTTCCGCCTTGGTTCGTCCCCGAACCACATCCTACTGGGAGAGGTTCCGCTCTGATACCATCTGTAACACCGTCAGGTGCTGAATCCGGATTCCGAATCCTGGGCCTGGGGCGTTACAGATGAGAGGGATACATGAATGAACCGAGATCACATCCGAATGAGAGGGATCCTGAGGACATGAAAGTATGGTCAAGATAAGCTTAAAAGAATTGATAGATACTACCTATACCAACAAGGTGCACCTTTCTTTTCGGTGGCTCAATCATAGGAACTTTGAAGTTAAGCGTGCTTAGCTTGGAGAAGTTCTATGTTGGGTGACCTCTTGGGAATTTTCCTAGGAAGCATGTGAGTGAGGACAAAGCATGCTAAAAGGACCCCGTGTTGGTTTGTGGGGACAGTCTTCAATCTTAGAAGTAGTATCAGACAAGTATGGTGGCATGGCCAGGTCGCAGGGGAATGCCAGGGCCGTTAAGGGCCGAATCCAGATTCTGAATCCTGGGCCTAGGGCGGTACAGATGGTATCAGAGCGGAACCTCTCCCAGTAGGATGTGGTTCGGGGACGAACCAAGGCGGAAGCTGGTGGGCATGTGACGCCCGAAGTTAGGAGGGGTACATGAATGAACCGAGATCACATCCGAATGAGAGGGATCCTGAGGACATGAAAGTATGGTCAAGATAAGCTTAAAAGAATTGATAGATACTACCTATACCAACAAGGTGCACCTTTCTTTTCGGTGGCTCAATCATAGGAACTTTGAAGTTAAGCGTGCTTAGCTTGGAGAAGTTCTATGTTGGGTGACCTCTTGGGAATTTTCCTAGGAAGCATGTGAGTGAGGACAAAGCATGCTAAAAGGACCCCGTGTTGGTTTGTGGGGATAGTCTTCAATCTTAGAAGTAGTATCAGACAAGTATGGTGGCATGGCCAGGTCGCAGGGGAATGCCAGGGCCGTTAAGGGCCGAATCCAGATTCCGAATCCTGGGCCTAGGGCGGTACAGATGGTATCAGAGCGGAACCTCTCCCAGTAGGATGTGGTTCGGGGACGAACCAAGGCGGAAGCTGGTGGGCATGTGACGCCCGAAGTTAGGAGGGGTACATGAATGAACCGAGATCACATCCGAATGAGACGGATCCTGAGGACATGAAAGTATGGTCAAGATAAGCTTAAAAGAATTGATAGATACTACCTATACCAACAAGGTGCACCTTCCTTTTCGGTGGCTCAATCATAGGAACTTTGAAGTTAAGCGTGCTTGGCTTGGAGAAGTTCTATGTTGGGTGACCTCTTGGGAATTTTCTTAGGAAGCATGTGAGTGAGGACAAAGCATGCTAAAAGGACCCCGTGTTGGTTTGTGGGGACAGTCTTCAATCTTAGAAGTAGTATCAGTCAAGTATGGTGGCGTGACCAGGTCACAGGGGAATGCCGGGGCGTTACATAACCAAACATTCGAACCATATCAAATATGAATCTCTCTTATAACCTATAGTTTCAATATGAATCTAATTCACATTAAACCATAGATTTAATTGTATTAAATCACATTTAACTAAATCAAATTTAGCAATTAATTAATTTTATAATTAATTAAATATGAACCATATTTAATTAATTACATATTAGAATCATATTATAATATATCTCTCATATAATATAGTTTAATTAAATCACATTTAATTTAAACTAAATTAAATAAATAATTAATTCATAATTAATTAATTAATTTACTAATTAAATATCACATATTTAATTAGTCATATATTTGAATTCCTTCAAATATATTATTCTTTCAATTGATAAAGTTTAATCTCAAATTAAACTTTATATTATAATGTATCATTATACATTATATTAATTGTATCTTATACAATTAACTTGATTCCCAAGATGAATTTGAACTATTCAAATTCTTTCAGGATTAATTGTTCCCAATTACTCTTTACGAGCTAGCAGGGGACCTAATGGGACCTACAGATCAGAAGCTTCAATGATATGAGGTTAACTGACTAAACTCATTAATCGAGTTAACCAATATTCATTAACTGTGGGTCACTCCACTAAAGACCCACAGTTGCACTTTTCTCACTGTAGAATGTTTCTGTGTCCACGAATATTGACCAATAACGGTAAGTCAATCCTTCACGAGTGTGTGTAACTACCGCTGGGTCAAATTACCGTTTTACCGATGTGTTACCTCTGTCTCCTTAAGTACCAGTGCTCCTCTAATGAACAACCTGTTTATGGTTCAACAAGTAAACAGAAAGTCCCTTTCGGGACAGTGAAAGGGCGTGATCCCTTTGTTCAAGATCTGGAGTCACCACTTAAGGGAACACTCATCTACTTCTCCTAGAAGCGGGAATGAGTGAATTCCATGTTATGTTGTCATGTCCCCAGCCCCCCACTCGGTCTCATCCCCAAGAAGGTAGGCTTATTTAGTCGGCGTGCAGACCACTCTCACCCATACTAATCAAAGAACAATCCCTCATGAGAAGGAGTTCATGACACACTCAGAATTAAGACTGAGTTACCTCGGTCATCCTATTGAAACAGTAACCTAACTATTTAACGGTGTTAAATCTAGTGGTTTACTATTTCATGGTCCGGTCATATGCAAACTCATTGCATAGGATACCCCCCGCTCGCATATCTTCTACATGGATGCCTTGGATCAATACGTCTGTATCGAATACAAAGCAGGTCGTATCACATAGTGTTACCAAGATAAGGTACCCAACCTTATCCTCGTACTATAGACCTTTTATGTTGTTACTTGAACACTGATCCCAGCCCGTATGTCCCCACATACTAGTTCAAGTTACATGTAAACAACCTTGGATCTTAGTTTATTGGATTTGGGTCATATTGTGCAATTTTAGACTTAAATTAACAATAACAATTTTGATAGGACCTAAATAGTCCTATTTTATCGCCTTTAATCTAAGCTTGTTAGAGTCATTTTATGCTTTACTTGTCTTATGCATTAATCTAAGCTTTTCATTTTATGCTTTAATCTAAGCTTGTTCGGTTAATTGAGCTTAGGCTATGTCGGGAGCTGATCACGCTAGTTGGTGTTAATTCAGGCCAATTAAGGAGTTTTGGAGCCATCTCGATGTCTTGGACAACGAGGAGGTGAAGAGACCCAATTGTGCTGAAGCGGGCCTGAAGAATGACATTGAAAGCCGAAGATTGAAGCCTCGAACCGAGAAGAAGCAAGTCAAAACCGAGAAATTGATCAGCAAGTTGGGATATGAGGCTGGCGTCTCGACGCCGACGCGAATTTGGGCCGAAGTATAATGTTCGTGGCATCTCGACACTGCCCTTGGCGTCTCGACACCGGCGTGTTTTCTATATATATGTAGCCTCGGTTTTAGTCCGTCGTTAGGTTAGAATTTTTGTCCCTTTTACGATTTCTTTGCCTCTTTTACATTCCAGCACTCTTGTAGACCATTGTTGGTCATATTCTATGGATTCTTTTATGTTATTTGTTGCTTTTACTTCATCTATGCGTAGCTAAACTCGTTTAGATCATTGGATTGGATTTATGTCTTGATTCTAAATAATATTGGTTGAGTTTTCTGGTTTATACTTTCTATTCTTGCTGTATTTTCATTGAGTTTTGCATGTTATCCCGTTTAAACCAATACATGAGGCGAGTCAATTAGGATTGATGTCCTATGTGATTACCGCTTGTGTATTCTATCAGTTATTTTTAGATAGCCACTAGGTTGAGGCAAGCCACTCTCTACGCGAGACGACCCTTGATAGGCCTAGGATGCATGTTAAAGGGTTGTAGGAATTAGATTTAAATTGTATTTGAATTTAGTTCTTATGATTCCAGACCCACGATCCCAAAGCGGCTAGTTTTAATAGGTGGTTGCAAAATTGCTTGTTAATAAACTAGTTAGATATAAGTAGTAACCGTTGCAGAGGTCTCGGATGGTTGCTACATTATGCATAAGGGGTGGCGAGCGATAAAGTTTATATTAATTGATCTTGTTAATTTCTGAATTCACGATTAGCGAGTTAATTAGCACAGGTTAGTGTAGGGGGGTCCTCCGAGTAACCCAGAAGCCAACCGGACTAATGAAATCAGTTTAGAATAATTATTAGAGAAACTAGGAAGCCAATGAATTAGAATCAAGCATCATAAATCCCAATCCAACGATCCCTTTTTATGTTATTAATCCCGTCTAATTTCTCCTTTGCATGTTTAGCTTTGTGCCATTTAAAACTCAACATTCAATTATTTTATTTTATTTTATTTTTCTTGCTTGTATTTCATCATAAAAAATCCCTCCTGTTTTCATAAGCACGAAATTCTACACTTACTAGTTCCCCCTTCCCTGTGTTCAACCCCGGCCGCTATTGCTACAAAAATAGTAGTAGTGTCGTGGATTATAAATTTTATTTGACGACTTAAGGAGAATTCGACACCCTTCGACGGTCTCGCCAACTTTATTGCATAAACCTCAATAACACTTTATTGATACAAGTATATAATTTGTTAACATTCACTATTTACGAGTTTTAGGACATAAAACCCATCAAACTCCCACTTGGACTAAAAATCTAATTTAGTGGGATGTACAATTATATATCCCGACAGTTGTGTAGTTGGGATGTACAACATAAACATAATAAGACCTTGATGCCTTCAATAATAAGGCCAATGAAGTTTTGTAGTTCCATTACTTAATTAGCGAAGTCATTGGTCTTTGCAAGCATCTTGTCTAACTAGCTTTGCACCAATGTTCTCAACCGGATCCTCAATTTAACCTAGCTGACACAAGCCATATTAAAGGCTTAATTGAAGCAAATAATAGTGCAAATAACTTAAAAGCTTAAAAAATATATGATATGATATTTAATTGGGTAATTAATTAATTAATTAATTGAAGGCTCGAAATTAAATATGTGATATTTAATTGGAAAATTAATTAATTGGGTAATTAATCACATATGGAAATGATTAATCAATTATGGAAATAATTGATTATTTGTGAATATTTTATTCATGGTCTTTTTCCTATAAATAGAACACTAAACGTAGGGTTTAGGGTACACAATACACAAGACAATACTGAAGGCTCATTCTTGTATTCTCTCAAGCCTCCCTCTTAGAGAAAGACTCCCACCAGTCCATTGCCTCCTAGACATAGAGTTATACCAGTGTAACCTTAGTGGTGTGCCCCCTTAAAGGAGTTGCTGCGTTTTTCATATTTTAAAGGAGAAAAGAGTTCGTGATCTTCCCAAGGAGTTGGTGAAAATCGTTCTAAGTCACAATGAAAGTAAGTCTCTTCTCCCTTGGGTTTTGAGATTATGTATCTCAAAATTTCTACCCTTTCAAGCATGTTTTTATACCTATTTACAACAGCTTTTATGTATGATAAATGTTGTAATTTTGCCTTTCGTATTTGTATCTTAATATTGATTAATATACGGTGTGAGATCCTTCGATACTCTTCCCCTATGCTAGTGCTTTCATCCATACACCTTATATAGTGCTCCAGCCGCGACAACATCTCGACGCTGATGTCACAATGTCTCGACGCTGTGACGTCAGTGGCTTGATCCCCAAGTTGTTGCAGTGTCGAGACAGTGACCCTCGAGTGGAAAACTCCACAACATGGAATTGGTCTGGATTGGACTTGAATTCTCTGAATTTTTTACTGAAGGTGTTCATATAACACAAGCGGAAGCAATTTTAGGATCGGAGGCACTTAACTACATCAATTTTAGAAAATGAAAACATGCTGTCCAAATACCGTAAGGAGAGAGCAGAATTTTTATCAACCTTTTGGAGACCGATTCAACAACTCCCTTTGATTCCTTTGATCACGAACGGTGTGTGGACCACCTCTAGTGTCTTCCCTACTATTCTCCGGGCCAAGAACGACTTGTGGGAGTCTATAGAGATAGGGAATGGGAAGGGAATGCTTGAAGGTTCAAGCACTAGAGAGATATATGGAGATGAGTGAGTTTGAGACCAAAATCCAGCAGCATAACAATATGGAAAATGGCTCTCCTTCATTTGAATCTGATTCATACTCCTTATATAGACATCTTCCATGCAAAGAGAAGCCTCATGACACTAGACACATGGTGAAATTGCAACTCAAAGTGGATTCTAGGTGTTTAATTCACAACACATGCAACTAGTGCATGGTTGTGTTGTTTTCCACTATGCATCAACATGCAAGAGTGGGAATGCCACTAAATCCACTTAAAATTGAATCTAAATTCTCAATTTTCAGCTTGCAATTCATTCCTATTTCAATTCAAAATTGAAATTGATTTCTAGGCAATTAATTTGTACAATTCCAAGTAATTTTTACATGATTAATCCAATTAATCTTTATCACCTAGTGCCATGAATTATATATGATTCCTAATACATATATATGGTATTCAAAACACTTTTAAATACTCCATCTCTCATTTTCTAATTTAATTCATAATTAAATTATTGTGTCAAACACAATTTACGATAATACCCGTTTTCCCGATTTTGAACGATTCAAAGCTTCCTATCTTTTTGTTCCAGGCTTTGTTCCGATATGAGCTAGTAGGGGGACCTAATGGACCTATAGATCATGGCCTCCAACGATTCGAGGCTAACTGACTAATCTCATTATCGAAGCTAGCCAACATTCGTTAACTACCGGGACACTCCACTATAGCCCGATAGTTGCACTCCCCTCACTATAGACATATTTTTTTGTCCACTTGATTTAACCATGATTAGTAAGTCGATCCTTCACAGGTTGTTCGTAGCTATAGCTAGGTCAAAAGCCCGTTTTACCCCTATAGTAGTTCTAGTTCCTTAAGTCCCACTGATTCTCTAATGAACAATTGGTTTATGGTCCAACCAATAAACCGAGTCCCTCTCGGGCCAATGAGAGGGCGGGATCCCTTTGTTCAAGCCCCGGAGTCAGCACTTAAGGGAACAACCTCTCTACTATCCCTAATTCGGGTAGGAGTGAATTCCTTCTTGCATGACTATGTCCCCAGCTATACCCGTTCCTATCCCTGAAATGGGAGGCTTATTGAGTCGGCGATACTGAGCCACTTTCACCTATGCAGATCTAAGGATAAGCCCGAATAAACAGGAGTTCATAGATAGCTCAGGATTAAGATCGAGTTACCTAGGTCATCATATGAAATAGACAGTCTCATCAGTAAACGCTGTTATAAAGCGAGAGCGACTTATTTCTTGGTCCTGGTCTTATGCAAACTCATTGCATAGGACGCCCCCACTCGCATGTCTCTACATGGACGATTTAGGATCACATCGTCTATACCATCTATAAAGTGGGCCGCGTCTCATAGTGTCTCCAGAATAAGGTACCCAACCCTATCCCTATACTATAGACCGTTTTGGCTATTACTCAAGCTTGATCCACTTTTATGTCTCTACATAAAGCTTAAGTGTTCATCCTATAGCCATGGATCTTAGTTTATTGGATTTGGGTTATTATATGTGCAATTTACTTTATTCAGTAATAACTTTACTGAATTAATCTCGATAACGCCTTTATCGAATAAGTATATAATTCGTTTAACATTCACTATCTACGAGTTTTAGGACACCAATCCGAACAATTTACCGTCTTTTCTCTCCTTCAAGACCATGGACTTCTATTCTTTAGCCAATGCTTTAGATCTTCAATATTACATAAAATTTGGGCCAATTCTTATCTTTTTTCTCCAAGGTTTCTTCAAAAAGCTCCATGGGACTAAAAATCAGAAAGTAACATGAAAAGTCATTAAAACATCAATAAATCCTTGAAAAATAACTTAAATTTATAGATAAAATGTTAGCATTTTTGCATGCTAACAATAGGTTGACTGATGGGCGAACACGCACAAGAGCAAGTATACGCTATCTCAAGTATTATAAAATGGAAAGATTTCAAGTATCGAACCCAAGGAAATGGATCAATAAAATAATTAATTAATAAACACTACTACAAATTAAGCTTTTATTCATGGACTAAAAAACTGCATAGGGAAACGATGATGGACAAGAAAAAAACGCGTTGGAGTGGCAAAAAAAATTAAAATGACCGTCTGTTGGTGACTATACACCGCAAGCGCACGGGCCACAAGTAACAAAGACACTAAGTATTTACCGAATATCGTTTCCACAAAGAGTACTAATTGACTTAGGCGATTAAAGCAACTGAGCACTAAAATTACTAAAGATAAATATTATATAGGAGCCTCATTTGCAATCAACAACAGGATCACTAATTGAATAAAGAATTAAAACAATAGAGGCAAAATGATCAAACAACTGGCAAGGAATTGGAGGAGATCAAGTTTAGAGAGGCAAGGTCTTGAATTCTGAAACATGATTAAACATTTTCTCTGATTTCTTATTACTATGTCTAAATTAATTATAAATCTAGAACTTCCTTGATAACATTGGTTCTCCTGTCGATTTCCCCTAATTCTAATTAACTCAATTTAATAACCGAAGTGTCCTTAGCGCCATTAAACGAGTTAATTAATAGAGCCCTAGTTCATTATTGATTTATAGGCCTAACCAACTACCCTCGCTGTCACTACGAGCAATTAAGCCTAATTGCATGGATTACGCTCTGACTTAGTATCTCTCAGCCGAGTTTCCACTAAGTAACAAATCATTATAAACTTGGCTAGAATTTATAAAGCATTATGAACACCCATACAAATAACTTATGCATTAGACACATTGCAGGGAAATCAGAGTAATGGATAATCAGATTTCTTCATTCAAGACCCGAATGTCGGGAAATTAGTTACACATTGTCACTATATGCACAAAAATTTCTAGCATTAACATCCTGATTACAATATATGGGCAGAAGAATGGAAAAGAAATTGAACCGCAGACGAATCCCTCGCTTACGCCCTCGATCCGCCACAATTCAAGCCTCGATTGGAACCCGAGCAAGCTCTCGATCCTCCCCAAGAATGCCCAAAAACTCTCTTGAAATGTCTCTCACTCTAAGCTTTCCTCTCAACCTCCAAATGGCTGCTTGATGCCCTTTCCCGTAGCTAAATCGTTCTTTAAATAGGCATCCAGATTGACCAGTGTCGAGACAATGAAGGATTAGTGTCTTGACATTAGCCTTCAGCTAAAGCTTCCAAACACAATTTTTGGGCTGAATTGAGCTAATTCCTCTGGATTTGGTCCATTTTCTTCCTCATATGGACTTTGGACTTCAATACACGACCCTAATCACTTCTCGTCTTTCATTTCTTCCTCAAATTATGGTCCAATTGCTTCTAATTTCTCTAAGATTGTATCATTTTCTCTTGTGGGACTCACTAATCTGAAATGAACAAAATTAAGCAATAAAATACCCCTTAATCAAGCAAAACAACTAAAATTAAGGAATAAAATGTTAGCATTTTTGCATGCTATAAACACACCCCCGAACTTAAGCTTTTGCTAGTCCCGAGCTAAATAAATTCCATGGACACACGAAAAGAATAACTCTAGCCTGATTGATATAGATTTTCAGAACATTATGGAAGACATAAATTTGGAACAAGCAAACATGACATACTCATGAAATTTTTTTAAATGCAACCTAAAATTAATGAATAACATGCTCAAAACTTAGCTTTATGGCCTTTTCCATTTTTCTTCCCCCTACACTAGCCAAGAGTCTAATATTTCAAAATTCAGCAATCATGCAAAACAAAGAAGCTTAGGGTGCCTGATTTTCTTTTTCTTTTCTAACGGGGTGGATCCTCCCCCAAACTTGCATCATAATGAATACTAAAGGTACGAGCTTTCACACACCGCTGCAGGGACCCATTGGTGCGTCGTCAGCTGAATGGATGGAATGTGAGATAAGATGGATAATAATAATAAAGAATAATTCAGCTAACACTTAAGTGCAAGTATACACGCTCGCATGCAGTAATAAAAAAAACCTTAGAAGTACTCCAAGGGTATCGATCCCACGAGGACTAAACTGGAAATTCAGATTTGATGAAGAAACTGCTCAAATGATTGCTTTTGAAAAAGGTAACCAAGGAAAATATGTTGATTGATTGGGTTTCTGAACATTTTTCTTCCCCCTACACTAGCCAAGAGTCTAATATTTCAAAATTCAGCAATCATGCAAAACAAAGAAGCTTAGGGTGCCTGATTTTCTTTTTCTTTTCTAACAGGGTGGATCCTCCCCCAAACTTGCATCATAATGAATACTAAAGGTACGAGCTTTCACACACCGCTGCAGGGACCCATTGGTGCGTCGTCAGCTGAATGGATGGAATGTGAGATAAGATGGATAATAATAATAAAGAATAATTCAGCTAACACTTAAGTGCAAGTATACACTCTCGCATGCAGTAATAAAAAAAACCTTAGAAGTACTCCAAGGGTATCGATCCCACGAGGACTAAACTGGAAATTCAGATTTGATGAAGAAACTGCTCAAATGATTGCTTTTGAAAAAGGTAACCAAGGAAAATATGTTGATTGATTGGGTTTCTGAAAAGATAAATAAAACATGCAAATAACTACAAGAATAACAATAAGATAAAACGAGGTATTCAACATGGATTCATCCCTAAGGTAATAACCATAGTCATGCAATATCTAACTTAAGTGTATTCAATGCATTGGGTCCGATTTAACTTCTATTTGGCCCTTGTTTCCAAAAACCGTTAGAAGGCAAAGCGAGTACCGTTATGCCCATTTCTGGGACTCGACTCCTACATAGATAATTCACGAATGCAACCTATAACCCTATAGTCGATATAGGGTGCCTTAGGCAGCTTGCCCTATACCGCCGAACAATCTCTTTCGAGCTTTTTCTCCTATATCATCTCTATGAAAACCGATATCTGAAGGTGTTCATATATCACATGCGGAAGCAATTTTAGGATCGGAGGCACTTAACTACATCAATTTTAGAAAATGAAAACATGCTGTCGAAATACCATAAGGAGAGAGCAGAATTTTTACCAACCTTTTGGAGACCGATTCAACAACTCCCTTTGATTCCTTTGATCACGAACGGTGTGTGGACCACCTCTAGTGTCTTCCCTACTATTCTTCGGGCCAAGAACGACTTGTGGGAGTCTATAGAGATAGGGAATGGGAAGGGAATGCTTGAAGGTTCAAGCACTAGAGAGATATATGGAGATGAGTGAGTTTGAGACCAAAATCCAGCAGCATAACAATATGGAAAATGGCTCTACATCCTTTGAATCTGATTCATACTCCTTATATAGACATCTTCCATGCAAAGAGAAGCCTCATGACACTAGACACATGGTGAAATTGCAACTCAAATTGGATTCTAGGTGTTTAATTCACAACACATGCAACTAGTGCATGGTTGTGTTGTTTTCCACTATGCATCAACATGCAAGAGTGGGAATGCCACTAAATCCACTTAAAATTGAATCTAAATTCTCAATTTTCAGCTTGCAATTCATTCCTATTTCAATTCAAAATTGAAATTGATTTCTAGGCAATTAATTTGTACAATTCCAAGTAATTTTTACATGATTAATCCAATTAATCTTTATCACCTAGTGCCATGAATTATATATGATTCCTAATACATATATATGGTATTCAAAACACTTTTAAATACTCAATCTCTCATTTTCTAATTTAATTCATAATTAAATTATTGTGTCAAACACAATTTACGATAATACCCGTTTTCCCGATTTTGAACGATTCAAAGCTTCCTATCTTTTTGTTCTAGGCTTTGTTCCGATATGAGCTAGTAGGGGGACCTAATGGACCTATAGATCATGGGCTCCAACGATTCGAGGCTAACCGACTAATCTCATTATCCAAGCTAGCCAACATTCGTTAACTACCGGGACACTCCACTATAGCCCGATAGTTGCACTCCCCTCACTATAGACATATTTTTTTGTCCACTTGATTTAACCATGATTAGTAAGTCGATCCTTCACAGGTTGTTCGTAGCTATAGCTAGGTCAAAAGCCCGTTTTACCCCTATAGTAGTTCTAGTTCCTTAAGTCCCACTGATCCTCTAATGAACAATTGGTTTATGGTCCAACCAATAAACCGAGTCCCTCTCGGGCCAATGAGAGGGCGGGATCCCTTTGTTCAAGCCCCGGAGTCAGCACTTAAGGGAACAACCTCTCTACTATCCCTAATTCGGGTAGGAGTGAATTCCTTCTTGCACGACTATATCCCCAGCTATCTACCCGTTCCTATCCCTGAAATGGGAGGCTTATTGAGTCGGCGATACTGAGCCACTCTCACCTATGCAGATCTAAGGATAAGTCCGAATAAACAGGAGTTCATAGTTAGCTCAGGATTAAGATCGAGTTACTTAGGTCATCACATGAAATAGTCAGTCTCGTCAGTAAACGGTGTTATAAAGCGAGAGCGACTTATTTCTTGGTCCTGGTCTTATGCAAACTCATTGCATAGGACACCCCCACTCGCATGTCTCTACATGGACGATTTAGGATCACATCGTCTATACCATCTATAAAGTGGGCCGCGTTTCATAGTGTCTCCAGAATAAGGTACCCAACCCTATCCCTATACTATAGACCGTTTTGGCTATTACTCAAGCTTGATCCACTTTTATGTCTCTACATAAAGCTCAAGTGTTCATCCTATAGCCATGGATCTTAGTTTATTGGATTTGGGTTTATATGTGCAATTTACTTTATTCAGTAATAACTTTACTGAATTAATCTCGATAACGCCTTTATCGAATAAGTATATAATTCGTTTAACATTCACTATCTACGAGTTTTAGGACACCAATCCCAACAATATCGTTTGTCCCTTTCGAGATCAAACTCACATAGCATGCAAAGTCTAAGTGACCAAATTAAACTCAGCGAGATTAGAGTGATAATCAATAAAGAATGACATGCATTTAACACAACTTAAGCAAATAAGACACTTTCAAGCCATTAAACCATAAGGGAATTCGCCACATTGAACCCCTCAACGGGATTTAGCTACACATGATGGGATAAAAAGTAAGTGAACACATTTTCATTGAAATAATAATGTAAATAATACAGAATAATGAAAAGATTCAAGAGCTGGAAATAAAGGAGATAACTAAATATTATGGGTTTTTATATTTACTCAATCCTTCTAGAGTTCGCTAAGACACTCCACTCTCTCGCTTTTACAAGTGGGGATGGGTGAAACTCTCTACAAACCACAAGGTTTGATGTTTAACTCTCTCAAGGGTTGGAATTTGGTCATCTAAGAAGGACCTAGGGCATCCCTACTCATTGGCATCGAGCCAGGGTTCTGTCACCACCCTTTTCTTCCAAGTGAGTTCTACTTGAATTTGACTTCGAATCTCGAGCTTATATAGTGTAGAAAATGGTTGAGGAGCTGCGAAATAGATGCTGGAAGGTTGCCCAGTCAGTTTCGGGGTCAAAACAGCCAGTTAGGTGCGAAGAAGACTCGTCAACAACGACCCGCGTGCGACTCGGAACGACCTCTGTTTTTCCATAAATGCGGTCATATTTCATTTTTGCCTTCCCAGAAATGCGGTCGCATTTTTGGGGAATTCCAGCTTTTCCTCTGTTTTTCTGCACAGCAGCAAACTAAGTCAAATTCTCTTAAAATCAAGTCTTTTTAAGCATAAATGAGTTAAATTTGACAAAAGCAATTCTCAACACCTTAACTTATCAAACTAAGCATATTTTGAGCTCGGGAACAGTAAATTGATCACAACATACAACATTTGGCCAAGAAATGAGCTAAATATAAGGGTAAAATAGGTATATTTTTTACCCTTATCATAGCCCCAAACTTAACTCATTGGTTGTCCTCAAACAATTGCCAATCAAAATGTTAGAGATCAATTCTTTAATTGCCAATCAAAATGTAAGAGCTCAATACTGATTGCGAATCAAAATGTTAGAGTTCATGCATAGTAATGAATCATGGTACTAGTATCAACTTTTCCTTTCAAATCAAGTGACATGGAATCAAGTAAACATGTTCTTCAAGATCGTTTTCTCAAAAGTTTGCCTTTCAGGAGAGGGTTCTACTCTAGTGCCAGTCACAACGTCCGAGTTTCCTAGGCATGAAGATTTCTATTGTTCTTTTTCAAAGCAAAACTCTCTCTCATCCATCCTAACCAACATGCTTAAACTACCTAACTTCTACTCATAGAGCCTAGTGTAGTCCTTTTAGTTAAGAAAACAATTTTGAGGAAAACAAAAGCATATATGAATTACTAGACCTTTTCCATCAACCCCAAACTTATTTGACTGCTGGTGCTCCTTTTAAACTTCTTTTTCTCCTAAGAGCATCCTTGCTATCATCTTTACCTTCGTTCAAGCTTATCGACACTTTGTGGTGAAGATATCTAGCTACGAGCAAAGTTCACAAACTCGGAATGATACTCACTTCCCTAGGTAAACCTTTCATGCAGTGGCAAACCATGGGTGTCATGAATGCCCCGTTGGTTACTCAGTAAACCCTAGGAAGGAGGAGTAACTCTCGGTTTTTCTCTTTTTCTTTTTCTCTTTTTTTCTTTTAAAACTGAGCACATATTCTTTCCCAGCAGTACAAATTTACAAAAGATATTTACATAGTAAAGCATAAAGCACCCCCCCAAACTTAAATGTTGACAATGTCCTCATTGGCTTGTTTTTTAGGCATGGGCTTAACATGAGGCTTTTTGTTTTCAAAACGTCAAGGCTAAACTCTCCTAGAGTGTTAGAAAGGTTAAACAAGAAGAAGTTTAGACTCTAAGACATTTTTGTAAAGAAAAAGACTAATGGAAAGCCTATGACTAGAAAACAACTCAGTTATGACGGTGGCACTTTTGAGATAGAACAAAGCTCTGGTTTTCATCATCAAGGGCTTAAAAGAAAACTCCTTTGAAAACGTGCTTTTTCTTCCAAAACATTTTAAAAGCAAATATTCTCTAAAGTTGACTTTTTCTTCCAAAAAGTTCATGGGTAAAGCTCAAAAATAGCAAGTAGAATTTTCAGGGAAAGATCTAAAAACCCAAGTTTATTTATCCTAAATTATCCACAAACTATCTAAACTACCCTATGATCAAAACTATCAACAACTAAACAATTTAAATCCATCAAATCAGCAATCAAAACACTAAAAACAGAATTTTAAACATGCTAAAACTTAAAAAACAGCAAGCAACAATTAACAGTAACAGTATTATTCACAAAAATAAATTTCAGTCAAAGGGGATCAGAAAACTCCCCTACTCCTCGTCCGAGGAACTTTCCTTCTCTTCATCTTCCTCTTCATCAGAATCCTCTTCTTCTTGGGGCAGCAGCGACTAAGGGAAATTTGGAAAGACCGGAGCAATACTCGGGGCAATAGAGAGATAGAACTCGCTAATAGCTTCATCCCTCTCCTTTGCATATACCCAGTACGTTTTCAAGTTTTCCCTGATTTGGTCTAACTGGCGGTGGACCATACCTAGGGCTTCTGATGCTGGCGAAGGCCCTGTGAAAGGAGTGTGCTGGGATGGAGAAGCTACATTCGGCCCTCATTGAGGAGTGGCCTATGATGTGGAGGCTTTATCCTTCTTTTGGATGTTGTTCTGCTGAAGCTTTCCTATCAAGGACAAGTCAATGGTTGGTTTAAAGAAATGGCACTCCTCGTCCTTGCCTGGCACAATCTTCACCCTCTAACAGAGTTGGGTGATGAGTGAGCCAAAGAAAAGCTTGCCTGCCCTTTTCCGTCCACAGGCTACGATCTCATCCCTAATTATGCTCCCCACGTTGATCTTCAACCCCTTCATAAGGCAATAGAGTAGCATTACCCTATCCACTGAAATTGTGCTGTCATGGGTGGTTGGAATCAAACGGTTTTTGATGAAGTGAAGCCAAACTGCCGATTCTGGCTTTAGGTCGCTTGGCACTACAGACTTCACTTTTGTCTGCGATTCTTTCCATTGGACCCCCTTGTTGGCCACAAGTTTCAGAGCTTCCTTCATTTGCTTGGCTGAAGGGTTTCTTATCACATCATTCCCTCTCGGATTCAGGGGTTCTTTGATCCTGTACACCCTGTTGATGTCGACTGAGGAAAAACTGACCATCTTCCCCTCACCACCGCCAGGCTAATACTCTCCTCCCTCAGGCTAGCGTAAAACTCTCGAACTAAAGGCACAACAGCCTCCTGAGGGTGAGCATAGAAGTCCTGCCACTTGTACTGGAAGATAACTCTTGTTACGAACTCAGGCAGTGCTCCAGCTCTGTTAGAGAATCCCTTCTCATTGAGGAAATCTCTTTTCTTCATGATCTCCATTCGTTCCTGAAAATTAACATCTCTAAATACCTCAGGGAACAGATTTTTGGGAGATGCAGCCTTGGGTGATTTGCCCTTTGGCTTGGCGGGTGAGGCGGTCGGAGGAACTGTAGAAGAGGCGTCCATGGACCTTGTCCTCGGCCTCTTGGCAAGTATCGAGTCATTCTTGTTCTTTGTCCTCCTCCCAGCCTTTATCTCTCTCTTCCTCTTCCTTCTTAATGCTGCAAAGATAGGGACTTGGTCGCCATCTAGCTCCCTAATCTCTGAATCAGATTCTGTATCAGAGTCAGAATCACTAGAGTTCTCGGCCTCCTCGTCTTCTTTTTCTTCTTCAACCCTCTTCTCTCCCGAAGAGGTGCTATCAGCTGCTGGTGGGTCATTTGTAAATAGAGGTTCAAAGACCTCTTCAGTTGGCTGATCAACAGTGGCCTCGGCTAGGCCTTCTACAGAATGCGGCCCAGATGCGGTCGCATTCTGGTCTTCATTCTCCACTTCTCTTTCTTTTTCTTTTTCAAAATTTTCTTCTGTTGGCCCCTGTTGGGCCTTTTCTTCTACCCTTCCTTGCAGTGATTCAGCCTCACTTTGAGCCTTGTGGAGTGGCTCAAAGGCTGCAAGGAAGTCTTCAGCTTCCTTCCTTCTCTTTTCATTTTCTTTTATTTATTCTCTTCTTTTTTTCTCTTCCTCCATGAGATGCAAATCCATGGCTGCCCTCCTGAGGTTTTCTTCATACTTTCTTTCTTCCTCAGCTTCTAAGGCCCTCTCGGCCTCTTGTTCTTCTTCTTTCCTTCTTTTCTCTTCTTCACGGTCTCTTTCCTTCGCAAGCTCGTCTTCCTCAGTCATTTTCTGATTTTCCATCTCTCTCTCGGCTTCAACTTCTTTCAAAGCATCCTGTTCAGCCTTATATCCCTCAGCAATCTCAAGGGCCTTTGCCACTGCTTGGCGCATTATTCCTTCGAATACGTCGGGAGGCATCCTTGCGGTTTTGAGGGGCTGAATTTCAAGCGGCTTTTCAGACTCGACCTTCTTCGGAATCTTCTTTCTTGCACTGTAAGTTACAAACGGTTTGGTCCGACAAGACAAAGAAGGGTTAGATGAAGGTTCAGAATGCTTACCCATTGCAACTCCTTCTGGCCGAGAGCTTTCGGCTTCCTTGGCGGCTTTTTCTTCATCTTGCCTACTTCCTTCTTCTTCAAGGGCAGCACGTCTCTTGGCTCCCATCTCCCAGATCATTCCAAACCACTCACGCGAATGTTTCTTGAACTTTTGATCGGCGGGCTTTTGGGTTTGATGGACGGTGGTGGCGCTCGTAAACCGTCTCGGTTTAGATGAATTCGGCATCTCCCTCGAACTAGCCGGCATTGTCGAAAAGGATGGAGTTGGAGCGTTGGGCGCTTGGGTCACGACCGCCAGTGAGAATCCCGTGGGTCTCGTCCTTCGTGTGCCTTGCATGGGCGTTTCGGGGTTCTCCTCTTGCCGTCGCACGCTTGCTCCAACTTCGTGGGTTGCTTGAGCACTCTGAGAACGAGTGTTCTTGCGTGAGGATGATGATCCTTGACTGTTCTTCATCTTCTTGTTTGTGGGTCTTTCGGTTTCACGATGGAGAGAATATGGAGAGCTTGAGGGTTTGACTTGAATGCAAAGGGTTAGTGTTTGGTGAAGAGAAAAGGAACTTAAGTCAAGCTATTTATACTTTTCTAATTAGGTCACGTGCAGGTCAAACGATTTTCGTGACTCCCTTTTTATTCGGGAAAATGCGATCGCATTCCCAAATACACTAGGGAGAAATGCGATCGCATTTCACCCAGTTTTTCTGCCTTTTCTCTTTTCCTTTGCTTTCTCCTCTTCTCTGAAACACTCATAAACAAGTTAGAAAGCTCATATGCTTAATCATGATTTATTTCTATTTTTTTTTCATTTTTCTCAATTTAAAAAGAATTAAGGAAATGTTTTGATCAATTCAACTTCTAGGTAAGTCCCCAGGTAGAGGTGTTCCCTACGGTCAGCTTAAATACCTCAGCCTAGGCAGGACTTGCCTTAGACAAAGTTCCCTCTTGATAAAAAATCATTTATTCAAAACAAACTTACGCTCTTATCATTTTTATGCTTTTATTTTAACACTAGACCAGGCTCAAAATAACATAGACTTTTCAAAACTCTTAGGTAAATCCCTAGGAAAAGGTGTTCCCAATGGTCATCTTAAATACCCTTTCCTAGACAGGATTTTCCTAGACAGAGTTTTTACTCTTGCCCCTATATTTTGGAACTCTAGTCTAGATTATTATTTATAAACCCAGATAATCTACAAAAATTAATTGAATGTGTAGAAGTCATACCAAATCAATCATGGAGACATGGGCTTCCTCATCCTCGAAGCCTTTTCCCCAATATGGTTTTATCCTTTGTTGCTTCATGATTTGACTGATTTTTTCCACTTCAATCTTTTTCTCACCTTTTTCGTCCAATTCTTCATCTCCAAGTACATCCTCCAAAGTTTCTTTCTTCATTATTTCCTGCAAAGTATATTGAAAAAGCTCATCAATTTCATCGATCATTGAACATTCCTCGAAATCTCCAAGGTACTTCATTGCACTCATCACGTTAAACGTGATTTGCTGATCGTTGACCCTCATGGTCAATTCTCCCTTCTGGACATCTATTAGGGTTCTGCCAATGGCTAGGAACGGTCGTCCTAAGATGATCGAAACGTCTTTGACGGCTTCGCAGTCTAAGATGATGAAATCTGCAGGAAAAACAAACTTATCAACTTTAACCAATATGTCTTCAATCTTTCCAATGGGATGCGTAAGTGATCGATCTGCCAACTGTAGGATCACAGTTGTTGGTCGTGCATCACCTATCCCTAACTGTTTAAAAACCGAATATGGCATTAAGTTGATGCTTGCTCCTAAGTCGCACAGAGCTCTACCTACATCCTGCCTCCTATAGAGCATGGAATTGTAAAGCTTCCTGGATCTTTAAGTTTGGGAGGAATCTCGTTCTTTACTAACGCACTGGAACATTCCGTGAGTGCAACCATTTCGTACTCCCCCAACCTTCTCTTTTTCGATAGAATATCTCTCAAGAACTTTACGTATGTCGGCATTTGTTCAAGTGCCTCCACTAATGGTATGTTGATGTGCAACTGCTTCAATACATCTAAAAACTTCTTGAACTGTACATCTTGCGAGGCATGTTTGAATCTCTATGGGTACGGAGGAGGTGGTCTGTAATCTGGGTCTATCACAAATTTCTGAGGTTTTGTGGTCACATTTTCTTGCTTTTTTTCAACTTTTATTTTTCTTCTTTTTCTACCAAGGCTTCAGGCTCCTTGGTCTTTTCTACTTCTTCTTTATTCTTTGAAATATTTGTGGTATTGTCTGACTTCTTTTCACAAATCTTTTCTCGAGCTTCAACTGGGATCTCTGCTTCTGGACTACCTGAAAAACTTTGGTCCATCGTATTCTAATCTGCTTCTTAGGGTCACTGCCTTGCATTGTTCCTTGCCTTCTCTGTGTGGGGTCTAGGTTTTGCTAGGCAACGTCCCTTGAGGTCTATTCTTAATCTCTTGAGCAATTTGTCCAAGCTGAACTTCCAAATTCCTTACTACAGCATCGTTCCTTGCCATGTACTCCTTCATAAGAGTCTCTAGATTGGACTCTTGACACTGCACTGGAACTTGTTGGAAGTTTTTCTGCGGCTGTTGTTGTGTAGGTTGCTTTCCAAACTGATGAGTGTTGGAATTACTCGACCCAGCTTGTCCTCCTCAAGAAAAATTTGGATGTTGTCTCCATCCTGGGTTGAATGTAGCCGAATAAGGATTCCATCTATTTTGGTTCTGATTTCCTTGTGGACCTACATAAAAAACAGATGTTGGATTTAGTGGACAATTTTCAGCGATGTGTTCCTCACTACATATCTCACAACAGAGAGAAGAAACAACGTTTTTAGGGGCTATGTTGGCTTGATTGTTCATGGACATGCCCATCATCATGCTATGGATGGCTTTTATCTGGGCTTGCATCATAGAGTTAGCCTCTGTTTCTACTGCTTTCACTGGATTTTTCAAAATGGTTGTTGGTTCATTCTCTCCCCAATGTCGATTGTTGGTGGCTATGGTATCTAGAATAGCATGCGCCTCATTAGCAGACTTCTTCAGAAAAGATCCGTTTGTAGATGCGTTTACTAGTGCCTTTGAAGCTTGATCTAACCCACTGTAAAAATGCTCCAAAATAATGCAAGCAGGCAGTCCATGGTGTGGACACTTTCGAACCAGCCTCTAGAATCTCTCCCAAGCTGCATCCAAAGGTTCATTGTAAGACTGTCTGAAAGTAATGATTTCTGCTCTATACTTGGCAATTTTATTGGAGGGAAAAAACTTCTCCGCCAAATCATTCCAAGAAGTGATGGAGTTTGGAGGAAATGAATCCAACCAGGCTTCAGCATTTCCCTGTAAAGAAAACGGAAAAATTTTTAGCTTTAAAGTATCTTCTGGCACTCCTGTTACTTTAAAAGAATTGCAAACTCTCAAGAATAGCTTAATATGCTTGTGTGGATCTTCATTTGGAAGTCCTGAGAATTGGCCCATCATATTTAACATCTGGAACATCACATGTTTAAGTTCAAATTGTGGAGCATCAATTGGTGGCTCCAAGATTCCTGGATTCAGTGTCTGGAAAACTGGTAAAGCGTAGTTCCTTATTACTCGGTTTCGATCTTCCGCAATGTAGATCGGGTTTTCTTATTGTGGCACCGGTGGAACTGGAGGAACAGGAGGAATTCTCCAACCATTCTGCTCCCTTCCACAATCTTGTGGATCAACATGAGGCTCGACTCCAGGAGGATCCATTGGAAACTCTTGAATGTAAGATGCGTCCTCTAGAGATTCCTGTGCGCTCAACTCTTGTTGCTCTTTCTTCTTTCGTCTCTGTTCCTTCCTTCGACGACGAAAGGTTCTTTCTATCTCTGGATCAATATCAAGGAGTGGATACCCCTTGCTCATGCACTAACTTCAACCTGCAAAAGCAAAACAAATGCAAACCGAAGTCAATTTCCCCTTGAGAAAGAAATGCGGTCGCAATCTGATCGCAATTTCAAAAACAAATCTGGTTTCACTTTTGGTCCCCGACAACGGTGCCAAAAACTTGGTGCATCGTCAGCTGAATGGATGGAATGTGAGATAAGATGGATAATAATAATAAAGAATAATTCAGCTAACACTTAAGTGCAAGTATACACTGTCGCACGTAGTAATAAAAAAAACCTTAGAAGTACTCCAAGGGTATCGATCCCACGAGGACTAAACTGGAAATTCAGATTTGATGAAGAAACTGCTCAAATGATTGCTTTTGAAAAATGTAACCAAAGAAAATAAGTTGATTGATTGGGTTTTTGAAAAGATAAATAAAACATGCAAATAACTAAAAGAATAACAATAAGATAAAACGAGGTATTCAACATGGATTCATCCCTAAGGTAATAACCATATTCATGCAATATCTAACTTAAGTGTATTCAATGCATTGGGTCAGATTTAACTTCTATTTGGCCCTTGTTTCCAAAAACCGTTATAAGGCTAAGCAAGTACCGTTATGCCCATTTCTGGGACTCGACTTCGACATAGATAATTCACGAATGAAACCTATATCCCTATAGTCGATATAGGGTGCCTTAGGCAGCTTGCCCTATACCGCCGAACAATCTCTTTCGAGCTTTTTCTCCTATATCACCTTTATGAGAACCGATATCGTTAGTCCCTTTCGAGATCAAACTCACATAGCATGCAAAGTCTAAGTGATCAAATTAAACTCAGCAAGATTAGAGTGATAATCAATAAAGAATGACATGCATTTAACACAACTTAAGCAAATAAGACACTTTCACGCCATTAAACCATAAGGGAATTCACCACATTGAACCCCTCAACGGGATTTAGCTAACTCATGATGGGATAAAAAGCAAGTGAACACATTTTCATTGAAATAATAATGTAAAGAATACATAATAATGAAAAGATTCAAGAGCTGGAAATAAAGGAGATAGCTAAATATTATGGGTTTTTATGTTTACTCAATCCTTCTAGAGTTCGCTAAGACACTCCACTCTCACGCTTTTACAAGTGTGAATGGGTGAAACTCTCTACAAACCACAAGGTTTGATGTCTAACTCTCTCAAGGGTTAGAATTTTGTCATCTAAGTGTTAGCTTTAGGGCTTCAATCAAACCAAGTATTTTGATGATAACAAACTCTGAATTTTTGGACTAACATTTTCAGTGTTTCAAAGTCACTATCTTGTAGAGCTCGAAACAACGATTCCAACGTCTTTTGAATCACTCAAATCGGAGCTCAAACGAAAAAGTTATGGCCAAAACAAAATTAATGAAGAAAATCCAACGTGGCATGACACGTGGCAAGATGATGACGTGGCGCTGACGTGGCACGTAGAACGATCAAAACTGGTGACGTGGCAGCTGACGTGGCACTCCCAACGGTCACTTTTGCTGACGTGGCGATGACGTGGAAGGTGACGTGGCTGATGACGTGGATAACGTGGACCAATCGAACAGTGACGCGTGGCGAGCTGATTGCAATGTTAAAAAAAAAAGGGAAAAAGGGAAGGAATCGTTGATTGACGCGCGGACCAACCAGGAGACGACACGTGGCGCAATTTCAATTTTCCATCCTTTATTTAAAAAAAAAAAAAAATCGAAAATTCGGCAGCAGGACTACCTTCACGCGCGGAAGCGCGCGTGTGCAACACGCGCCTGTAGCCTCCACTGATTTGCGCGCGTGTAGCGCACTTTCCTCCCCTGCGCATGGTGTTCGCTTCGTCCGGCCATATCTTAATTTTCTTTTTATTTTTTTTCTATTTTCCTTCTCTTTCCTTCATCCAACTTTCCCAAGATTTCCCCAAAATTCTCCAAATCATCCCCAAATTTCATCCTTTTTAAATTTGAATTCTTTCCTAAAACTATCCATATAATCTTTGATTTTATTCTCAAATTTCAATACTTCCATGTCTTCAAAATTCTCCCTTAATGTTGAAATTCTTTCCTTTTCCATTTTTAAATTCAATCTCCACCATTCATCCTTAATTTGATCCAACGGCCAAAATTCATCCTCCTCGCCTATAAATTGGACTTGATTTTCACCTTTCATACAGACACCAAAGCTTTCAAGTCTTTAAGCTCTCAATTCTCTCTACTCCTAAAATTCTTGTCCTCCCTGTTCCAAAATTGGCCTAGTTCTATTTTTGTGAGGATTTTTTTGAGTGCTCAAATTGTGTACTTAGCCTTCAAAGAGGTAATATTTGTGAGGTTTTATTTTTCTTTTTTGGGATTTTGTATTAAGGTGTGGGCGCACCTTGGGTTGTGAGAAAAAAAAATTGGTTTGATCCTGAACCAGTTAAAAGGATCTTGGGTTTCTCTTTAGCCTAGGAAAAAGAGGGTCGTGTGTCGGTTTGGTTATCACCCGCAAGAGGATCACTTAGTGAAATACCCAAGAAGGAGTTTTGGGGAGTGGAGTAGGCAATTTGCCGAACCACTATAAATTCCCGGTGTTTTCTCTTCCTCTCTCTCTTTTATTTTATGCTCTAAATTATCTCCTTGCTTTATTATCTTGATTTTTAATTTCTCTTTAAATTGCATGATTCAATTTTAGTGGGTTAGTTAAATTTCTCTTTGACTAAATCATATTTTAATTCAAAGCTATCTTAGTGTGCATGCTTTAGGTTTTACCTTGCTTAATTTCTTCTTGAATTAAATTTGTGTGTTAATCTTTAATTGAACATATTTCATAGATAAAATTATTTTTAAAAATTGGTAGTCAACCCTATTCACCCCCCCTCTAGTGTTGCCTTTCGATCCTACAATTGGTATCATAGCGGGTTGCTCGGTTTTCTTATTTCAAAAAAGTTTTTAAATATTTTTTTTCCTTGTTATACATTCTGTTTTTTTTAAATCTTTTTAAATCTGGAATTTTTCTAATTTTTGCAAAAAGTTTGAAAAATTGAGTTTTAAAAGCCGTTTTCACTAGAAATTTTTTTTCTTTGAAAATCAGTTCTTGAAACCTCATTTTTTTTTACTTCCTAATCTTTAAAATCTTTTTAATTAAAATCTAAATTTTAGAAAAGTATTTTTCTTTATAAAAATCTTTGAAAAAAAAAATATCATATTCTCTTTTTTCAAAAACTTAATTGTTCGAGCTTATGGCAACCACTGGAATAAATGGGTATGGTGAAGGTCAATCTACCACTAGGCCACCCTTGTTTGATGGTAATAATTATGCATGGTGGAAAACTAGGATGAGAATTTATTTAATTTCGATTGACTATAATTTGTGGGAAATTGTTTCAAATGGTCCTGAAATTCCTACTAAGTTAGTTGATAATAAAGATATTCCTAAGGAAGAAAAAGAGTTTAATGATCAAGATAAAAGAAAGTTTTCTATTAATGCTAAAGCCATGAATTGTCTGTTTTGTGCTTTGTGTCCTGCTGAGTTTAATCGAGTCTTTGCATGTAATTCTGCTAAAGAAATTTGGGATATGCTTGAAGTAACTCATGAAGGAACTAATGAAGTTAAAGAGTCAAAAATTAGCATGTTAGTTCATAATTATGAATTGTTTAACATGGATGCAAATGAAACCATATCTGAAATGTTAACTAGGTTCACTAATATTGTTAATGCTTTGAAGGGATTAGGAAAATCTTATACTACCTCTGAAAATGTGAGAAAAATTCTTAGATCATTGCCTAAGAGTTGGGAAGCTAAGGTGACAGCAATCCAAGAAGCAAAAGACCTCTCAAAACTTCCACTGGAGGAGCTCGTTGGATCTCTCATGACGCATGAGATAATCATAAAGGCCAATGTGGAAGAAGATGTCAAAAAGAAGACGAGCCTAGCATTAAAGTCCACTCAAGTTCAAGAGGACTCTGAAACTGAAACTGATCTAAATGATGAGGAGTTCGCCTACTTGACCAAGAAGTTCAAAAAGCATTTCAGGAAAAGGAACTTCTCAAGGAAAGTCAACAGTCAAGAAGGTAAAGGAGAAAAGAGCAACAGAGATACAATCATCTGTTATGAATGCAAAAAGCCCGGACACGTTAAGTGGGATTGTCCTCTAAGAAAAGCCACCTCAAAGAAGAACAAGAAGGCCATGAAAGCTACTTGGGACGAGAGCGATGAAAGCGAGTCTGAAAGTGAGGAAGAAGTAGCAGCAAATCTGTGCTTTATGGCGTTTGGAGACGACGACGACGAGGTAAGTCCCGAAAACCTTACTCTTGATGAGCTCATTGATGCATATAATGAAATTAAAATTGAATTCGAAAAATTAGGTTGCAAATATATGTCTCTTAGGAAGAAAAATGCTAAATTAGCTCTAGAAAATAATAATTTATTAATTGAGCTAGATAATCTAAAAGAGAAAAATGAGACATTAGGAAAAGAGCTAGATTCTTCTAAATCCAATTTGCATGCTTTAAAAGAAGAGTATAAATTATTAGAAAATAAAAATGAAGATATTTCATCTACTCTTTTGAAGTTTACAAATGGGAAAAAGAATTTAGATATCATGATGGGTAAGCAACAAGGCATATTTGATAAAAGTGGCTTAGGTTATAAACCTCACCAAAAACAAAAGAAATTTACAAATTACTTTGTGAAAGAAAGTTCTATTACTTGTCATGCATGTGGAAATCATGGTCATAAAGCTTATGCATGCAATTTAAGAAAAATCAATATTATGAATGATAATAAAAAGAGATGGATTCCTAAATTTTTGTTAGCTAACCCCCAAGGACCCAAACAAATTTGGGTACCTAAGGTTACATCTTGAGAATTGACACTTTCAGGTATGTTTGAGATCGATAAAGAATAAGTGGTACTTGGACAGTGGATGTTCAAAACATATGACTGGGGACCACACAAAATTCACATACCTAGAAAAGAAAGATGGAGGATACGTTACCTTCGGCAACAATAAAAAGGGTAAAATTGTTGGCAAAGGTAATATTAGTAACGGTTCAAATTTTATGATTGAAAATGTTCTGTTGGTTGATGGTTTAAAGCATGATCTATTAAGTATTATTCAGTTATGTGATAAAGGATATAGAGTAATTTTTAGTGATAAAAATTGCACCATAGAAAATGCATGTGATGGAAAGATTCTATTTGTAGGAAATAGAGATAAAAATGTTTATACTATTGATTTATTAGATTGTCCTAAAATAGAAAATAAATGCTTATCTGCTTTGCATGATGACTCGTGGTTATGGCATAGAAGGTTAGGTCATGCTAGCATGCATTTAATTTCAAATATTTCTAAGAAATCCCTTGTTAGAGGTCTTCCAAAATTAAATTTTGAAAAAGATAAAGTTTGTGAGGCTTGTCAAATGGGTAAACAAACTAAGTCTTCTTTCAAACCAAAGAAAATGGTTTCTACTTCTAGACCTTTGCAACTATTACATATGGATCTTTTTGGACCTACTAGAGTTGCAAGTCTTAGTGGAAAGCATTATGCTTTTGTTATAGTTGATGATTTTTCAAGATTTACTTGGGTTTTATTTTTATCTCATAAGGATGAAGCTTTAAAATCTTTTATTAGCTTTTCAAAAAGAATTCAAAATGAAAAAGGTTTTATGATTTCGAAAATTAGAAGTGATCATGGAGGAGAATTTGAAAATGCTTCTTTCGAAAAATTTTGTGAAAAAAATGGAATTTCTCATGATTTTTCCTCTCCAAGAACACCTCAACAAAATGGTGTTGTAGAAAGGAAAAATCAATCTTTACAAGAATTAGCTACCTCTATGCTTAATGAATATGATTTACCAAAATCTTTTTGGGCTGAAGTTGTTAATACTGCATCTTATGTTATGAATCGTGTTTTAATAAGACCTGTTTTAGATAAAACCCCTTATGAGCTTTTCAATAATAAAACTCCAAATATTAGCTATTTCAAAGTCTTTGGTTGTAAATGTTTCATTTTGAAAGACAAAGGGAAACTTGGAAAGTTTGAATCAAAAACGGATATTGGCATATTCTTAGGATATTCTACATGTAGTAAAGCATATAGAGTGTTTAATAAAAGAACTCATGTAGTTGAAGAGTCAATGAATGTTGTTTTTTATGAAACGCATGTTGCCATTAATAAAGTCTCTGCTAGTGATGAATTAGAAATACCTATTGAAGATCTTAGTATTAAAGATAGGGAAGCAACATCAAATGAATCTCAGAAAGAGCCAGAGAAATCCCTCCCTCAGGATTGGAGATTTTCCACTCACCATCCTCAGGAGTTAATAATAGGTGATGTATCTCAAGGGGTAAGAACTCGCTCTTCTTTAAATGCTTTAAATAATGTTGCTTTTGTGTCTCAAATTGAACCAAAGTCTTTTAAAGATGCTGAATCTGATGAGTTTTGGTTAATTGTTTTGCAAGAAGAGTTAAATCAATTTGAAAGAAATAATGTGTGGGAACTAGTCCCGCGTCCTAGTAATCATCCTGTTATAGGTACTAAATGGGTATTTAGAAATAAAATGGATGAATCTGGTAATATTGTTAGAAATAAAGCTAGATTAGTTGCTCAAGGCTATAGTCAAGAAGAAGGAATAGATTATGAGGAAACATTTGCTCCTGTTGCTAGATTAGAATCTATTCGCATGTTGCTTGCATTTGCATCTCATAAGAACTTTACTTTATTTCAAATGTATGTTAAAAGTGCTTTCTTAAATGGTTTCATAATGGAGGAAGTGTATGTTGAACAACCTCCTGGTTTTGAAAGCTTTGAAAATCCAAATCATGTTTTTAAATTGAATAAAGCTCTTTATGGTCTTAAACAAGCTCCTAGAGCTTGGTATGATCGTTTGAGTAAATTTTTGCTAGAAAATGGTTTTAAAATGGGACTTATTGATACTACTCTTTTTATTAAAACTAAAGATAATGATATTTTATTAGTGCAAATCTATGTTGATGATATTATATTTGGTGCTACTAACTCTTCTCTTTGTGAAGAATTTTCTAAGTGTATGCACAGTGAGTTTGAAATGAGCATGATGGGAGAACTTAAATTCTTCCTTGGGCTTCAAATCAAACAACTTGAAGATGGAATCTTCATAAATCAAGAGAAGTACACAAGGGATCTACTCAAAAGGTTTAAGTTCGATAATGCAAAAGTAGCAAAGACCCCGATGTGTACCACTACAAAGCTTGATAAGGATGAAAAAGGTAAAAACGTAGATATTAAAGCTTACAGAGGTATGATCGGATCCTTGCTTTACTTAACTGCGAGTAGGCCTGATATTATGTTTAGTGTATGCATGTGTGCTAGATTTCAATCTTGTCCTAAAGAATCGCACTTGCATGCTGTAAAAAGAATTTTTAAATATTTACTTGGTACCGTTAATTTAGGCTTATGGTATCCTAAAAATGCATCTTTAGATCCGATTGCATATTCTGATGCTGATTTTGCTGGTAGTTTAACTGATAGAAAAAGTACTAGTGGAACATGCCATATTTTAGGTAGTTCTTTAGTATCTTGGTATAGTAAAAAGCAAAATTCTGTTGCATTATCTACCACTGAGGCTGAATACATTGCTGTTGCTAGTTGTTGTTCTCAAGTTTTATGGATGAAACAAACCTTGCGTGATTTTGGTTTAAATTTTGAACAAGTACCAATCTTTTGTGATAATACTAGTTCAATTAATTTAACCAAAAATCCTATTCAGCATTCTAGGACAAAGCATATAGACATTAGACATCATTTTCTTCGAGAGCATGTGCAAAATAAGAATATTGTCATTAATTATGTTAATACTGAGAACCAGGTGGCAGATATTCTTACAAAAGCTTTAAATGAAGAAGCTTTTTGTAGAAATAGACTTGCACTTGGCATTATTAGAATTGCTTAATTATGTTTGATAGGGGGAGCATTTATGTTTTATAATTTATTGAGGGGGAGCATTAATTGTATGATTAAGGGGGAGTAAAATTATGGTAATATCTTTTTGTTGATAACAAAAGGGGGAGAAGTAATTCTAGTATTATGGTGGTTTGTCATCATCAAAAAGGGGGAGATTGTTAGCTTTAGGGCTTCAATCAAACCAAGTATTTTGATGATAACAAACTCTGAATTTTTGGACTAACATTTTCAGTGTTTCAAAGTCACTATCTTGTAGAGCTCGAAACAACGATTCCAACGCCTTTTGAATCACTCAAATCGGAGCTCAAACGAAAAAGTTATGGCCAAAACAAAATTAATGAAGAAAAACCAACGTGGCATGACACGTGGCAAGATGATGACGTGGCGCTGACGTGGCACGTAGAACGATCAAAACTGGTGACGTGGCAGCTGACGTGGCGGATGATGTGGCACTCCCAACGATCACTTTTGCTGACGTGGCGATGGCGTGGAAGGTGACGTGGCTGATGACGTGGATAATGTGGACCAATCGAACAGTGACACGTGGCGAGCTGATTGCAATATTAAAAAAAAAAAAAAAGGGAAAAAGGGAAGGAATCGTTGATTGACGCGCGGACCAACCAGGAGACGACACGTGGCGCAATTTCAATTTTCCAGCCTTTATTTAAAAAAAAAAAAAATCGAAAATTCGGCAGCAGGACTACCTTCACGCGCGGAAGCGCGCGTGTGCAACACGCGCCTGTAGCCTCCACTGATTTGCGCGCGTGTAGCGCACTTTCCTCCCCTTCGCGTGGTGTTTGCTTCGTCCGACCATATCTTAATTTTCTTTTTATTTTTTTTCTATTTTCCTTCTCTTTCCTTCATCCAACTTTCCCAAGATTTCCCCAAAATTCTCCAAATCATCCCCAAATTTCATCCTTTTTAAATTTGTATTCTTTCCTAAAACTATCCATATAATCTTTGATTTTATTCTCAAATTTCAATACTTCCATGTCTTCAAAATTCTCCCTTAATGTTGAAATTCTTTCCTTTTCCATTTTTAAATTCAATCTCCACCATTCATCCTTAATTTGATCCAACGGCCAAAATTCATCCTCCTCGCCTATAAATTGGACTTGATTTTCACCTTTCATACAGACACCAAAGCTTTCAAGTCTTTAAGCTCTCAATTCTCTCTACTCCTAAAATTCTTGTCCTCCCTGTTCCAAAATTGGCCTAGTTCTATTTTTGTGAGGATTTTTTTGAGTGCTCAAATTGTGTACTTAGCCTTCAAAGAGGTAATATTTGTGAGGTTTTATTTTTCTTTTTTGGGATTTTGTATTAAGGTGTGGGCGCACCTTGGGTTGTGAGAAAAAAAAATTGGTTTGATCCTGAACCAGTTAAAAGGATCTTGGGTTTCTCTTTAGCCTAGGAAAAAGAGGGTCGTGTGTCGGTTTGGTTATCACCCGCAAGAGGATCACTTAGTGAAATACCCAAGAAGGAGTCTTGGGGAGTGGAGTAGGCAATTTGCCGAACCACTATAAATTCCCGGTGTTTTCTCTTCCTCTCTCTCTCTTTTATTTTATGCTCTAAATTATCTCCTTGCTTTATTATCTTGATTTTAATTTCTCTTTAAATTGCATGATTCAATTTTAGTGGGTTAGTTAAATTTCTCTTTGACTAAATCATATTTAAATTCAAAGCTATCTTAGTGTGCATGCTTTAGGTTTTACCTTGCTTCATTTCTTCTTGAATTAAATTTGTGTGTTAATCTTTAATTGAGCATATTTCATAGATAAAATTATTTTTAAAAATTGGTAGTCAACCCTATTCACCCCCCCTCTAGTGTTGCCTTTCGATCCTACACTAAGGACCTCAGGCATCCCTACTCATTAGCGTCGAGCCAGGGTTCTGTCACCACCCTTTTCTTCCAAGTGAGTTCTGCTTGAATTTGACTTCGAATCTCGAGCTTATATAGTGTAGAAAATGGTTGACGAGCTGCGAAATAGGTGCTGGAAGGTTGCCCAGTCAGTTTCGGGGTCAAAACAGGCAGTTAGGTTCGAAGAAGACTCGTCAACAACGACCCGCGCGTGACTCGGAACGACCTCTGTTTTTCCAGAAATGCTGTCGCATTTCATTTTTGGCTTCGCATTTCTGGGGAATTCCAGCTTTTCCTCTGTTTTTCTACACAGCAACAAACTAAGTCAAATTCTCTTAAAATCAAGTCCTTTTAAGCATAAATGAGTTAAATTTGACAAAAGCAATTCTCAACACCTTAACTTATCAAACTAAGCATATTTTGAGTTCGAGAACAGTAAATTGATCACAACATACAACATTTGGCTAAGAAATGAGCTAAATATAAGGGTAAAATAGGTATATTTTTTACCCTTATCACCCATATCCCGAGTTTAACCCTTCGATGACCTAATTGATCACAACAAACCCCTAGCCTTCTTGGTCCCTGAGTTTTGAGGGAATATGTGGGTTTGGTCTCTAAGTTTTCAAAATAGATCTTTGTAGTCCCTGAGTTTTGAGAAATATGTTTAAAAGGTCCCTAAGTTTTCAAAATTGACTATTTTAGTCCCTAAGTTTTGAAAAATGTGTTCAAAAGGTCCCTAATAATATTTTTTTTCAATTTATTAAATTAATACTTTTTAATTTTTTAAATTTAAAAAACCATTCAATATTAAAAAATAATACAAAAATATTAAATTAAAAAAGATGAAAAAAATAATATTAGGGACCTTTTAAACCTATTTCTCAAAACTCAAGGGCTAAAAATGTCCATTTTGAAAACTTAGGGACCTTTTAAACCTATTTCTCAAAATTCAGGGACTAAAAAGGTCTATTTTGAAAACTCAAGGACCAAACGCACATATTCCTCAAAATTCAGGGACCTAAAAGGTAATTTTCCCTTTCTTTTTCCTTTTCAATAGATTTATTTATTTTTCATATGTTCTTTTTGCAGGCATAACACTTTTCTTTGTATTTCACGTAGCTCTTAAAAGCACAATCAAGCATGGATTCTTGGTATTAGAAACTAAACCTATAGGAGTGACAATAAACTTATGAAAACCGTAACAAGAATCTAAATTTAAAGAGATCACAAGAGATAAGTTTATCATATGCTTTAGACATTAAGATTAAGCGAATTTTAAAATTTTTCAGTTTTCAGCCATGCTTCCGAATCCCACTATTCATATAACCATAGTGAACTAAAAAAACTTCATCAAATCCTAGACCGTCATTATCATCTAAACATGCATCCACAAAATTTCTTTATAGCCCAAAATAGCGAAGCCTACACCTCCAAACTTAAATTCAACATTGTCTCCAATGTTTTAGACAATAAAAGCAAAGGGATACTGAGACTTTCCTGATATCTCGTGAAATTCCAAAGCCTTCGATTAAAGAGAGACTATATCTTTGGATTTGACGGGACTTGCTACATGATCTCTGAGTCACAAAATTGGATCAAGAGCAAGGGTTTATTGAATTCGCAAAAAGAACAACTAGCCGAACTTGGGTTGCCTCCCAAGAATCGTTTCTTTAACGTCTTTAGCTAGACATGGCTCACTCAACTCAAAGAGGCTCAAAAATGAAGTTTTTCGCCACTAAGCCCTCGAGCATCACTAAAAGAATCAATAGAATTAAATCTGAAACCAAACAGGGGGTGAAAAAAATACTCCCCAGGATGCTCATCTGCTAAAATTGCATTTAGAAAATTTTCAATCATTAGACTATCTAGGTTAAACTTCTTTTATAACTATCTATCCTCAAAACAGTTATTTACAGAGCCATCTACAATCATCACATCTATAAGTCTCTTAACCTGGACTGGTTTTTCAAAAAGCACAAAAATCTCATCACGCATGGCATGCTGTACAGAAATATCTACAACAGATCCTCTATCTATATCAGACTGTACAATGCTAGAGTCTATCATATTCATGTATTCATCAAAATCTTGCAACAGAGGTAAATCAGAACCATCCAACACATCATCATCAAACATATCATCAGGATTAAAATCTAGATAAGGAGAATTAGGCAACTCATCAAAGTCTATGTCCAACTCTAACTCATCATCACTAGGTGGTAAAAAAGTTGGGCCAACAGAAAAGCAGGTACGCATACTACAAACAAATTCATCCTGGCCAAAAATGCTAAATACCACATTTTCATCATCTATGTTTAAAGTCAGGTTACCCGTGTGTACGCTTATCTCAACCTTGCTAGTGGCCAAGAAAGGTATACCTAGAATGATGGGAACATCCTTATCCTCCTCCATGTCAAGCACCACAAAGTCAACTTGGAAGCTAAACTTGTTTACCTTAACCAAGACATCCCGCACAATTCCCATAGGATGGGTGATCATTCTATTTGCCAATTGTAGGGTAATCCCAGTTTCCTTCAGTCCTAAAAGTCCAAGCCTCCTGAAAATAGAATAGGGCATTAAATTGATACTAGCTCCTAAGTCACATAAAGCCCTATCGAAAGCTAAATGACCAATAGTGCAGGGAACTATAAAACTTCATGAATCTTTTCTTTTCAGAGGCATCTTCTCTTGGATGATGGTGCTGCTACTTTCCAACAATCTCAACATTTCTTCCTTCTTCAACTTTTTCTTTTTTGCCAACATTTCGTTCATGAACCTTCCATAGTTAGGCATGTTTGACAATGCATCTATTAAAGGAATTTTAACAGCAACTTTTTTAACATATCCAAAACTTTTTCAAATTGTTCATCTAACTTAACATTCTTAAAACGTTGAGGAAAAGGTAACTCCATGTAATCGAATGTAGGACACTTGCCCCTCCGCCTAGGCGGACTGATGTGTGATCCTCTGTCGTGGTGGTTGCATGGCACCTGATAGAACGACTTGTCGAGAGTCATATCAAATAAATTTGTAAGTTCACCGATCACTAAAAACTACTTTGCAGTAGTAGTGGCCGGGGTCGACCACAGGAAACAACTGGTTTATCTATAATCTCTTTTGTGTTTGAATGTAACAGAAGGGGGGTTGAAGAGAGAGGGAATGAATGCAAGGGTAACTAAAGTGCGAGAAAGTAAATGACAGAAAAGTAAATAACAGAAAATAAAAGCGGTTAGTTAATCTCACCTTGGTGATCGCTATAGCTGGAGACACTCAAATTTCAGTATATTCGTTTTTACTCATAGAATTATCAAACTGTGATTTAAATGCATGTTGTCTAATTGGTACTCTAAATCAATTAACTCGATCCCATCATACATTGATTCAATTACTAATTACTAATTAATTAACCCCTACTAACCTGTCGAGATTAACTAATTAAATAATTTCATTAAGATCAAGATATCCCTACACTACTACAAAAACCACTTTTAATGACGGGCGGTGTACGTTGTCTATACGAGTGTCGTTGTACCTTTTAATGACGGGCATTGCCCGTCATTAAAAGTTTTCCGCCATTAAAAGGTTTAACGACAGACATTTTTAATGACGGGCATTCGCTTCCGTCATAAAAAGTCCGTCATCGAAAGGATATTTTCCAACCAAATGTCCGTCATTAAAGGTCCATCATTAAATGTCCGTCATTAAATGTCTGTCATTAAATGTCAGTCTTTAAATGTCCTTTTTAAATGTCCGTCATTAAATTTCTTTTTTAATGACAGCCATTGCCCGTCATTATTTTGTTCATAATTTAATAAAAAAAATTGTTGGTTGCTCGGTAGCAAACCAACAATATTTTCTTCATTTGTCAACCTGTAAAGAAAGTAATCTTAATTGTGTTATATGAAAAGCTTTCAAATGACCCAAGTATGCTTTAAATCACACTTTGAACACACGTTGACTTGGAATCACAATATAAGAACATGTAATAGGCTCAAAAACACATTTTCACATAACAAACTTCAAGTCAATGTTTAACTACATAAAAAACCTTCAAATCATATAAATATGCTTGGAATCACACTTTGAACACACATGTAATAGAATTGGAATCACTCTTTGAAAATTTCGGCATGACCTCTACTAAATAATCCAAAACTAACCTGAAATAATGCAACATATAATCACTTCTATATCATATACATCATGCATATGGGACCACCCGTCTGTCCATAACCAATATCCAGCAGAAGTTTACAAAACATAAAATGGGACCACCTGTCCCTCCACAAACTAGATTATAAACCTTTGAATTTCAGTATGAAGGATTGGAATTCCCAATTCCGTTACAGCGGAAGCAATTGGACAGTTCGTAAATTAATTTTGTTCTACAAAATACCAATACATTGGCAAAAGGTTAAGCGTTGAAAAAACATACCTCCGTTGACGACTTTGAATACTTCAACGGACACCACCACGAGGCTACCCTGCTATTCTCTGAGATTAGGAACGTAGTTGTGGGACTACTAATCTTGATTGGGAAAAACTCTTAGAGAGAAAATTTCTCTCTAGAGTTCTTGAGAGAATATGTGAGGAGGCTAGAATGAGACCTTAGGGCTAGGGTTCTCATAACCTTTCCTTTTATAAGAGAGGAAACCCTAATGTGAGGTTAGGAAACATATTAATTAATTAAATGTTAATTAATTAATCATATAATTAATTAATCTCATGCACATTTAAATCTTATTTAAATGTAATTTCCTCACATAATATATTTTAATTAAACTTAATTAAATCACATTTAATTAATTCAATTAAACTAATCAATTAATTAATTTCAATAATTAATTAATTTTACAATTAATTACATATCTCCCATGTTCAATTAATTACATATTAGAATCATATTCTAATAATTCCCTCATAGATTATAGTTTAATTAAATCTCATTTAATTTAAACTAAATTGAATAATTAATTAATTCATAATTAATTAATTCATCTTCTAATTAAATACCATATATTTAATTAGACATATATATGAACTCTTTCAAATATATCAATCTCTCAATAAAGTTTAATTTCAAATTAGACTTTATATTTTAATGTATCACTATACATTATATTAATTTGTATCTCAAACAATTAACTTAATTCCCAATATGAATTTGAACTATTCAAATTCTCTCAAGATATATTTGTTCCTAATTACTCTTTACGAGCTAGCAGGGGACCTAATGGACCTACATATCAGAAGCTCCAATGATATGAGGTTGACTGATTAAACTCATTAATCAAGTTAACCAATATTCATTAACTGTGGGTCATTCCACTAAAGACCCACAGCTGAACTCTTCTCACTGTAAAACATTTATGTATCCATGGATGTAGACCTATGCCGGTAAGTCAACCTTCACAAGTGTCCGTAATCACAACTGGGTCAAATTACCGTTTTACCCCTGCGTTACATCTGTCTCCTTAAGTACCAGCGCTCCTCTAATGAACAACCTGTTTATGGTCCAACCATTAAACAGAAAGTCCCTCTCGGGCCAGTGAGAGGGCGAATCCCTTTGTTCAAGTTCCAGAGTCACCACTTAAGGGAACACTCATCTACTTCTCCTAGAAGCGGGAAGGAGTGAATTCCATCGAGTGTTGTCATGTCCCCAGCCCCCCATTCGGTCTTGTCCTCAAGAAGGTAGGCTTATTGAGTCGACGTGCAGGCCACTCTCACCCATACTAATCAAAGGACAATCCCTCGTGAGAAAGAGTTCATCACACTCTCAGGATTAAAACTGAGTTACCTAGGTCATCCTATTGAAACAGTAACCTAACTAGTTAACGGTGTTACAACTAATGGTTGACTATTTCGTGGTCCGGTCTTATGCAAACTCATTGCATAGGATACCCCCGCTCCATGTCTCCTACATGGACGCCTTGGATCAATTCTGTATCGAATACAAAGCGGGCCGTATCACATAGTGTTACCAGGATAAGGTACCTAGCCTTATCCCTGTATTATAGACCTTTTAGGTTGTTACTTGAACACCGATCCCCGTATGTCCCCACATACTAGTTCAAGTCACATGTAATCAACCTTGGATCTTAGTTTATTGGATTTGGGTCAAATTGTGCAATATTTAACAATAACACTTTATTGTAGAAACTCAATAACACTTTATTGAAAACAAGCATACAATTTGTTTACATTCACTATCTACGAGTTTTAGGGCATAAAACCCAACACAGTAATCTTCAAATAATTCTACACAACAGACAGAAAATAGTACTTACCCATCAAATCGAGTTTTTTTGTTTGACATACATGTCATCCAAAAATAATCCTACACAAATCTACAACAGATAGAGAATCTAGTACTTACACATCAAATTTACATCATTCAAATAATCTAGAAAGAACCCTACACAAATGTTCCCACGAACCCTGCCCATTCTGTTCGAACCTTATCAATTTCTTCTTGTGTATATGCTTTTTTCGTGTTAAACTAAACATAAGAAAAACCATAAACAAAATATAATAATCCTTAAGAAAATTGAATTATAAATAATTAAAAGATACTTATAGAAGTAGTGGAGTTGAATACGATTACGTACAAGATTACTTATAGGCGTAGAGGAGTTGTGTACTATTTCTTGAATATACTTTTGCACATAATATCCACACCCTACAGGACCCAATTGACGGGGGCCTTACATGTAAAACAAGTTGAAAAAGAATATACTTGAGTTGTACATATAGTCAATACAAATTTGATAACGTTGAGAATATAGTCAATGTAAATTTACCTTTATAAGTTTCCAAATTGATATTGTGGGAGTGAGTTCTTTGCTTACCACATTCTCAATGATCTAAATAATTTGAACATTAGAGTGATATAGATATGAGAATCAACCACAATAAAAGTTTATAGATACTTACGTATTGATAATTCCTTGAAAACTTTCTTCAAGCTTACTACGTAATGAGTTCAATTCATAAACTGTATTCTCTCCAGGATTGATCACAATCAACATCCAATGACACCTATTAAAAATGAACATTCTTTTTAATAGTTTATCACAAATTACACATATAATTAAGTAAAACTAATTTGAATTGACATTACTTACCCAGTATTATACGAGATGATTACTATTTGATTCAAATTAACCATGTCTAGCTAGTTGGCTCGATTTATGCAATGAGTTTCTTGACACTTTACAAATGAAGAAATGGTTCCTTGATCAACTACCAGAAATTTGCTGGTTATTTCATTGTCACATACAATCCAAAGACACCTAAAGAAAATAAACAATATTATAAAACATTGAAAATCATAGTAAATAAATAAAATATGTCATAGGTTTTATATACTTACGCAACGTACACCAGTATACATGAGTACCCTATCTCAACCATCCTGCAATAATGCATGATGTCATCACGATGTAGGAAAATTATTTTATCCTCTCCAAAAATGGCGTCACTCAATTTGATAGGAATTGTGTCATCCCCTCCCATGGAAAGAACGACATATCGATTCAGCAACTTGATAGTAACGTGGATATCTGTATGTTCGGAAGATTGTGCAACGAGCACATTCCTTTTAGGTTTTACGGGAGAAGATACCTTACACAAACATAATTACAATATGTAAATAAGGAAAACAAAACACATTTAAGTTGAAGAAGACATACATACCTTTTTCTTGTTATTCAAAATCACAAGCTCGCGAGGCCATGCCACGAAGCTACCCTTTGCTTGATTAAGCATCTCTATTTCTCCAACCACAGGAATTGGTATGAGAACATCTTCGCCTGTGATCATATCCACAACCACTCGAACATTATTGGCTCCTAGTGGTACTCCATGAATCGTAGGACATCTGACACTAGATTCATACATTGTGCCTATGACAACAATTTTATCCACTGAAGTTACAGTCAAGCGACATGGTGTACCCTTCAAACATTATTAAATGAAAAAGTGTTAAGTGTCACACTTTATGGTTAACTACACAAGAAGGTAGAGTTATCTCCTAGGCACAATCTAACATGCTAAACACAAAAGAACACTTTTCTAGTTTAGCAACAATACTTCAACTCTAAATCACTTACAACCGAGTGCACCGAAAATTTCGGCAGCATAACGACGTAAAACTGACTATCCCAAAAATTTCTCACTTGCCAAACACAAAATAACACTTCTATATCCTTAAACCAATTCCTCCAGACTTCAATTCAGATTTCACAACCTATGCACTATACCAGCCAGGTCTCGCAGCGTCATTTAACAAAAACTTTAAATCTTAATCATAATGCAGACAGATTATATTTGCTAACTCACAAAAACCAACAAAAACATCTTGTTTAACAAATTATATCATTCCATAACCAATGCAACTAGGTGACACTGATTACTAGTTCATTACCTCTAACACTTCTTCTGACTCGAACACCTCTTCTGACTCATCAACAATCTCCTTTCCTTTTGTTTTTGTCCTTGAAGCCTTACTTTCTACCTTTGTTGACTTTTTTGAACCACTGCCTTCCGTTTTACCCTTGCTTTGGGATTGTGTACCCAAGTTTGATGTCTTTCTAGGAAGATTGAAGTAGAAGGATGGTGAAACAAACTCACCCACTCCTCTAACACACCCTCTATGTTCTGGCGTGCTTAATGCTTTAGTAAGTATATCTTGACCTTGATTTGTCGCAGCTAGCTCGTCCTGTTGAAAACATTTCCAAGTATCACATGATTAGAAAACATGTAATTTAAGATTCACATCATATCCTTCTTAATATAGTTACAATCCGAGTAGCACGTTCTCTAGTGTCGTCATCAAAATATTCCTTATTTTTTCCTTTTCTTGTTGCCTTCCATAAAGTGGCTCGATTGCTAGCATCATCTGACAATTCATATTTTAACATATGCATTATTAATTAGCATAAACATATTGTCTTCATACACAATGTAACCTAAACAACATTACTTATTAGTTCTTTGGCCAGGTTAGCATATCCCTTACTAGATATATGATGATTGTATTTAAGTTTCTCTCTTCTTTCTTTTTGGAGACCACTAAGTGCGTACACAACAAAAGGTGATTAAATGAAATATCTAAAATAATTGTACTAAATTTAAAAGTAATTAGTATAATATATTTACCTTCCACTCCTCAGATAATCTCGAATTAACAAACAGAATCCACTGTTCTTGATCAATATGTGAATATTTCTCAGGAGGTCTCTATAACAGTTCTAGTTCATTCATGAATGGAAGTATATACTTCTGAGTCAAATTGTACCAGAAATTTTGAAACTTCTTCGATGCTGATTGAAGGATAGCATGTTTGGACCTGGGGTCAACGACGAATGACATCTGCATGAAATAAAATACACAACATAGTTAGAAATTGAATAAAATACATAAACCTAATCCCATAATAAACAAAGAACTCTTACCTCTACACAATCAAATATCTTTTCTTTCAACTCTTGTGGAATTTTGTTCCAATGGTCATAAGTTAGTGGAATTTGTTGTCTGATACAAACTCCGATGAAACTCTGCATTTTGTTTGCATTCGTACCAACAGCATGACCTTGACTGTTGTATTCAACAACCAAGCGTTATCCAGAATTTCTTCCGCCTGCCAACTCACGCATAGTAGTGAGACCTCGTCCAACAGGCGATCTAGCCTCCATATGAATAGCAACGTTTACTTCATCACAGTTCCTGCTTGAACCACTCATATTAACAATCTGCAAGAAAAACAAAAAGTATACAACATAAGATATCTTTAACTCATATGATATTTAACACAGTAAAATTGCGTAAATAAACAACCAAATGACATACTGCATTCAATACATTATTTATCAATCCATGTGCCCTCACAATCATTTCTCACATATGTAGATGAAATTTCATCGTTTTCATGAAATACATCAATATTAGGCATTCTATCGACCACACCATACCCACAATCTTGGATAATATCTACTTTTTCGTCTGCATATAAATCTTCTTCTATTATTCTTTGTGAAGGCGTTAATACAACTGACCAACGAGGATTAAGAGGATCTCGTACGTAGAACACTTGTCTAGCTTGAGAGGCTAAAATAAGCAAGTCTGATTTATGTCCAATACGATTGAGGTCCACAATCATAAACCCAAGGTCATCTATTTTAAGACCATTATTATTCTCAACCTAATCACATTTGAATAAAACAACGGTTAAATCATGATAATCAAGTTCCCATATTTCTTGTATGACATCGTAAAAGGTCATGTCTGACATAATGAGATTTTTGTCTTTGGCACTAGAAACTAGCATAGTATTCGCAATTAACATAACACCACTGTTTTGTACATTCTTAATATCATCACGCTTCTTTGTATGATAGCAAATACCGTTAACCACATAACCACAATATGTGGCTACATCTGGACGAGGCCCGTGAGCTATCGATCTCAAAGAAGATGATATGGTGTTGTTCGACACCTCAAGAGCAAGTGCAAGAGATTCATTCCTAAATTAATTAGCTGTTAACATTTAATCATATCTTCAAGAGAATGACTTATTAGATTACCCGGTCGTGCAACCAACCACTAAATGTGTGATTATGCTCATTTTGAAGCCACTTTGTGTTTTTAGATCTACTGGGATTGAGTTTTGACAAAGTTTCCATGTGTTGCCTGTTGGATTCATATTAAAATGACATAGTTATTGCATTATCGCACAATCATAAAAGTCATGTGAAAGGATTGAGGTTTACGTACCCTACATATGGAAGCACATCATTAACATTTTGAAGGACATAAAGATGAGCTTGATTTAACTGATCCTTACTTGGTTTGATATAAGAAGCAAAAGACAACGGTCTATCACTTTCTGAGTTGTCTTTCCTTGTCGATGAGCGTAATCCAATAGAATCAACTCCAGAGAGAAATTCAGAACAAAACTCTATAGCCTCCTCCACAATATAATTTTCTCCAATGCATCCTTCTGGTCGATGTCTATTTCGTACATAACCTTTGAGTACTTTCATATATCGTTCAAAAGGATACATCCACCTCAAATAAATCGGTCCACAAAATTCTATCTCTCTTACAAGATGTACAAAAAGGTGTACCCTTATTGTGAAGAATGCTGGTGGAAAATACTTTTCTAACAAAAATAAAGTGACTACTACATCCTCTTGCAAGTCTTTTAGCTTAGACGAATCGATCGCTTTACTACATATAACATTGAAGAACAAACATAAACGAATAGTCGCATATCTAACATGTTTAGGCAAAATATCACGAACTGCAATAGGTAACAACTGTTGCATTAGAACGTGATGGTCGTGCGATTTAAGCCCGTAAAGTTTCAAATCTTTAAGCGACACTAAGCTTTGTATGTTGGACGAATAACCTTCAGGCACTTTAATTTCAGATAGTGTCTTACACAAATTCAATTTCTCAATCTTCGATAGTGTGTAACACGTTGGAGGTAAGAATGTCCTCTTCTCTCCCAATTGAGGGGCCAACTCCGCTCTAATGTTCAGTTCAACCAAATCTAAACGAGTTTTCAATCCATCTTTTGTTTTATCGGGAATATCAAGTAGCGTGCCAATAAGATTTGCACAAACATTCTTTTCAATGTGCATAACATCTAAACAATGTCGCACGTGAAAATATTTCCAGTACTCTAACTCAAAGAAATTAGACTTCTTATTCCAATAAGGGCTTGAAAGATCTCCATTATTCTTTTCCTTACTGACTTTCTTACCAAATGAACATTGAAGTCTACTTGTTTTTGCAAGAATTTTCTCTCCACTTAATGGTTCGGGAGTGATTTCCAATTCTTGTTCACCATTAAAAGCTTTCTTTTGCTTTCTATATGGATGATCATGAGGTAGAACTTTTCGATGCCCAAGATACGCCATCTTCTTTCCTCTTGGCCAATAACTAGCTGACGTTTTCTCTTCACAAATCGGACATGCATGATATCATTTTGTTGTACAACCACACAAATTGTCATACGCACGAAAGTCATTAATAGTCCAGAATAAAATAGCTCTAAGTGTGAAACATCGTCCTTCATTTACATCATAACATTCAACTCCATCATTCCAAAGTTTTTTCAAGTCATCAACTAATGGAGCCAAATAAATATCTACGTCATTTCCTAGTTGTTTAGGGCCAGATATTAATGCGGTTAACATCAAATATTTTCGATTCATGCACAACCAAGGGGGTAGGTTGTATGTCACCAACATAACTGGCCAACAACTGTATCGACTACTAAGATCACCATGCGGATTGACTCCATCTGTTGAAAGAGCAAGACGAAGATTTCTAGGTTTTGATCCAAATTCTGGCCACTGATCATCTACTTGTTTCCACAATAGTGTGTCTCCAGGGTGTCATAAGTATCCATCATTTCGTCGTTTTTTGGCATGCCAAGTCAAAAAACTCGATGTTTCTTTACTTCGGAATATTCGTTGAAATCTTGATATAGGAGAGAAGTACCACATCACTTTCGCTGGAATATTTTTCATCACATCCTTTGAATTTGTACGAAGTTTCCATCTTGATGTTCCACAAATCGGGCATACTTCTACATCTGAGAGGTCTTTTCTAAACAAACAACAATCGTTGCTACATGCATGAATCTTTTCTACAGACATTCCAAGAGTACACAAAACCTTTTTTGCTTGATACGTAGAAGTCGGAATTTCATTTGGACTTGGTAAGATATTTTTGCCTAATGTCAACAATTCAGTAAAACTTACATCGCTCCATCCAAATTTTGCTTTCAAGTTATATAACTTTACCAATGCATGTATTTTAGAAAAGTTCTTACAATTTGAGTACAATGGTTTCTTGGCATCATCCAGTACTTCCTAAAAAACGTGGGATTCATCGTTAACGTAATCATGTGCAGCGTTAAACATTCCTATTACGTCATCAAGATCTTCATCTTCATCCTCAACTTCTTCTTTTCCACTAGAAGAGACGTTTGCATTATTTCTCTTAACCGGTAGTGATTCACCATGCCAAATCCATGTTTTATAGCTCTCATCAATACCATAAATGAATAAGTGGTCTCTTACTGTATTTGCATCTTGAGACTTTGCATTCACACACCGCAAACAGGGACAACAAATGACATTTGACCTACTTGAATGTCGTAGTGCATTTTCAATGAACATCTCAACCCCTAGACCATATTCTGGTGACATTCGATTCTTTGTCATCCACGACTTATCCATTACTATAAATAATTTTGCTAAAATTTCAATCTACAAAGAAAAATAATTATTCCATAAAAATCTGTGCTTATTAGATCCTTAAGGAAAAGTTAGAACAATTAAATACTCAATTATTCATTCAATTTCACTCAAGTTCATGATGTTGAGACAAAAGTCAACATCGTGAAATTTTGACATGTAAATTCATGTCCAACCACATCTAACTCAAAGACATGTAAATTCATGTCCAACCACATTTTGACATGTAAGTTCACTCAAGTTAATATCAAATGACATTATGGCAAAAGACAACAGTTAAATCATGTCCAACAATATCGAAACTAATCATCAAACTAAACTTATAAAACAACACAAACAAACAATTTCAAAACAAAACTAAGTATTTCTCAACCCACAACCCAACTATACTTATAAACTAACACCAACCATTTCAAAACTTAATTCAAGTATTTCTCAACTTCCACCTAAACTCAACAAAAGACATAAACTAAAACAAACAAATTTAAAATCATACTTAAGGCATTCCACAACACCTCCCCCACTAAACTCAAGTAAAATAACGAAATATAACAAATAATTTCAAGAGATAACTTTAAGTATCCATCAACTTCCCACAAAAACAAACTCAAACAAACCATTTCAAAACAAGACTTAAGTATTTATCAACTTCTTCCCAATAAATCCAACCAAAAAACATAAACTCACTAGTACATTTCCCAACTCTCTTCGCCCCCCCTTCCAAACTCAACTAAACTTGTGAAGCACCAATAATAAACAATTTCAAAACATAACTAAGTATTTCTCTGTTGGGTTTTATGCCATAAAACTCGTAGATAGTGAATGTAACCGTTGACCGGATATTAATGAAATAATATTGATATATTTTTTCCATTAAATGTTATTAGTTATTTTATATTTGTCCTTGCCTAAAATAACCCTAATCCAATAAACTAGACATCCTAGGTTGTAATATGAGTCTTGAACTATATGTAGCGACATATGGGGATCACTGTTCAAGAAACAGCCTAAAGGGTCTATAGTATAGGGATAAGACTGGGTGCCTTATCCTGGTGACACTATGGATACGACCCACTTTGTATTTGATACAAACGCTATGATCCAACGCGTTCATGTAGGAGACATGCGAGTGGGGGTATCCTATGCAATGAGTTTGCATAAGACCGGACCGCGAAATAGTAACCACTTGTTATAACACCGTTAAATAGTTGGTTTTCTATTTCACTAGGACGACCTAGACAACTTGGTCTTAATCCTAAGTTGATTATGGACTCCTACTCATGAGGGATTGTCCTTTGATTTGTATGGGTGAGAGTGGCCAATACGCCGACTCAATAAGCCTACCATTTTGGGGACAAGACCGAGTGGGGAGCTGGGAACATAATCGTACAAGATGGAATTCACTCCTTCCCGACTTTAGGGAAGCAGATGGGTGTTCCTTTAAGTGGTGACTCCGAGTCTTGAACAAAGGGCTCTACCCTCTCAATGGCACGAGAGGGTTTTCTACAAACAGGTTGTTCATTAGAGGAGAACTGGTACTTAAGGAAATAGAAGTAACCCAGGGGTAAAACGGAAATTTGACCCAGCTGGTGTTACGGACACTCGTGAAGGACTAACTAGTTGATATTGGTCTATATCCGTGGACACAGAAAATATGTCTGCAGTGAGAAGAGTGCAACTGTGAGTCCATAGTGGAATGTACACACAGTTAATGAATATTGATTAATTTGGTTAATGAGTTTGACCAATTAATCTCACATCATTGGAGCTTCTGATCTGCAGGTCCATTAGGTCCCACTGGTAGCTCATAAAGTAATTTGAGGCAACTAAGTAATAAATGTAAATTGAAAGTGTTCAATTTACTAAGGGAAACAATATAATATATATTGATATATTATTATGAGAGAAATTAATGTTTGAAGAAATTCAAATATTAATATAAATTTGAGTCATGTTAAATTTATGGAAGTTTGAAAGAGTTCAAATATGAATTAATTAATTTTAAGGCCTAAAATCTATTTGAGAAAATTAATTAATTCAAGGCCGGAAATTAAATATTTGATATTTAATTGGTGGTTAATTAATTAAGGAATTCATTAACCGGGAATTAATCAATTATGGAAATAATTAATCACTTAAGGAAGTGATTAATCATTTATGGAAATGATCTAATTACTTATGGAAGTAATTAGTCATTTGTGGAAAAGATTAATCAATTATGGAATTGATTGATCTTGGATTGATTAAATAAGGAATAAGATTGAATCAATTTTGGAAAAGATTGATTTAATTGAATATTTTATTCATGGTCACTCTTCTATAAATAGAACACTAGACCTAATTGGTTTAGTAGCCCTCTTGCTCTTAGACTCACAAGACAAGACCCTAGAATTCTCTCTAGCCTCCCTCTTAGAGAAAGACTCCCACAAGTCTTTTGCCTCCTAGACTTACAGACATACCAGTGTAACCTCTGTGGTTATTGTGTCTTTGAAGAAGAAATTTCCAGCTAAGAAATCAAGAAGGAATCGCTGCGTTTTCGTTCGTTGGAGCATCGTTGGCGAAGAACGGTCAAGTCTACAACGAAGGTTTGTAACGGTTCTTTCCCTTTTCTTTAGAAAAGCATGAAAATAAATGTAGATTTAATTTTCAAGCATGTTTATAGCAATTTCCAGCAACTCTAAAGCATGTTTAAAGTATATTTTTCCTTTTCGTAACGGTATTTTAATGTTAATTAATATACGGCGTAAGGTTCTTTCGATGCGCTTCCGCTGCGTGGGGACTTTCATTCCCTTCATTCTCAACCTACAACTCAACTATACTTATAAACTAACACCAACCATTACAAAACTTAATTCAAGTAATTCTCAACTTCCACCAAAACTCAACTAAAGACATAAACTAAAACAACCAAATTTAAAATCATATTTAAAGCATTCCACAACACCTCCCACACTAAACTCAAGTAAATAACGAACTATAACGAATAATTTCAAGAGATAACTTTAAGTATCCATCAACTTCCCAGAAAAACAAACTTAAACAAACCATTTCAAAAGAAGACTTAAGTATTTATCAACTTCTTCCCAATAAATCCAACTAAAAACATAAACTCACAAGTACATTTCCCAACCCCCCCTGTTGTGCAATTTTCCGCAAGCGTACGGTTGCCCAAGTAGTATTAAAACAGAAAGTATTCCGAGTATCGAATCCTCAGGGAAATTGATTTTTAATCCATTAATTACCAAGAATCATCATTCTTAATTTTATTTAGGAGCACGACTTTTAAAGAAATAGAAAAATAACAAGAAACTAAAGAAATCATGCAAATAAATGATAATATCCTATTAAGGGGACTTGACCTAGGGTGTTATCTAACTTTCTTGGATTTGTAGCTCAAATAATTGGATGAATGCAACTACAATTCTTCAATTTCATAAATCTAGAAGTAATTTTAAGCGGAATTCTCTTTCAAGCTCCTCCACATCTCATACTAACATAACTAATTCATGTGTCCATTTCCTTAGTTAATCATAGTACGGCTTTAAGCAACTTTATTATCAATTTCTAACAATTCTCTTTCACTCTCGTGCTCCAAGCAATTATTAGCCATGCAATTTGGATCTAATCTAAATTCTCTCTGTCGAGCATCAATTTAGACCAACATAACAATTAATCCGTGATCAAGAGATTAAAGGCATTACGAAAGAATTGCATAGATGAAATATGAAGAATTTCGTTACAATATCCAATAAATTAAGCTACAATATCCAATTAGCTAGAATAACGATCCTAGGTCCCAAGATCTACTCACAAATGGAAATACTTTTGCCCAAGTGATCTTGATCCATATGCCTAACTCAAACTATAATAAAGAATTACAAAGGAGTAAGGAAGAAATAACCGATAAGTTGATCCCAAGCTCCCGTCACGATCATCTCGAATCTCGAACCTTGGAATTTCGCTTAATTCCACCTTTTTCTTCACAATTCTCCTCTCTTTTTTCTCTCTTTTGAGCTAGGGGAGGACTCCCCCAAGAATGGGATTATTTGAACCAAAGGAAGGGGGGTTATTTATAGGAGCAAGGGCTAGGCATTTCTTGCTGAACAAGCCAACAGCGTCATGACGTTGTGACGTCATAGTTTTCTTGGCGCAGCGTCGCGATGCTGTCGCGATTCCAGATCCTTCTTCTCTGCTGCCAATCGTCGAGACGCTCTAGCCCTAGCGTCTCGACGCTAGGCCTTCTAGCAGCCCCATGTGCAGATTTTTGGCCTCCTTTCTTCTTCCTTTTGGGCTTTTTGGGCCTCCACTCCAAGTGTCTTCACTCCAACTCTTCTAATATGGGCCAAAGGTCTTCATTTTGGCCTTGAAATCAATAAAATTCATGGTTTTGCCTTACGAACTCGGTTTTCTACAAAATCAACATAAAAAGACATTAAAGCTCACAATTAGCCAAAATAATTAGGAAAAATATAGCATTTTTGCATGCTATCACACCCCCAAACTTAAAGTTTTGCTAGTCCCGAGCAAAATAAAGTAATGCTTTATGAATCATAATTTGCATGCTAACAACTCTATCCTCCATACTACTAGCCACAAATGCAATCTTATTGAAACAAACAAGCAAGCACAGTCAACCATCAAGATATTTAATAATTTTAATCTTATCCTCCCTTGCAAAAACAACTCATCTTTTGCCTTATTACAATTTTTACTAGCCCGGAATCATTTATACGCTTCTCCATTCATCTTCCCCCTACCCTGGCACTAAAGCTCGCCCTTTTAGCCATCTCACTAATCTAGCAAACACTACCTTACTGAGGTGCCCTAGAATTCTAATGGCACTAGCTTTCACACTACGGTGCAGGGATCCATAACCCGAATTTTATTCTTTGGTTGGCCTAACTGATCACACCGCAGGTAGCTCTTTTTGCCCCTAAGCTTATTGCAAGTTGACACAAATGATTTCTTTTCAAGCAACCAACTTTTTTTTTTTTTTAATCAAGAGCATTTCTTTTCCCACGGCTCAATATTCACTATTAGGCAAGGAAGCTATCTAGACAAACTTTACACCTATCGGAGTGACAACGAACTTTTAAGGCATATAACTTTCATCTAGGCTTTCAAGATCATAATAAAACAAGCGAATCGTCATATTTTGAAAGGGAATCAAAGAGAAATTTTTTTAAATTCTCTTGAATTTAGACATGCTTTCAAATTTGCAATAACTAGAGAGATTCATGGCTAAAAGCAATTCATCAGACGTCATCATCATCGGCATGCAATTATTTCATCGTAAGCATTACTACCGCAAAACCTAAACAGAGCAAATCTCCCCCCCCCCCCAAACTTAAAATATACATTGTCCCCAATGTATGAACATTTAATCAGATAAAGAGAGATCGATACTGCCCTAAAAAAGCGAGAGATTCTTAAACGTCTTGAATTATCGTCCGAGAAGCTAGACACGAATTCACAAGCTTCCTGCACAAGGATCGATCACACGGGCATTAGGATCAACACAAAAACTAAATTGAAATCTACAAAACTTTAAACACTTGGGTTGCCTCCCAAGAAGCGCTTGTTTAACGTCCTGAGCTAGACGGGGCTCGGTCACCCTGGATCGTCTAACATCACTTTTTCAACCTTCCTCTCTTCGAATCCACAATAGTGCTTCACTCTTTGAGCATTGACTTTAAAAGTTAACCCGCTGCTGTCCATCAGCTCTATTGGTCCAAACGGAGATACTTCCTTGACCAAGAATGGACCGGACCATCTTGACTTCAACTTTCCTGGGAACAACTGTAATCGAGAATTGAATAGAAGAACCTACTGCCCTGGCTCAAAAGAACGTTTCTGAACTATACGATCATGCCATCTTGCCGTTCTTTCTTTGTAGAGCTTAGCATTTTCGTATGCTTGGTTCCTAAATTCTTCTAATTCGTTGAGCTGCAGAAACCGTTGCTCCCCAACCTTTTCTGCGTCACAGTTCAACTTCTTGATAGCCCAGTATGCTTTGTGCTCGAGCTCCACAGGCAGGTGACAGGCTTTACCATACACCAGTCGATACGAAGATGTACCAATTGGAGTTTTGTAAGCCGTCCGATAGGCCCACAAAGCATCGTCCAACTTGTATGCCCAGTCCTTTCTGTTGATGCGTACTGTCTTCTCTAGAATTTGCTTAATCTCCCTGTTAGAAATCTCAGCTTGACCGTTAGTTTGGGGATGATAAGCAAGAGAAGTTTTATGCTTGACGCCATATTTTCTAAGTAATGATTCAAACAATTTATTACAAAAATGGGACCCCTCATCACTAATTATAGTCCGTGGTGTGCCAAATCTAGTGAAAATATTTTTATGCAGAAAACACAAAACAACACGTGCATCATTAGTCTTCGTGGCTATTGCTTCTACCCATTTAGATACGTAGTCGACAGCAACCAAGATGTAAGAGTATCCATTGGAAGAGGGAAAAGGGCCCATAAAATCCATGCCCCACATATAAAAAAGTTCTACTTCAAGAATAGGGGTTAGGGGCATTTCATGGCGTCTAGATGTTGGGTTTTATGCCCTAAAACTCGTAAATAGTAAATGTACTTTTGACCGAACATTAATAAAAATGATGTATTATTCAATGTTTGTATTATATCTTATCTTATCAACCCTAATCCAATAAACTAAACATCCAAGGCTAATAGAATGAGGCTTGAACTAGTATGTAGGGACATACGGGGATCAATGTTCAAGTTTTAGCCTAAAGGGTCTGTAGTATAGGGATAAGGCTGGGTACCTTATCCTGGTGACACTATGGATACGGCCCGCTTTGTATATTGATACAAACGTACTGATCCAACGCGTTCATGTAGTTGACATGCGAGTGGGGGTATCCTGTGCAATGAGTTTGCACAAAGACCGGACCGCGAAATAGTTAACCACTAACTGTAACACTGTTAGTTAGCTCGGTTCCTATTTCACTGGGATGACCTAGGCAACTTGGCCTTAATCCTGAGTGGATTATGGACTCCTGTCCATGATGGATTGTCCTTTGATTTGTACGGGTGAGAGTGGCCTGTTCGCCGACTCAATAAGCCTACCATTTTGGGGACAAGACCGAGTGGGGAGCTGGGAACATAGTCTTACAAGATGGAATTCACTCCTTCCCAACATTAGGGTAAGTAGAGGTGTGTTCCCTTAAGTGGTGTCTCCGGGTCTTGAACAATGGGCCCTACCCTCTCTATGGCACGAGAGGGACTTATGTTTGTTGGTTGGACCTCAAACTGGTTGTTCATTAGAGGAGCACTGGTACTTAAGGATCAAGAGGTAGCCTAGGGGTAAAACGGTAATTTAACCTAGCTGGGGTACGAACACACGTGAAGGGCTAACTTGCTGTTGACGGTCGATATCCGTGGACACAGAAATATATCTACAGTGAGAAGAGTGCAGCTGTGGTTCTATAGTGGAGTGAACCACAGTTAACGAACATTGATTAACTTGGTTAATGAGTTTAGCCAATTAATCTCATATCGTTGGAGCTTCTGATCTGTAGGTCCATTAGGTCCCACTTGTAGCTCTATAAGGGCGTTGAGGTAAATCTCTAAGGGTGAATTGAATATTCGAAGGGGTTCGAATATTATGTAAAAATATGAATTTGATTCATATTTAAAACTATAGGTTATAATTAATGCACATATGATGTATATTAATTCTATAGTTTATATGAGAGAAATATAATTGAATATATGATATTTAATTATAATATTAGTTAATTGGTGAATTAATTAATATTTCCGTTTTAATTTAATTAAATTTTGGTTTAATTAAATTTTATTAAAACTATAGGATAAATGGAAGGGTTGTATAAATATGTTTATACAATACACATTAAAATTAAATTAAGCGTTAATTTAATTAAAAAGATTAATTAATATTATTTAAATATTAATTAATTTTCTCCCATCAGTTTGTTGGGTTTTATGCCCTAAAACTCGTAGGTAGTGAATGGTGACAAATTGTTCACTTGTATATATGTTGTTATTGAGATTTTACAATAAAGAGTTATTGTTTATGAAATTGCACAATTTGACCCAAATCCAATAAACTAAGATCCTAGGTTGTTTAGATGAAACTTGAACTAGTATGTGGGGACATACGGGGATCAATGTTCAAGTAACAACCTAAATGGTCTATAGTATAGGGATAAGGCTGGGTACCTTATCCTGGTGACACTATGTAATACGACCCACTTTGTATTCGATACTGATGCAATGATCCAAAGCATCCATGTAGGAGACATGCGAGTGGGGGTATCCTGTGCAATGAGTTTGCATAAGACCGGACCACGAAATAGTAACCACTAGATGTAACACCGTTAACTAGTTTAGGTTTCTATTTCAATAGGATGACCTAGGTAACTCAATCTAAATCCTGAGTATGTTATGAACCCCTTTCAGGAGGGATTGTCCTTAGATTTGTATGGGTGAGAGTGGCCAGTTCGCCGACTCAATAAGCCTACCATTTCAGGGGCAAGATCGAGTGGGGGCTGGGAACATAACATTACAAGATGGAATTCACTCCTTCCCTTATTGGGGTAAGCAGATGTGTGTTCCTTTAAAGGCTGATTCCGGGTCTTGAACAAGGGCGCCCATCCTCTCCTGGCCCGTGAGGAACTGCTGTTTATTGATTGGATCATAAACAGATTGTTCATTAGAGGAATCAATGGTACTTAAGGATCCAGAGGTAACCCAGGGGTAAAACGGTAATTTGACCCAGCTGGCGTTACGAACACTCGTGAAGGATTGACTTACTGTTATTGGTCAATATCCGTGGACACAGAAATATTCTACAGTGAGAAGAGTGCAGCTGTGGGTCTTTAGTGGAGTGACCCACAGTTAACGAATGTTGACTAACTTGGTTAATGAGTTTAGCCAATTAGTCTCGTATCGTTGGAGCTTCTGATCTGTAGGTCCGTTAGGTCCACCTGCTAGCTCGTAAAGGGTTCTGAGGTTAAATAGTCTTGAATAGAATTTGAAGTGTGTTCAAATTCGTTAAGGGAATTTTATTCTATTTGATACAATTAATATAATGTATGGAGATACATTATAGTATAAAATTTAATTAGAGAATTAAACTTCATAATTAATTTTGGATATGATTCAAAATTAATTTATGAGAGAATTATGAATTTAATTAAATATGTGATATTTGATTAATTCATAAATTAATTAATTGGAGAATTAATTAATTTAATTTAATTTGATTAAATGTGATTTAATCAAATTAGTTCTATAGTTATTGATTAATGTTCATTTGATGCACATTAAAATTATAGGTTAAATGAGAGAAACACACTTGAATATGATTCAATTGAAATATCAATTAAGTATTTGATATTTAATTAATATGAAAACAATTAATTGAGAATTAATTGATTGGCCCATTTAATTCAATTGAATATGATTTAATTGAATTGAAATCTTTATGTTATAATTAATTTAATTAAAATTGGTTTAATTAAATTAATTTATAATTAATTAGATTATTAATTATTATTTGATAATAATTAACGGTCAAGATCTTGATTGATTAAGATCAAGGGCCAAGATCAATTAGGGTAACTTCCTACCCAATTATACGTATGGGTAAGTGGGGTTCCAAGGGGGTGTGGCACAATCTCTCTCATTTTTGGGTTTTCACGTTTTACAGAGAGATTATTCTCTCCAAAAACTCTCTCAACCAAAAAAAAAAAAACTACAGCAACCTCCATTTGATGTAAAAATTCCCTTCCAAGACTAATTTTGGATCCCACCATCCCTACCTCATGGATCCAGAGAATAGCGGGTGTTCGCGATTGGTCGTGTTCTTGGAAGAAAATGTCGCTGTACAATTATTGGAGCATCGTGCAGTGAATCCCGGTCTACAACATGTAAGTTTTCATGTATCTAAAATTGTTTTAGATCTGTAATTGCATGCTTAATCTAGTTTAGAAAATAAGTTTCTAATTTTTCCCAACGTATCGGTATTCGAAATAATTGAAATTAAATCACGCTCGATTTAATTCGCTTCCGCTGAGGATTCAATTCCTTCAAATGTACCTAACTGAGTGGAACGTGTCTTCCATCTTATGCGTGGGTTGAGAGGTTTTTAGGAGTAGTTGTTGGCTTCTATACGTGCTCTCTTTCATTCAGTTAAAAAAAAAAAAAATCTCTGTGAATCCCACGAAAAAAGCTCTCTCATTCCAAGTATTCTCTGCAACTTTTCCTAAGAGAACAGAGACCCAAAAAGTCCACCTATTCCCTTGGAGATATTGCTCCCACAAGCACCCAACGCGCAATCCTTTAAGAGAATACCGGTGAATCCTTGGTGGTGGTGTTTGTGTCAATTTCACAGCGAGATCAAGGACCTCTTGCTGCTGGTTTTTGGGTGAAAACGAAGGAGAATTGGCAAATCGATCAAGAAATTTCACTTACGGTAGGTATTTCTTGATCTAGGATCATTAGGATCCAACTCTAGATTAGATCTAGTGTTTTATAATAAAATCCAGCATGCTTTATACGTTTTCCAGCATGATTAAAGTAGTTTATATTGCTATAAAATTTGTTTGCAAATTGTATCGGTATTTTAATCTTAAGAAAATACAGTATGGCTTCATGATTGTTTCAGCTGCGCTAGGGCTTTATCCCTTCAATTGGTATCAGAGCCATCTCTGTATTTTTTCTTATTGATTAAAATTTGCAATTTGATGTATGGTGGGATTAATTGCATTATGAATGTATGGTTTGCGATAATCTGTTTAGGTTAATTGGCCTTAGATTTTATGATTTTTGATGCGAACAATTGTAAAGGCCCCTGTGTTTTTGGGCATAAAATCATAATAATCGAGTCTGTACAGTCCGGGTCTAGAATAGGTTGAAGATCGGTGAAGAACACGATATAAATCGAGGCCAATTTGAAGAGTTCAGCCGCTGTTTTTCCCAGAATCGAGCTCCAGACGCAACAGCGTCGGGACACTTGGCCTATCGTGTCCCGACGCTGTCGCGATTTCACCCAGCGAACGGTTGAAATCACGTCAGCGTCGGGACGCTGTGCTTAAAGCGTCTCGACACTGTCGCGATTTCGTGCGGCGGTTAGGGTTTTGTGCAGACGTGAATTCCAGCCACTTGTCCGGTCTGGTTCGTGCGGTTAGGGTTGAGCTGGGACCGGTTTGGTCCGGTTCAACCCGTTTCTTGGGCGGTTCGAGATTTTCAAGGCCGGTTCGAAGCGGTTCGGGTCAGTTCGTGGACTCTAGACCAGTCATGGAGCTGTATATTATGTAATAGGATAGTTTTAAAGCTTTAATTAGAGTAATTTTTGCTTTAATTATCCTAGGGGCCAATTAAATCGGTTTATTCGCTATTTAAATGCTTTGTGGATGTTATTTAAATTATAATCCCACCTTAGGTTATAAAGCATGCTCATGCATTATGTATGTTATAATATGATTATGATGTATGGAATAATGCATGGATTTTCATGATTTATTTATATATAGTTGAGTTGTATAATAATCATGAAAATAAAATAGCATGATGCATGCAATTACATAGTTTTAATATAAGAGTTACATTTAAAATGAATTGTTTGCAGCATGCTACTATGATTTACCATTTTTGGCAATAATTAATTGTTAATTTATTAAAAATGGAAATCAAGTTGCATTGAGCATGAAACATCCATAGGTTAATATAAAAGTTATATTAATTTTCATGCAATTCAAAGTTGTATAGTTTAAATTTGATTAATTTGAATATGATTGTTAATTGATTTAAACTATAGTATGCATGATTATAGGGCTAATCATTAAAATTTTGAAATAGTTTAAAATTTATGATTGGAAACCGTCAATCTATAATCAAGATATGCATGCTCACATAGGATCTTAGGTTAAAATGGATTAATTTTAATGAGTTAAAATTAATTAGACCTAAGATCATTTTCTAATAGGATTAGAAATTCTTACTTAGTTTTAAAATAGTTTTAATAAACTAAGTAGGACAAACATTCCTGAGATTATAAGGAAACTCTACCAGTGAAGTTCTGTCTAAGGATTAGAGGTATTTAAGTTGACGGTATACGGAACACCTCCTACCTGGGAACTGATCTGGAACACCGGAGTTGAATTAATCACAGGTTAATGTTAGAATAGTGTCGCTAGGTTAATTAAATTTGTTTAATACACCTAGACATTAGGTCTTATTATAATAGTTATAATAGGACTAGACTTAGATAAATGACTTAGCTGGATTTATCTAGGTCTAATCAAACCCTAAAATATCCGATAGGTTACTTTAGTGGGAGGAAATATTACAAAACTTAATTTAAATTGAGTTTTGCTCCTACGTCCCCGTGAAGTTCACACCGTGATATTCATGCTCTGCTTCGTGTCGTTTTAGCGCGGCCTCCCTTCGGAAAGTGTTTGCATGGATCAATACCAAGGTGAATGGGGAAAGTAACTATAGTAAGTGGGAGCGGGACGCGTGTCAACGTATCCTTCGGTCTCCACCCCTAGGTCACAACGTGAGATTCCTATGATCCGCCTGCGTGTTGCCCTGGAGCAACCATCCCTTCGGAAGGCCTGATCATAGGATTCGGAACACCGTGAACTCCTGAATAGGATAGGATCGCTTAGGCTAATTACCAACAGTTGTCTTTCCTAACGGTAGCCTGTTGGTCCGTGCCTCTGAGATTTGAAAGTGGGAGGGTTACACTTACGGGGAGGAGTTAATTGTTAACAAATCCTTAACTGAACAACGGTGGTTAATTTCTAATGGAATATGAGTTATTCTGGGATTAGAAATTAACTGAGGAGAGTCTCATTTTAGAGGAGGAACAACTGATCACCCTTCGGTGGCTGTTCTTCTAAACCTCTAAAGCATCGTTGTGAAACACAATCATAGTTTTATTAGGGTTCTTTGATTGTTTGTTTGCAAAATTGATTGGATGTATGCAATTGTTTGTATTGCTTGTGTGATGGGTTAAGGCAAAGATAACTAATACGGTCATTTGTGTGTTTTTTCAGCAATGTCTTCCTCTATAATTTCCTTGCTTAAGAATGAAAGATTAACTGGCGAGAATTTTCCAACATGGAAATCGAATCTAAATACCATACTCGTGGTAGAGGATCTTAGGTTCGTCTTGACGGAGGAATGTCCTCCCGTTCCCCCTCGCACTGCCACTCAGGCAGTAAAGGATGCCCACGAACGCTGGACGAAGGCCAATGAAAAGGTTAAAGTCTATATTTTGGTCGGCTTATCTGAAGTCTTGGCCAAGCGTTACGAGAATGTGGAAACTGCCAGGGAGATTATGAATTCCCTGCAGGAGATGTTTGGACTCCCGTCCTATCAGCTCCACCACGATGCAAGAAGGTCAGTTTGTCCGGGAGCATGTCCTGGATATGATAAACCAGTTTAATATTGCTGAGGCAAATGGCGGGGTAGTCTGCGAGCGCAGTCAGGTTGCGTTCATCCTTTACTCGCTTCCTACAAGCTATATGCCATTCAGGACGAATGCGAGTATGAACAAAATTCAGTTCAACCTGACTACCCTCCTCTCGGAGGTACAGATTTATGAGTCCATGCTGAAAAGCAAGGGCAAAAACGTGGTGAAAGGAGAGGCCAATGTGGCCCATTCCAAAAAGAAGTTCCTAAAGGGTTCATCCTCAGGGACTAAATTTGTACCTCAAGCTTCTTCATCGAAGCAAATCTAGAAGAGGAAGGGAGACAAGGGGAAGGCTCCTGCGCAAGCTGTGCAAGGTAAGGGCAAGGCCAAGGTCGTGGCCGACAAAGGCAGATGCTTCAACTGCAATATGGATGGTCACTGGAAGCGCAACTGTCCCCGTTACCTCGCTGAGAAGAAGAGAGAAAAAGAAGGTAAATTCGATTTACTGGTATTAGAGACTTGTCTCGTAGAACATGATGAGTTTGCTTGGATATTGGATTCGGGAGCCATTAATCATGTTTGCTCTTCTTTTCAGGGAAATGATTTCCAGCAGCTGGCTGATGGTGAAATGACTCTCAAGGTTGGAACAGGAGAGTTCGTTTCCGCTCGTGCAGTGGGAGCTGCAAAATTATTTTTTAGAAATAAGTATTTAATTTTAGAGGACTTGTATTTGGTTCCTAGAATTAAAAGGAATCTTATTTCTGTTTCTGCTTTACTTGAACAAGATTATACTATTTCATTCTTGCTTAATGAAGCTTTAATTTCTCGGAATGGAATTTATATTTGTTCAGCTAAGCGTGAAAATAATTTATTTGTGTTAAGACCAACCGACGCTAAGGCTATTTTAAGTCATGAAATGTTTAAAACGGCCGAAACACAAAACAAAAGGCAAAAGATTTCTCCTCAAAGTAACAACACGTATCTTTGGCACCTTCGTCTCGGTCATATTAACATCGATCGGATCGATCGTTTGGTTAAAAATGGACTTCTAACTGATTTAGAAGATACATCTTTACCACCCTGTGAATCGTGTCTCGAGGGTAAAATGACCAAGAGGCCTTGTACTGGAAAATGTTATGAATATTTGTGGTCCATTGAATGTGGCTCGAGGTGGTTATGAATATTTCATCTCTTTCATAGATGATTATTCTCGATACGGTTACTTATACCTAATGGGCCATAAGTCTGAAGCTCTTGAAAAGTTTAAAGAGTTTAAGATTGAGGTAGAAAACCTGTTAGGTAAAACAATTAAAACACTTCGATCAGATCGAGGTGGAGAGTATTTGGATCAAAGATTCTAGGACTATATGATAGAACATGGAATCCAATCCCAACTCTTAGCACCTGATACACCTCAGCAGAATGGTGTATCAGAAAGGAGAAATAGAACCTTGTTAGACATGGTTCGATCTATGATGAGCTATGCTCAATTGCCTAACTCGTTTTGGAGGTATGCAGTAGAGACTGCAGTTCATATTCTTAACAACGTTACCTCAAAAAGTGTTTCTGAAACTCCTTTTGAGTTATGGAGGGAGGGTAAACCTAGTTTGCATTACTTCCGTATCTGGGGTTGTCCTGCACATGTGCTAGTGACAAATCCTAAGAAATTTGAATCTCGTACTAGAATATGCCAATTTGTTGGATACCCGAAAGAAACGAGAGGTGGTCTTTTCTACGACCCTCAAGAAAATAAAGTATTTGTATTGACAAATGCAACTTTCTTGGAGGAAGACCACATTCGAGATCATAAACCACGAAGTAAGTTAGTATTAGGAGAAGCTACAGAAGGATCAACAAGGGTTGTTGATGAACCAGGTCCTTCAACAAGGGTTGTTGGAGAAGCCAGTTCTTCTCGTCAATCTAGTCCTCCTCATGAAGTGGGAGAGCTTCGACGCAGTGGGAGGGTTGTGATACAACCTGACCGCTACTTGGGTTTAACGGAAACACAAGTAGTCATACCTAATGACGGTGTAGAAGATCCATTGTCTTATCGTCAGGCAATGAATGACGTAGATAAAGACGAGTGGGCCAAAGCCATGGACCTTGAGATGGAGTCTATGTACTTCAATCAAGTTTGGGAACTTGTAGATCCACCTGAAGGGGTCAAACCCATTGGGTGTAAATGGATCTATAAGAGGAAAAGAGATGCTGCTGGGAAAGTACAGACTTTCAAAGCAAGACTTGTAGCAAAGGGTTATACCTAAAGAGAAGGGGTGGACTATGAAGAAACTTTTTCTCCAGTTGTTATGCTTAAGTCCATAAGAATTCTCTTATCCATTGCCACGTTTTATGACTATGAAATATGGCAAATGGATGTCAAGACTGCTTTTCTGAATGACAATCTTGACGAGAGTATTTTTATGTCTCAGCCCGAAGGGTTCATAACCCAAGGTCAGGAGCAAAAAGTTTGTAAACTGAATCGATCCATTTATGGGTTGAAACAGGCCTCCAGATCTTGGAATATTAGATTTGATACAGCGATCAAATCTTTTGGCTTTGACCAAAATGTTGATGAACCTTGTGTTTACTAGAAAATCAACAAGAATAAAGTAGCTTTCCTTGTACTTTATGTTGACGACATCCTACTTATTGGGAATGATGTAGGGTATCTGTCTGGCGTAAAAGAATGGCTAGCGGCCCAATTCCAAATGAAAGATTTGGGTGAGGTCCAATATGTTCTTGGCATCCAGATTATTCGAGATCGAAGGAACAAAACGCTAGCCCTATCTCAAGCAACGTATATCGACAAGATGTTGGCCCGATATTCGATGCAGAACTCCAAGAAGGGTTTGTTGCCTTTCAGGCATGGGGTTCACATGTCTAAGGAACAGTCTCCTAAGACACCTCAAGAAGTTGAGGATATGAGACGGATTCCCTACGCCTCTGCAGTAGGTAGCTTGATGTATGTTATGCTCTGCACGAGGCCTGACATCTATTATGTTGTAGGGATTGTCAGCAGATATCAGTCAAATCCAGGGTTAGACCACTGGACCGCCGTTAAAGGAATCCTCAAGTATCTTAGGAGAACGAGGGACTACATGCTGGTGTTTGGGGCTAAAGAGTTAGTTCTCACTGGATACACTAACTCTGACTTCCAGTCTGATAAAGATTCTAGGAAATCCACGTCAGGGTCAGTGTTCACCCTTAACGGGGGAGCTGTAGTTTGGAGAAAATAAAGCAAGGATGCATAGCAGACTCCACAATGGAGGCTGAGTATGTAGCTGCTTGTGAAGCAGCTAAGGCAGCTGTTTGGCTAAGGAAGTTCTTGACATATTTGGAAGTTGTTCCAAATATGAACTTGCCCATTATTTTATACTGTGACAACAGTGGGGCTGTAGCCAATTCAAAGGAACCTCGCAGCCACAAACGAGGTAAACACATAGAGAGGAAGTATCATCTGATTCGAGAGATTGTGCAAAGAGGAGATGTGGTCGTGACCAAGATCGCTTCAGAGCACAACATTGCTGATCGCTTCAGAGATTATGCTATGCGGACAGCGTCGCGACGCTGTTGCTATTCTAGATCCTTCTTCTCTGCTGCCAAGCGACTCGACGCTCTAGCCCTAGCGTCTCGACGCTAGGCCTTCTAGAAGTCCCATGTGTGGATTTTTGGCCTCATTTCTTCTTCCTTTTGGGCTTTTTGGGCCTCCACTCCAAGTGTCTTCACTCCAACTCTTCTAATATGGGCCAAAGGTCTTCATTTTTGCCTTGAAATCAATAAAATTCATGGTTTTGCCTTACGAACTCGGTTTTCTACAAAATCAACATAAAAAGACATTAAAGCTCACAATTAACGCACAAAACTAGCCAAAATAATTAGGAAAAAGATAGCATTTTTGCATGCTATCACCCCCCCTCCCCTCCAAACTCAACTAAACTTATAAAGAAACACAAACAAACAATTTCAAAACATAACTACGTATTTCTCAACCCCCAACTCAACTATACTTATAAACTAACACCAACAATTTCAAAACTTAATTCAAGTATTTCTCAACTTCCACCTATACTCAACTAAAAACATAAACTAAAACAACCAAATTTAAAATCATACTTAAAGCATTCCTCAACCCCTCCCCCACTAAACTCAAGTATAATAACGGACTATAACAAATAATTTCAAGAGATAACTTAAGTATCCATCAACTCCCCAAAAAAATAAACTCAAACAAACCATTTCAAAGCATGACTTTAAGTGTTTGTCAACTCTCCAATAAATCCAACTAAAAACATAAACTCACAAGTACATTTCCCAACCCCCCCCCCCCCCTTCAAACTCAACTAAACCTATAAACCAACACAAACAAACAATTTCAAAACATAGCTAAGTATTTCTCAACTCCCAACTCAACTATACTTATAAACTAACACCAACAATTTCAATACTTAATTGAAGTATTTCTCAACTTCCACATAAACTCAACTAAAAACATAAACTAAAACAACCAAATTTAAAATCATAATTAAAGCATTCCACAACACCTCCCCCACTAAACTCAAGTAAAATAACGAACTATAACAAACAAATCCAACACGTAAATTCATATCCAACCACATCTAAACAAAAACATCGAAACTAATCTTCAAACTAGCACAAAAAGTCAACTTAAATTATTAAACTAACACACCACTCAACTAAAACCATCAAACTAACACCAAATTCATATATAATCAAACGAACACAAGGAAATTCTCAACCCCCCCCTCCTTCAATTAGAACCTTATGATATTTTTTTGTGACCTTTGATAACTATCTAACCTTAAAAAATATCCATTAATTTTTTAGTCCATCACTTTTCAAGCCAACTCTTAAAATTTCTTTCTAAGTCCCAAAACTATCCAAAAAAAAAAAAAAAAAAAAAACAAATATTTTGATCCTTGATGCTAGTATTGCACAAAACCTAATTCTTTTTCATTTATTTTTCATTTTTTGTGTTGGGTATAGTTTGAAAAAATAAGATGAAAAACTTGCCAAATAGAGCAATTTCTACAAATTTCTTTTTCATTTCCATCAATATCTCCAAATCAATATTAGAAATTAACTTGATATCAAATTATTAAAAGTAATTATCATTAAAGTTTAGTCAAAAGAATCTAAAGTTTTTCAAATTAAAAAGACTAGTTGGCTTGATGTCAAAAGAATCTAAATTAGACCATTTCTTATTGTTATATATACTTATTATTTACACTTTGTGGTTTTTCTTGAAACAAAGAGTTATAGCTTTTTTTTATACCAAATGAATGAAACTTGAATATTAGTCAATAAACACCAACACTAAGAAATGAATATAAACATCCTTAAAACCAACACCAACACCAACAAAGTAGCATAATCTCTAAAAACCCACAGAAATCAACATAAGAGAACAACCTAAGAAAATTATTCTAAAAACAAATCCACTAACAAATAGAAAACAACACAAGGGAACAACCTACAAAAACTTCTCAGCCAACAAATTGAATGAATATGGTGAAAATTGAAGAAACAAAGCTTCAATGGACAAACCTTGTCAATGGAGCGGGAAGAAGAATGAACAACAAAAACCCACGATGCTTTGGAGAAAAACCCACGACTTTGGAGCTGAGGACACCGACGACAACACACACGAGAAGGCCGAAGGCGAGAACACCACGAGAACGCCGGCGGCGAGAAAACCCACGACAAGACGGTGTCCTCAGCTGGTGGCGAACGACGGGGCTGGCGGAGACTGGGCTGGCGGCGAACGACGGAGAGAACAACTGGGCTGGCGGAGAACGACGGAGAGATGACGGAGTGAGCTGGGCAGAAAGTTTCGTGGGAAACCAGCTGGGCGGAGAAACTGAGAAGAGGGAAAGTGAAATGAAATCGGGGAGAGAGAAAATGACCTAGGGGAAAGGTAAAGCATACAACTTTTAAGGGAGGGCCATGCCCGCCCTTAAAAGTGAACTTACAACGTCGGGCAATGCCCGACGTTGTAAGTCAATTTCTTTTTTTTTTTAAAATCTCCGCTTGTTTTGTCCGTCCATCATTAAAGACCAACGCTTTTATTTTTTGACCGTCATTATAGCTCTAATTTGTAGTAGAGCTAGAGTGCTAACCCGACTAACCCGTCGAACCAACATACAATCGATTAATTAATTAACCCGACTTTGATTAACAAATTAAATAATTTTTATTATAGGCTACAATGCTCTAATTAACAAGGAAAAGCCTAAACTAATTATGAACACCGGTTAGACCCTAGACCCATCATGCAAAATACAAAGTCAGAGAAATGCTCTTGGGACACGTACCCATGACTCGATCTATATGCTAACTACAATTAAAGCTCCATTAGCTACGTGAATTTCAATTTCTTAGCCAGTTACTAACATGCAAGCTGCGAGTTAGGGCATCAATCTAACCTACTGTGCATGCAAGTAATATAAACAGGATCTAAATCACAAAACAACAAGTAAATCTGACTTCTACTCTTGACCCATCTCTAATCTTTCATGATCAACTCTTCATAAATTCGGCCAATTCTGCTCCTCTTTCTCCAAAATTCATCGAAATGCTCCTTGGGACAAAAATTCTGAAATTAACATGATAAATCATTCAAACAACAATAAATCCAAGCAAAACTACTTAAATTTAGGGATGAAATGTTAGCATTTTTGCATGCTAACACACTTCCAAACTTAAACTTTTGCTAGTCCCGAGCAAAATAAATTCTATGGACACATGAAAAGAACAACTCTAGCCTCAATGAATTAGAATTCTTAGGGAAATATGGAAAACATGAATGTGGACTAAGCAAGCATGCCATACTCATGAAGAAATTTTAAAATGAAACTTAGCATTGATGAATAGCATGCTCAAAAATTATCTAGTGGTTCTCCTACTAACCTAGATTAGTTTTACGTCTTTTTCCATTTGTCTTCCCCCTACACTGGCTAAGAGTCCTAACATTTCAGAATTTTAGTATCATGCAAACAAAGAAGCTAGGGCGCCTGATTCTTTTATTTTTCTTTATCTGGAAGGATTTTTCCCCCAAACTTGCATTTTATGATACTAAGGGCACTAGCTTTCACACACCGCTGCACGGACCCATATCCCGAGTTTAACCCTTGGATGGTCCTAACTGATCACAATGAAGGTAACTCTTTTTACCCCTAGCTCTATTTTTTTTCTTTTGCAAGCAAAAATAATTTTTTTTAACTTTTCTTTCTTTTTCAACAGATATTTCTTTTTCTCACGTTGCTCTTTCTTGCAGGCATAACATTTTTTTTTCACCTAGCTCTTAAAACAGTCAAGCATGGATTCCTAGTGCTAAAGACTAAGCCTATCGGAGTGACAACAAACTTATAAAAACCATAAAAAAATCTAGATTTTCGAAGATCTCAAACGATAAGTTTGTTGCAGAACTCCACTATCATATAAACCATATTCCCCCAAAAAACTCTAACTCAAATCCTAGGCTATCCTCATTGTCCTAAACATGCATAAAAAAGAATTCAACTAAGCTCAAAAATAGCGAAAGCCTATGATAGGACCTAAATAGTCCTATTTTATCACCTCTAATCCAAGCTTGTTAGAGTTATTTTATGCTTTACTTATCTTATTTACAGGATCTTTGAGCTTAGGCAATGTCGGGAGCCGATCACGCTAATTTGGTGTTAATTCGGGCCAATTACGGAGTTTTGGAGCCATCTCGATGTCTTGGACGGCGAGGAGGTGTAAAGACCCAATTGTGCTGAAGCGGGCCTGAAGAATGACATCAAAAGCCGAAGATTGAAGCCCCGTACCGAGAAGAAACGAGACAAGACCGACAAATAACAAGGCAATGATCAGGGATGACGTGGAGACGCTGCCCCTGGCGTCTCGACGTCGACGCAAAAATCATCTGGAGTGTAAAGTTCGCAGCGTCTCGACGTTTCCCTTGGCGTCTCGATGCAGCCGAGTTTTCAATAAATACGTAGTCTCGGTTTAGTCCGCCGTTAGGTTAGAAATTTGGTCCTTTTACGATTTCTTTTGCCTCGTTTACATTTCAGTATTGTTGTAGACCTTTTTAGGTATATTTCATGGATTCTTTCATGTCTATTCTCGTTTTTACTTCGTTTATGAATAGCTAATCGCATTTAGATCGTTGGATTGGGATTATGTTTTGATTTCTATTTATATTGGCTGAGTTTTCTGGAGTTTTTGCAGTGTTCTTAATGTCTTTTCATTAAGTTTTGCATGTTATCCCGTTTAAACAAATACATGAGGCTAGTCTATTAGGATTGACGACCCTATGTGATTACCGCTTGTGTATTCAATCAGTTATTTTTAGATAGTCACTAGGTTGAGGCAAGCCACTCTCTACGCGAGACGACCCTTGATAGGCCTAGCAGTGGCGGATCCAGGATTTTATACCAGGGGGACACAAGTTCATATAAATGTAATATCGATTAGGTTAAATTACAAGTTTAGCCTTTGAACTTTCGAATTTGTGTCTATGGTCCCTAAACTTAAAAATGTGTCTAAGAGAATCTTAAACTTTCAATTTTGTGTCCAATAAGTTCTTGAATTTTCAATTTTGTGTCTGATAGGTGTTATTTGACATTTTTCAAAATTCACATGCCTACTAAACACAAAATTGAACGTTTATAGTTTCATTAGACATAATATTCAATCTTTTCAAAAAAAAAAAAAAAAAAAAAAAAGACATAAAATTCAATGATGAATATTTAGGATTTAAATTGATACCATTATTAGTTTGGAGTTTTAATTGACCCCAAAGTTTAGAGGTAGAATTTATTTATTTTTCCTAATTTTTTAAAAAGAAACTTATAAACTCATTTCATATTCTTTTTAGGTTAAAATATCATTTTGGTCATTGTACTTTGGAACTTATTTTATTTTATTGTCAATAATTCCAATGTCCAAATATAATCCTTGTACTTTTAATAATCTTAAAATTAGTCTATGGTTAACTTTTTCAAAACAAATTTAGTCTTTATTAGCTTTCGCTTTATAAATTTTGAAAACATATTAACAATTGGTGTGTTTTGTTGAGTGAAAATTATGATTATTACCATGTTTTAGAGTAACTTCAAATTAATAATGACTAATCTAAAGATTTATTGAAATTACATAAGCTAAATTTGAATATATGAAAATATATGAACTAAATTAGAATGAGTCACAAAGTACAAAGATCAACAATACTATTTTAACATTCGTTTTATTTCATAGGTCGATTTAAATTCATTAAAGAAAATGAAAATTTTATTTATTAGATAGTGATAAAAAGCTTAAACAAAAACATAAAAATATATTTCTAAAATGTTTAAATTATTCTGTTTGAAAAATCAATATATGTTATTAACGATGAAAATCACAGTTGCCTAAAAAAAACTAAACTATTCAAAAAAAAAGAAAAAGAAAAAAAATCAAATATGAACTGCGTACGAAGGACCGGGTAGAGAGGTCGCCAAAAAAACTGAACTATTAAAAAAAACAAAGAAAAAGGAAAAACCGAAAAAAATAAAAATATAACGTGACCCCTAAAAAAACTGAACTATTAAAAAAAACAAAGAAAAGAAAAAGGGAAAACCGGAAAAAATAAAAATATAACGTCATTGGGCTTGAACCCAGGAACGGACAGGGGGCACCAACACACAAGAAATGGCAAAAACCAACACGCCAAAGGTACATCTTAAGAATTAATTGGCAAATTTGATAAATATAATATAAACATTTTAAATTGAGGGGGGGCACTTGCCCCTTCATAAATCTGCCCCTGAGGCCTAGGATGCATGTTAAAGATTGTAAGAATTAGATTCGAATTGCATTTGAATTTAGTTAATACAGTTTCGGACCCACGATCCCAAAGCGGCTAGTTTAAATAGGTGATTGTGAAATTGCTTAATCTAAAACTAGTTAGATATAATTTAGTGACCGTTGCGAGGTCTCGGATGGTTGCTATTTTATATATGAGGGGTAGCGAGCGATAAAGAATATATTAATTAATCTTTTTAATTTCAGAATTCACGGTTAGCAAGTTAATTAGCACAGGTTAGTGTAGGGGGTCATCCGAGTAACCCAGAAGCCGACCGGACTAATGAAATTAGCACAAAATAATTATTAGAGAAAACTAGGAAGCCAAACAAAATAAAATCAAGCATAAGAAGTCCCAGTCCAGCGATCTCTTTCATGTTATTGATTTCCGTCTTATTTCTTTTCTGCATGCTTTATTTTACCTCTTCTAAATTCAGCATTTATTTATTTCTGCTTGTCGTTCTTTCCAAAAATCCCCCCTGTTTTATAAGCGCAAAATTCTTCACTTACTAGGTCCCCTTCCCGATGTTCTGCCCCAGCCACTATTTCTACAAAATAGTTGTAGTGACCTGGATTATAAATTTTATTTAAACAACAGGAGCCTCGACAACTCCGACCCGTCAGCCTCCCCCCAAACTTAGAATAAAACATTGTCCCTAATGTTTTTAACGGTTAAAGCGAAGGGATACTAAGACTGGGGCTTGCTTCTTGGTTCCTGAGACACAACATTGGATCAAGGACCAAGGGTTTATTGAAATCTACAGAAAGAAAGAACAACTAACTACCAATCCTTGGGTTGCCTCTCAAGTAGCGCTTCTCTAAAGTCTCTAGCTAGGCGGGGCTCATTCCATTCATGTCGTGTCCTACTTTTTTGGAAATTGACGTGTCACCGTGTCCATGTCGTGTCGTGTTCGTGTCGCATGTCAATGTCCGTGTGACGGAAGAGGTTGTCGCGGTCTCTTGTCAAATAAATTTATAATCCACAACCTCTAAAGCTAACTTGTAGCAGTAGTGGCCGGGGTCGAACACAGGGAGCACGATTATAACTTGTTTATCTTAGATTTATTGTGATGACCAGACTAATGGGGGGTTTTTATATTTGGAAAAGAAATAGTAATGGAAAGTAAGCTAATTATGGAAAATATTGCAAAAGGAAAGTAAAGAAAGAAATCAATACCTCAAAAATCATGCAACCGAGTTAGTCATGGTAAGTTCAATTAAATTAAATCATTAATTTCACTAATAAGTCAAAACAAGTTTAAGTCCAGAGTATTCCGGCAACAAACCGAGAACCATGATCCAACTATCACAAACATGCAAATGCTAAGTTTGATTCTAGTTTAAATTAATTAATATGCCTATTAACTAATCTAAACCGCATTGGGATCTAGCCGAATTAATTCACATGCAACGGGCAACATACCACAATTACAATTGATTAAATCATTTAGTTCTAGGGACGCATGCGTATAATCATAACGTTAACCTATTTGCTACTTAGATTTAGCAAGTAAATTTAGAGAGGGCGCGGTCAAGGTTGTCAATCTTTCCTACCACAATCTAAACTTATAGAAAAAGAACTAAAATCACATAAACATGCTTTGATAGTTCAAACAAGAAATTTCATTAAAAGAATATGAACTTACTCTTGACACTACAGTTACATGAATGAAGAATCTAGCCTCTTATGGAGCAAGAACGCGCTTGATACATAAAGAAAAGCAAGAAAAACTAAGAAGAATGATGGAAACGGGGAGAGAGATGGACTACAATGTTGTAGTGAATTATGTGTTGAGGAATGATTCTAAACCTACACCAAGACCCTCTATTTGTAGTGTTTTTTGGCCTTCAATTCGTGGTAGAATGGTGCTGAATTGGGTCTTCAAAGAAGAAAAAATTCCAGCCAAAATAGGAAAAATTCGATTATGGAAATCTGTCTAGCGTCGCGACGCTAGGACACAGCGTCGCGATTCTATGCCTTCAATATGAAAAAAATCTGCGAATCACTCGTAGCATCGCGACGCTCTCGCTGAAACTTCACGCCCACGCCTTTTTCTTATTTGAGCAGCGTCCCGACCCTTCAACGGCAGCATCTCGACGCTTCGATGGCTCCAAGGGCAGAAATGTCTTTTTACACTCCGGTTTTGCTCGTTTAAGCCCCGAATTGCTTCCAAAGCTCCAGTAAAGACCTATAGACATATTATACTCATTTTAAAGCATTTTTCGCAAGGAATTAAACTAAGATAGGCAAATTGGGAGATTCTTAGTCTATAATAAATTGGACTTATCACCGTGCTTCTTAGCATGTGAGATATTTTGGCATAAAAAAGTTATTTGGTGTTGACATATATTTTGGCCTTTGCACGTATCATGTTCAGTTAAGTACTGGAGTGGATGGTAAAAGAAAACCATGCCTGCTATTAAAATATATCTGCAAGTTTAGTTGAGTTGAGTGAATGAAGATTGTTATCATTTTATGTTCACTCTTATTATTTACTTCTCCTATATGAAGTTCTTTTTTCATTTATGTGGTATTTATAGTAATTGTTGGAGGGACAACTAACTTTGTTCCTTATATATGAAGTTCTTTTTTCCTTTATGTGGTATTTATAGTAATTGTTGGAGGGACAACTAACTTTGCTGCTTATGCATATGCGCTTGTAATTCTTTTGCCCTTGGAAGCTTTAATCATTATTTTCAGGTATGTAACTCATTTGGCTTGCAAACATTAAAAATTGGTCTGCAGTTTGTTGAGTTTAGCTTGTGAGGCATGCTATGCAGTCCTACCTCACTTTATTTTAAAGGAAAAATTGCATATCTTTGAAGTTCTTGGTTTTGTTCTTTGTGACATGAAGGCTAAAATTTACTGCAGCTTTATCGAAGAAATTGATTTCATTTCATGAGATGTTTGTTATTGTTCAGGGTAAATAATGTTGTTATCTGTATTTTCTGTATGACTTGTGTTAAATAATGTAAAGAAATAAGATGCATTGATCAACAATGAGGAATAAGATGCTTTAGTCAATAATTCTTTCCTTAGTAGAAATCTTCCTTGGATGGTGATAGGTTTAATTTTTTATACATTTAGAATCTCCCATTTTGTATATTTTTGTTGAATTCGTTGAGAAAAATGCTTTAAAATGAGTATAATATGTGTATAGGTCCTTACCGGAGCTTTGAAGGCAATCTAGGGCTTAAATGAGCGAAACCGAAACGTAAAAAGATCATATTGCCCTTGGAGCCTTTGCCAACGTCGAGACTCCCTCAGACCAGCGTCAAAACACCCTGCAAATGAAGAGAATTGGAGCCCAAACCCGAGGCTTAGCGTCAAGACGCTGAAAGCCTAGGGTCTCGACGCTAGGCAGATTCCAACGACTATTTTCCTTAATCACATGGCAACGTCTCGTCGCAGCCGAGTTTTCCTTTTATGGATTTTTCCTTATTTGGCTCCACAAATTTTCCATGTTTGAGGTTCCCTTCAACAACAAGATGCCACGAATTGAAGGCCAAGGAGTCCTATAAATAGAGAGCCCTGCTTTAGGTTTTACAACCATCCCACACTACAATCTTGTAGACCATTTCTCTCACTTTTCTCCACCATTCTTTATTGCTTTCCATGATGTATTCAAGGAAGATTCAAGCTTGTTCTTGTTCCATGAGCAGCTAGACTCCTCCTTCATGTAATCGAGATGTCAAAAGTAAGTTCAAGTTCTTTTAATGAAATCTATTGTCTTAATTCTCAAAAGCATGTCTATGTGAATTTAGTTCTTTGCATATAAGTTTAGATTGTGTTAGGAAAGATTGGCAACCTTGACCGTGGCCTATCTAAATTTAATTGCATAATCTAAGTAGAAAATAGGATAACGGTTCGATATTCCTCATGTGGTCCTAGAACTAAAGGATTTAATCTATTGTAATTGTAGTTTGTTGCCCGTTGCATGTTTATTAATTCGGCTAGATCCCAATCTGGTTTAGATTAGTTAATCGGTCAATTAATTAATTTAAACTAGAATCAAAGTTAGCGTTTGCATGTTTGTGATAGTAGGATCACGACTTTCGGGTTGTTCCCAGACTACGTCGAGCTTAGATATGTTTTTGACCGTTTAATGAGATTTATGATTTAATTGAATTGAACTTACTATAACACTCGATTGCATGATTCCTAAGGTATTGATTTCTTTCCTTTCATTTCAGCCTCCAAATTTCCTTTTCTAATATTTTCCATAATCAATTTTCTTTCCATAATTACTTTCTTTTCAAATATAAAAACCCCCTTTTTTTTGGTTACCTAAAACAATTGAGGAAATTAAGATCTGTTTGCATAGACTTCATGTGATCGACTCCGGCCGCTATTGCTACAAATTAGCTTTAGAGGTTGTGGACTATAAATTTATTTGACACGACCTTCGAAAAATCATCCATCAAATTGGCGCCATTGCTGGGGAGTCTTCAGCAAATTTTTCTTTCCTTTTTTGTTTTCATTTGACTTTTCTACTTTTTCTTCTTCAGTTTATGAAAACTCATTCATCACAGGATAGAGAATTTCTGTTTTGTCCTGACATTACGAGAGAAGAACGTAGACTACGAAGGGAGGCAAAAAGAGAAGAAGTCAATGAACCACCAGAAGATATGGCTGAGCAAACATTGAAACAACTTGCGACCTCTGATTTTAACCAACAACCACTTTGCATCACTTATCCCGAGACCGAAGGTGCATTTGAATTAAAATTTGGACTAATTCATCTTTTGCCTATTTTCAGGGGATGTGCAGGGGAGGACCCACGCAAGCACTTGAAAGAGTTTTACATCGTTTGCACGGGAATGAAGCCAAACGGTGTAACCAACGAACAAATAAGTTTACGTGCTTTCCCTTTTTTCTTTAAACAATATGGCAAAAGATTAGTTATATTTTCTTCCTAGTGGTTCCATAAATACTTGGGTTGAGATGAAAAAAATATTTTTAGAAAATTTTTTTCTAACTAGTTGGGTCGCCGATCTTCGTAAAGAAATCTATGGCATCACTCAGATCGCCGACAAAACTCTTTACGAATATTGGGAGCGTTTTAAAAGGTTATGTGCTAGCTTTCCTCACCATCAAATAGTCGATCAATTGCTAATACAATATTTCTATGAAGGGTTACTTCCTACAGATCGTGGCATGATCGATGCAGCTTGTGGAGGAGCATTGGTGAACAAAACTGCAGCAATCGCCCGAGCACTCATTTCATCCATGGTCGAAAATTCTCAACAGTTTAGAACACGAGTTCCCGGTCTATTACCAAAAGTGGCAGCTATAAATGAGTTAAATATTTTTTATTAAAAAATGTCTGAACTTACTAATCTAGTTAAATAACTTGTGACATAAAAAATTGCAAAAGAAAAAGCCTTTGGAGTTTGTTCGATCCAAGGTCACCCCACAGATTCCTTTCCACAGCTGCAAGAAGGTCAAACCTCAGAAGTAAATGCAATTTGAATATATGCAAATCAGAATGGCCAAGGTATGAGGTACGGTCCATATTCCAGCACTTACAATCCAAGATGAAGGGATCACCCTAACTTTAGCTATGGCCAAAATAACAACCAGAAGCAAAATTTTGGAGGCCAATCTTCCCAATCAGGTATGTCCCTAGAGGATATGGTTAAATCTTTAGCTGAATCTACTACTAAGTTTCAACAGGAGACTAAGGCTGGTATGCAAAATATGGGAAATCAAATCACGCAACGGGCCACTTCCATAAGTAGATTGGAGGCCCAATATGAGAAGTTGTCCGCCCAACCTGAGATGCCAAAAAAGGAAGGCCTTAATGCAATTACACTTAGGAGTGGAGCTACCTTGAAGCCACCTCCAATTCCTTCCAAAAATGTTGAGGAAAAGATTGATAAGGTAAGTTATGAATCCCCTGTTATTTTCGATTATACTGAGCCTGCTCCCTTCCCTTCTAGATTAATCTAGCATACTAAGAAAAAGGAGGAAGAGGACAAGGATGTAGTGGAAGTATTCAGAAAGGTTTCAGTAAAAATTCCACTCTTGGAGGCCATCCAGCAATTCAAAAGGTATGCTAAATTTTTGAAGAAGTGGTGTATCAAAAAGAAAACCTCCAACAACAAAAAGGTTAGTGAAAATCTTTACATGCTTGCTTTCAAACCTTTACCTGAAAAGTGCTTAGATCTAGGTATGTTTTCCTTATACCTTGCATAATAGGATATCACCATGTTAAACAGGCCATGCTAGATTAGGAGCTTCAATTAATGTTAGGCCTATGTATCTATATCATGAGTTATGGTAGTCTAATTTTCATGAGACTAGTGTTATCATTCAATAAGCTGATAGATCTCGCATTCCCCCATTGGGTATTTGTGAGAATGTCCTTGTTAAAGTAGATGAATTTTTCTTTCCTACTGATTTCTATATACTTGATTTGCCTACACCATGTAATTCTACTTCTGCTTCTATTATTTTGGGTCGCCCTTTTATGAAGACGACCAAGGTAAACATTGATGTTGATTCAGGAGTAGTTATGGTAGGATTTAAAGGAAAGACATTGACATTTAGGGTAGTTGGCAATAACCCTACTTCCTCTATTGATCTTAGCACTATTAAATCTTCATTTATTTCTGACCATATTGATTATGTTTCTTTTGATGATGAGTTCTTCGAGAATTTCGCACCATTGGACTACCATGATGAAGCCACAAGTCCAGGATGATTGGTTCAAATTGAAGGATTGGAATTCCGTAATTCCGTAAAGCGGAAGAGTGATTGGGACCGATTCGTAATTAATTTTGTTTAATCTAAAATACCAATACATTGGCAATAATATTAGAACTATTCTAAATATATATTAAGGCTAAGCATACAAAAATATTAGATCTAAATCTAATTTATAAAGTAACAAATTACTTACTCTCGTTGACGACTCAGATTAAATTCACCAACTGCTTGTGAATTAATCACGAACTAGTGCGAACACCACCACTATGGCTACACCGGTATGACTCTGAGACTTCTAGAGGCTGGAGACTTGTGGGAGCCTTTGGGAGAATTCTCTAAGAGTTGGAGAATGAATGGGATACCTTTCACCCCACCCCAGGGGTCCTATATATAGTAAAGGCCAAGACCTTTTTCCTAATAGGAAAAGGGAGACCTTTTCCTAATAGGAAAAAGTCTCTAATTTTAATAAATAATTAATTAATTCCATAATTAATTAATTTCCCAATTAAATGTCATATATTTAATCTTAGGGATTTTATTAAAATTAAAATTAATATGAATCCAATTCATATTAAATTTATTTGAACTCTTTCAAATATTTTCTTTCCAAATAGGAAAAGGTCTCTAATTTTAATAAATAATTAATTAATTCCATAATTAATTAATTTACCCAATTAAATATCATATATTTAATCTTAGGGATTTTATTAAAATTAAAATTAATATGAATCCAATTCATATTAAATTTATCTGAACTCTTTCAAATACTTTCTCTCAAGAATTAATTTTTTTTTAAATTAATTCAAAAATTATATTATAAAGTTTCATAAACTTTATATTATAATGCATCAATATACATTATACGATTCCCCAAATAAATTGAACACTTTTAAATTTACAATTTATACTTAATTGCCTCAAGTCTCTTTATTAGCTACCAGTGGGACCTAATGGACCTACAGATCAGAAGCTCCAACGATACGAGACCAATTGGCCAAACTCATTGACCAAGTTTAGTCAACATTCGTTAACTGTGGGTCACTCCACTAAAGACCCACAGCTGCACTCTTCTCACTATAGAATATTTCTGTGTCCACGGATATCGACCAAGCAGTAAGTCAATCCTTCATGTGTGTTCGTAACACAAGCTGGGTCAAATTACAGTTTTACCCCTGGGTTACCTCTGGTTCCTTAAGTACCACTGATTCCTCTAATGAACAAGTTGTTTAGGGTCCAACCACTAAACAGGAGTTCCTCTCAGGCTAGGAGAGGATGGCGCGCCTTTGTTCAAGCCCTAGAATCAGCCCTTAAGGGAACACACATCTACTTACCCCAATAGGGGAAGGAGTGAATTCCATCTTGTACTGTTATGTTCCCAGCCCCCATTCGGTCTTGCCCCTGAAATGGTAGGCTTATTTAGTCGGCGAACTGGCCACTCTCACCCATACAAATCTAAGGACAGTCCCTCCTGAAAGGGGTTCATAACAGACTCAGGATTGAGATTGAGTTACCTAGGTCATCCTATTGAAATAGAAACCTAAACTAGTTAACGGCGTTACATCTAGTGGTTACTATTTCGCGGTCCGATCTTATGCAAACTCATTGCATAGGATACCCCCACCCGCATGTCTCCTACATGGATGCTTTGGATCATTGCATCTGTATTGAATACAAGGTGGGCCGTATCACATAGTGTCACCAGGATAAGGTACCCAGCCTTATCCCTATACTATAGACCATTTAGGTTGTTACTTGGACACTGATCCCCGTATGTCCCCACATACTAGTCCAAGTTTCATTTAAACAACCTTGGATCTTAGTTTATTGGATTTAGGGTTTATTAATGAAAACTCGATTATTCAATAACCAAATTACTGAATTACTCAAATAACACTTTATTGAGATCGATTAATTTGTTTCATTTACTATCTACGAGTTTTAGGGCATAAAACCCAACAACTCCCACTTGAACTAAAACTCTAGTGGGCAATGTACATCAACAATCAAAATTGAATGAATAATCATTGAAGTAGGAATAGTAGTTTGTATTAATACTGTATAATACATGAAAAGTACAAATACAGATAAATACAATAAACTAGGGCATTTACAATACCCATTACACTTCTCCCAATTGCCCTAGATTATTCTATGTACATATCTCGCAGACCTAGACCCTCTAGATGACCCTCGAACACTTTAGCCGTGAGAGCCTTCGTAAATGGATCAGCAATATTGTGCTCAGAGGCTACCTTCGTGACGATCACGTCCCCTCGTTGCACGATCTCTCTGATGAGATGATATTTGCGCTCTATGTGCTTGCCTCTTTTATGATTGCGAGGTTCTTTAGAATTTGCCACTGCACCACTATTATCACAGTAAAGGGTGATTGGCAAGTTCATATTTGGAACAACTTCCAAATCCATCAAGAACTTCCGTAGCCATACAGCCTCCTTAGCTGCTTCACAAGCAGCGACATATTCGGCCTCCATGGTGGAGTCTGCAATGCATCCTTGCTTGATGCTACGCCAGACTACAGCTCCCCCGTTGAGGGTAAATACTGACCCTGATGTGGATTTCCTAGTATCCTTATCAGTCTGAAAGTCAGAGTCTGTGTATCCTGTAAGGATCAAATCCTTAGAGCCATACACAAGCTGATAGCCCCTCGTTCTCCGAAGATACTTGAGGATGTTTTTAACTGCAGTCCAGTGGTCTAACCCTAGATTGGACTGGTACCTGCTGACTATCCCAACTGCATAGCAAATGTCAGGCCTAGTACACAACATGGCGTACATAAGACTGCCCACAACTGAAGCATAAGGGATGTGTCTCATAACCTCAATTTCTTGAGGTGTCTTAGGACACTGTTCCTTAGAGAAATGAACTCCATGCCTAAAGGGTAGTAAACCCCTCTTGGAATTATGCATCTTATATCTAGACAACATCTTGTCTATATATGATGCTTGAGACAGGACTAACGTTCTGTTCTTACGATTCCTGATAATTTGAATCCCTAGAACATACTGAGCTTCACCCAAATCTTTCATTTGGAACTCAGTCGATAGCCATTTTTTAATGTCAGCTAGATATTCTACATCATTTCCAATGAGAAGAATATCATCTACATACAACACCAGAAAAGCTACTGAACTGTTGATGAGCCTTGTGATAATCCTTTTGTAAACACAAGGCTCATCAACGTTCTGGTCAAAGCCATAAGATTTGACAGCAGTGTCAAACTTTATATTCCAAGATCTGGAAGCTTGCTTCAACCCATAAATGGATCATCTAAGCTTGCAAACTTTTTGCTCTTGACCTTGAGCAACGAACCCCTCTGGTTGAGACATAAAGATGTTCTCATCAAGATTGTCATTCAGAAAGGCAGTCTTGACGTCCATTTGCCAAATCTCATAATCATAAAAGGTGGCAATGGACAAGAGAATTCTTATCGACTTTAACATGGCAACTGGGGAGAAGGTTTCCTCATAGTCCACCCCCTCCTTTTGGGTATAACCCTTTGCCACAAGGAGAGCTTTGAAAGTCTGTACTTTCCCAGCTGCGTCTCGTTTTCTCTTGTAGATCCATTTGCACCCTATGGGTTTAACCCCTTCAGGTAGGTCTACAAGATCCCAGACTTGATTGAAGTACATAGACTCCATCTCTAGGTCCATAGCTTTGACCCACTGGTCATGGTCCACATCATTCATTGCCTGTCTAAAGGTCAATGGATCCTCAACCCCATCATCAGGTATGACAGTTGGAGTTTCTGCTAAACCCAGATAGCGTTCAGGTTGAATAACAACCCTCCCACTACGTCGAGGCATTCTCAACTCTTGAGAAGGATGGGCTTGACCAGATGTACTGGGCTCATCAATAACTCTTGTTGAAGGTCTAGCCTCTGAACTGGGCTCATCAACAACTCTTGTTGAAGGTCCAGCCTCATCAACAACTCTTGTTGATTTATTTGTAGCTTTACCAGAAAGTTCACTTAACACAATTTTACTGCGTGGTATGTGTTCTTTAACGTGGTCTTCTTCCAAGAAAGTAGCATTTGTCGATACAAACACTTTATTTTCTTTTGGATCAAAGAAGTATCCACCTCTTGTTTCTTTTGGGTAGCCTACGAATAGGCATAATTTTGAACGTGAATCCAATTTCTTTGGGTTTGCTACTAACACATGTGCAGGGCAGCCCCAAATTCTGAAATGACGTAAACTAGCTTTACGCCCTTTCCAAAGCTCAAATGGTGTTTCAGAAACACTTTTTGAGGGAACAACATTCAAAATATAAACTGCAGTCTCTACTGCATAACCCCAAAAAGAACTAGGCAACTGAGCATAGCTCATAATAGATCGAACCATGTCTAACAAGGTTCTGTTTCTCTTTTCAGATACACCATTCTGTTGAGGTGTACCTGGTGCTGAGAGTTGGGACGATATTCCATGTTCTATCAAATCGTTTTGGAATTTTAAGTCCAAATACTCTCCATCTCGATCAGATCGAAGTGTTTTAATGGTCTTACCTAACAAGTTCTCAACTTCAGTCCTGTACTTCTTGAACTTTTCAAGGGCTTCAGACTTATGACTCATTAGGTATAAATAACCATACCTTGAATAATCATCTATGAAAGAGATAAAATATTCATACCCTCCTCGAGCTCTTACATTCATTGGACCACAGAGATCCGTATGTACGAGTTCTAAGGGCTCCTTGGCACGATAACCTTTTCCAGTAAAGGGTCGTTTGGTCATCTTACCTTCGAGACATGACTCACATGGAGGTAAAGTACCATCTTCTAACTGGCTTAGAAGTCCGTTCTTAACCAATCTCCCAATTGTTGGGAGTGCGGGAGTGCGCCCAAAGTCCCACATCGGCTAGATAAGGGGATGATCATGGGTATATAAGGGAGGACTAGTATCTCCATTAGTATGAGGCCTTTTGGGGTGAACCAAAAGCAAAGCCATGAGGGCTTATGCCCAAAGTGGACAATATCATACCATTGTGGAGATATGTGTAGTGTCCCGTAGTCCCTTGCAAGTGGTATCAGAGCCATGCCCCAAGACGGTAGCCATGTCGGGTGGAATCCTCGGGTGCCGAACAAAGAAGTTGTGAGCCTTAGTAGTCATGGTGGAGATCCGTGGTTGGGCTCTGTTGGGCAGGCGGGTATACTCCAGAGAAGAGGAGTCGTCCTGGATAAGAGCAAGAACTCTCGGTAAAGCGGTGAAGCCTAGAGAGTTGGACGGATAGATGACTATTTGAGGGGAGGCTCGGTGGTACTTTGTTCGAGGGGAGGATTGTTGGGAGTGCGGGAGTGCGCCCAAAGTCCCACATCGGCTAGATAAGGGGATGATCATGGGTATATAAGGGAGGACTAGTATCTCCATTGGTATGAGGCCTTTTGGGGTGAACCAAAAGCAAAGCCATGAGGGCTTATGCCCAAAGTGGACAATATCATACCATTGGATTCATATTAATTTTAATTTTAATAAAATTCCTAAGATTAAATATATGATATTTAATTAGGTAATTAATTAATTATGGAATTCATTAATTATTTATTAATATTAGATATTGTTCAGATAATAGATTTGAACTTATTCCTAGACCTTTTCCTAATAGGAAAAGGTCTTGGCCTTTACCTATATATAGGACCCTTGGGGTGGGGTGAAAGGCATCCCATTATCTCTCCTTCTCTCAGAGATCTCTCCCAAAAGACTCCCACAAGTCTCCTGCTTCAGTCTTAGAGATATACCTGTGTAGCCGAATGGTGGTGTTCTTCGTTGTTGCAAAGCAATCAAGAATCATTCTTGATTTTCAGAGACATCAACGGAGGTATGTTTCTCACCGCTTAACTTTTTGCCAATGTATTGGTATTTTGCGAAATAAAATTAAATACGAACGGTCCAATTGCTTCCGCTGTAACGGAATTGGGAATTCCAATCCTTCAATTGGTATCAGAGCCGATCGTAATCTTAATTTTTTGTTTTACAAAATTTGCATTGGTTGATTGGTGGGATTAAATTATGCATTTGATGTATGAATTTTGCTAGTAGATGGTTAGGGTTTTTGGCATTAGAATTTGTAATTTTTCATTGATTTGATCATGTAAGGGCCCGTTGTTTTGGGCGATTTGTTGCAAATTTAAGTCTGTAATCCGTGTCTTTGATATTGTATCAATTGGAGAAGTATTTCGGAGCAATTTGCTGAAGTTTGAGGCAAAAGTCGAAGGAAATCGAGCATGTACAGCGGCTGAAATCGTATTTTCTGGAAAATCGCGAAGAAAAAAAAAAGAAAAAGGAAAACGGACGAAACATGTTCGTCTGGGTTCGAACGCGTGCAGCGTCGGTGGCTACGCGAGACTTCGAGGGCGTCGGTTCGAGCTTGTGCGTGAACGGCTGGAGTAAAAACTAATAACAACTGCGTCAGATTGGAATCGAAACCAGGATGCGTCCTGGTGGTTGGGGCGTGCGTCTATTATCCTTGAAGGTCACGGGTTCGATTATGATGTTTGGCGTATTTTTTAAAACTTTTTCCGTGCGGTTTGGTTAGTCAATTTCGGTCCGGATGGAGTAAATGGCGCGTGGTTCAACCCGGTTCATGAAGAATTTGACCGAGTTTGACCGGTTCAACGTGGTTCAAGCGTTTGGTGATCGGTTCGGGCAATAGTTGACCTGGTTCATGCGGTTTAAGCGTGGTTCAGCATGGTCTGGGTGTTTTTAAGGCGGTTTAGGGAGATTTGGGCCGGTTCAAGCACTTTTGAGGCTGGTTTTGCACGGTTCAGTTTGGTTCATCCAGTTTTCTTGCCAGTTCGAAGGGTTTGGATGCGGTTCGAGACTGTTTTGAGCTGGTTCACGGCAGGATAGGGCTGTAATAGATTAATTGATGTAATTTTTCTATTGTTTTGAGTCTTAGGATACCAAAACCCGTCTACTTAGCTATTTAAATGCTTTATGGATGTCATTTAGATTTAAAATCCCACCTTAGGTTATAAAGCATGCTCATGCATTTTATATATATTATAATTAGTTATAATGTATGGATTGAAATGCATGGTTTATTTTCATGAGTTTTTAATATATAGTTGAGTTATATTAAAATCATGAAAAAGGATAAGCATGATGCATACAATTACCTAGTTAAATATAAATAGTTATATTTAATTGTTTGCAACATGCTACTTTGATTTACCATTTTGGCAATAATTTAATTGTTATTTTATTAATAATGGAAATCAAAGTTGTATTGAGCATGGAACATCCATAGTTTAATATAATTGTTATATTAATTTCATGCAATGCAAAGGCTATATATATATAGTTTTATTATATTAACTTGAATATGATTGTTAATTATTTTTAAAACTATAGTATGCATGATTATAGGGCTAATCATTAAAATTTTGAATAGTTTAAAATTGATGATTAGAAACCGTCAACCTATAATAAAGATTGCATGCAAACATAGGATCATAGGTAAATGAATTAATTTTAAATTGTTTAAAATTAATTAGACCTAAGATCGCGTTAATTCTAATAGGATTAGAATTAAGTCTTGCTTAGTTTTTTTTAAAAATAGTTTTAACCTACTAAGTAGGACAAACATTACTATGATTATAAGGGAACTCCACTGGTAAAGTTCTGTCTAAGGTTGGGGTACTTAAGTTGACGGTTTACGGAACACCTCCTACCTGGGAACTGACCCGGAATACCAGAGTTGAATTAATCATGGTTAAATGTTAGCATGAAATGTCACTAGGTTTATTAAAAGAGTTTAATACACCTAGATCTTTAGAGTAAAGACTTTACATTACTATGGTTAAAAGGGAACTCTCCCGATTACGTTCTGTCTAAGGCTGAAGGTATTTAAGCTGACGGTTTACGGAACACCTGCTACCTGGGAACAAACCCGGAACCTGAGTTGAAATGACCATAGTCATGTTAGCATACGGTGTTGCTAGGTTTGTTAAAAGAGTTTAATTCACCTAGAACATTACAATTCTCATTATAATAGTTATAATAGGATTAGACTTAGATAAATTGAATTAGCCGGATTTATCTAGGTTAATAAAGCCTAAAATGTACGGTAGGTCACTTTAGTGGGAGGTAAATTTTTACTCCTATGTCCCTATATTTACAACGTGAGATCCATGCTCGGCTTCGTGTCGTTTTAGCGCGACCTCCCTTCGGAAAGTGTTTGCATGAGTCAATAACAAGGTGAATGGGGAAAGTGCCCATAGTAAGTGGGAGCGGGACACGTGTCAACGTATCCCTCGGTCTCCACCCATAGGTCACACCGTGAGAGTCTTATGATCCGCCTGCGTGTTGTCCTGGAGCAACCATCCCTTCGGAGGGTCTGATCATAAGATTCGTAACACCGTGAACTCCTGGAAAGGATAGGGTCACTTAGGCTAATTACCAACAGTTGTCTTTCCCTTCGGTAGCATGTTGGTGCGTGCCTCTGGGATCTGAAAGTGGGAGGGTTACACTTACGAGGATGAGTTAAGTATGTTAACAAATCCTTGACCAAATAACGGTGGCTAATGCCTATAGGAATATGAGTTATTCCGGAATTAGAATTAGCTGAGAAGTGTCTCATTTCAAAGGAGGAGTAGCTGATCACCCTTCGGTGGTTGTTGCTCTAAACCTCTGAAACATCGTTGCAAAACTAAATCAATAGTCGTAGGGTTCTATGATTGCTTGTTTTTTTCTAAACTAATTGGATTGTATGCAATTGTTTGTATTGCTCTTGTAATGGGTTAGTGCGATAAATAATCAAGTAATTTGTTATTTCAGCAATTGAATGATTAAATATGTGCATAGTCTTACGCCTATAGCAGTGATTATACAAACAAACTTAAACGATTAATTTGTGGCGAATATTTTAAGATTAGTCTTAACAGAGAAATGTTCTCATGCCCCAAATGTTTAATTCATTAAGAAGTGTTATTAATGAATGCGACATTGAGCCTTGCTCAGCCAAAGAAGACTTGTCCAAAGACAGTAAATTCGATTTACTAATCTTGGAAGCGTAATCTGTGAAGAATGGTGATTCTACCCGAATACTTGATTCATAGTCACAAATCACGTTTGTTCTTCTTATTGAAAGGAATTAATTTCTGGCAACAGCTTGATGCTATTGAGATAACTCTCAAAGTTTTGAACTAGAGAGGTTATCTTGGCTGTAGTAATGGGGAACGTTAAGTTATTTTTTCCAGTGGGAGCAAATACATATTATTAGATAATGTGTATATAATTCCTAAGATCAAAAGAAATTTGATTTCTGTATCTTATTGGCTGGAACAATGTTACTCTTTACCTTTCCTTGCTAACGCAGTTCATTTCAAGAAAGGGAGTTAACTTTTGTTCAGCTGAATTTAGAACTAATCAAGAGTAAGGCAGTCATAAACACTACGTTGCCTGAGGCTGCTACTACTCAAAGAAATGAAAGGCAAAAGATTTCTCCTAAAGGAAATACCTTCCTTTGGTTCTTAAGGTGTTAGGCTAGTTTTGATCTCAATATGATTGGGAGCTTAGTCTAGAGTATACTTCTAAGTTAGTTAGAAGAACACTCTCTAATACCAATTAAGTCATGCCTTATGGGCAATATGACTAATAGATCTTTTACTGGAAAAGAGCTAAAAGAGCCAAAGAGCCCTTAGAGCTTGTACATTTGGATCCTTGTGGTCTAATTTGTTAAAGCAGTGGGAGGGCATGAATAATTCATCTATATTATAGATAATTATTCAATGTATGTGTATCTCAACCTAATGCAACTTAAGTCTAAAGCTCTTGAGAAATTCAAAGTGGTTTGAGACTGAAGTTGGAAACTTGTTAGGTGAGATGATAAAAACACTTCGATCTGATCGAGGTGTAGAGTAGATGAGACTTGAGATTCCAAGATTATTTGATAGAACATGGAATTACATCTCAATTACCCCTGAAGCACCTTAAGGAAACGGTGTATCAGATAGGAGAAATAGAACCCTATTGGATACGATTCGATTCATTATGAGCTATGCTCATTTGCCTGACTCGTTTTGGGGTCATGCAGTGCTGACTGCAGCACATATTTTGAACAACGTTCCATCAAAAGTGTTTTTGAAACATCTTTTGGATTATGGATAAGACGTAAAAGTAGTTTACGTTATTTTTTGGGAGTTCAACACACGTGCTTGTGACTAACCCAAAAATAAATTGGAACACTGTTCAACAGTATAGCTATTCGTAGGTTACCCCATGAAAACGAAAGATGTGGATACTTCTTCAATCCGCAAGGGAATAAAGAATTTGTACCGACAAATGCCACATTCTCAGAAGAATACCGCATAAGAAATAATAAGCCACAAAGTAAGGTCGTTTTAAGTAAATTAACTGATGAAGCTACAAAAATATCAACAAGAGTTGTTGATCAATCAACAAGGGTTGTTGATGATGCTGGACCTTTAACAAGAGTTGTTGATAAGGTCAATACAACTGGTTAGTTACATCTATCTCAAGAGTTGAGAGTGCCTCAATATAGTGGGAGGATTGTTCTACAATCTGACCATTACATGGGCTTAATTGAAGCCCAGATCGTCATACCTGATGATGATTTAAAGGATTCATTGTCTTAGAGCAAGGCGATGAATGATATTAATAAGAACCAATTGGATTAAAGTGATGGACCTGGAATTGAAATATGCGATTATTTCAATTCCATCTAGAATCTTGTAGATCTATCTAATGGGGTAACACCTATGGATTACAAATGAATCTACAAGAAGAAACGAGATATAATCTTATGGTTAGACTTATGGCAAAAGGGTTATACCCAGAGACATGGGACTGCAAGAAATTCTTATCTCCTGTCGTCATGTTGAAGTCTGTTAGAACTCTTGCCCATTTAGAATGGATGTCAAGACTACCCTTTTGAATGGTAATCTTGAGAAGAGTATCTACATGTCTCAAGCAGAATGGTTCATTTAGCAAGATCAGAAGCAAAAGGGGTTTGCAAGCTTAAGTGATCCATTCATGGATTGACCTAAGCAATTCGATCTTGGAATATAAGATTTGATACTGAGATCAAATCTTTTGGCTTTGATCAAGAACATTGATGAATCTTGTCTTTACAAGAAGATCGTCAATAGTTCAGTAGCTTTATTAGTGTTGTATGTGATTGATATCCTAATCATTGGGAATGATGTAGGTTATCTTACTGACTAGTAAAATAAGCTAGCAGCTCATTTCCAAATGAAAATTTGGGAGAAGCTAAAGTTTGTTCTTTGGATCCAAATCGTTAGGAACCGTAAGAACAAAAAGCTAGCCTTGTCTCAAGTGTCTTATATCTACGAGATGTTAGTTAGATATAAGATGCAGAAGTCCAAGGAGGGTTCACTACCTTTCAGGTGTGGAATTCATTTTGTCTAAGAAACTGTTTCCTAAGACACCTCAAGAAGTTGAGAACATGAGACGAATGCCCTATGCAATAGGGATTGTCAGTAAGTATCAATTTAATCCAAGATTTGATCACTGGAAAACCGTTAAGAATATCCTCAAGTATCTAAGGAGAAAGAGGAACTATATGCTCGTGTATGAGATTAAGGATTTGATCCTTACAGGATACACTGACATGGATTTTAAGACTGATAAGGATATCTGTCTGACATAAAAGAATGGCTAGCGGCCCTATTCCAAATGAAAGATTTAGGAGAGGCTAAATATGTTCTTGGAATCCAAATAATCCGGGATCGGAAGAACAAAACGCTAGCCCTGTCTCAAGCAACGTATATTGACAAAATGTTGTCCCGATATTCGATGCAGAACTCCAAGAAGGGCTTATTGCCTTTCAGGCATGGGGTTCACTTGTCTAAGGAATAGTGTCCTAAGACACCTCAAGAGATTGAGGATATGAGACAGATTCCCTACGCCTCTGCTGTGGGCAGCTTAATGTATGTAATGCTTTGCACGAGGCCTGACATCTGTTATGCTGTAGGGATAGTCAGCACATATCAATCAGTATCCATGGTCAAACTTTACAAAGGAGCTATAGTGTGGCATAATTACAGTCTTGACCATATAGGCCGAAAATATAGCTGCTTGTGAAGCAGCGATAGAGACTGTAAGGCTTAGAAAGTTCTTGACTGATTTGGAATGCGTTCCAAATGTGAACTTGCCTATCAAACTTTATAGTGATACAGTGGTGTTGTGTCAAATTCATAAGAACTTTGCAGCCCAAGACAAGCAAGCACATTGAATTAAATTGAAATATTCACGAAGGCTCTCTCGGCTAAAGGGTATGAGGGTCATCTAGAAGGTCTAGGTCTACGAGTTATGTGCAAAGATGAAATCTAGGGCAAGTGGGAGAAATGTAATGAGTACAATGATACCATTATGTAATGGGTATAATGATGCCCTAGTTTATTGTATTTGTACATTGTATATGTTTTGTACATGTATTTATACACCCACTGCTGAATAGATTGTTGTACATCCCACTAAACTAGAGTTTTAGTTCAAGTGGGAGTTTGTTGGGTTTTATGCCCTAAAACTCGTAGATAGTGAATGTAAACAAATTTTATACTTGTGTTCAATAAAGTGTTATTTAGTTTCTGCAATAAAATGTTATTGTTTAATATTGCACTATTTGACCCAAATCCAATAAACTAAGATCCAAGGTTGTTTGTATGTAACTTGAACTAGTATGTAGGGACATACGAGGATCGATGTTCAAGTAACAACATAAAAGGTCTATAGTATAGGGATAAGGTTGGGTACCTTATCCTGGTGACACTATGGATACGACCCACTTTGTATTATGATACAAACGCAATGATCCAATGCGTTCATGTGTTTTTCGAGTTGGGGTATCCTATGCAATGAGTTTGCATAAGACCGGACCGCGAAATAGTTAACCACTAACTGTAAGACCGTTAGTTGGCTCTATTTCTATTTCACTAGGATGACCTAGACAACTCAGTCTCAATCCTGAGTGGATTATGGACTCTTGTTCACGAGGGGTTGTCCTTTGATTTGTATGGGTGAGAGTGGCCAGCACGCTGACTCAATAAGCCTACCATTTTGGGGACAATACCGAGTGGGGAGCTGGGAACATAATCACACAAGATGGAATTCACTCCTTCCCGACTCTAGGGTAAGTAGAGGTGTGTTTCCTTAAGTGGTGTCTCCGGGACTTGAACAATGGGCCCAACCCTCTCTATGGCACAAGAGGGACTTCTGTTTGTTGGTTGGACCTCAAACAGGTTGTTCATTAAAGGAGCACTGGGAACTTAAGGATAAAGATGTAAACCAGGGGTAAAACGGTAATTTGACCCAGCTGGGATACGAACACACGTGAATGACTGACTTGTAGTATTGGTCGATATCCGTGGACACAGAAATATTCTGCAGTGAGAAGAGTGCAACTGTGGGTCTTTAGTGGAGTGACCCACAGTTAACGAAGGAGACTAACTTGGTTAATGAGTTTAAGCCGATTAGTCTCGTATCGTTGGAGCTTCTGATCTGTAGGTCCATTAGGTCCCACTGGTAGCTCGTAAAGAGACTTGAAACAATTAAATATAAATTGAAAATGTTCAATTTATCTGGGGAATCGAATAATGTATATTGATGCATTATAATATAAAGTTTATGAAACTTTATAATATAATTTTTGAATTAAGTTCAAAAATTAATTCTTGAGAGAAAATATTTGAAAGAGTTCAAATAAATTTTAATATGAATTGGATTCATATTAATTTTAATTTTAATAAAATTCCTAAGATTAAATATATGATATTTAATTAGGTAATTAATTAATTATGGAATTAATTAATTATTTATTAAAATTAGATATTGTTCAGATAATAGATTTAAACTTATTCCTAGACCTTTTCCTAATAGGAAAAGGTCTTGGCCTTTACCTATATATAGGACCCCTGGGGTGGGGTGAAAGGCATCCCATTATCTCTCCTTCTCTCAGAGATCTCTCCCAAAAGACTCCCACAAGTCTCTTGCTTCAGTCTTAGAGATATACCGGTGTAGCCGAATGGTGGTGTTCTTCGTTGTTGCAAAGCAATCAAGAATCATTCTTGATTTTCAGAGACATCAACGGAGGTATGTTTCTCACCGCTTAACTTTTTGCCAATGTATTGGTATTTTGCGAAATAAAATTAAATACGAACGGTCCAATTGCTTCCGCTGTAACGGAATTGGGAATTCCAATCCTTCACCAATCCTATTGAGATTTATGTGGCCAAGTCTCAAGTGCCAAAGATAGGTACTTTGAGAAACTTTTTGCCTTTTTGGTTGAGTCTCAGCTATTTTAAACATTTCATTGTTCAAAATAGCCCTAGACTCTATTGGTCTTAAGACATACAAATTGTTCTCCATTTTTGCAGATCATATATCAGCACCCCTTTTAGTAATGAAAGTTTCATTCACAGAAAAGGACACTGAATACCCTTGTTCTAGCAAACAAGAAATAGAAATCAAATTTCTTTTTATTCTGGGAACTATATATACGTTATCTAATAACATATAGCGTTCCCTGGAGAAGAACACTTTAATATCTCCCACTGCTTTAGCTGAAATGAGCTCCCCAGTCCCAACTCTGAGAGTCATTTCCCCAGCATCCAACTGTTGCCAGGAGATCATTCCCTCAAAGGAAGAGCATACGTGATGAGTGGCACCTGAATCTAGGATCCAGGCTGTGTCATCATTTTCCACTATACACGTTTCAATGATCAATAAATCAAATTTATTTTCATTGAGATGTGCTAAGCAGTCTATGTCATATTCATCATGAACAATTTCGGATAAATTAGACATATGGGCTTGAGGAACGTCCTCAGTTAAGACCAATTCCACGCATTTAGTGTTTAAGTTCATTTTCTTAGTTGTATAAGAACTACCAGTTTTGTAGTTGGCGTTATTCGAGGCATATAAAGAACGTTTCATTGCTGAGAACAAACAAACTAACTTAATAAGTATTGTTACATTAACCCATTACACAAAATAATATTATTATTTTAATCCAATCAATTTAGCAAAAGTAATGATCAACCCATAGAATAAACATTCATTTTGCAACGATACTTCAGAGGTTTAGAACAACAGCTACCGTAGGGTAGTCAGCTACTCCTCCTCTGAATTGAGACAATCTCAGCTAATCCCTATTCCCGGAATAACTCATATTCCAATAGTTCTTAGCTACCGTTTTTTCGGTCAGGAAATTATTAACACCTTAACAATTTCCCGTAAGTGTGACCCTCCATTTTTCAGATTTCAGAGGTCGGCCCCAACAATGCTACCGTAGAGAAAGTCAAAGTTGGAAATGGACTTAAGAAACCCTATCCATTTCTGGAGTTTGCGTTGTTCCGACTCCCATGATCAAGCCCTCCGTAGGGTGATCGCTCCCAGGGCGACTCGCAGGCAGATCATTGGGATCTCACAGTGCAACCTAATGGAGGAGACCGTAGGATACGTTGACACGTTCCTGCTCCCACTTACTATAAAATACTCCCTCATTCACCTTGATATTGATTCATGCAAACACCATCCGTAGGGGGTCACTCCCAGGGTGACTCGAGGCCAAGCATGAACCTCACATTGTGAACTTTTGAGGACGTGAGAGCAAAACTTGATTTATGAAAATATTGTTTTGATATATTTCCTCCCACTAAGTATTTTTATAATTATAGGGTTTATTACTTAGGTAAATTCCGGCTAAGTGAATCTATCTAAGTCTATGCCTGTATATAACTTTTATATATATAGGTCTTTTCTCTAATGTCTAGGTGGATTAAACACATTTAATTACCTAGAGACATTGCATGCTAATATAACTATGGTTAATTCAACTCAAGTTCCGGCTCAGTTCCCAAGTAGCAGGTGTTCCGTAAACCGTCATCTTAAGTACCTCCAGCCTTAGACAGAACTTTACCGGTAGAGTTCCCTTATAACCAATAGTTATGATAAATCTTTACTCTAAAGATCTAGGTGAATTAAACTCTTTTAATTGACCTAGTGATATTTGCATGCTAACATAACTATGGTTAATTCAACTCAAGTTCCGAGTCAGTTCCCAGGTAGCAGGTGTTCCGTAAACCGTCATCTTAAGTACCTCCAGCCTTAGACAGAACTTCATCGGGAGAGTTCCCTTATAAGCATAGTAAAGAAAACTCTTTACTCTAAAGATCTAGGTGAATTAAACTCTTTTAATAAACCTAGTGATATTGCATGCTAACATTTAACTATGATTAATTCAACTCCGGTATTCCGGGTTAGTTCCCAGGTAGGAGGTGTTCCGTAAACCGTCATCTTAAGTACCCCCAGCCTTAGACGGAACTTAACCGGTGGAGTTCCCTTATAATCATAGTAATGTTTTTCCTACTTAGTCAATTAAAACTATTTTTAATTCTAAGTAAGAAAATAATTCTAATCCTATTAGAATTATAATGAGCTTAGGTCTAATTAATTTTAAACATTTTAAAATTAATTCATTTTAACCTAAGGTCCCATGTTTGCATGCAACTCTTTGTTATAGGTTGACGGTTTCTAATCAATTTTATAACTTATTATAAAATTTTAATGATTAGCCCTATAACATGCTTCTATGGTGTTGGAAAAATAACAATCATATTCTAATTATTCAACACCATATTATTATGACGCCGATAATGATAATATAACGATTATATTAATCTAAAGTGGTGTCATGCTTCATGCAATTTCAATTTCATTTAATTAATATCGATTATATTAATTAAACATCCATGAAATTAAATTACATGAAATTTGACATTAATATAATATAACTCTTATATTAATCTAATTAATGTCATACTCAATGCTATTCCATTTTCATTTAATTAATATAACATTTTATATTAAATCATACATGAAAACAAGCATTGATTTATATTTATTATTTTCATTCATAATATAACTAATTATATTAATTCTCATGAAAATAATGCTAAGCATGCATGCTACATTAATAAAATATAACAATTATATTTATCTAATTAATGTCATGCATCATGCTTTTCCAATTTCATATATTTAATATAACAATTATACTAAATAACTCATGAAATATAAATTCATGCATAATTATCATATATTATAACATTTATAACATAAATATGCATGAAACATGCTTAACCTATGGTGGGAATTTAAGCTATATGACATCCATAAAGCAAATAAATAGCAATTGAACCGGTTAATTTTGGCCCCTAGGATAAAATAAAGCATAAATTACAATAATTATAGCTAAATTCTATCCTAAAAGTCCTTCTGCAGCTCCAAATACTGGTCTAGACCGTCCGAACCGACCCGAACCACTTCGAACCAGCTACGAAAACCACGAACCGAGCCAAATTCCAGCTGAACCGGACAAAATCGGTCCCAACCCAGCCAGTCCGCGTGAACCGGAACGCCCAACCGCCTTGAACTGTCCTGTTGCGAATCCTTAACGCGTGCTGTAATCGTGACAGCGTCGCGATTTCTCCGATTTTTATCTCATAAAAAACCTATTCTAGACCCGGACTTACATAGGACTCGATTTTATATAAAATACCCGAAACACCGGGCCCTTACATGATCAAATCACATAAAAACAGTAAAATCTATGGCCATAAAATTAACCTAAACAGTTCAATGCAAACCATACATACATTATGCATTAATCAATCCCACCAATAGCCAATGTAAATTTTAGAGAAACAAAATTAGATCTACAATCGGCTCTGATACCAATTGAAGGATTGGAATTCCGTAATTCCGTAAAGCGGAAGCGTGATTGGGACCGATTCGTAATTAATTTTGTTTAATCTAAAATACCAATACATTGGCAATAATATTAGAACTATTCTAAATATATATTAAGGCTAAGCATACAAAAATATTAGATCTAAATCTAATTTATAAAGTAACAAATTACTTACTCTCGTTGACGACTCAGATTAAATTCACCAACTGCTTGTGAATTAATCACGAACTAGTGTGAACACCACCACTATGGCTACACCGGTATGACTCTGAGACTTCTAGAGGCTGGAGACTTGTGGGAGCCTTTGGGAGAATTCTCTGAGAGTAGGAGAATGAATGGGATACCTTTCACCCCACCCCAGGGGTCCAATATATAGTAAAGGCCAAGACCTTTTTTCTAATAGGAAAAGGGAGACCTTTTCCTAATAGGAAAAAGTCTCTAATTTTAATAAATAATTAATTAATTCCATAATTAATTAATTTCCCAATTAAATATCATATATTTAATCTTAGGAATTTTATTAAAATTAAAATTAATATGAATCCAATTCATATTAAATTTATTTGAACTCTTTCAAATATTTTCTTTCCTAATAGGAAAAGGTCTCTAATTTTAATAAATAAATAATTAATTCGATAATTAATTAATTTACCCAATTAAATATCATATATTTAATCTTAGGGATTTTATTAAAATTAAAATTAATATGAATCCAATTCATATTAAATTTATTTGAACTCTTTCAAATACTTTCTCTCAAGAATTAATTTTTTTTTAAATTAATTCAAAAATTATATTATAAAGTTTCATAAACTTTATATTATAATGCATCAATATACATTATACGATTCCCCAAATAAATTGAACACTTTCAATTTACAATTTATACTTAATTGCCTCAAGTCTCTTTACGAGCTACCAGTGGCACCTAATGGACCTACAGATCAGAAGCTCCAACGATACGAGACCAATAACCAAATTACTGAATTACTCAAATAACACTTTGTTGAGATCGATTAATTTGTTTCATTTACTATCTACGAGTTTTAGGGCATAAAACCCAACACAAATCTCGTCGAGCATAACGACGTTAAAAATATTGCGCTTATGGGAGCCGACCCAATTAGTTCTATCCTTTTCCTTTCATTTTTGTAGTTTGTTTCTTTTTTGTTTCCTTAGTTGCTTTTCTTTATTGTTTCCCTAAACTCAAGGCCTTACAATTTTGCCAGTCGTGGAAGTCTCCATCCTTGCAGACCCAATGCTTAAACAGGGGAGGTTTTCTGTTCCCTTTTCATTTGTCCTTTACGTTGCATGTGTAGTTTACATTGAGGACATTGTATTGTTTAGGTTGGGGGTGGAAATATATGCACGTTTAATGATTGCTATATGCTTTATTGGATTGAGGTCATGCACCTGAGAATTGGACTTATTATTTTAAACAATTTTAAAATTTTGAGCTTTAAATTTAAGATTGTATGCCTTGCTTTAGGATTGATCATGAGATTTCTAGGATGAGAAAAGCATGAGTATATATTTTTCCTATAGTTGAATTGCATGTATTCTAGCATCTTTAGAATCTTCATTAAAATTTTTTGAAATTTTTCTTGTCTAAATTGAGCATGAGTCCTTCCTAGCGTAGTTTTTGTTGATTTTAGATGGGTGTATAGGATTCAGATTTTCGTTGTCACCTCGATAGAATAGGTAGCATGTTTAGAGGAAATTTTTTCAAAATAGCTTGTTTCATGCTTTGGGGAGTGAGAAAAAGAATATTTGCCTTGTGAGCTTCAAAAGAAAATTCATTTACTTTGTTAAGAAAAGCAATATGAGAAAAAGAAAATATGAGCTGGTAATGTATTGCTTGCTTGGGGTAAAAAGAGCTACCCCTACCGTGATTAGTTAGGCCATCCAAGGGCTAAACTCGAGAAATGTGGCCTTGCAATAGATGTGTGAAAGCTAGTGCCCCTTAAAAATCATATATATGCAAGCTTAGGGCCCTTTAGTTGAGAAAAAAAGAAAGAAAGAATTCAAGGCCCCTTTTGCATTCTTAACAAGTTAATTTGTTCCTTTCCTTTAATACATTATGCCTTGTCCAGTGTAGGGGGAAGATTGAGTGGGAATTTTATAAATCCTTCTCAAACTTTTCAAAACATCTCTAGGGAAGACTTAACTCACATTTATGTTTGAGAAAGAATTTAAATAATTTTAATTTGTCTCCAATTATGCTAGTTTTGCATTTAATTCTCTTGGTTAAAATGTTGATCATGCTTATCTTTGAGAAGTTGAGTAAACAATATTGCATTGCACTACAATCTCATTTATCATAATCTTACCTTGCTCGAGAACTAGCAAGGTTTAGGTTTGGGGTATTTTGATAGGTCTAATTTGTTATACATTTAGAATCTCCCAATTTGCATATGTTTGTTGAATTCCTTGTGAAAAAGCTTTAAAATGAGTATAATATGTGTATAGGTCCTTACCGGAGCTTTAGAGGCAATTCGAGGCTTAAACGAGCAAAATCGGAGCGTAAAAAGACCATATTGCCCTTGGAGCCTTTGCTAGCGTCGAGACTCCCTGAGATCAGCGTTGAAACGCCCTGCAAATGAAGAGAATTGGAGCCCAAACCCGAGGCTTAGCGTCGAGACGCTGAAAGACACTTGGCAGATTCCAACGACTATTTTCCTTAAGGGAAAAAATACCTTTTTGGTCCCTGAGTTTTGAGGGATAGGTGCGTTTGGTTCCTAAGTTTTCAACATAGACCTTTTTAGTCCCTCAGTTTTGAGAAATAGGTTTAAAAAGTCCCTCATACTATTTTTATTAATTCTTTCAATTTTTTATATAAAATTAATATTTTCTTATTAATTTCTAATATTGAATGATTTAAAGAAAAGAAAAAAACTCACTCTCTACCCCAGTGTCTCTCCTCTCTCTTATCTCTTCTCCCCTCCCTCATTCCATTTTCTTCGCGTTTTCACCCTTCTCGCCCCTATTTCTTCTTCCTCTCCAGTCTCCCATCCTCCCTCTTAATATGCAGCAGCACGACAGTTCCAAGGAAAAATCAATTGATCAACCATTCTTCCTTCATCACTTCATTTGTTTTCTCTTGTTGAAATTTGATTTGCAATTTCTTGTTATGTTGGAAGCATGTTATATGGCCAGTAGGATGTGAACTTAATCTATCAAATCATGTTTGTCATATAGGTATAGCAACAAAATATAGGAGCAATTGGATAATCATTCTCTTTTTAGTTTTAGTTTTTGAAAATTAAGTTAATAATAATATCTACTTCTTCCTTTCTTTAATCCTGTTGGGTTTTATGCCCTAAAACTCGTAGATAGTAAATGAAGCAAATTAATCGATCTCAATAAAGCGTTATTTGAGTAATTCAGTAATTTGGTTATTGAATAATTGAGTTTGCATTAATAAACCCTAAATCCAATAAACTAAGATCCAAGGTTGTTTAAATGAAACTTGAACTAGTATGTGGGGTCATACGGGGATCGGTGTTCAAGTAACAACCTAAAAGGTCTATAGTATAGGGATAAGGCCGGGTACCTTATCCTAGTGACACTATTTGATACGACCCACCTTGTATTCGACACAGATGCAATGATCCAAAGCATCCATGTAGGAGACATGCGGGTGGGGGTATCCTATGCAATGAGTTTGCATAAGACCGGACCGCGAAATAGTAACCACTAGATGTAACGTCGTTAACTAGTTTAGGTTTCTATTTCAATAGATGACCTAGGTAACTCAATCTCAATCCTGAGTCTGTTATGAACCCCTTTTAGGAGAGATTGTCCTTAGATTTGTATGGGTGAGAGTGGCCAGTTCGCCGACTCAATAATCCTACCATTTCAGGGGCAAAACCGAATGGGGGATGGGAACATAACAGTACAAGATGGAATTCACTCATTCCCCTATTGGGGTAAGTAGATGTGTGTTCCCTTAAGGGCTGATTCCGGGGCTAGAACAAAGGCGCGTCATCCTCTCCTGACCCGAGAGGAACTCCTGTTTAGTGGTTGGACCCTAAACAACTTGTTCATGAGAGGAATCAGTGGCACTTAAGGAACCAGAGGTAACCCAGGGGTAAAACGGTAATTTGACCCAGCTGGTGTTACGAACACACGTGAAGGATTGACTTACTGCTTGGTCGATATCCGTGGACACAGAAATGTTCTACAGTGAGAAGAGTGCAGCTGTGGGTCTTTAGTGGAGTGGCCCACAGTTAACGAATGTTGACTAAACTTGGTTAATGAGTTTGGCCAATTAGTCTCGTATCGTTGGAGCTTCTGATCTGTAGGTCCATTAGGTCCCACTGGTAGCTCGTAAAGAGACTTGAGGCAATTAAGTATAAATTGTAAATTTAAAGTGTTCAATTTATTTGGAGAATCATATAATGTATATTGATGCATTATAATATAAAGTTTATGAAACTTTATAATATAATTTTTGAATTAATTTCAAAAATTAATTCTTGAGAGAAAATATTTGAAAGAGTTCAAATAAATTTAATACGAATTGGATTCATATTAATTTTAATTTTAATAAAATCCCTAAGATTAAATATATGATATTTAATTGGGTAAATTAATTAATTATTTATTAAAATTAGAGACCTTTTCCTATTAGGAAAAAAAATATTTGAAAGAGTTCAAATAAATTGAATATGAATTGGATTCATATTAATTTTAATTTTAATAAAATCCCTAAGATTAAATATATGATATTTAATTAGGGAAATTAATTAATTATGGAATTAATTAATTATTTATTAAAATTAGAGACCTTTTCCTATTAGGAAAAAAGTCTTGGCCTTTACCTATAAATAGGGTCTTTGGGGTGGGGTGAAAGGCATCCCATTCATTCTCCTACTCTCAGAGAATTCCCCTAAAGGCTCCCTCTAGACTCCCACAAGTCTCTTGCCTCTAGAAGTCTCAGAGTCATACTGGTGTAGCCATAGTGGTGGTGTTCGCAGTAGTTCGTGATTATTTCTCAAGTAGTTGGTGAATTTAATCTGAGTCGTCAACGAGAGTAAGTAATTTGTTACTTTATAAATTAGATTTAAATCTAATATTTTTGTATGTTTAGCCTTAATATATATTTAGAATAGTTCTAATATTATTGCCAATGTATTGGTATTTTAGATTAAACAAAATTAATTACGAATCGGTCCCAATCACGCTTCCGCTTTACGGAATTACGGAATTCCAATCCTTCAATTGGTATCAGAGCCGATCGTAGATCTAATTTTGTTTCTCTAAAATTTGCATTGGCTATTGGTGGGATTGATTAATGCATAATGTATGTATGGTTTGCATTGAACTGTTTAGGTTAATTTTATGGCCATAGATTGTACTGTTTTTATGTGATTTGATCATGTAAGGGCCCGATGTTTCGGGTATTTAATGTAAAATCGAGTCCTATGTAAGTCCGAGTCTAGAATAGGTTTTTATGAGATAAAAATCGAAGAAATCGCGACGCTGTCACGATTACAGCACGCTTTAGGGATTCGCAACAGGACGATTCAAGGCGGTTGGGCGGTCTGGTTCACGCGGTCTGGCTGGGCTGGGACCGATTTGGTCTGGTTCAGCTGGAATTTGGCTCGGTTCGTGGTTTTCGTAGCTGGTTCGAAGTGGTTCGGGTCGGTTCGGGCGGTCTAGACCAGTGTTTGGAGCTGCCGAAGGACTTTTATAATAGAATTTAGCTATAATTATTGTAATTTATGCTTTATTTTATCCTAGGGGCCAAAATTAACCGGTTCAATTGCTATTTATTTGTTTTATGGATATCATATAACTTAAATTCCCACCATAGGTTAAGCATGTTTTCATGCATATTTATGTTATAATTGTTATAATGTATGGTAATTATGCATGAATTTATTTGTTTGAGTTATTTAGTATAATTGTTATATTAAATATATGAAATCGGTGAAGCATGATGCATGACATTAATTTAACTAAATATAATTGTTATATTTAATTAATGTAGCATGCATGCTTAGGATTATTTTCATGAGAATTAATATAATTAGTTATATTATGAATGAAAATAATAAATATAAATCAATGCTTGTTTTCATGTATGATTTAATATAAAATGTTATATTAATTAAATGAAAATGGAATAGCATTGAGCACAACATTAATTAGATTAATATAAGAGTTATATTATATCAATATCAAAATTTCATGTAATTTAATTCTGTGGATGTTTTATTAATATAATCGATATTAATTAAATGAAATTGAAATTGCATGAAGCATGACCCCACTTTAGATTAATATTATCGTCATATTATCGTTGTCGGCGTCAAAATAATATGGTGTTTAATAATTAGAATATGATTGTTATTTTTCCAACACCATAGAAGCATGTTATAGGGCTAATCATTAAAATTTTATAATAAGTTATAAAATTGATTAGAAACCGTGAACTTATAACAAAGAGTTTCATGCAAACATAGGACCTTAGGTTAAAATGAATTAATTTTAAAATGTTTAAAATTAATTAGACCTAAGCTCATTATAATTCTAATATGATTAGAATTATTTTCTTACTTAGAATTAAAAATAGTTTTAATTGACTAAGTAGGAAAAACATTACTATGATTATAAGGGAACTCCACCGGTTAAGTTCTGTCTAAGGCTGGGGGTACTTAAGATGACGATTTACGGAATACCTCCTACCTGGGAATTAACTCAGAATATCGGAGTTGAATTAATCATAGTTAAATGTTAGCATGCAATGTCACTAGGTTTATTAAAAGTGTTTAATTCACCTAGATCTTTAGAGTAAAGAGTTTACATTACTATGGTTATAAGGGAACTCTCCCGATGAAGTTCTGTCTAAGGCTGGAGGTACTTAAGATGACGGTTTACGGAACACCTGCTACCTGGGAACTGAGTCAACTTGAGTTGAATTAACCATAGTTATGTTAGCACACAATGTCACTAGGTAAATTAAAAGAGTTTAATTCACCTAGATCTTTAGAGTAAAGATTTATCATAACTATTGGTTATAAGGGAACTCTCCCTATGAAGTTCTGTCTAAGGCTTTAGGTACTGAAGATGACGGTTTACGGAACACCTGCTACCTGGGAACTGAGTCGGAACTTGAGTTGAATTAACAATAGTTATATTAGCATGCAATGTCTCTAGGTAATTAAAAGTGTTTAATCCACCTAGACATTAGAGAAAAGACCTATATATATAAAAGTTATATACATGCATAGACTTAGATCGATTCACTTAGCTGGAATTTACCTAAGTAATAGACCCTATAATTATAAAAATACTTAGCGGGAGGAAATATATCAAAACAAGATTTTCATAAATCAAGTTTTGCTCTCACATCCTCAAAAGTTCACAACGTGAGGTTCATGCTTGGCCTCGAGTCACCCTGGGAGTGACCCCCTACGGATGGTGTTTGCATGGATTAATGTCAAGGTGAATGAGGGAGTATTTTATAGTAAGTGGGAGCAGGACACGTGTCAACGTATCCTACAGTCTCCTCCATTAGGTTGCACCGTGAGATCCACATGATATGCCTGCGAGTCGCCCTAGGAGCGATCACCCTACGGAGGGCTTGATCATGGGAGTCGGAACAAACACAAACTCCAGAAATGAATAGGGTTTCTTAGGTCCATTTCCAACTTTGACTTTCCCTACGGTAGCATTGTTGGGGTCGACCTCTTAAATCTGGAAAATGGAGGGTCACACTTACGGGAAATTGTTAAGGTGTTAATAATTTCCTAACCGAAAAAATGGTAGCTAAGAACTATTGGAATATGAGTTATTCCGAGAATAGGGATTGGTTGAGATTGTCTCAATTCAGAGGAGGAGTAGCTGACTACCCTACGATAGTTGTTGTTTTAAACCTCTGAAGTATCGTTGCAAAAATAATGTTTATTCTATGGGTCGATCATTATTTTTGCTAAATTGATTGGATTAAAATAATAATATTATTTTTGTGTAATGGGTTAATGCAACAATACTTATTAAGTTAATTTGTTTGTTCTCAGCAATGAAACGTTCTTTGTATGCCTCGAATAACGCCAACTACAAAACTAGTATTTCTAATACAACTAAGAAAATGAACTTAAACATTAATTGTGTGGAATTGGTCTTAACTGAGGACGGTCCTCAAGCCCACATGTCTAATTCATCTGATATTGTTCATGATGAATATGACATAGACTGCTTAGCACATCTCAATGAAAATAAATTTGATTTATTGGTCATTGAAACGTGTATAGTGGAAAATGATGATACGACCTGGATCCTTGATTCAGGTGCCACTCATCACGTATGCTCTTCCTTTGAGGGAATGAGCTCCTGGCAACAGTTGGATGCTGGGGAAATGACTCTTAGAGTTGGGACTTGGGAACTCATTTCAGCTAAAGCAGTGGGAGATATTAAAATGTTCTTCTCCAGGGAACACTATATGATACTCAACCTGAACGCTATCTGGGTTTAGCAAAAACTCCAGCTGTCATATCTGATGATGGAATCGAGGATCCATTGACTTTTAGACAGGTAATGAATGATGTGGACCATGACCAGTGGGTCAAAGCTATGGACCTAGAGATGGAGTCTATGTACTTCAATCAAGTCTGGGATCTTGTAGACCTACATGAAGGGGTTAAACCCATAGGGTGCAAATGGATCTACAAGAGAAAACGAGACGTAGCTGGGAAAGTGTAGACTTTCAAAGCTCGACTGGTGGCAAAGGGTTATACCCAAATGGAGGGGGTGGACTATGAGGAAACCTTCTCCCCAGTTGCCATGTTAAAGTTAATAAGGATTCTCTTGTCCATTGCCACATTTTATGATTATGAGATTTGGCAAATGGACGTCAAGACTGCTTTTCTGAATGGCAATCTTGATGAGAACATCTTTATGTCTCAACCAGAGGGGTCCATTGCTCAAGATCAGGAGCAAAAAGTTTGCAAGCTTAGACGATCCATTTATGGGTTGAAGCAAGCTTCCAGATCTTGGAATATAAGGTTTGACGTTGCTGTCAAATCTTATGGCTTTGACCAGAACGTTGATGAACCTTGTGTTTACAAAAGGATTATCAATAGTTCAGTAGCTTTTCTAGTGTTGTATGTAGATGATATTTTACTCATTGGGAATGATGTAGAATATCTAGCTGACATTAAAAAATGGCTATCGACTGAGTTCCAAATGAAAGATTTGGGTGAAGCTCAGTATGTTCTAGGGATTCAAATTATCAACAATCGTAAGAACAGAACGTTAGCCCTCTCTCAAGCATCATATATAGACATGATGTTGTCTAGATATAAGATGCAGAATTCCAAGAGGGGTTTACTACCCTTCAGGCATGGAGTTCATCTATTTAAGGAACAGTGTCCTAAGACACCTCAAGAAATTGAGGATATGAGACGGATCCCTTATGCTTCAACTGTGGGCAGTCTTATGTACGTCATGTTGTGTACTAGGCCTGACATTTGCTATGCAGTTGGGATAGTCAGCAGGTACCAGTCCAATCCAGGGTTAGACCACTGGACTGTAGTTAAAAACATCCTCAAGTATCTTCGGAGAACGAGGGACTATCAACTTGTGTATGGCTCTAAGGATTTGATCCTTACAGGATACACATACTCTAACTTTCAGACTGATTAGGATTCTAGGACATCCACATCAGGGTCAGTATTTACCCTCAACGGGGGAGCTGTAGTCTGGCGTAGCATCAAGCAAGGATTCATTGCAGACTCCACCATGGAGGCCGAATATGTCGTTGTTTGTGAAGCAGCTAAGGAGGCTGTATGGCTACAGAAGTTCTTGATGGATTTGGAAGTTGTTCCAAATATGAACTTGCCAATCACCCTTTACTGTGATAATAGTGGTGCAGTGGCTGATTGGTGTGTCAGTATGTTCAGAAATATAGTCGTTGATAGTAATCAATCCAAGTATAAATTGACAAAATCAAGTAGTACCTGGTAAGGTCGATTCCACAGGGAAGGGATATTCACAAAGTCTTTGACAATATTTACTGATCTAAACTCAAAAACGTATGATATTATTTAAAAGAATAAACAAAAGATTTGGTATATTTGAAAAGTAAATACTTGTATAAAACAACACATGCGACGAGAGTGAAAGGAAAATTTATAAGGAGAATAAAATCAAGGTTGTTGCGGTCGCAACCTCATGCTTTTACAAGAACTTTGTAGCGCATACTTTGAGTACTTGATCCATTAATGCCTAAGTGAGAAAAATTCATAAGTTTCCCTTCTGGTACTCCTTATGCGTTTAGCACAAAACTATCAATTGGTTATTTGGCTAGTTTATGGGTGAGGCTTAGTTCTCTAAAAACTTACAAGGGACTGTGTTAGTCACAACACAATCAAAGCTCATGCATGCACTATCTTTTAGCGGTAGTATTTCTGTGCTACAAAGACTACATGTCATGCGCTAACTTGTTCTACTTAGAGATCTCTGCATGCATTACCTGTCAGGGATTTAGCATACTGCTACCACATCTGGCTGGCCAAGCGGGAGTTAGTAATGAAAAGATTATAGCAACTAAGTAGAAGGCAAATAATGTTTCATTTATCTCAAAATATGTGCTTACAAAATATACTTATCACCGCATGAGGTGCTTGCGCTAAGCCTTGAAGAAGAATTTAGCTTATGCGAGCCAAACAAGACATTATGAAATAGAACATTACAAACGCAAGCTTCTCCTAATCACAGTTCTCTGTGATCTCTTTCTTTCTCCTTTGTTCTTATTTTCTTTTCTCCTCAATCCAATGCCCCTTTCTTGGAGTATGGGGCTTCTATTTATAGGCGAGGGAAGGAGACTTCTCCAAGTTATTAGCAACTTGGGTTAATCATCATTAGACAACTTGCTCACTTTTCAGCCCTTTTTCCATCCACTTGCGATAGTTGCAAAAGTTGTGTCAGCGCTGTCTTGTCATCATCTTATCTGTCTCTTGATCATCTTGGAATGTGTGCCTTCGCTGAGAAGGAACTAAAACAAACAACTGAATTAGTTTGCGTTAGCGCCCTATATTTTATAATTTCTCACTGCATACATGAATATAGCTCGCCGCATAAAATTATCACATTTTTCTTTCTTCATGCGCTGAAGTAACGCATCTTTGTTTCTTTTGGCCTTGTTTTAATCTAAGTTTAAAGGACAAATAACTTGCTTTTTGCAAGTTCTCAAACCCCCAAACTTAAATTATTGTTTGTCCTCAAGCAATGCCTATTATCAACTCTACGATAGTTACTCAGCTCTTTAGTGCTTGCGATCTTAGCATCCTCTGTTCTCTTTTTCTTGCGCGTCTTATTAAACCAGGTTAATTTTTGCCAAATTTCCTTCATTGCTTAAAGAAAGCTCCTTGCGCTTAGATTCTTCCTTACGTTAACTCAGCCAATCTTCTCCTGTATGTCCTGAGCGCATGTATATATATATTATTATTATTATTTTTCTTCTCTCAATTTTTTTTGGAAGGCAAATAATTGTCAAAACCATAGACATCAAAACATATGCTTTCATTTTGGCTTACCCACATTTGTGATGAAAGGTATCCAACTTCGGGCATTACATTTTTTTACTGTCTTATACGCTCATGGGATGCGTTTGTCTTCGCGCAGTGGCAAACTATGGGTGTCATAAATGCCCCTGGCTACAAACATGCCACATACCTATAGGAACACATGTATTATTTATTTATGCGCTGACTCCCCCAAACTTAAATCGGACAATGCCCTCATTGTCCCCCAAATTTACACTTGAGTGCAGGGAACCATGGAGATCAAAGCTGAGTTGCGGCAAGGCGAAAATGCGAAGGAATTTTCCTTAAGGTCTGAGGAAATAAAAACAAAGGTTAAACTAATTTAAAAAAGGTGTTTAAGAAAATTGCGAAGGTCAGATGTGTGGATAGAAAACAAAGGAGCTAATGCAGAGAATTTGATAGATAAAGACATTATAGTAAGGCAGAGAGAAAATTTGCGATGAAAAAGAGCGATATATATTAATGTAATGCGATACAAAATTTATAAGACAAGGGTGCATACATTAAAGGGAACAAAAGAAAGTGAGAAAAGTAAGTGAGTGACTTCTATTCCTGTGGCGGTGGAGGTGAAGGTGCTCTTGGGCCCCTGGGCGCAGGTGGAGGCATGGTTCCGCGCATTTGAGATGGGCCTGCGCCTGGAGGTCTTTGTTGTTCAGCTGGCCGAGCGAATAAGTTGGTTGCTACTGGTAAGCGGGCAAAACCTTCAGTCCATCTCATTAGAAAAAGGAGCAAGGCATTTACTCGCTGCGACAGCTCGTCCTGTTGTGTGCGTAGCAACTCTTGTTGTTGGCATAATCGTTCTTGCTGCTATTGCAAGGGCTGAATGACCTCAAGGATTATCTGCCGCATCTGAGAAAACATCGGGGCTGCGTCTTCATTTATGGTTAGATCAGGCGCAGCCGGATGTGTGCTCGCACAAGCTGTGGCTTGCGATGTGGGGATTGGCGCAGGAACTTCTGTGTTGATGCGAGGAGAGTCTGGCGATGGTTCTTCAAAATGCGTCCCCTCCTACCGCAAGTCTTCGTTGTGTTGCGGAGGAGGTATGTTCTGGTCGATTTCTGGTGGCGGCAGCAGTGGTGGCGGCGGCGGTGGTGGCAGCAAGCTTTCTTGCAGTGGTGGCAAGGAGCCTTGAGGTTGAGCGCAGACAATGCTTTCCTACGCTGGAGGAGTAGTTTGAGGCGTCCTTGCCGCTAGGCGAGGGTTTCTACCTGCGGTTTGCTTGCGCCTTTTCTTCTTTTGTACTTCAGGTGCAGGCGTGGACTCGGTAGGTTGGGATGCGGGGGCTATGGGTTGCGAGCTACCTTGCAGACGTTTGTTGCGAGTGCTTGTGACACGCGCCCACCATTGCTCATCGAAGTCCTTCCGCATTGTTCGGATTTCTTCATCTGGTGCGGGCGGAAGATTTGACGCCCGACAAAGAGATGTGACAAGGCCAGGACAAAATTTTGTGCCTTTTGGTTTTGCTGTGGTCTGGCACAATGTTTCGACGAGGATGCGACCATGGTCAATTGGGGTCCCTTTCATGATGCAATAGACAAGGATGACCCTTTGCAGGCTTAGGGTGGCATCATGCGTGGTGGGCATGATGCGATTCTTCACCCAATGCATCCAGCAAGTTGCCTCAAAATCGAGTAGCTGCGACTTCAAGGTCCTCGCAGCTCCGTGCCCATCCCATTTAGTCCCAGGTCTGGCCACCGCAAGAAGGACTGCGCTCAGAAAGTCATCATCGAGGCAGTCGAGGAGCGCATTCCCTTCTGCGTTTGGGATGTCTCGCAGCTCATAGACGTTGTTGATGTGCGCGGAGGAGAATGTGACTGCTTGGCCTCGCACCAGGACTTCATGGATTTCCTCTTACCATTGCGCCCGGTAGAAGTCATGGACTAGCGCAGGGGCATAGCTGCGAGGGTTTTGGCAGACGTTTTCCCATTTGCACTGGGAGATCTGCTCAGTCATTGTTTGCGGTAAGGGGCAGCTGAATCCACGTTCTTCTTGAAATTTGCCCCAGTTGCTGCCCTCCTTTTCGTTGACTGCACCCACTTTGGCCTTGCCTTTGTCTTTGGTTGCGGGCTTTCCGTTTCTTGCTGGGGGCTGCCGCAGGCTTTTCAGAAGGCTCGCGAATGACTACCCCTGTGGACTGGATATTGCGGCGATGAGTGAGGGGAAACTCATCCTCCGAGTCAGAAATTTCAACTTCCATAGCTGCCGCAATTATTGCTAGGTTGGTTGCGGCGATTTCTGCGGCAATCGGGTCCTCCGCCTGCTTACTGGGGCCCTCTTATTCTTTCGCCGCACTTGCGTTTTCTTCTATTGCGGCCTTGCGCGCATTCTCTTCTGCGGCAGCCTTTTCTTGCGCTTCCCGCAGATGAATTGCTTCTCCTTCTTCTCCTAGTTCTCCCATTAAGGAGTTCCATGCGGCCACTTCCCGCTCAGAAAACCGCGGTGAAGTGGGTTGCATTGCGGTGGCTGGTGTTTGAGAAGTTTTTGTGGGGGAAATGGAGGAAGATGAAGGGTTGCTTGATGATGCGAGGGAAGCCGAGGAATCTGGAGGTGGAGAAAGAAGGGGCATCGAAGGGAATGGTGATGGAAATGGGGTTAGGTTTCGAGGGGTGGGAAGATTTTGTGCTGGCTGAAGGTTGACAGGTTGGATAACGAAGGTCGAGGTATCCAGAGGTGCAATGTCGAGCACCTCCGGAGGGTTGGTCGCGGACATGGGTGGTTGTTCGAGGTTGATAACCTCGTTTTCCTTGGTTTCCATGGGGTTTTGCTGTGGCTCCCCATCGTTTCGGTTCGTATTCTCCTCGCTAGACGAGGGACTTGTGCTTCTGAGAGGACCTTCAACCTCTGGTGAGGACGGTGAGGCGTCATCGGAGTAGCCACCAACTGAAAGGTTTTGGGAATCTGACATTGCAAGGGTTTGGTGAAGCTTAGAGAGAGAGAAACAAGGGTTTTGGGCTTTGGTAAGGATGAAGAAGATGAAGGAAATGGGGAAGAGAAAGAGAAACCGCATCCCTATTTTATAGCTAACGCAAGGCACTGCGTTTTTTGGTACTGGTGCCCTTTCGCATCCCACGTAGATCGGTTATCATGATTATCATGGGGGGATGTGAGCGGTTGCCTTGGTTATTGTGCAAAGACAGGGATTAGTGCTGTTCATTAAATGAAAACATGATTATGGCTGCGCCTCCAATGCGAGAGAGATACAGATGGATTGGGACATGCGATGGGATTTCCTTCTAAGGCTCTCTCGCAAAAAAAGCTACTAACACAATGATTCTATCAAAACACAACTAATGCGAGTCAATCATGAGATGTGATCTAGATTACTAAAATACTAACGCAATAAAATAAACATGCGGAAAGAAACAAATAATTACAACTTCTAACCTGTTGTGCTCTTACCTTACGCTAGGTCCTGACGCAACTGAGAGCACTTTTTGTCCTGGACTATTTTGTTTTGCTCCTTTAAGGCGGATCTTTCAGAAGAATAACCTCAACTACCTCGCCCAAGGTCCCTTCAATTTATGGCTTAATTCTTTGCCCGTTGACCTTGAAAATTCTATTTCCGTCAGTAGAATGGAGGTGCACTGCCCCATGTGGATATACTTTATGGATAGTAAATGGGCCCGACCATCTGGATTTTAGCTTACCTGGAAAGAGACGTAAGCGAGAATTAAATAACAATACTTTCATACTTTCTTTAAGATCCTTTTTGCATATTCTTCGATCATGCCATTGTTTCTGTTTTTCTTTACTGATCTTGGCATTTTCATATGCACATCTTCTGAATTCTTCCAATTTTGATAGCTGACGCAATCGTTCTTGTCCTGCCACTTCTAGATCAAAATTTAGATGTTTCATTGCCCAATGCGCCTTGTGCTCTAATTCCAAGGGTAAATGACATGCCTTGCCAAACACCAGCGCATATGGAGATGTTCCTATGGGTGTTTTGAAGGCTGGGCGGTATGCCCATAGTGCATCATCTAGGTGTTGCACCCAGTCTTTCCTGCTTGTGCTGACAACTTTCTCGAGAACTTTCTTAATTACCCTATTCGACACTTCGGCCTATCCATTGCTTTGTGTGTGATAAGCTGTTGCGATATGATGTTTAACATTGTATTTCTGCAACAACTTATTCATGACCTTATTTATGAAATGGGTCCCTTCATCACTAATCAGTCTGCGTGGCACACCAAACCTTGTAAAAATATTCTTTTTGAGAAATCTTGCTACGGTCGCCGCATCATTCTTAATGCAAGCGATTGCCTCCACCCATTTTGTGACGTAGTCAACTGTGAGGAAGATATATTGATATCCTTGCGACGATGGGAAAGGTTCCATGAAATCAATACCCCAAACATCAAACGACTCAATTTCTATTATATAGTTTTGTGGCATCTCGTTCCTTGCGCTGATATTGCCAGTGTGTTGGCACTTGTCGCAACTATCCACATATTTTTTTGCGTCCTGGAACAAAGTTGGCCACCAATAACCACTTTGTAATACTTTAGCCGCGGTGCGTTGACCTCCAAAGTGTCCCCCATATGGGGCTTCATGACAAGCTTCCAAAATTTTCATCGCATCCCTATGTCCAATGCATCTCCTAATGATCTGGTCAGGTCCCCTGCGATAAAGATAAGGGTCATCCCACAAAAAAAATTTTAATTCATGAAAGAATTTCTTACGGTGTTGCGCTGAGTATTCCTCAGGTAAGACCCCTGCGACAAGGTAGTTTGCGATGTCCGCAAACCAAGGTTCTTCATCTTTAATCATCAAAAGCTTTTCGTCAGGAAATTCTTCTACGATAGGGATTCTTGACGCATCTACCCTTTCAGGATTCTCCAATCGTGATAAATGATCTGCGACCAAATTTTCACTCCCTTTTTTGTCCTTGATCTCTAGGTCAAGTTCCTGCAGCAATAAGATCCACCTGATCAACCTAGGTTTCGCATCTTTTTTTGTGATCAGATATTTTATCGCCGCATGATCTGTGTAGACAATGACTTTGGAGCCAATTAAATAAGCACAAAATTTGTCAAATGCAAACACAACTGCTAATAATTCTTTCTCGGTTGTCGTGTAATTTGTTTGTGCTTCAATCAATGTTCTACTGGCATAATAAATGGGATGCAGAATCTTGTCCTTTTTCTGTGCCAGCACTGCTCCAACTGCCACGTCACTAGCAACGCACATCAAGACAAAAGGCTCCTTCCAATCGGGAGTTGCAAGAATGGGTGCACTCACTAGCGCAAGCTTCAAATCCTTGAATGCCTTAACGCATTCCTCTGAAAATTCAAATTTTCTATTTGCTTCCAGCAACGTGCATAGTGGCTTTGTAATATGCGAGAAGTTCCTGATGAATATGCGATAGAATCCTGTGTGTCCCAAGAAGCTTCAAATTCCCTTAACAGAAGTTGGTGGTGGCAATTTTTCAATAACATCAACTTTTGCCTTGTCGACTTCAATTCTTGAGGTTGATATGCGGTGGCCTAGGACGATGCCTTCTTCCACCATAAAATGGCATTTCTCCCAATTCAGCACTAGGTGAGTCTCTTCGCATCTTTCTAGCACTTGTTCTAGCTGCGTTAGACAGTCTGCAAAGGACTTCCCATAAACTGAGAAGTCGTCCATAAAAACTTCCACGGATTTTTCTAGTAGGTCTGAAAAGATAGCCATCATACATCTCTGGAATGTTCCTAGCGCATTACACAACCCAAAAGGCATCCTTCTGAACGCAAAGGTGTCATAAGGGCAAGTGAGTGTAGTCTTTTCTTGGTCTTCTGGCGCAATGGTAATTTGATTGTACCCAGAGTACCGATCAAGGAAACAATAATATGCTTATCCAGCAAGTCGATCCAGCATTTGATCAATGAATGGAAGGGGGAAGTGATCTTTCTTAGTAATTGCGTTCAACTTGCGATAATCCATGCATATGCGCCATCCTGTAGTGGTGCGAGATGGAATCAACTCATTGCTTGCGTTGGTTATCACTGTCATTCCGCCCTTCTTGGGCACGCATTGCACTGGGCTCACCCATCTGCTGTCTGCGATGGGATATATCACACCTGCGTCGAGCCACTTAATAATCTCTTTTCGCACGACTTCCATCATTGCAGGATTTAGCCTTCTTTGTCGTTCAATAAATTCATTGGATTCATCTAGCAACCGAATTTTATGCATACAGTATGAGGGGCTAATTCCCTTAATATCCGCTAGGCTCCATCCAATGGCTTTCTTATGCTTTGCGAGGACCTGCATTAAAAGGTGTTCTTGCGGTTGATCAAGCTTCGATGAAATGATGACTGGGAGTGATTCTTCTGCTCCTAAAAACCTGTACTTCAAATGCGTTGGGAGTGGTTTAAGTTCTAGCGTAGGGGGTTGCGCTATAGAAGGCAAGGTGGGGATTTTTTCTTTTAGCTTCAGCGCATGGATAATTTCTTCTTGTTGCGCTAGGATGCAATTTTCTTTCACCTGTTCTTCCTCGTTCTCTTTTCTCATGGAGCTGAACGCATTTGATTGTAGTATCTCTTGTGTGGAACAAACATCTATGCGAGCTACCATATCACATTCTTTGTTGTTGTCAGGGTATTTTAATGAAGAGAGAACATTAAAAACCACTTTCTGATCATTCATTCGCATTGTCAGTTCTCCTTTTTGCACGTCTATCAGTGTTTGTCCGGTGGCAAGGAATAGTCTTCCCAAGATAATGGGAACTTCTCTGTCAGCTTCATAATCTAGTATGATAAAATCTGCAGGAAAAATAAATATGTCAACTTTGACCAAAACGTCTTCGATTTTTCCTTCTGGGTGGACCACAGATCTGTCCGCCAATTGTAGTGTGACAGTAGTCGGTCTTGCTTCTCCGATCCCTAGGTGTTTGTAAATGGATAATGGCATTAAATTTATGCTTGCTCCTAGGTCGCATAATGCTCTGCCAACATCGATTCCTCCTATCGAACAAGGAATCGTGAAGCTTCCAAGATCTTTCAATTTGGGTGGAAGCTTGTTGGCAAGGATTGCGCTACACTCACTTGTCAGTGCAACAATCTCAAACTCTTTCCAAGGTCGTTTATTCATCAGAATGTCTTTTAAGAACTTTGCATAGCTAGGCATCTTCTCTAATGCCTCTACAAGTGGGACGTTGATGTGCAGCTCTTGCAAGACACTTAAAAATTTCTTAAACTGAGCTTCATCATTTTTCTTCCTTAATCTTTGCGGAAACGGTATTGCGGGCTTATATGCGTCAGGCTCCTTTTCTGCGTGAGCCTCCTTCTCTTTAGGTTCTTTTTCTTCAGTTACTTTTTCTTCTTGCCCCTGGTTGCTGTCTCATGCGGTTGCGTTATTGATCAAATTTTTCTGTGTTGGCGCAGGGTCATTTGCCTGCAACTGCTTTCCACTACGAAGAGTCACCGCATGGCAGTGCTCCTTCCCCTTTGGGTCTTCAGTATTGCTGGGCAACGCTCCCGCAGGTCTATTCTTTAGCTCCGACGCAAGTTGACCTACCTGCATTTCCAGACTGCGTAAGGATGCAGCTTGGCTTTGTACCACCACATCATTCTTTGCCATATACTCCTTCTGACTCGTCATAAATTCTTTCATCATGGTTTCCAACGCATTCGAGGAAGATGGTCTTTGATTTCCATTGTCTGTGTTGCGTTGAAACTGTCCCTGCGAGGATTGATCATTGTTAGAATTATATAATCTGGGCACAGGATTTACATTACCTTGTTGTGGTTGTTTATTTGCGCCACCATTCCATGAAAAGTTCGGGTGATTTCTCCATCCTGGATTATATGTGTTTGAAAATGGGTTATTGCGCACAGCTCCTTGCGGTCCAACGTAGAATCCCGCACCCAACTGCGTTGAGTTGCGCAATCAGAGGTGCTGTGCTGGCTGTGAGCGCATCCATCTTCGTGGTCAACGCATCAATCTTTGCGTTTACTGAGGTCATTAGATCAACTTCAAAACTTCCCGAGCTGGTTTTAATGGGTCGCCTTCTTCTATCTTCCGCAGTGCCCCACTCATAATTGTTGCGTGCAATCCGATCGAGAATTGCATGAGCTTCATCATACGTTTTTCTGAGTAGTGCACCATTTGCGGATGAGTCTACCAAGACTTGCGAGTTCTTGTTAAGTCCAACATAGAAGGTTTACAGTTGAATGCATAATTGTAATCCATGGTGCGGGCACCTTTGTAGTAAGCTCTTGAAACGTTCCCATGCCTCACTCAATGTTTCATATTCCATTTGCATGAAAGTCATTATTTCCTTCCGCAATCTAGAATTTGCGGTAGGCGGAAAGTATTTTTCTAGAAATTTCTCGGCCAGATCATTCCATGTTGCGATGGAATTTGCTGGCTGCTGATTGAGCCAAACTTTCGCCGCATCTCTTAATGAGTAAGGAAATAAGATTACCTACAATTGCTCATGCGTCACTCCTGGAATAATAAATTTATTACAAATATCCAAGAATGACTTGAGGTGAGAGTGTGGGTCTTCTGTTGGACTTCCTCCAAATTGTCCTGCAGCCGTCAGCATTTGAAACATTACACAATTTAATTCAAACCTTTCTGTTTCTAGAGTAGGTTGAACTATCCCTGGATTAAAATTACAATTTGCAGGGGCTGCATAGTCTCTAATCCCTCTGGCCCTATCATCGGCCATCTGAATGGGATTTAATGGCCTGTTTGGTTGTGTTGCCGTTTCTCCTGATTGTCTTTGAGCTCTGCGATTTCTTCTTCTTCTATGATATGTTCTGTCAATTTTAGGATGGACTTCGAAATCGATTTGTCGGGCGGCACGCATACAACCTTTGGTTACCTGGAGAAAAAGTACTCGATAGGGAACACAGTAAATAATATCAACGGAGTGTCAGATAAGAAATTTTTTTTTCTGCCCTTCCCGGCAACGGCGCCAAAAACTTGATTGGTGTGTCAGTATGTTCAGAAATATAGTCTTTGATAGTAATCAATCCAAGTATAAATTGACAAAATCAAGTAGTACCTGATAAGTCCAGGGTCGATTCCACAGGGAAGGGATATTCACAAAGTCTTTAACAATATTTACTGATCTAAACTCAAAAACGTATGATACTATTTAAAAGAATAAATAAAAGATTTGGTATATTTGAAAAGTAAATACTTGCATAAAACAACACATGAAACGAGAGTGAAAGGAAAATTTATAAGGAGAATAAAATCAAGGTTGTTGCGGTCGCAACCTCATGCGTTTACAAGAACTTTGTAGCGCATACTTTGAGTACTTGATCCATTAATGCCTAAGTGAGAAAAATTCATAAGTTTCCCTTTCGGTACTCCATATGCGTTTAGCACAAAACTATCAATTGGTTATTTGGCTAGTTTATGCCTGAGGCTTAGTTCTCTAACAACTTACAAGGGACTGCGTTAGTCACAATACAATCAAAGCTCATGCATGCACTATCTTTTAGCGGTAGTATTTCTGTGCTACCAAGACTACATGTCATGTGCTAACTTGTTCTACTTAGAGATGTCTGCATGCATTACTTGTCAGGGATTTAGCATACTGCTACCGCATCCGGCTGGCCAAGCGGGAGTTAGTAATGAAAAGATTATAGCAACTAAGTAGAAGGCAAATAATGTTTCATTTATCTCAAAATATGTGCTTACAAAATATACTTATCACCGCATGAGGTGCTTGCGCTAAGCCTTGAAGAAGAATTTAGCTCATGCGAGCAAAACAAGACATTATGAAATAGAACATTACAAACGCAAGCTGCTCCTAATCACAGTTCTCTGTGATCTCTTTCTTTCTCCTTCGTTCTTCTTTTCTTTTCTCCTCAATCTAATGCCCCTTTCTTGGAATATGGGGCTTCTATTTATAGGCGAGGGAAGGAGACTTCTCCAAGTTATTAGCATCTTGGGTTAATCATCATTAGACAACTTGCACACTTTTCAGCCCTTTTTCCATCCACTTGCGATAGTTGCAAAAGTTGTGTCAGCGATGTCTTGTCATCATCTTATCTATCTCTTGATCATCTTGGAATATGTGCCTGCCCTGAGAAGGAACTAAAACAAACAGCTGAATTAGTTTGCGTTAGCGCCCTATATTTTATAATTTCTCACCGCATACATGAATATAGCTTGCCGCATAAAATTATCACATTTTTCTTTCTTTATGCGTTGAAGTTACGCATCTTTGTTTCTTTTGGCCTTGTTTTAATCTAAGTTTAAAGGACAAATAACTTGCTTTTTGCAAGTTATCAGTGGCAAATTCTAAAGAACCTCGCAGTCACAAAAGAGGCAAGCACATAGAGCGCAAATATCATCCAATCAGAGAGATCGTGCAACCTCTGCGCACAATATTGCTTATCCATTTACGAAGGCTCTCACGGCTAAAGTGTTCGAGGGTCATCTAGAGGGTCTAGGTCTACGAGATATGTACATAGAATAATCTAAGGCAAGTGGGAGAAGTGTAATGGGTATTGTGAATGCCCTAGTTTATTGTATTTATCTGTATTTGTACTTTTCATGTATTATACAGTATTAATACAAACTACTATTCGTACTTCAATGATTATTCATTCAATTTTGATTCTTGATGTACATTGCCCACTAGAGTTTTAGTTCAAGTGGGAGTTGTTGGGTTTTATGCCCTAAAACTCGTAGATAGTACATGAAACAAATTAATCGACCTCAATAAAGCGTTATTTGAGTAATTTAGTAATTTGGTTATTGACTAATCAAGTTTGCATTAATAAACCCTAAATCCAATAAACTAAGATCCAAGGTTGTTTAAATGAAACTTGAACTAGTATGTGGGGACATACGGGGATCGGTGTTCAAGAAACAACCTAAAAGGTCTATAGTATAGGGATAAGGCTGGGTACCTTATCCTGGTGACACTATGTGATACGGCCTACCTTGTATTCGATACAGATGCAATGATCCAAAGCATCCATGTAGTAGACATGCGGGTGGGGGTATCCTATGCAATGAGTTTGCATAAGACCGAACCGCGAAATAGTAACCACTAGATGTAACGCCGTTAACTAGTTTAGGTTTCTATTTCAATAGGATGACCTAGGTAACTCAATCTCAATTCTGAGTCTGTTATGAACCCCTTTTAGGAGGGATTGTCCTTAGATTTGTATGGGTGAGAGTGGCCAGTTTGCCGACTCAATAATCCTACCATTTCAGGGGCAAGACCGAATGGGGGTTGGGAACATAACAGTACAAGATGGAATTCACTCATTCCCCTATTGGGGTAAGTAGATGTGTGTTCCCTTAAGGGCTGATTCCGAGGCTTGAACAAAGGCGCGTCGTCCTCTCCTGGCCCGAGAGGAACTCCTGTTTAGTAGTTGGACCCTAAACAACTTGTTCATTAGAGGAATCAGTGGCACTTAAGGAACCAGAGGTAACCCAGGGGTAAAACGGTAATCTGACCCAGCTGGTGTTACGAACACACGTGAAGGATTGACTTACTGCTTGGTCGATATTCGTGGACACAGAAATATTCTACAGTGAGAAGAGTGCAGCTGTGGGTCTTTAGTGGAGTGACCCACAGTTAACGAATGTTGACTAAATTTGGTTAATGAGTTTTGCCAATTAGTCTCGTATCGTTGAAGCTTCTGATCTGTAGGTCCATTAGGTCCCACTGGTAGCTCGTAAAGAGACTTGAGGCAATTAAGTATAAATTGTAAATTGAAAGTGTTCAATTTATTTGGGGAATCATATAATGTATATTGATGCATTATAATATAAAGTTTATGAAACTTTATAATATAATTTTCTAATTAATTTCAAAAATTAATTATTGAGAGAAAATATTTGAAAGAGTTCAAATAAATTTAATATGAATTGGATTCATATTAATTTTAATTTTAATAAAATCCCTAAGATTAAATATATGATATTTAATTGGATAAATTAATTAATTATGAAATTAATTAATTATTTATTAAAATTAGAGACATTTTCCTATTAGGAAAGAAAATATTTGAAAGAGTTCAAATAAATTTAATATGAATTCGATTCATATTAATTTTAATTTTATTTAAATCCCTAAGATTAAATATATGATATTTAATTAGGGAAATTAATTAATTATGAAATTAAAATTAGAGACCTTTTCCTATTAGGAAAAAGGTCTTGGCCTTTACCTATAAATAGGACCCCTGGGGTGGGGTGAAAGACATCCCATTCATTCTCCTACTCTCAGAGAGTTCCCCTAAAGGCTCCCTCTAGACTCCCACAAGTCTCCTGCCTCTAAAAGTTTCAAAGTCATACCGGTGTAGCCATAGTGGTGGTGTTCGCAGTAGTTCGCGATTATTTCACAAGTAGTTGGTGAATTTAATCTGAGTCGTCAACGAGAGTAAGTAATTTGTTACTTTATAAATTAGATTTAAATCTAATATTTTTGTATGTTTAGCCTTAATATATATTTAGAATAGTTCTAATATTATTGCCAATGTATTGGTATTTTAGATTAAACAAAAGTAATTACGAATCGGTCCCAATCACGCTTCCGCTTTATCGTGGGCCTGTCACCACTACTGTTGTTGCAGCATATTGAGAGAGAGAAGGTTAAAGGAAGCTGAAGATGGTGGGGAGAAGGGGGAAAAGATGAAGAAGAGGAAAAGAACATGGATGGAGGAGAGAGGAGAGAGGAGATAGGAGAGAGAGTGGGGTAGAGCGGGAGAGAAGTTTTTTTTTTAATTTTATATAAAAATTCAAAAAATTAATAAAAATAGTAGGAAGGACTTTTTAAACCTATTTTTCAAAACTCGGGGACTAAAAAGGTGCATTTTGAAAACATGGGGACCAAATGCACCTATCCCTCAAAACGCGGGGACCAAAAAGGTATTTTTCTCTTTCCTTAATTACATGGCACAGCTTCGCGACGCTGTGGACTAGCATCTCGACGCTCCCCAATTTTCCTTTTATGGATTTTTCCTTATTTTGCTCCACAAATTTTCCATGTTTGAGGTTCCCTTCAGCACCAAGATACCACGAGTTGAAGGCTAAGAAGTCCTATAAATAGAGAGCCTTGGTTTAGGTTTTAGAACCATCCCACACTACAATCTTGTAGACCATTTGATAACGGTCATTTATGCACGTTATTTAGCCTTAAAAACCGAGGTTATTGTTTACAAAGCAAGGACCTTGTGTTTAAAATCTTATTATTTCAAGTCATTTTAGCAAAAGTTGTAGAATCATGAGGAAAATCTTAGAAATATATAATTTAAGCATAAAGTGTTGACGGAAGAGATTGTCGCGGTCTCTTGTCAAATAAATTTATAATCCACGATTCCTAAAGCTAACTTGTAGCAATAGTGGTCGGGGTCGATCACAGGGAACAATCAATTTATTTCTAAATTCTTTTGTGTTTTTTTTGGTGTAACCAAAAAGGGGGGGTTTTATAGATAAAGATTAAGACGTAAAGTAAAGGCGGGAAAATAAATAAGGAAAATTAAATGCAAGGAAAGTAAAGGCGGGGTTAGTTGATCTTACCACGAGGATCACTGTAATCGGGGTTGAAATCGGTGTTATGTTTGATTAATTTCATTCACCGATTATCAATTGATTTTAATTAACTATCTAAGTCCGGCGTACTCCGACAACAAACCGAGAGCCATGATCCAACTATCACAAACATGCAAACGATAAGTTTGATTCTAATTTAAATTAATTAATTGGCCTATTAACTAATCTAAACCACATTGGGATCTAGCCGAATTAATTCACATGCAACGGGCAACAAACCACAATTACAATTGATTAAATCAATTAGTTGAAGGGACGCATGTGTAAAATCATAACGTTAGCCTATTTGCTACTTAGATTTAGCAAGTAAATTTAGACAGGACGCGGTCAAGGTTGTCAATCTTTCCTACCACAATCTAAACTTGTATGCAAAGAACTAAAATCACAAAGACAATTAACTAAGTAATGAAGAATGGAAATCTCATAAAATTGAATTAAACTTACAAACCGAGGTCTCGATTACAACGATCCGAGCTTAGTTGGCCATAGACAAGCACCTCCAAGCTCGAGGCTCGATCAACCGACCCATGGACTAAGAAAACTTAAAAGAACTCTAGAAAAGTAAAGAGAAAGGTGGCCACAAGATTGTAATGTGGGATGAATTGAGGGATGATGGGATGATTCTAAACCTACACCAAAGGCCTCTATTTATAGAGTTTCTTGGCCTTCAATTCGTGGTACAATGGTGTTGAATTGGGTCTTCAAATAAGGAAAAATTCTGGCCAAATTTGGAAAATTACAATTCTGGAAAACTGCCTAGCATCGCGACGCTGTGCGGCAAGCGTCTCGACGCTGTCCCTTCAATTTTGAAAAATATTTCTCGGATTGCCCTAGCGTCACGACGCTGTGCGGCAAGCGTCTCGGTGCTGTAGCGTCTCGACTCTGATGACGAGCGTCTCGACATTGCGATGGCTCCAGGGGTAGAATGGTCATTTTACACTCTGGTTTCGCTCGTTTTATGACATATTATGCTCATTTTAAAGCATTTTTCGCAAGGAATTCAACTAAGATAAGCAAATTGGGAGATTCCAAGTGTATAACAAATTGGTCTTATCAAGTGTACAAAAAGAGATTATTTTTGTAAGAATTTATCCAAGTTAATGTCTTTATGCAGAGGACTTTGCGAGGAAGATGCGCTCGCCAGAGGAGATTTAAGGTTAGCGGAGCAAAAGAAGTAAAGTTGATGATTTGTGCCTACATCTGGACCTGATGATGTAAAATATGAGACCAAAATGCACCCGCAAACCTGTTGGATTTTATGCCCTAAAACTCGTAGATAGTAAATGCAACATTTGACTTGCTTCAATGAAGTATTATTTCTATATATTTGTTTTGCCTAAATATAACCACAAATCCAATAAACTAAGAACCCATGGCTATATTATGTATACTTGAAGTTTATGTGTGACATAAGTATGGATCAAGTTCAAGTAAATAGCTTGAACGATCTATAGTATATGGATAAGGTTGGGTACCTTAATCCTGGGGACACTATTGGCGCGACTGGCTTTGTTCTTTAAAGATAGACTTTGTGATCCTAATCGTTCATGTATAAGACATGTGAGTGAGGGCGTCCTATGCAAAGAGTTTGCATAGAGATCGAATCAGGAGATAAGTCACTTTCACTTTACAACACCGTTTACTGCTGAAACTGAGCATCTCATACACATAACCTAGGCAACTCGATCTTAATCCTGAGCTAACTATGGACTCCTGTTTATTGAGGATTATCCTTTGATTTGCATGGGTGAGATGGCCAAACATCGCCGACTCAATAAGCCTACCATTTTGGGGATAAGACTAAATAGATAGCTGGGGACATAGCTTTGCAAGACGAAATTCACTGCTACTCGTTTTAGGGTTAGTAAAGAGGTTGTTTCCTTAAGTACTGACTTCGAGTCTTGAACAAGGGGCCCACCCTCTCATAACCTTGAGAGGGACTTGGTTCAGTGATTGAATCACGAATTAATTGTTCATTAGAGGATCAATGGAACTTAAGGAACAAGATGTAACTATAGGGGTAAAACAGACATTTGACCCAACTCTAGTTATGAACAACCGGTGAAGGGTCGACCCAGATCTAGTTATCTAAAGTGGACAAGAAATATATCTTCAGTGAGGGGAGTGCAGCTACGGGCTATAGTGGAGTGTCCCAAAAGCTAACGAACAATGAATGACTAAGTTAATGAGATTAACCGGTTATCATCATTTCGTTGGAGCCTATAATCTGTAGGTCCATTAGGTCCCTCTACTAGCTCAATAGGAATAAAACTTGGAACAATATGATAAGATAAAATTTGAAACGTTCAAATTCGGATAAGGATACAAAAGTCGGTTATATACGATATTTTACGACTTATTAGTTTAATTGTGAATTAAACTTAAAATGAGAGTTGAATATATTTAAAAATGATTTAAATGTTAAACACGTGAATAGGGATTCATGTTCGAGAAAATTCGTTAGGAGAAAACCGAGATTTGACAAGTAATGTTGATTTAATATATGATATTAAATTAATCATTTTATTTTATTTTAATTAAATAAAGTGTTATTTAAATTAAAATTAAAATGAAAGAAAGTGGGATTATTCAGAATTTTATTTGAAAATTTTTAATTTAAAAGAAATTAAAAAAATTAGCAAATTTTGGAGGTGGTGCTTAGTGACTAATCACTTGTAATTAGCCTTCTTGCACCACCTAACCTTATAACTCAAAATGATCCCAAATTGTTGTCAATTGCTTGTGCAATTTTTGTGCATGATTTGGCTCTATATATAGAGGATGAGCTTATGAAAATTAGTGGAATTATTCAACCTAAAATGCTGCCAAAATTCTCCCTAAACCTCCATAGCTCAAAGTCTCAAACTTGCTTATACCCATAAGCTTTCCTTCCCAATTCCTATCAATTGTGTTGGGATTGGTGTCCTAAAACTCATAGATAGTGAATGTTAAACGAATTATATACTTATTCGATAAAGGCGTTATCGAGATTAATTCAGTAAAGTTATTACTGAATAAAGTTAATTGCACATATAATAACCCAAATCCAATAAACTAAGATCCATGGCTATAGGATGAACACTTGAGCTTTATGTAGAGACATAAAAGTGGATCAAGCTTGAGTAATAGCCAAAACGGTCTATAGTATAGGGATAGGGTTGGGTACCTTATTCTGGAGACACTATGAGACGCGGCCCACTTTATAGATGGTATAGACGATGTGATCCTAAATCGTCCATGTAGAGACATGCGAGTGGGGGCGTCCTATGCAATGAGTTTGCATAAGACCAGGACCAAGAAATAAGTCGTTCTCGCTTTATAACACCGTATACTGACGAGACTGACTATTTCATGTGATGACCTAGGTAACTCGATCTTAATCCTGAGCTAACTATGAACTCCTGTTTATTCGGACTTATCCTTAGATCTGCATAGGTGAGAGTGGCTCAGTATCTCCGACTCAATAAGCCTCCCATTTCAGGGATAGGAACGGGTAGATAGCTGGGGACATAGTCGTGCAAGAAGGAATTCACTCCTACCCGAATTAGGGATAGTAGAGAGGTTGTTCCCTTAAGTGCTGACTCCGGGGCTTGAACTAAGGGATCCCGCCCTCTCATTGGCCCGAGAGGGACTCGGTTTATTGGTTGGACCATAAACCAATTGTTCATTAGAGGATCAGTGGGACTTGAGGAACTAGAAGTACTATAGGGGTGAAACGACTTTTTGACCTAGTTATAGATACGAACAACCTGTGAAGGATCGACTTACTAATCATGGTTAAATCAAGTGGACGGAAATATATCTATAGTGAGGGGAGTGCAACTATCGGGCTATAGTGGAGTGTCCCGGTAGTTAACGAATGTTGGCTAGCTTGGATAATGAGATTAGTCGGTTAGCCTCGAATCGTTGGAGCCCATGATCTATAGGTCCATTAGGTCCCCCTACTAGCTCATATCGGAACAAAGCCTAGAACAAAAAGATAGGAAGCTTTGAATCGTTCAAAATCGGGAAAACGGGTATTATCGTAAATTGTGTTTGACACAATAATTTAATTATGAATTAAATTAGAAAATGAGAGATGGAGTATTTAAAAGTGTTTTGAATACCATATATATGTATTAGGAATCATATATAATTCATGGCACTAGGTGATAAAGATTAATTGGATTAATCATGTAAAAATTACTTGGAATTGTACAAATTAATTGCCTAGAAATCAATTTCAATTTTGAATTGAAATAGGAATGAATTGCAAGCTGAAAATTGAGAATTTAGATTCAATTTTAAGTGGATTTAGTGGCATTCCCACTCTTGCATGTTGATGCATAGTGGAAAACAACACAACCATGCACTAGTTGCATGTGTTGTGAATTAAACACCTAGAATCCACTTTGAGTTGCAATTTCACCATGTGTCTAGTGTCATGAGGCTTCTCTTTGCATAGAAGATGTCTATATAAGGAGTATGAATCAGATTCAAATGAAGTAGAGCCATTTTCCATATTGTTATGCTGCTGGATTTTGGTCTCAAACTCACTCATCTCCATATATCTCTCTAGTGCTTGAACCTTCAAGCATTCCCTTCCGTTCCCTATCTCTATAGACTCCCACAAGTCGTTCTTGGCCCGGAGAATAGTAGGGAAGACACTAGAGGTGGTCCACACACCGTTCGTGATCAAAGGAATCAAAGGGAGTTGTTGAATCGATCTCCAAAAGGTTGGTAAAAATTCTGCTCTCACCTTACGGTATTTGGACAGCATGTTTTCATTTTCTAAAATTGATGTAGTTAAGTGCCTCCGATCCTAAAATTGCTTCCGCATGTGTTATATGAACACCTTCAATTGGTATCAGAGCATGATTAAGGCACCTAACATGCATTAATTTTAGCTTGGTGGGTAGCTTTTCATATGATGAAACTGTGTAAAAACTAAAGAAAATTGGTTTTGGGATTGATTTTAATTTTCAGTCAATTCGTTGGAATTAATTGTAATTGCCTACATGTTTATGGGCTTTAATGTGTTCATATGGAGTCTGTAAAATTTGAGAGTCAATAGAGTCCATTTAGGCCGTCAATTTGAAGAAATTCGGAGACTGCTCGTTGCTGGCTGAAAATTCCAGCATGCTGTTTTTTAGTTCCAGCTCAAGTACGTTCTTCTCGTAACGGTAAAATGGTCCGGTTCAAGCAATCCAAAGGTGGTTCGGGTCGGTTCGAATGGTTCGGAAGCGGTCCAAGCCCTATTTGAAATTATTATTGTAATAATTTTAGTTTTTATTTTTGCTTGATTAAAAATCCCAAAACCAATTCACTTTCGTAAATTTAATTAATTATGCATTATTGAATGTATGTTTTAATTAAATAGTATTTTATGTGCATAATGTATGTCATTTATATTTAAAACCCCACCATAGGAAAGCATGTTCATGCATTTGTTTAATTTGAATAAGTGTTATTTATTAATTCAAATGCATGAGGGAAATTTCATGTTTTATTAATATAAGAGTTGTATTAATTTAGGGAGATTCATGATTGAATGGTTAATTAAAATTGATTAATTCTTATAATAGTTATAATTATTAAATGATAAAATTAACCAAGCATGAACATGAAATTTCATTAGTTTGATTATAATTGTTATACTCAAATTAGGCTTGTTATGGATTTGTTTTATAAAATCTATAACAAGATAAAGAGCATGCTCACTTAGGTTAATGAACCTTCAACAATTCGATCTACTTGCATAGTTTAGGTCGATATCTTGTAAAACAACGGTTACGAGAGAACTCACCCGACAAAATGCTGTCTAAGGCTGGAGGTATTTAAGTTGACGGTTTACGGAACACCTCCTACCTGGGCATTGAGTCGGTTCTTGAGTTAAGTTAACTCGAGTTTTATGAGCATGCGTGAGCGGTGTGAGGTTTTAAAGTGTTATCACCTAGACATCGTAGTATAAAGAGTTATACAAACCTAGACATAGGTTGTTTCTAAAGGGTGCTTTTCTTATAACTTGAATGATTGATTGTTATATGCTTTAAAACACCATTAGAAAGCATGTTATAGGGTTTATTCATTAAAAGTTATAAGAGTTATAAGAGTTGATGAATAGAAACCGTAAAATCTATAACAAAAAGTTGCATGCTAATATAGGATCTTAGGATCTTATCATTCTTTAAATGGTTTAAAATGAAATAGACCTAAGATCGCCTTTTTCTAATAGGAATTAGAAATATGTCTTACTTAGTTTTTTAAAATAGTTTTGAAATTCGAGTAAGTAGGACATAAGACCTTGGTTATAAGGGAACTCTCCCGGCAAATGGTTCGGAACCTGAGTTGAATTAACCATAGTCTTACTAGCATGCAATGTCACTAGGTTATTAAAAGTGTTTAATCACCTAGACATTTAGTGTAAAGACCTTGTTTAATAAGGCATAGACTTAGATAGATTCATTTAGCCGGAATTTACCTAAGTAATAAGACCCTAAAACTTTACAACACTTTAGTGGGAGGAAAAGTATAGAAACGAAATATTCATATTAAGTTTCTACTCTCACGTCCCCCTGAGTTCACACTGTGAGATCCATGCTTGGCCTCGAGGAGCCCTGGGAGCGTCCCCCTACGGATGGTGTTTGCATGGGTTAATATCAAGGTGAATGGGGAAAGTGTTCATAGTAAGTGGGAGAAGGAAACGTGTCAAACGTATCCTGCGGTCTCTATCATTAGGTTGCACCGGGAGATTCCTATGCGCTGCCTGCGAGTCGCCCTGGGAGCGATCACCCTACGGAGGGCTTGCGCATGGGATTCGGAACAACGCAGACTCCAGAAATGGATAGGGTTATCTAAGGCCATTCCCAACTTTAGCTCTTCCCTACGGTGGCATTGTTGGGGCCGTCCTCTGCGATCTGAAAATGATGGGTAACACTTACAAGATGGTCTTGACCAAATTAACGTTAGCTAATAACTATTGGAGTAAGAGTTATTCTGGGAATAGTATTTGCCGAGATTGTCTCGATTCAGAGGAGGAGTAGCTGACTGCCCTACGGTAGCGGTTATTCTAAACCCCTGAAGTATCGTTGCAAAATAAATCAATTGTATATATGGGTCGATGATTGCTTTTGCTAAATCTGATTGGATAAATGTGATTAATGGGTTTAGTGCATGTTTCTAATATAGATTAATTTGTTTGTTTCAGCAATATGTCGAAAAACGTATGTGCTTTGTCAAATGCCAAATTAAACGGTTTAGTACATACGACTAAGAATACTTGCTTAAACGCTAAACACGTGGCAAAGAATTTAGGTTTGGTCTCAACTGAGGAATGTCCTCAAGCTAACTGCATAGCCAAGAAAAACATGATCCACGACTCTAAATGCGATTTATTAGTCTTGGAAACGTGTTTAGTGGAAAACGACGATTCTGCCTGGATACTCGATTCAGGTGCCACTAATCACGTATGTTCTTCATTTCAAGGAATGAGTTCCTGGCAACAGCTAATAGCTGGAGAGATGACTCTTAAAGTTGGAACAGGAGAAGTCATCTCGGCTATTGCAGTGGGAGACGTAAAATTATTCTTCACCAAGGAACGTTACATGATATTAGATAATGTGTACATAGTTCCGAAAAATTAAAAGAAATTTGATTTCTTTATCTTGTTTATTAGAACAAGGTTACTCAATTTCTTTTTCTGTTAATGAAGCGTTCATAACTAAAAGAGGTATTGATGTTTGCTCTGCAAACTTGAAGAATAAATTGTATGTTTTGAGACCAATTGAGTCTAAAGCTATTTTAAATCACGAGATGTTTAAAACCGCTGAGACTCAACCTAAAAAGCGAAGAGTTTCTCAAGATACCTATCTCTGGCATTTGAGGTTAGGCCATATCAACCTCAATAGGATTGGGAGATTGGTCAAGAGTGGACTTCTAAACAAGTTAGAAGACGACTCGTTGCCTCCTTGTGAGTCGTGCCTTGAGGGCAAGATGACAAAACGACCTTTTACCGGAAAAGGTTATCGTGCCAAAGAGCCCCTAGAGCTCATTCATTCGGACCTCTGTGGACCAATGAACATTAGAGCTCGAGGAGGGTATGAATATTTCATCAGTTTCATTGATGATTATTCGAGGTATGGCTATCTCTACCTAATGCATCATAAGTCCGAGGCTTTTGAAAAGTTCAAAGAGTACAAGGCTGAGGTTGAGAACCTATTAGGTAAGACGATAAAAACACTTAGATCCGATCGAGGTGGAGAGTATATGGACTCAAGTTTTCAAGTCTATTTGATAGAGCATGGAATTACGTCCCAACTCTCAGCCCCTGGTACACCTCAGCAAAACGGTGTATCAGAAAGGAGAAACAGAACCTTGTTTGACATGGTTCGTTCGATGATGAGTTATGCTCAGTTGCCTAACTCGTTTTGGGGATATGCAGTAGAAACTGCGGTTTATATCTTGAACGTAGTTCCATCAAAGAGTGTTTCTGAAACACCGTTTGAGCTCTGGAAAGGTCGTAAAGCTAGTTTACGACATTTCAGAATTTGGGGATGCCCTGCATACGTGCTAGATGCAAACCCAAAGAAATTGGAGCCTCGTTCTAGATTTTGCCTATTTGTAGGCTATCCCAAAGAAACGAGAGGTGGATACTTCTTCGTTCCTGAGGAAAATAAAGTACTTGTATCGACAAATGCTACATTCCTAGAAGAAGACCACCTCAGAGAACACAAGCCACGAAGTAAAGTCGTATTAAGTGAACTATCTAACGAAGCTACCGAAACATCAACAAGAGTTGTTGATGATGCTGGCACCTCGAGTCAATCACGTCCTTCTCAAGAAATAAGAGAACCTCGACGTAGTGGGAGGGTTGTTAGACGACCTGATCGCTATTTGGGTTTAACTGAAACTCCAGTCGTCATACCTCATGACGGAATCGAGGATCCATTAACCTTTAAACAGGCAATGGATGATGTTGACAAGAACGAGTGGATTAAAGCCATGGACTTGGAAATCGAGTCCATGCATTTTAATTCAGAATGGGATCTTGTAGATCAACCTGAAGGGGTTAGACCCATAGGGTGTAAATGGATCTACAAGAGAAAACGAGATGCTGCTGGAAAGGTACAGACCTTTAAGGCACGACTTGTGGCAAAGGGTTTTACCCAGCGGGAGGGGATTGACTATGAAGAAACCTTCTCCCCTGTTGCCATGTTGAAGCCGATCAGGATACTTTTATCCATCGCCACGTTTTACGATTACGAAATATGGCAAATGGATGTCAAGACTGCCTTTCTGAACGGCAATCTTGAAGAAAGTATCTACATGTCTCAGCCAGAAGGATTCATTGCTCAGGATCAAGAGCAAAAATATTGCAAGCTTAAACGATCCATTTATGGATTAAAACAAGCGTCTAGATCCTGGAATATGAGATTTGATACTGCGATCAAATCTAATGGCTTTGAACAAAACGTTGATGAACCTTGTGTTTACAAAAGGATCATCAACAACTCCGTAGCTTTCTTAGTACTGTATGTGGATGATATCCTACTCATTGGGAATGATGTAGGTTATCTAACTGACATTAAACTATGGCTAGCAACTCAATTCCAAATGAAAGATTTGGGTGAGGCATAATTTGTTCTAGGGATCCAAATTGTTCGAAACCGAAAGAACAAAACGCTAGCCCTGTCTCAAGCGTCTTATATCGACAAATTATTAGTTAGATATAAAATTCAAAATTCCAAGAAAGGACTATTACCTTTCAGGCACGGAATTAACTTGTCTAAGGAACAGTGTCTTCAGACACCTCAAGAAGTTGAGGACATGAGAAGTTTTCCCTATGCCTCTACAGTAGGTAGCCTAATGTATGCCATGTTGTGTACAAGGCCTAACATTTGTTCTGCAGTAAGGATTGTCAGTAGATATCAATCAAATCCAGGATTCGATCACTGGACAGCCGTTAAAAATATCCTCAAATATCTAAGGAGAACGAGGGACTATATGCTCGTGTATGGTTCGAAGGATTTGATCCTTACAGGATACACTGATTCTGACTTTCAAACCGATAAAGATTCGAGGAAATCTACACCGGGGTCAGTATTCACTCTAAATGGAGGAGCAATAGTATGGCGCAGCATCAAGCAAGGATGCTTTGCAGACTCGACCATGGAGGCCGAATATGTAGCCGCTTGCGAAGCAGCAAAAGAGGCAGTATGGCTCAGGAAGTTCCTAACTGACTTGGAAGTCATTCCGAATATGCATCTGCCTATCACCTTGTATTGTGATAATAGCGGCGCAGTTGCAAACTCAAAGGAACCTCGCAGCCATAAGAGAGGCAAGCACATCGAAAGGAAATACCATCTCATCAGGGAGATTGTGCACCGAGGAGACGTGATCGTCACGAAGATAGCGTCGGAGCACAACATTGCTGATCCATTCACGAAGGCTCTCAAGGCTAAAGTGTTCGAGAGTCATCTAGAAGGTCTAGGTCTGTGAGAAATGTACGAGAAATAATCTAGGTCAAGTGGGAGAATTGTAACCGGTATATCGATGCCTCAGTATACTGGGTATTTAGATGCCCTAGTTTATTGTATTTTTACTTTGTTATTAATACAAGTGCTTATTCACCCACTGCTGTTATAGATTATAGTACATCCCACTAAACTAGAGTTTTAGTTCAAGTGGGAGATTGTTGGGATTGGTGTCCTAAAACTCGTAGATAGTGAATGTTAAACGAATTATATACTTATTCGATAAAGGCGTTATCGAGATTAATTCAGTAAAGTTATTACTGAATAAAGTTAATTGCACATATAATAACCCAAATCCAATAAACTAAGATCCATGGCTATAGGATGAACACTTGAGCTTTATGTAGAGACATAAAACTGGATCAAGCTTGAGTAATAGCCAAAACGGTCTATAGTATAGGGATAGGGTTGGGTACCTTATTCTGGAGACACTATGAGACGCGGCCCACTTTATAGATGGTATAGACGATGTGATCCTAAATCGTCCATGTAGAAACATGCGAGTGGGGGCGTCCTATGCAATGAGTTTGCATAAGACCACGACCAAGAAATAAGTCGCTCTCGCTTTATAACACCGTTTACTGACGAGACTGACTATTTCATGTGATGACCTAGGTAACTCGATCTTAATCCTGAGCTAACTATAAACTCCTGTTTATTTGGACTTATCCTTAGATCTGCATAGGTGAGAGTGGCTCAGTATCGCCGACTCAATAAGCCTCCCATTTCAGGGATAGGAACGGGTAGATAGCTGGGGACATAGTCGTGCAAGAAGGAATTCACTCCTACCCAAATTAGGGATAGTAGAGAGGTTGTTCCCTTAAGTGCTGACTCCGGGGCTTGAACAAAGGGATCCCGCCCTCTCATTGGCCCGAGAGGGACTCGGTTTATTGGTTGGACCATAAACCAATTGTTCATTAGAGGATCAGTGGGACTTGAGGAACTAGAAGTACTATAGGGGTGAAACGGCTTTTTGACCTAGCTATAGATACGAACAACCTGTGAAGGATCGACTTACTAATCATGGTTAAATCAGGTGGACGGAAATATATCTATAGCGAGGGGAGTGCAACTATCGGGCTATAGTGGAGTGTCCCGGTAGTTAACGAATGTTGGCTAGCTTGGATAATGAGATTAGTCGGTTAGCCTCGAATCGTTGGAGCCCATGATCTATAGGTCCATTAGGTCCCCCTACTAGCTCATATCGGAACAAAGCCTAGAACAAAAAGATAGGAAGCTTTGAATCGTTCAAAATCGGGAAAACGGGTATTATTGTAAATTGTGTTTGACACAATAATTTAATTATGAATTAAATTAGAAAATGAGAGATGGAGTATTTAAAAGTGTTTTGAATACCATATATATGTATTAGGAATCATATATAATTCATGGCACTAGGTGATAAAGATTAATTGGATTAATCATGTAAAAATTACTTGGAATTGTACAAATTAATTGCCTAGAAATCAATTTCAATTTTGAATTGAAATAGGAATGAATTGCAAGCTGAAAATTGAGAATTTAGATTCAATTTTAAGTGGATTTAGTGGCATTCCCACTCTTGCATGTTGATGCATAGTGGAAAACAACACAACCATGCACTAGTTGCATGTGTTGTGAATTAAACACCTAGAATCCACTTTGAGTTGCAATTTCACCATGTGTCTAGTGTCATGAGGCTTCTCTTTGCATAGAAGATGTCTATATAAGGAGTATGAATTAGATTCAAATGAAGTAGAGCCATTTTCCATATTGTTATGCTGCTGGATTTTGGTCTCAAACTCACTCATCTCCATATATCTCTCTAGTGCTTGAACCTTCAAGCATTCCCTTCCGTTCCCTATCTCGATAGACTCCCACAAGTCGTTCTTGGCCCGGAGAATAGTAGGGAAGACACTAGAGGTGGTCCACACACCGTTCGTGATCAAAGGAATCAAAGGGAGTTGTTGGATCGGTCTCCAAAAGGTTGGTAAAAATTCTGTTCTCACCTTACGGTATTTGGACAGCATGTTTTCATTTTCTAAAATTGATGTAGTTAAGTGCCTCCGATCCTAAAATTGCTTCCGCATGTGTTATATGAACACCTTCAAATTGAGGATCCCAAAATCCGTTCCAAGGCCTAGGGATAGTAGAAAAGATCCAAGTGGTTGTCCAAAAGTCGTTGGTGTGAATTATAAAGCATCGGATTATACGAATTGGGAGCTTCGAGAGGTAGGTACCTTATTACTTTGTTTTTTGTTCTTATGAACAACATGACTTCACGGATCAAATTGATGAAATTGTGTGCCTAAGATCTTAAATTGCTTCTGCATGTGTGATATTAACACCTACAAAACCATATAAGGAAAGTAGCCCCAACCGAAGACAAAATTTTCAAAGCAGCACATAGAAGGAAATGTTCCCGATATGCGGCTGCAATTGGGCTTTCCGACAGAATACCGTGATTCGCAGGATCTTCACAGAATCCTCAAAAAATCTCCAATCTGGTATCAAATCTCCGAAGATTGTGGATTCTTACCTTCTAAGGCCTTCTCACACTGATCTCGACAGCCAACCTCACCTTCCAAGGTCTATAAAAGGGGACCAAGATGCAAGAAGCAAAGAGAGCTCAAAATTTCGTCCTTATGATAGATTTTTATGTTTTTCTCTCTTCTCATCATGTAACCACTCCGAGTTTTCGATCTTTCAGCCTCTGTTGGCTCTTCCCTTCTAAAGAAGAAGAAGAGAAAGGCTTGTCTCTCCATGAAAAAGGGTAAGAGAAAGGAGATAGAGAGGGAGAGATCCTTAATTGGGTCTTGTCTTTTACTTTCTGCTTTAGTTTTCTATTTCCAACAGTCTTTAGTTTCTGTTTTCCTTTATTTCAATTGTAAGTTCTATGTTTTGTACTTCATTCATTCAATTAATATGAAATATATTTGCTTTTCCATTTGTTGCTCTTTTTCCTTATCGTTTTGCACTTTATTTTCAATTATGAGCTAAGCTTCTACTTGGGAGTTCAAATATATGAATTCCTTGAGTAGAAGAAAACCTCGCCTATCCAAAAGCAACTTGCTCCCTCTTAGCATTGTTTGTTTTGTTGGGATTGGTGCCCTAAAACTCATAGATAGTGAATGTTAAACGAATTATATACTTGATCGATAAAGTCGTTGTCGAGATTCATTCAGTAAAGTTGTTACTGAATAAGTAAATTACACGTTAAATAACCCAAATCCAATAAACTAAGATACCTGGCTATAGGATGAACACTTGAGCTTTATGTAGAGACATAAAAGTGGATCAGGCTCGAGTAATAACAAAAACGGTCTATAATATAGGGATAGGGATGGCTACCTTATCCTGGGGACACTATGAGATGCGACCCACTTTGTAGATAGTACAGACGATGGGATCCTAAATCGTCCATGTAGAGACATGCGAGTGGGGGCGTCCTATGCAATGAGTTTGCATAAGACCATGACCGAGAAATAAGTCACTCTTGCTTTATAACGCCGTTTACTGACAAGACTGACTATTTCATATGATGACCTAGGTAACTCGATCTTAAACCTGAGCTAACTATGAACTCCTGTTTATTCATACTTATCCTTATATCTGCATGGGTGAGAGTGGCTTAGCATCGCCGACTGAATAAGCCTCCCATTTCAGGGATAGGAACGGGTAGATAGCTGGGGACATAGTTCTGCAAGAAGGAATTCGCTCCTACCCGAATTAAGGATAGTAGAGAGGTTGTTCTCTTAAGTGCTGTATCCGGGGCTTGAACAAAGGGATCCCGCCCTCTCATTTGCCAGAGAGAGACTCAGTTTGTTGGTTGGACCATAAACCAATTGTTCATTAGAGGATCAATGGGACTTAAGTAACAAGAAGTACTATAGGGGTAAAACGGACATTTGACCCAACTATAGTTACGAACAACCTGTGAAGGATCGACTTACTGAACATGGTTATATCAAGTGGACGGAAATATATCTATATGGTGAGTGGTGCGCAACTACTTGGCTATAGTGGAGTGTCCTGGTAGTTAACGAATGTTGGTTAGCTTGGTTAATGAGATTGGTCGGTTAGCCTCGAATCGTTGGAGCCCATGATCTGTAGGTCCATTAGGTCCCCCTACTAGCTCATATCGGAATAAAGCCTAGAACAATAAGATATGAAACTTTGAATCGTTCAAAATCGGGAAAAAGGGTATTATCGACAATTGTGTTTGACACAATAATTTAATTATGAATTAAATTATTAAATGAGAGATAAAGTATTTAAAAGTGTTTTAAATACTATATACATGAATAAGGATTCATATATAATGGATTGCACATGGTTGGTATGGTTAGTTGGATTTAATCATATGATATTAATTGGAAAAAGTTTCAAATTAATTACCTATTATTAACTTCAATTTGGAATTGAAATTAAAATTAAATTGCAAACTAGAAATCAGATTTTGGATCAAGGGTAGTGGATTTAGTTGGATTCCCACTTATGCATAGTGATTCAAAGTGGAAAACAACACATCCATGCACTAGTTGCATGTAATGTTACATGAACACCTAGAATCCACTATTGCTTGCATATCCAACATGTGTCTTGCAACTTAAGGCTTATTCTTGCATGGATTAACTCTATAACTAGAGAATGAATCAGATTGAAGAAGGGAGAGAGCCATTTCCATACTGTTATGCTGCTGGATTTTGGTTTCAAACTCACTCATCTCCATATATCTCTTTACAGCTTGATCCTTCAAGCATTCCCTTCCCATTCCCTATCTCTATAGACTCCCACAAGTCGTTCTTGGCCCAGAGAATAGTAGGGAAGACACTAAGGGTTGTCCTAAGTAGATTGGAGAAGAAAAGAATCCACGGAGGTCCACCTATTGAGCCAAGAAAGGTTGGTACTTCTTATCTCTCTGTTTTTGGATTTTTAGAACAAGCATGCTTTAGGAGTAAAATTGATGTAGTTAAGTGCTTTCGATCTTCAATTGCTTCCGCATGTGTTATATGAACACCTTCATGTTTTTGTCGAAATTAATGTTTATTGTTAGCTTAAACTGATCACTTGGGTTAGCATAATTTGTATTTAGCTGATGGCCGAAAGGTTGGAGTTAAAGGCGTGGGTACGCAAAACAATAGTGGAAAAGATCCTAGAAATAGGACTTTGACTTCTTGCATCTTAGAAATAGGACTGCAACCACTAGGGTTTTAAGAGCCGTGAGCGTTATTTATCCAAGTTTCAACTAGCCCTAGAAATAGATGTCTAGTTGGCTTAGTCTTGTAAAGGCACCTACAACGGAGCTGAATAGAAGTTGGACTTAACTCACAATCTAGTTGTCAGGATATTTGCGGGCCCAACTGAGAGATGCTATCTACACCATGTCTATGTGGGCAACATAGATAGTGTTTCTCAACTAACTGAGAGATTCTATTTGCACCATGTTTATAAATTGTCGGCACAATCTAATGCTTGAGGTTGATACTATTTGAATTCCCCATTTTATCTCATAGTGTTGTTACCATTTTAATTTATTTGCTTATTTTACTTCTTGAATCAAAACCCCAAATTAAATTATTTTTCTGGTTACCAACCTTGGTTGCAAAATTTAGAGGAGGTTCCCGTTTTTACAGAATCTTGTATTTCTCAGCTAGTCACCATCTCCCTAGGATATGATATTTGGAATACTTTCCACTTTATTACTTGATCGTGTATACTTGCACTCACGCAGGTGTTGCATTAGCAGCACACACGTCAAGTTTTTGGCGCTTTTGTCGGGGAGATTTTGGTAAAATGGTTGATTAGCACAAATTTTAGTTTATGTAAAGTAGGAATTGCGATCGGTTTGCAACCACAACTTCCTCTGTCACAGGTCATCAATTCTTTTTGCAGGGATTTCTTTGTCGATTGGATTGGTGTATGCTCAAAAGACCTGAATTCAATTTTGACCCTAAGATAGAGAAGACTTTAAGACAGCGCCATAAGAAGCAAAGAAGGAAGTTAAAGGAACTACAAGAAGTTCAACAACAGGAAACCCAGAAGAAATTTTTCTGCAGGAAATTGCTATGGAGTCACCTGTTGGAGACCCTCTCGGTGCGCAGCAAAGAGGAGCATAACCTAACTGAAGGATTGGAATTCCATAATTCCGTAAAGCGGAAGCGTGATTGGGACCGATTCGTAATTAATTTTGTTTAATCTAAAATACCAATACATTGACAATAATATTAGAACTATTCTAAATATATATTAAGGCTAAGCATACAAAAATATTAGATCTATATCTAATTTATAAAGTAACAAATTACTTACTCTCGTTGACGACTCAGATTAAATTCACCAACTGCTTGTGAATTAATCACGAACTAGTGTGAACACCACCACTATGGCTACACCGGTATGACTTTGAGACTTCTAGAGACTAGAGACTTGTGGGAGCCTTTGGGAGAATTCTCTGAGAGTAGGAGAATGAATGGGATACCTTTCACCCCACCCCAGGGGTCCTATATATAGTAAAGGCCAAGACCTTTTTCCTAATAGGAAAAAGTCTCTAATTTTAATAAATAATTAATTAATTCCATAATTAATTAATTTCCCAATTAAATATCATATAATTAATCTTAGGGATTTTATTAAAATTAAAATTAATATGAATCCAATTCATATTAAATTTATTTGAACTCTTTCAAATATTTTCTTTCCAAATAGGAAAAGGTCTCTAATTTTAATAAATAATTAATTAATTCCATAATTAATTAATTTACCCAATTAAATATCATATATTTAATCTTAGGGATTTTATTAAAATTAAAATTAATATGAATCCAATTCATATTAAATTTATTTGAACTCTTTCAAATACTTTCTCTCAAGAATTATTTTTTTTAAATTAATTCAAAAATTATATTATAAAGTTTCATAAACTTTATATTATAATGCATCAATATACATTATACGATTCCCCAAATAAATTGAACACTTTCAATTTACAATTTATACTTAATTGCCTCAAGTCTCTTTATTAGCTACCAGTGGGACCTAATGGACCTATAGATCAGAAGCTCCAACGATACGAGACTAATTGGCCAAACTCATTGACCAAGTTTAGTTAACATTCGTTAACTGTGGGTCACTCCACTAAAGACCCACAGCTGCACTCTTCTCACTATAGAATATTTCTGTGTCCACGGATATCGACCAAGCAGTAAGTCAATCCTTCACGTGTGTTCGTAACACCAGCTGGGTCAAATTACCGTTTTACCCCTGGGTTACCTCTGGTTCCTTAAGTACCACTGATTCCTCTAATGAACAAGTTGTTTAGGGTCCAACCACCAAACAGGAGTTCCTCTCAGGCTAGGAGAGGACGGCGCGCCTTTGTTCAAGCCCTAGAATCAGCCCTTAAGGGAATACACATCTACTTACCCCAAGAGGGGAAGGAGTGAATTCCATCTTGTACTGTTATGTTCCCAGCCCCCATTCGGTCTTGCCCCTGAAATGGTAGGCTTATTGAGTCGGCGAACTGGCCACTCTCACCCATACAAATCTAAGGACAGTCCCTCCTGAAAGGGGTTCATAACAGACTCAGGATTGAGATTGAGTTACCTAGGTCATCCTATTGAAATAGAAACCTAAACTAGTTAACGGCGTTACATCTAGTGGTTACTATTTCGCGGTCCGGTCTTATGCAAACTCATTGCATAGGATACCCCCACCCGCATGTCTCCTACATGGATGCTTTGGATCATTGCATCTGTATCGAATACAAGGTGGGCCGTATCACATAGTGTCACCAGGATAAGGTACCCAGCCTTATCCCTATACTATAGACCATTTAGGTTGTTACTTGGACACTGATCCCCGTATGTCCCCACATACTAGTCCAAGTTTCATTTAAACAACCTTGGATCTTAGTTTATTGGATTTAGGGTTTATTAATGAAAACTCGATTATTCAATAACCAAATTACTGAATTACTCAAATAACACTTTATTGAGATCGATTAATTTGTTTCATTTACTATCTACGAGTTTTAGGGCATAAAACCCAACAACTCCCACTTGAACTAAAACTCTAGTGTGCAATGTACATCAACAATCAAAATTGAATGAATAATCATTGAAGTAGGAATAGTAGTTTGTATTAATACTGTATAATACATGAAAAGTACAAATACAGATAAATACAATAAACTAGGGCATTTACAATAGTCATTACACTTCTCCCACTTGCCCTAGATTATTCTATGTACATATCTCGCAGACCTAGACCCTCTAGATGACCCTCGAACACTTTAGCCGTGAGAGCCTTCGTAAATGGATCAGCAATATTGTGCTCAGAGGCTACCTTCGTGACGATCACGTCCCCTCGTTGCACGATCTCTCTGATGAGATGATATTTGCGCTCTATGTGCTTGCCTCTTTTATGATTGCGAGGTTCTTTAGAATTTGCCACTGCACCACTATTATCACAGTAAAGGGTGATTGGCAAGTTCATATTTGGAACAACTTCCAAATCCATCAAGAACTTCCGTAGCCATACAGCCTCCTTAGCTGCTTCACAAGCAGCGACATATTCGGTCTCCATGGTGGAGTTTGCTATGCATCCTTGCTTGATACTACGCCAGACTACAGCTCCCCCGTTGAGGGTAAATACTGACCCTGATGTGGATTTCCTAGAATCCTTATCAGTCTGAAAGTCAGAGTCTGTGTATCCTGTAAGGATCAAATCCTTAGAGCCATACACAAGCTGATAGCCCCTCGTTCTCCGAAGATACTTGAGGATGTTTTTAACTGCAGTCTAGTGGTCTAACCCTGGATTGGACTGGTACCTGCTGACTATCCCAACTGCATAGCAAATGTCAGGCCTAGTACACAACATGGCGTACATAAGACTGCCCACAGCTGAAGCATAAGGGATGTGTCTCATATCCTCAATTTCTTGAGGTGTCTTAGGACACTGTTCCTTAGACAAATGAACTCCATGCCTAAAGGGTAGTAAACCCCTATTGGAATTCTGCATCTTATAGCTAGACAACATCTTGTCTATATATGATGCTTGAGACAGGGCTAACGTTCTATTCTTACGATTCCTGATAATTTGAATCCCTAGAACATACTGAGCTTCACCCAAATCTTTCATTTGGAACTCAGTCGATAGCCATTTTTTAATGTCAGCTAGATATTCTACATCATTTCCAATGAGAAGAATATCATCTACATACAACACCAGAAAAGCTACTGAACTGTTGATAATCCTTTTGTAAACACAAGGCTCATTAACGTTCTGGTCAAAGCCATAAGATTTGACAGCAGTGTCAAACTTTATATTCCAAGATCTGGAAGCTTGCTTCAACCCATAAATGGATCGTCTAAGCTTGCAAACTTTTTGCTCTTGACCTTGAGCAACGAACCCCTCTGGTTGAGACATAAAGATGTTCTCATCAAGATTGCCATTCAGAAAGGCAGTCTTGACGTCCATTTGCCAAATCTCATAATCATAAAAGGTGGCAATGGACAAGAGAATTCTTATCGACTTTAACATGGTAACTGGGGAGAAGGTTTCCTCATAGTCCACCCCCTCCTTTTGGGTATAACCCTTTGCCACAAGTCGAGCTTTGAAAGTCTGTACTTTCCCAGCTGCGTCTCGTTTTCTCTTGTAGATCCATTTGCACCCTATGGGTTTAACCCCTTCAGGTAGGTCTACAAGATCCCAGACTTGATTGAAGTACATAGACTCCATCTCTAGGTCCATAGCTTTGACCCACTGGTCATGGTCCACATCATTCATTGCCTGTCTAAAGGTCAATGGATCCTCAATCCCATCATCAGGTATGACAGTTGGAGTTTCTGCTAAACCCAGATAGCGCTCAGGTTGAATAACAACCCTCCCACTACGTCGAGGCATTCTCAACTCTTGAGAAGGATGGGCTTGACCAGATGTACTGGGCTCATCAATAACTCTTGTTGAAGGTCCAGCCTCTGAACTGGGCTCATCAACAACTCTTGTTGAAGGTCCAGCCTCATCAACAACTCTTGTTGATTTATTTGTAGCTTTACCAGAAAGTTCACTTAACACAATTTTACTGCGTGGTATGTGTTCTTTAACGTGGTCTTCTTCCAAGAAAGTAGCATTTGTCGATACAAACACTTTATTTTCTTTTGGATCAAAGAAGTATCCACCTCTTGTTTCTTTTGGGTAGCCTACGAATAGGCATAATTTTGAACGTGAATCCAATTTCTTTGGGTTTGCTACTAACACATGTGCAGGGCAGCCCCAAATTCTGAAATGACGTAAACTAGCTTTACGCCCTTTCCAAAGCTCAAATGGTGTTTCAGAAACACTCTTTGAGGGAACAACATTCAAAATATAAACTGCAGTCTCTACTACATAACCCCAAAAAGAACTAGGCAACTGAGCATAGCTCATAATAGATCGAACCATGTCTAACAAGGTTCTGTTTCTCCTTTCAGATACACCATTCTGTTAAGATGTACCTGGTGCTGAGAGTTGGGACGATATTCCATGATCTATCAAATAGTTTTGGAATTTTAAGTCCAAATACTCTCCACCTCGATCAGATCGAAGTGTTTTAATGGTCTTACCTAACAAGTTCTCAACTTCAGTCCTGTACTCCTTGAACTTTTCAAGGGCTTCAGACTTATGACTCATTAGGTATAAATAACCATACCTTGAATAATCATCTATGAAAGAGATGAAATATTCATACCCTCCTCGAGCTCTTACATTCATTGGACCACAGAGATTCGTATGTATGAGTTCTAAGGGCTCCTTGGCACGATAACCTTTTCCAGTAAAAGGCCGTTTGGTCATCTTACCTTCGAGACATGACTCACATGGAGGTAAAGTACCATCTTCTAACTGGCTTAGAAGTCCGTTCTTAACCAATCTCCCAATCCTATTGAGATTTATGTGGCCAAGTCTCAAGTGCCAAAGATAGGTACTTTGAGAAACTTTTTGCCTTTTTGGTTGAGTCTCAGCTGTTTTAAACATTTCATTGTTCAAAATAGCCCTAGACTCTATTGGTCTTAAGACATACAAATTGTTCTCCATTTTTGCAGAACATATATCAGCACCCCTTTTAGTAATGAAAGCTTCATTCACAGAAAAGGACACTGAATACCCTTGTTCTAGCAAACAAGAAATAGAAATCAAATTTCTTTTTATTCTGGGAACTATATATACGTTATCTAATAACATATAGCGTTCCCTGGAGAAGAACACTTTAATCTCCCACTGCTTTAGCTGAAATGAGCTCCCCAGTCCCAACTCTGAGAGTCATTTCCCCAGCATCCAACTGTTGCCAGGAGCTCATTCCCTCAAAGGAAGAGCATACGTGATGAGTGGCACCTGAATCTAGGATCCAGGCTGTGTCATCATTTTCCACTATACACGTTTCAATGATCAATAAATCAAATTTATTTTCATTGAGATGTGCTAAGCAGTCTATGTCATATTCATCATGAACAATTTCGGATAAATTAGACATATGGGCTTGAGGACCGTCCTCAGTTAAGACCAATTCCACGCATTTAGTGTTTAAGTTCATTTTCTTAGTTGTATTAGAAATACCAGTTTTGTAGTTGGCGTTATTCGAGGCATATAAAGAACGTTTCATTGCTGAGAACAAACAAACTAACTTAATAAGTATTGTTACATTAACCCATTACACAAAATAATATTATTATTTTAATCCAATCAATTTAGCAAAAGTAATGATCAACCCATAGAATAAACATTCATTTTGCAACGATACTTCAGAGGTTTAGAACAACAGCTACCGTAGGGTAGTCAGCTACTCCTCTAAATTGAGACAATCTCAGCTAATCCATATTCCCGGAATAACTCATATTCCAATAGTTCTTAGCTACCGTTTTTTCGGTCAGGAAATTATTAACACCTTAACAATTTCCCGTAAGTGTGACCCTCCATTTTTAAGATTTCAGAGGTCGGCTCCAACAATGCTACCGTAGGGAAAGTCAAAGTTGGAAATGGACCTAAGAAACCCTATCCATTTCTGGAGTTTGCGTTGTTCCGACTCCCATGATCAAGCCCTCCGTAGGGTGATCGCTCCCAGGGCGACTCGTAGGCAGATCATTGGGATCTCACGGTGCAACCTAATGGAGGAGACCGTAGGATACGTTGACACGTTCCTGCTCCCACTTACTATAAAATACTCCCTCATTCACCTTGATATTGATTCATGCAAACACCATCCGTAGGGGGTCACTCCCAGGGTGACTCGAGAGCAAAACTTGATTTATGAAAATCTTGTTTTGTTATATTTCCTCCCACTAAGTATTTTTATAATTATAGGGTTTATTACTTAGGTAAATTCCGGCTAAGTGAATCTATCTAAGTCTATGCCTGAATATAACTTTTATATATATAGGTCTTTTCTCTAATGTCTAGGTGGATTAAACACATTTAATTACCTAGAGACATTGCATGCTAATATAACTATGGTTAATTCAACTCAAGTTCCGGCTCAGTTCCCAGGTAGCAGGTGATCTGTAAACCGTCATCTTAAGTACCTCCAGCCTTAGACAGAACTTCATCGGGAGAGTTCCCTTATAACCATAGTAAAGTAAACTCTTTACTCTAAAGATCTAGGTGAATTAAACTCTTTTAATAAACCTAGTGATATTGCATGCTAACATTTAACTATGATTAATTCAACTCCGGTATTCCGGGTTAGTTCCCAGGTAGGAGGTGTTCCATAAACCGTCATCTTAAGTACCCCCAGCCTTAGACAGAACTTAACCGGTGGAGTTCCCTTATAATCATAGTAATGTTTTTCCTACTTAGTCAATTAAAACTATTTTTAATTCTAAGTAAGAAAATAATTCTAATCCTATTAGAATTATAATGAGCTTAGGTCTAATTAATTCATTTTAACCTAAGGTCCTATGTTTGCATGCAACTCTTTGTTATAGGTTGACGATTTCTAATCAATTTTATAACTTATTATAAAATTTTAATGATTAGCCCTATAACATGCTTCTATGGTGTTGGAAAAATAACAATCATATTCTAATTATTCAACACCATATTATTATGACGCCGATAACGATAATATAACGATTATATTAATCTAAAGTGGTGTCATGCTTCATGCAATTTCAATTTCATTTAATTAATATCGATTAAATTAATTAAACATCCATGAAATTAAATTACATGAAATTTGACATTAATATAATATAACTCTTATATTAATCTAATTAATGTCATGCTCAATGCTATTCCATTTTCATTTAATTAATATAACATTTGATATTAAATCATACATGAAAATAAGCATTGATTTATATTTATTATTTTCATTCATAATATAACTAATTATATTAACTCTCATGAAAATAATGCTAAGCATGCATGCTACATTAATAAAATATAACAATTATATTTATCTAATTAATGTCATGCATCATGCTTTTCCAATTTCATATATTTAATATAACAATTATACTAAATAACTCATGAAATTTAAATTCATGAATAATTATCATATATTATAACATTTATAATATAAATATGCATGAAACATGCTTAACCTATGGTGGGAATTTAAGCTATATGACATCCATAAAGCAAATAAATAGCAATTGAATCGGTTAATTTTGGCCCCTAGGATAAAATAAAGCATAAATTACAATAATTATAGCTAAATTCTATCCTAAAAATCCTTCTGCAGCTCCAAATACTGGTCTAGACCGCCCGAACCGACCCGAACCACTTCGAACCAGCTATGAAAACCACGAACCGAGCTAAATTCCAGCTGAACCGGACCAAATCGGTCCCAGCCCAACCAGACCGCGTGAATTGGACCGCCCAACAGCCTTGAACCGTCCTGTTGCGAATTTCTAGCGCGTGCTGTAATCGTGACAGCGTCGCAATTTCTCCGATTTTTATCTCATAAAAACCTATTATAGACCCGGACTTACATAGGACTCGATTTTACATAAAATACCCGAAACACCGGGCCCTTACATGATCAAATCACATAAAAACAGTAAAATCTATGGCCATAAAATTAACCTAAACAGTTCAATGCAAATCATACATACATTATGTATTAATCAATAAAGCGGAAGCGTGATTGGGACCGATTCGTAATTAATTTTGTTTAATCTAAAATACCAATACATTGGCAATAATATTAGAACTATTCTAAATATATATTAAGGCTAAGCATACAAAAATATTAGATCTAAATCTAATTTATAAAGTAACAAATTACTTACTCTCGTTGACGACTCAGATTAAATTCACCAACTGCTTGTGAATTAATCACGAACTAGTGCGAACACCACCACTATGGCTACACCGGTATGACTCTGAGACTTCTAGAGGCAGGAGACTTGTGGGAGCCTTTGGGAGAATTCTCTGAGAGTAGGAGAATGAATGGGATGCCTTTCACCCCACCCCAAGGGTCCTATATATAGTAAAGGTCAAGACCTTTTTCCTAATAGGAAAAGGGAGACCTTTTCCTAATAGGAAAAAGTCTCTAATTTTAATAAATAAATAATTAATTCCATAATTAATTAATTTCCCAATTAAATATCATATATTTAATCTTAGAGATTTTATTAAAATTAAAATTAATATGAATCCAATTCATATTAAATTTATTTGAACTCTTTCAAATATTTTCTTTCCTAATAGGAAAAGGTCTCTAATTTTAATAAATAAATAATTAATTCCATAATTAATTAATTTACCCAATTAAATATCATATATTTAATCTTAGGGATTTTATTAAAATTAAAATTAATATGAATCCAATTCACGTGTGTTCGTAACACCAGCTGGGTCAAATTACCGTTTTACCCCTGGGTTACCTCTGGTTCCTTAAGTACCACTGATTCCTCTAATGAACAAGTTGTTTAGGGTCCAACCACTAAACAGGAGTTCCTCTCAGGCTAGGAGAGGACGGCGTGCCTTTGTTCAAGCCCTAGAATCAGCCCTTAAGCGAACACTTATCTACTTACCCCAATAGGGGAAGGAGTGAATTCCATCTTGTACTGTTATGTTCCCAGCCCCCATTCGGTCTTGCCCCTGAAATGGTAGGCTTATTGAGTCGGCGAACTGGCCACTCTCACCCATACAAATCTAAGGACGGTCCCTCCTGAAAGGGGTTCATAACAGACTCAGGATTGAGATTGAGTTACCTAGGTCATCCTATTGAAATAGAAACCTAAACTAGTTAACGGCGTTACATCTAGTGGTTACTATTTCGCGGTTCGGTCTTATGCAAACTCATTGCATAGGATACCCCCACCCGCATGTCTCCTACATGGATGCTTTGGATCATTGCATCTGTATCGAATACAAGGTGGGTCGTACCACATAGTGTCACCAGGATAAGGTACCCAGCCTTATCCCTATACTATAGACCATTTAGGTTGTTACTTGGACACTGATCCTCGTATGTCCCCACATACTAGTCCAAGTTTCATTTAAACAACCTTGGATCTTAGTTTATTGGATTTAGGGTTTATTAATGCAAACTCGATTATTCAATAACCAAATTACTGAATTACTCAAATAACACTTTATTGAGATCGATTAATTTGTTTCATTTACTATCTACGAGTTTTAGGGCATAAAACCCAACACTAACAATGTGCAGCAGCAAGATGTGGCAGCAAATAATCCAATACTTATTGCAGATGAAAGGAATATAGCCATTAGGGATTATGTGGCCACAACTTCTTACAATCTCAATATAGGAATTGTTGAGCCAGTCATCAATGCCAATAACTTTGAGCTCAAGCCAATCATGTTCCAAATGCTTCAGACGATAGGCCAATTTTCAGGACTTCCTAATGAAGATCCTCACAAACACATGAAGCAATTCTTGATAATATGCAACTCATTCAAGCTCAATGGGGTTGACAACGCTCATTTATGTGCGTTATTTAGCCCTAAAGGCTTAAGTAATTGTTTGGAAAGCAAGGACTTTATACCTAAAATCTCATCATTTTAAGTCTTTTTAGCAAAAGTGGTAGAAGCATGAAGGAAATCTTAGAATTAAAGAATTTAAGCATATTTTGTACAAAAAGAGATTATTTTGTAAAGAATTTATCCAAGTAATGTTTATGTGCAGGAGTCTTCGAAAGTAGAATGCGCTCGCAAGAGGAGATAAAGGATAGTATTGAAGGGGATGAAAGCCTCGGCGCAGCGAAAGCGTCTCGAAAGGACCTTGTGCCGTATATTAATTAATATCAAAATACCGTTATGAAAAGGCAAAACAAAACTTTAAACATGCTTTAAAGCCGCTGTAAAACGCTATAAACATGCTGAAAACAACTAGAAAATAAAACTACTTTTATTTTCATGATTTTCTGAAGAAACGGGAAATAACCGTTACAAACCTTCGTTGTAGACTTGACCATTCTTTGCCAACAACGCTTCAATGAACAAAACCGCAGCAGCCCCCTTTTGATTTCTTCGCTGGAATTTTCTTCTTCAAAGACACAATAACCACAGAGGTTACACCGGTATGTCTCTATGTCTAGGAGGCAAAAGACTTGTGGGAATCTTTCTCTAAGAGGGAGGCTATAGAGAATTCTAAAGAGAATTCTAGGGTCTTGTCTTGTGAGTCTAACAGCAAGAGGGCTACCAAACCATTAGGTCTAGTGTTCTATTTATAGGAGAAAGACCATGGATAAAATATTCACATTAAATCAATTGTTTCCATAAATTATTTAATCTATTCCTTATTTAATCAATCCATGATCAATCAATTCCATAATTGATTAATCTTTTTCACAAATGACTAATTACTTCCATAAGTGATTAGATCATTTCCATAAATGATTAATCACTTCCATAAGTGATTAATTACTTCCATAATTGATTAATTTTCAATTAATTAACTATTTAATTAATTAGTCACCAATTAAATATCTCATTTTTAATTTTCGCCTTGAATTAATTAATTGCCCAAATTAATTTTAGGCCTTAAATTAATTAATTCATATATAAACTCTTTGAAATTCCTATAAATTTAATATTTATTTATATTTGAAATTCACATTTATATTTGAAATTTCTTACAATATTTATTTCTCTCATAATAATATATCAATATATATTATATTGTTTCCCTTAGTAAATTGAACATTTTCAATTTACATTTATTACTTAGTTGCCTCAAATTACCCTATGAGCTACCAGTGGGACCTAATGGAACAGCAGATCAGAAGCTCCAACGATGTGAGATTAATTGGTCAAACTCATTAACCAAATTAATCAATATTCGTTAACTGTGTGTACATTCCACTATAGACTCACAGTTGCACTCTTCTCACTACAGACATATTTTTTGTGTCCATAGATATAGACCAATAACGACTAGTTAGTCCTTCACGAGTGTCTGTAACACCAGCTGGGTCAAATTACCGTTTTACCCCTAGGTTACTTCTATTTCCGTAAGTACCAGTTCTCCTCTAATGAACAACCTGTTTGTGGTCCAACCATCAAACAGAAAACCCTCTCGTGCCATTGAGAGGGTAGGGCCCTTTGTTCAAGACTCGGAGTCACCACTTAAGGGAACACTCATCTGCTTCCCTAAAGTCGGGAAGGAGTGAATTTCATCTTGTACGATTATGTTCCCAGCTCCCCACTCGGTCTTATCCCCAAAATGGTAGGCTTATTGAGTCGACGTATCGGCCACTCTCACCCATACAAATCAAAGGACAATCCCTCATGAGCAGGAGTCCATAATCAACTCAGGATTAAGACTAAGTTTTCTAGGTCGTCCTAGTGAAATAGAAACCTAACTAGTTAATGGTGTTATAACCAGTGGTTACTATTTCGCGGTCCGATCTTATGCAAACTCATTGCACAGGATACCTCCACTCGCATGTCTCCTACACGAACGCGTTGGATCATAGCGTTTGTATCAAATACAAAGTGGGTCGTATCCATAGTGTCACCGGGATAAGGCACCTAGTCTTATCCCTATACTATAGACCCTTTAGGTCGTTTCTTGAACAGTGATCCCCATATGTTGCTACATATAGTTCAACACTCATATTACAGCCTAGGATGTCTAGTTTATTGGATTAGGGTTATTTTAGGCAAAGAAAAACATAAAATAACTAATAACACTTAATGAAAAAAATTCAACAATATTATTTCATTAATATTCGGTCAACGGTTACATTCACTATCTATGAGTTTTAGGGCATAAAACCCAACAAACTCCCACTTGAACTAAAACACTAGTTAGTGGGATGTAAATGCAATAATCTAAATCTGGAAATGTCATGTGTATTGTATATTACATAAAGTAAATATACTAAAATAATACAATGAACTAGGGCATCCTTATACCCATTATACATTTCTCCCACTTGCCCTAGATTAGACGACATACATATCACGTAGACCTACCTCTAGATGACCCTCAAACACTTTAGCCGTGAGAGCCTTCATAAATGGATCAGCGATTTTGTGCTCTGAAGCGATCTTAGTGACGATCGCATCTCCTCGTTGCACAATATCCCGTATCAGGTGATACTTCCTCTCGATGTGTTTACCTCGTTTGTGGCTTCGAGGTTCTTTTGAGTTGGCTACAGCCCCACTGCTGTCACAGTATAGTGTTATGGGCACGTTCATATTTGGAACAACTTCCAAATCAGTCAAGAACTTTCTAAGCCATATTGCTTCCTTAGCTTCTTCGCAAGCTGCCACATACTCAGCCTCCATGGTTGAGTCTGCTATGCATCATTGTTTGATGCTTCTCCAAACTACTGCTCCTCGATTGAGGGTGAATACTGACCCTGATGTGGATTTCCTTGAATCCTTATCAGCTTGAAAGTCAGAGTCAGTGTATCCAGTAAGAATCAAATCCTTTGCTCCATACACAAGCATGTAGTCCCTCGTTCTCCGAAGATACTTGAGGATATTCTTAACCGCTCCCCAATGGTCCAACCCTTGATTAGATTGATACCTACTGATGCCACTGCATAACATATGTCAGGCCTAGTGCAGAGCATAGCATACCTTAAGCTGCCCACAGCTGAGGCGTAGGGAATGTGTCGCATGTTCTCAATTTCTTGAGGTGTCTTAGGAGACTATTCCTTAGACAGGTGTACCCCATGTCTGAAGGGTAACAATCCCTTCTTGGAGTTTTGCATCGAATATCGAGACAACATTTTGTCAATATACGTTGCTTGAGACAGTGCTAGCGTTTTGTTCTTACGATCCCTAATGATTTTGATTCCAATAACATATTGAGCCTCTCTCAGATCTTTCATTTGGAATTGGGCTGCTAGCCATTGCTTAATGTCAGTGAGGTATCCTAAATCATTTCCAATGAGTAGGATATCGTTTACATAAAGTACTAGAAAAGTTACTTTCTTTTTGTTAATTTTATTGTAAACACAAGGTTCATCAACGTTTTGGTCAAAACCAAAAGATTTGATTGCAGTATCAAATCTAATGTTCTGAGATCTGGATGCTTGTTTCAATCCACAAATGGATCGATTTAGCTTACAAACCTTTTGTTCCTGACCTTGGGCTACGAATCCTTTGGGTTGAGACATGAAGATATTCTCTTCAAAATTACCATTCAGAAAGGCAGTCTTGACGTCCATTTTCCATATTTTATAGTTATAATATTTGGCTATGGACAAAAGAATTCTTATGGACTTTAACATGGCTACAGGAGAAAAGGTTTCCTCATAGTCAACCCCTTCCTTTTTGGTGTAACCCTTCGCCACTAGTCTAGCTTTGAAGGTTTGTACCTTCCCAACTGCATCTCTTTTTCTCTTATAGATCCATTTTCACCCTATGGGTTTTACCCCAACTAGTAAATCTGCGAGTTCCCATACAGAATTGGAGTACATTGACTCCATTTCCAGGTCCATGGCTTTGACCCATTCATCCCTATCTTTGTCATTCATTGCCTGTCGATAGGACAATGGATCCTCAATGCCATCATTAGGTATGACAACCTGAGTTTCATTTAAACCCAAGTAGCGATCAGGTGTAATACAACCCTTACACTGCGTCGAGGCATTCTCAACGTTTAAGAAGGACGAGATGGATCTGAAGAACTAGTTCCTTCATGAACCCTTTTTGAAGATCCAGGTTCGTCAACAACTCTGGGTGATTCTTCAGTAGCTTCTCCTAATACTAATTTGCTACGTGGTTTATGATCCCTCATGTGGTCTTCCTCCAAGAAGGTGGTGTTTGTCGATACAATCACCTTATTTTCTTGTGGGTCGTAGAAATAACCACATCTCGTTTCTTTAGGGTAACCAACAAATTCGTATAGTTTTAAACGAGGTTCCAGTTTCTTAGGATTTGTCGCAAGCACGTGTGCTGGACAACCCCAGATGCGAAAGTGATGCAAACTAGGTTTACGCCCGTTCCATAATTCGACAGGTGTTTCAGAAACACTTTTCGAGGGAACATTGTTCAAGATGTGTACTGCAGTCTCTACTGCATACCCCCAAAACGAGATAGGCAATTGAGCATAGCTCATCATTGATCGAACCATGTCTAACAAGGTTCTATTTCTCCTTTCTGATACACCATTTTGTTGAGGTGTACCAGGGGCTAAGAGTTGGGATTAGATTCCATGTTCTATCATATAATTATGGAATCTTTGATCCATATACTCCCCTCCTCGATCAGATCGAAGTACTTTAATTGATTTACCTAATAGGTTTTCAACTTCAGCCTTAAACTCCTTAAACTTTTCAAGGGCCTCAGACTTATGTCCCATTAGGTATAAGTAACCATATCTTGAATAATCATCTATAAATGAGATGAAATATTCGTACCCTCCTCGAGCTTTTACATTCATTGGACCATAGAGAATTGAACGTATTAACTTTAAGGGTTCTTTGGCTCTGTATCCTTTTCCAGTAAAGGGTCTTTTGGCAATTTTGCCCTCGAGACGAGATACACAAGGTGGTAGTGAATCATCTTCTAACTCGCTTAAAAGTCCATTCTTTACCGAACGACCGATTCTATCGATGTTTATATGAACATGTCTTAAATGCCAAAGATGAGTATTGTTACTTGTTGGAGAAATTCTTTGCCTTTTTCTTTGAGTTTCAGCAGTTTTAAATAATTCATGATTTAAAAGTGCTTTGTTTTCGGTTGGTCTTAATACATACAAGTTATTTTCTAATTTGGCTGAACAAATAAGTACACCATTCTTATAAATGAACGCTTCATTCATATTAAAAGTAACTGTATACAATTGTTCAATTAAACATGAAATAGAAATTAAGTTCCTCTTAATCTTGGGAACAATTAACAAACTTTCTAAAAGTAAGTATTTATTTCTAAAAAATAACTTCGCAGCTCCCACTGCCTTAGCTGAAATGACTTCTCTAGTTCCGACCTTGAGCGTCATTTCACCATCGTTCAACTGCCGAGAGAAATTATTTTCCTGAAAAGAAGAGCAGACATGATTAGTTGCTCCTGAATCAAATATCCAGGTAAACTCATCATGCTCTACTAGGCATGTTTCTAAAACTAATAAATCAAATTTACCTTCATTTTCCTTCTTTTTCTCAGCAAGTACTTTGGGCAGTTTCTCTTCCAGTGTTCATGTACATTGCAGTTGAAACACTTGCCCTTGTCAGCCACAGCTTTGGCTTTTCCCTTGTTCTTAGCAGTAGTAGCGAGTGCCTTCCCCTTGTTTCCTTTCTTCTTCTGAATCTTCTTCGAAGAAGAGGCTACAGATTTAGTTCCAGAGGATGAACCCTTCTCAAACTTTCTTTTAGAGTGGACAACATTTTCCTCTCCTTCTACTTGTCCCATGTTTTTAAGAAGAGATTGATAGAGTTGTAGCTCATTCAGGAGACTATTCAGGTTGAATACTATTTTATTCATCATTGAATTGCTTAGGAACTGTAGAAAACTTTTCGAAAGAGATTCTAAGATGAATGCAACCTGACTTCGCTCATTTATGACCGCCCCGTTTGCTTCTGCCACGTTGAATTGGACCATCATATCCAGGACATGTTCCCGAACAGATGTGCCCTCTTTCATGCGGCAGCTATAAACGTACTTGAGAGCGTCATGGTGGAGTTGGTAGGACGATTGTCCAAACATCTCTTGGAGAGAGTTCATAATCTCCCTCGCCGTGACCATGCCTTCATGTTTCTTAGCCAATACTTCAGATAAGCTGGCTAGAATATAGACGCGAGCCTTATCATTGGCCTTTGTCCAGCGGTCATAAGCATCCTTAATTGCTTGGGATGCATTACGAGCAGGGATTGGAGGACAATCCTTCGTTAAGACAAACTGCACATCATCGACAACAAGAATCGTATTCAGGTTCGACTTCCACGTAGCGTAATTTTCGCCGGTTAATTTCTCATTTTTAAGTAGAGAGACTATTGAGGAAGACATTGCTGAAATTTAACAAACAATGACCGTATTAGTTATCTTTGCCTTAACCCATCATACAAGCAAACAATTGCACACAATCCAATCAATTTAGCAAAACAAGCAATCACAGAATCCTAAAACTATTGATTTAGTTTTGCAACGATGTTTTAGAGGTTTAGAATATCAGCCACTGAAGGGTGATCAACTACTCCTCCTTTGAAATGAGACATTTCTCAGCTAATTCTAATCCCAGAATAACTCATATTCTTCTAGACATTAGCCACCGTTGTTCGGTCAAGGATTTGTTATCACTTTTAACTCATCCTCGTAAGTGTAACCCTCCCACTTTCAGATCTCAGAGGCACGCACCAACAGGCTACCGAAGGGAAAGACAACTGTTGGTAATTAACCTAAAAGTTCATATCCTATTCAGGAGTTCACGATGTTTCAAATCCTATGATCAGGCCCTCCGAAGGGATAGTTGCACCAGGACAACACACAGGCTGATCATAGGACTCTCACGGTGCGAACTAGGGGCGGAGATCGAGGGATACGTTGACACGTGCCCCGCTGCCACTTACTTTAGACATTTTTCCCATTCACCTTGTTATTGATCCATGCAAACACTTTCCGAAGGGAGCCAGCTCCTAAGGAGACACAAAGTCGAGCATGAACCTCACGTTGTGAATATAGGAACGTAGGAGCAAAACTTGATTTAAATCTCATTTTGTAATTTTCCTCCCACTGAAAATGTCCTATGGTTTATTTAGGGTTATTTAACTTAGATGAAAATCGGCTAAGTCAATCTATCTAAGTCTAATCCTATTATAACAATTATGGAAAGGATTCAACCGCAACGTTTTAGGTGAATTAAACTCCTTTAATAAACCTAGCAACATTGCAAGTCAACATGACTATGGTTAATTCAACTCAAGGTTCGGGTCAGTTCCCAGGTAGGAGGTGTTCCGTAAACCGCCAACTTAAATACCCCTAGCCTTAGACAGAACTTTACCGAGAGAGTTCCCTTATAACCATAGTAATGTAAAGTCTTTACTCTAAAGATCTAGTTGCATTAATCTCTTTTAACAAACCTAGTGACATTGCATTATAACATTTGACTATGATTAATTCAACTCCGGTATTCCGGGTCAGTTCCTAGGTAGGAGGTGTTCCGTAAACCGTCAACTTAAATACCCCCAGCCTTAGACAGAACTTAACCGGTGGAGTTCCCTTATAATCATAGCAATGTTTTTCCTATTTAGTCAATTAAAACTATTTTTAATTCTAAGTAAGAAATAATTCTAATCCTATTAGAAACTGAGCTAGGTCTAATTAATTTTAAACAATTTAAAAATTAATACAATTTATCCTATGATCTTATGTTTGCATGCAATTCTTGATTATAGATTGACGGTTTCTAATCATTAATATTATAACTATTTCAAATTTTAATGATTAATCCTATAATCAAGAATCTAGGGTTTAATTCATTCAACAATCCCATTCAAATTAAATAATTAAACCATACATATTGCATCACATGGAAAAGTAATATAACAATTATATTAATTACTATGGATGTTTCATGCTTCATGCAATATTGATTTTCTTTTAATATAACAATTATAAGTCAATCAAGAAAATCAATCAAGCATGTTGCATTCATCACGTTAAACATAACTATTTATATTTAATCTAAGTAATGACATGCTTCATGCTTTATTATTTTCATATAATTAATATACACTTATATTAAAAAAAATATGAAAATAATTCCATGCATTTAAAACATACATTATAACAAATTTATAATATATAAATAAATGCATGAGCATGTTTATAACCTAAGGTGGGATTAAATATTCTATATGACATCCATAAAGCATATAAATAGCAATTGAACTGGTTAATTTTGGCCCCTAGGATAAAATAAAGCATTAAATTACAATAATTTTAGCTAAATTCTACCCTAAAATCCTTCTGCAGCTCCACAATTTGGTCTAGACATCACGAACCGCCCCGAACAGCCTCGAACCAGCCTTCAAAATCACGAACCAAGCCGAAATTCAGCTAAACCGGACCAAATTGGTCCCAGCCCAGCCGAACCAGAGTGAAACGAAAAGCCCATGCACTTGAACCGCGCCTGTTGAAGCCCTAATTCGCTCCGCCATCGTGACAGCGTCGAGACACTTGCGATATAGCTTCCGGACGCTGCGTGAATTTCTGATCTTAGCGCCTGGTGTTGCAGAGGCTGAATGATGGATGTGAGATAAGATGATAAATAATAATAAAGATAAATTCAGCCATTCATCTCGCTCCTACTGGGAGTTTAGGGTCTTCATGCTCCCATTCATCTCGAAATGTCACCCCATTATATTGCTCTTGTGCTTCTTGTTCCACATTCTCATTGTTGTCAGGCAAGATTTCTTGTTGACTGTTTTTCAATTCCTCTATCAATTGCCCTACTTGAATCTCCAAGTTCTGCATGACTTTATCATTTCTCACCATATATTCTCTTATGAGTTCTTCAAAACTGGTTGACACTTGTGATTCCATCTCTTGTTGCATTTCTTGTTGGGCATACGGATCTTGATATTGGTCTTTAAAAGTAAACAGACATTCTTGCTCCAAATGGGGTGTTGGATTATTGTTGCTAACATCTTGTTGGTCTTCCCATGAGAAGTAAGGGAGTTGTAACCATTTTCGATAAGGATCGAAAATGGGACTCTGGTTGTCTGGTTGCCCTGTATGATAAGGATTAGATGAATAAGTTTCAAACAAAGAATGAATATTAGCACAATAAACACAAAAGAAATTAGAGTGACAAGCCATTGATGTGATTTGTGCACTCAAGGTTGTGATGATGTCTTCTTCCACATGTGGATTATCTAGAGTTATCAAACCATTCAGTTGTGCTTATCTTCTATCGCCTTTTTTTTTTGTTCAACAGGAGGATCGACTCCGGGTAGATCTATCAGAAGTTCTTGAATGCAAGTAGCTTCTTCGAGATGTTCCCGTGCGCTCAACTCCTATTACTTTTCTTTCTATCTCAAGGTATAGCTCGATGAGACGATGCTCTTGGCTCATGCACCAACTTCAACCTACAAAAGAAGTTGCAAATCAAAGTTAGATTCTCCTAAGATAGAAATTCGGTCACAATCAAATCGCAATTTCAACAGCCAAAAACTGGTTTCACTTTTAGTCCCCGGCAACGGCGCAAAAAACTTGGTGCAGCAGAGGCTGAATGATGGATGTGAGATAAGATGATAAATAATAATAAAGATAAATTCAGCCAACCTTAGTGCAAGTATATACTATCGCACGTAGTAATAAAAACCTTAGAAGTATTCCAAGGGTATCGATCCCACGAGGACTAAATTGGAAATTCAGATTTGAAGAAGAAACTGCTGAAATGATTGCTTTAAAATAGGTAGCCAAAGAAATGATTGATGATTGATTTTTAGAAAAGTAAATAACACAAGGAAACAATAAAGAATAACAATAGTAAATAAAATGAGGTATTCAATATGGATTCATCCCAAAGGCAATAACTTTAATCATGGATTATTCAACTTCAGCCTATTCAATGCATTGGGTCAGATTTAACTTCTATTTGGCCTTGCTCCCAAGAACCGTTAGAAGGCTAAGCGAGTACCGTTATGCACATTTCTGTGACTCGACTCCGACATAGATAATTCACGAATGCAATCTATAACCCTATAGTTGATATAGGGTGCCTTAGGCAGCTTGCCCTATACCATCGAACAATCTTTTTCGAGCTTTTTCTCCTATATCACCTTTATGAGAACCGATATCGTCTGTCCCTTTCGAGATCAAACTCACATAGCATGCAAAGTCTAAGTGATCAATTTAAACTCAGCAAGATCAGGATTATATTCAATAAAGAATGACATGCATTGAACAAAACTTAAGCAAATAAAACACTTTCAAGCTCTTGAACCATAAGGGAATTCACCGTATTGAACCCCTCAACGAAATTTAGCTACTCATGGTGGGATAAAGTGCAAATGAATACATTTTCATTGAAAATCAAATGTAAAGAATACAGATAAATGAAAAGTATCAAAAGCTGGAAATAATAACAGTGCCAAATACGATTGTTGACGAACACGCGAGAGAGGGAGATGATGACAGTGCGTAGGAGGAAGAGAAAACTCGACCTTGCTCGTAGGTCTCGTTGTCGACAAACGTGAATGAAAAGAGATGGCGAGAACCTACGCGCGGATGAGATCGAAAATAGAAGAAGAACCGCATGAATAGAAGAGAGAATGTCATGGGTTTGTTGATCATCGATGGGTCTTCCTACTACACGCCGAAGAAGAACGGATTCAGATGGGGGGGGGGGGTCTGGTGGCAGCATGTTGTAAGGAGAAGAAAGGAGGAAGATATGGTTTTAGGGTTTTCTTTGATTTTCTTTTCTTATTTCTTTTCTTTTTAAAAATAAAACCCTAAGAAAGAAAACCCAATTAAATAGGAAATTAGGTCTTACCTAGGATTTCATTTAAATTCCCAAACTTAAATCTTAAAAGATTTGGGAAAGAAAATAACCCAATTGATTAAGAATTTGGGTCTTTTGATATTTAAAATAAATATCGAATATTTAACCTCCAAAATTAGGAATTAAAGATTTAAATTTAAAAATCCTTTTTCCTAAATTTTAGAACTTTAATTTAACGACCAAAGGCTAAGCTTAAATTCTAATTTCTCAAATTAGAACAAGAAAGCTCAATAGATCTCAAAATGGCTCGATTACGAAACGCGGGGCGTTACAATCTCCCCACCTTAAAAACTTTCGTCCTCGAAAGTTGCTTGCCTAGCCACTTTGGATACTTGGCCTTGACTCCAACTCTTACTCCTCAAGGCACTTAATACCAGTGGCTTTTTGCTCAACAAGCTACTTTCCTCCAAGATCCCAAAGTTAAAACTAAGGTACAAGGAGAATAGTTCATGTATACTCATAACAACATCTCATGAGACAAGTTGTGTTGAACATACAACACTTGCAGCAAGACTTGCTTACAGGCAATTTGACCAAGTGCATCAAGAACTCAAAAGGTCTAACAAAATCAAATCCAAACTCTGATCTTTCACGACCTGCAGGAAACTCGACCATGTGTATCGAAAAGCCAAAGTCACTAGCAAAGTTGGAACTAAGCTATCCGCTTTTGCACGACACACATGAGGCTGGTTTTCAATGATGCTACTTGAAGGAACACGTGTTGCCACTGTCAACTTAACCTTCGCGCTTGACATATTCACAACCCACCTTCCATGACATCTTACATTCTTATCCCGATCGAGCAAGAAGCTTCATCAACAAACTTCACCAACTTCAAGCTCACTTTGTTGGTAAGTTGCAACCACCAGCTTCCATTAGGCATCGCTAAAGGAACGTCGAAACAGCTTCCGCTGCCAACTCACCTTATCGAGCCAACCATCCTTCGTAGAATGGCTACGGGATGACAATAACGCCACCCTTGGTGCTATCTTACTAACAACATACCAAGGTAACTTTGTCATGACAACAACTGACATTGCATTCATGATTTATTACAGATTCTCAATATCTCCTCGTCTTGGATTGAGGTCTCAATACGAGAGGGAAATATTTTGACTCTTGGTCTAAGAATAAACCAACATACCATCAAAAGCATTGTCATGAGCAAGTCCAACAAGACCTTGAGACTTGGTGTACGAAATCCATAGCAGTTGCAGAACACTATTAAGCCCGAAGACATCACAGCAAGCTGCAACAATCGAATTTGGTTTTGAAAGAATCCTTGGAACGATAATTTCATGACCCTTAACTTAAGAAGCCGAATCACAAAACTATTCTAGGTAGATCCTTTTCCTTGAAGTTGACCTGTACTAGAAGGTTAACCTAACTTCACCTAATACAAGGAAATCTCTTAATTTCTTAGGATCTAGGCAACACTTGGAAGGGCCTGGAAACCAACCTACTAGCATCCACTTACTTCATAGGAAATGAAAGGTCTAATCGATGCAACAAAACATACCAAATCAAGGCTAAGATCCCACATCACAAAGAGATTCAGATCACAAAGCACCAAAAGACGAAGGGTAATTCCAGAGCAATATATAGACTCAAGGAAGGAGCACTAACGTGGGAACGAGCGGTGAAACCGCCTCCCCACCTTTAGGGACTATCCTTTTCTTCAGATCCATCATCATAGAGCTCCGGATACATGGCCTTGAACTCCCCATAAAAAATCCAAGACATCAGCTCCTCTTGCTTGACATCTTTTGGTTCGCTTCCAGAGGGAACCTTTGAACTCTTCTAGATCTTGGCTTCCCTTACAATGAATTTTCTGAGCTCTTGTCCTGGCAGAAACCTTTGACCTTGATGACCGGATGCATGATCCAACTTCTCATGCTATCGTTTGACACCAGATGAAGTGCCCACCTCCTGGGACCACTCCATCTTGGGAACTTCGCTATCCCATGCTAATACACTTGCAAGAGCTGCTGCATAAGTGGTTGGTCGTCCTTGCCTGACCACGCTCTTATTTCCCCTACGCAAGCCATTGATGAACCTTCCGATCCTTCTTAGCCTGGTTTCAACTAGCTTAGGGACACGATGAGACAACTCCACAAATCTTCTTTCATATTGAAATACAAACATGCTCCCCTGCACGAGCAACAAAAACTTCGCTTCCAGATCCTCAACTTCAGCATTAGGGAAGCGTCGTACAAACTGGTCTCACATAAGATCCTTGAATCTTGCCCACAACAGGGGATTGCCGAGGCAATCCTCAAGCTGACCCACTAAATTCCACCAGTTGCGTGCGTGACCTCTGAGCAACGAGGTAGCCCCTTGAACACGCTGTCGGCATCAGCTCCAAGGTACTGGAATAAGGCTTCCAGCTCTGAAGTCCACTCTTCGACAGCTCTCGAACTTCCAGACTGGCCATCGAATGATGGAGGCTTTGCTTTATTGAAGCTTCGAAAGAACTAGGCATCCTTATTTCGTGCAGAAGCCTGGTTCACATCAGGGTGTTGTAGATAGTTTTGGATTGCATTGTCAATAAAAGCTTGCAACGCTCCCAATGACAACACTACTTGAGGCACCGAAGAAGGAATAGGGGAGTTCACCTTGGGGTGCGAATTGACTTCAGGGACTCCTGGAGAGTCAGAACAACCACTTTCTCGACTCCCACTAGAATTCATTGCTAAGGAAGGAAACAAAGATCTCACTTAATGAATTCCCCTAAGAAACCTTAATGGGAGGGACTAACTTCGAACTAAAGCAACAATCTAGACCTAAAAAAAAGCAGCATGCACAACAAAAACACGCAAGCTATCTAGAAAAAGTAGGGCAACATCCTATGCCTACTAACAAGCATCAACACAAAATAATCACAAGGAAAACGAAAGCTATCTAGCTAACTATGGGAGCATCCTACTCCTACTACCAAACAATAATCACACAACAAAAGAAAACTATCTATCCGGCTAGAAGGAGTATCCTAAGCCTAGCTACTATATTATAAAGCAACTTAGGAAAACAACATGCTCAAACAAGGCAACCAAGACAAATCAATAAACATGAGATACAAGCTAACAATAATCATGCAAAGTAATCACCCAAGGTAAAACAAATATCGTTCAAATAGGTGGTTCAAACATACAGGAAACACAATAATATCATAATCAGACCAACATACTTGGTGATGGAGAGGAGAACGAGGAAGACCATTATCCTAGACTCCCAAACAACCTAGATTTCCTAGGTCAGTCTACAGGAACAACTCTGCTCTGATACCAACTGTAACGCCCCAGGATTTTATACACTAACCTAGCGACATTACTAACTTCTAACCGAGTGCCCCGAAAATTTCGGCAGCATAACGACATACATAGGACTAACCCAAAATTTTTCAATCACCTGCTAGAACAAAAATAACACTTCTATAACATTTTCAACACCACCACCATACTATAACACAAACACCATACGAGTTAGGTCTCGTATCAACAACTTTCTAACCAGAAACACAACCTTATGAAAGCTTATAACTATAGTTCATTTGAAACAAACTTAAATATTATTAACTGAACAAAGAGTTAGAGTTTATTTTAACCAACTCAACTAAGGCTAGAGTTTCAACAAGAATAATTACAGAACTAAACCAGACGAGACAACAACTGCCCATTAATATTAAGCAACAACTATCCTAACCAAAATGGAAACAAAAGGAAAAGATCACTAGCTAGCTATGGTCCCTCCTCGTGCGCCGCCTCTGCATCACCATGGTCAACGCAGTCCTCATAACCTGAATAATCTAGAAGTTAGGGGGAGAGAGGGGAGTGGGTCAGTACAACCATGGTACTGGTAAGCTCTCCAAGACTGACCCTTCGAGTCGCACTGTCCCCTGACCATTGTACCCAGGGCCACAATGCTCTCTACGGAGCTCGACGTTCGGTCCTTGACCATTTGTACCCAAGGCCTCAAACTATGCATCGCCCCTTGACCATTTGTACCCAAGGTGCACCGATGACTTATCAACGTATTGACCCTTTCCCAGGTGCCCAATACTTGCTTTCTAGACTCATCACACCGACCCTTGACCATTTGTACCCAAGGCCTCGATTCTCCTCTTAAACCAATGGTGACATGCCACCCCTCGACCATTTGTACCCGAGGTTCACTGATATTCACCCAACTTGTCTTTCTTTCACATTTAGGTCCCTGACCTCTTCCTCACAACTATCTAGAATGCTTATGCCCTGCAACATGCTTCTAGACTCATGTACTACACCCACCAAGCATAAACGACAGACTCATGTACTATGCCCACCAAGCATATACATACCACACCAAACTACCTAGAATACACATGCCCTGCATCATGCTTCTAGATTTACGTTCTATGCCCACCAAGCATACATACAACACATAAACTCACTTCATGCACAACTCATGAACTCACAACAAGCTAGCATGCTTTACAACCAAACATCACAACAACAACCCACACTATTCAGAGATTTCGTATATACATAACATAAAAGCAAGAAGCACTTCACATGTATATATAAGCACATAAGTAAAAGCATGGAAACAGTTATGAAGAAAGTAAATATACAGCATGCATCATGCAATCAAACAGACTCAACAGACAGAAAATACTTACCTATATCGCTACTAGAATAATCCAAGAGCTCCTAAAGAACTCGAAAAGCTCCTAAACAGAAAGATTAACACTTGAAGGTCAAAATCAACTCAACAACTTAATTCAGACTAAGGAATCCTTAAAGATGAGTTTCTTACCGAAACCAAACTTGGATTCAAGTCTGCAAGCTAGATCGATAGCCCGGAACAAGATAAATTCCTAAAACAAGAACATTTGAACACTAAGAACTAGCCTAAGGCACCGAACCAAGATTGAAAGGGTTTAAAAAGCATTAAAAACTTACTGATCAGCACCTAAACAGCCTTGAAGATTGCTACCCAATAACCGAACGAGTTCGAAATCACTAATTCGAACTTTCTAGCCTATGGCCATTCAGTCCCAAGGCTGTTCCGGTTATGGGTATTCGTCGAAAGCCAATTTTGAGCCAAAACGCTCACTGGTTGGCTTTCAAAGAACCTCAAACTTGCAAATTAGAAGTCGTTAAGGAGTGGGTGTCTTGATTTGAAGTCGAATAAGCAAGGGTAATCCAAATGACGAGATAACGGAGTTTGGGTCAAGCTGGAACCTTACCAAAACGTTGCAAAGACGAAAACCTGGGTTGAAACTCGCGGATTGACACAAGCAGAGGCTGGAAATCGTGTTGCACACGCAGTACGTTGCTACAAACACGTGGGTGCTTATAGATCTGAGGTATTGCAACCAAAAAAGACAATAGAGCAGGAGAGAGATCCGACGAGAGAGATGAAGAAATCGAAACGAGCTGCGTGGGTGTCGTGGGTCTTGGTGCATGAGAGATGAAGAATACTCGAGCCTGTGGGTCTTCACGGATTTGCTGCCACGCAGAAGGAGAGGAGGCGATGGTTGATGAACACACGAGAGAGCGAGATGATGACAGTGCACAAGAGGAAGAGAAAACTCGACCGTGCTCTCAGGTCTCGTTGTCGACAAACGTGAACGGAAAGAGATGCAGAGAACCTACGCGCGGATGAGGTCGAAAATTGAAGAAGAACCGCATGAATTAAAGAGAGGATGTCTGGCTTTGTTGATCGCCGACAGGTCTTCCTACTGCACATCGAAGAAGAACGGATTCAGATGGGGGGGTCTGGCGGCAACATGCTGAAAAGGAGAAGAAAGAAGGAAGATATTGTTTTAGGGTTTTCTTTCATTTCTTTTTAAAAATAAAACCCTAAGAAAGAAAACCCAACTAAATAGGAAATTAGGTCTTACCTAGGATTTCATTTAAAATCCCAAACTTAACTCTTAAAAGATTTGGGAAAGAAAATAACCCAATCGATTAAGAATTTGGGTCTTTTGATATTTAAAATAAATATCGAATATTAAACCTCCAAACTTAGGAATTAAAGATTTAAATTTAAAAATCCTTTTTCCTAAATTTTAGAACGTTAATTTAACGACCAAAGGCTAAGCTTAAATTCTAATTTCTCAAATTAGAACAAGAAAGCTCAACAGATCTTAAAATGGCTCGATTCCGAAACGCGGGTTGTTACAATAGGATAACCCCACTCGCATGTCCACTACATGAATGCGTTGGATCATTACGTTTGTATCATAATACAAAGCGGGCCGTATCTATAGTGTCACCAGGATAAGGTACCCAACCTTATCCCTACACTATAGACCCTTTAGGCTGAATCTTGAACATTGATCCTCGTGTGTCCCTACATACTAGTTCAAGCCTCATACTATCAGCTTATGATGTTTAGTTTATTGGATTAGGGTTAATAAGACAAGATTACTGAATACAAACAATATAAATGAACAATACATCATTTTATTAATGTTCGGTCAAATGTTACATTTACTATCTACGAATTTTAGGGCATAAAACCCAAAAGGGGTCTGATGTTACAGCAGCAGGAAGAGCAGAGCAGAGTAGTAGCTGATACTCTATGGCTTGCAAAAGCCATGACCTACCAGATTAGAGACAAGCAACTGGCTGAAGAAAAAAGAAGAAAGAAAGAAGTGGAAAGGAAGGCTAAGAGGAAGAAAATCGAGGATGAAGAGCAAATTGCTCTCGACTTCGCCGCCGTTACCTTAAAGACTCAATAGATACTACTGAGATAGAAGAAGAAGAGTATGCACCCTCATCTAAGGGCCATACAAAAGATTTTGCAGATGCGACCCCTACCTTGGCGCAAACAAAGCCAAAAATGGAGTTTGTGCTGGATCCTAAGGTGCAGTCTAAAGAGGAAATCCCGCCACCACCACAAGAGGATAAAGCATTGTTCGAGGACCTGATCGAACACCAAGAAGAAGTCGTGTTCAAGGACCATATTGAACATGAGAAACAACGCAAGACAGCCGAAGGGAAAAGTAAGAAGAGAAAAAGAGAAGACAGTTCCCTAAGGAAGCAGAGCATCAGGGAAGCAACTTCTAAGCTTCCCCAAGCAAAGACACCACCATCACTGCCACTTGCGATGAGAGAACAAGTTGTTCCTCGGCCAAAGAAGTCTCCAACGAAGAGGCCAAGAGTAGAAGTCCAAGTGGAAGCATATCTAAACACTCAGACCCGGCTAGCTATCATGAAGAAATGAGTTCTGACGTGTGAGAAAGCATTATCCACGAAGACAGGTCCTTTCCCAGCATTCATTAAGGACATTGTGCGCAGGTATGGCTGAGAGTGACTGTGCAAGGAGCCGAAGGCTGCATCTATCCCATTGGTTCGACAATTCTATGCACAGATAGGGGAAGAGATGCAGACGGCCATGCTTATGTGTGATAGAGTGGTGGACTTTTCAGCAAGGCAGATCAATCGGATTTTCCGACTACCATCCCTTCGGTACCTAGCTGGCAACAACGAAATTGAAGAACCATCTGACGAGCAGCTGGTCGATGCCCTCCACATGGTGGCCTACGAGGGAGTTAAGTGGCAGGAGTCTAGAACAGGAGTCGGGACTCTATTGCTAGCACTACAACAAATATCATCTTTAATAGCATTTGAGGATAGCTTTTTATAGAAAAAGCTATGGAAAAAGGGAAAAGAAAAGCGAGAATTTGGAAAATTGAAGCGCGCAGTCATACTTCGCTAAAAAATACTCAAAATAGCTGAGTTTCTTCTCTCTGTGTCGTCCACGGATTTTGTGTTTCGTATTTGCCCTAGGTTCGTCTTCTTCATCTCCTTTGTCTCCTTTGTATTCTCCTACATCTTCTACTTTTTCATCTTTGTTTTCTTCCTTCCTTCATCAGCTAGTCTTCTTCGTCTCCTCCTCCTCGTTGCCCTTTCATTTTCTCTCTTCTACCATTTACAAAGTACATGCTTCTTCTATGCCCTAGCGTTTTTCTTCTCCTCCTCTTTTGTCTTATCCTTTTCTTCATTAGCTCATCTTCTCAACCATTCGTGCAGAGCCCTAGCTCTGCTATCTCCTTCACGGTATAGTAGCATCAAATCAGACAAGAACATTGCTTGTGGCTGCTAGCACTTGAAATTTTACGAAATTGATTTTTGGAGCAAACGGTGGGTTACATTATTGATTTTTTTCTTCAATGTTTTCGAATGATAGGAAGTCGAAGAAACTAAAGAGGAGAAGAAGGTGGAAGGGCTCTGGTGGGAAGTATTTGAAGCACTGTGCTCTAGCGCAGCTACAGTGCAATAAGGGCTCCTTTGATGTTGTCGCTTGTGAAATTGGTGATGCATATAAATCATATTGGTACTCCAAGAACGCCTCGGTTTGAAGACTGTGAATCAGGGTAATGACTGGAATCTCTCTCTATGGATCTTTTGGTGTTTTTACTATACATCTTATTCGTTTCCGATTCCTAGAAGAAAACGGGTTTATCTTGAAGCAAAATCAAATGCATATAATCGAATATTTTCTGTTTTCTTTATAAAAAAAAATAACTTTTCAAAATGATACATGTTGCGTACCCCAAAACTATTTCAAAAACAAAAGAAGAAAAAGAATAAAACAAATTAGAGAAAGAGGCAAATTTCTGGCCATTTTTCAGTAAGAAATCTGATAAAAAAATTGAGCTCACAATGACATAGAGAGGAGTTCTTATATCCTTGAACCCTCTGAAGATTCCCTACATGGCTAGAGAGACGAGAACAGCAGGAGCATCAAGTGACCTTAACACGAAATATTTCATTACAGGAGCTAGCATTGGAGAGCCCTATTGGCTCATCATATTAATACAAAAAAAAAAAAAAAAAATTAGTACAACATAGAAAAAGTTACATTAGGAACCATAAGCTTTTTGTTCATTGTTTGTTCTTGTTTTTAATATATCACTGATGCTGAAGCAGAACGGATATTAAATTTTCAATTTCAATTGATGATGAAACTTACTTGCTTTACTCCCATTCTATTTAATAGGAATTTACCTCCAAATGCAAGGAGAACAGCTTGTAGGATGCCCAAAACGGTCCCAAAGATCAGTGTTGTGGATGCTGATGCAATGTGGTTCTTCTCTTTCTTTTTGGGCTTGACTGTAGGGGTGACAATGTTGACAGCAGGAGTCTGACCCTTATTTGTGTTAAATCTGCCATTGAAAATCCCAAAAACTTCAGTTCGAATATGGAAATTAGATTAATCACTAGGTTTATTTTTTTTTTTGTATAAGTAGAAAGTTTATTTTTAATTATTTTTACCACATAGTTATAGTTAAGAGATTAGCAATCTCTCTTAAACGTCAAGGGTCCAAGTCATCGCTCTTTACCTTTGAACAACAAAAAAGAAAGCCATTTTTACCTTTTTCAACATTCTCAAGTGTGACATTTTCTGGCATAGACTCTTTGGACTTCTTTTCTAGTTCCTCACTCTTTGCTTCCGATGCATTATTTTCTAAATCTTGGTTTTTCGGGTGCCGAATTTTTAGTCCATTACTTGTAATTGAAGCACAACTGCTCTTTTCCAACATGTTTTCCTTATTGGTTTCATCTTGTGAGGCAAGTTCTCTCTTTTGGCCATTCTTGGTCAAATGCTTCTCTGTCTCACCTTTAATTGGTTTTATGGTTGTTTTTCCGATAGTGTCTTCCTCAACAACAAATGATGTTGTTATGTGTTGTTTCATTGTAGCTTATGGTGTTAGGAGTTAACTCAAAGTTTGAGTTGCAGAGATTATTTTCTCACACAATTGGTGTTATAGCTATGGTAAGCATGTTATGGCTTTGTTATTGATAAAGAGAAATTGTTTTCTTCATTTGGATTAACATGGTTTCTCATCCCACCAAAAGCCAAATCGAGTTGGTTTATGTGAAATCTCTGTTAGTTGAAGAAATTGTTGGTGTAAGGATATGTTATCTATATATTAGCTCAATTATCGCTATATTGCACAGAAGACTAAACAAGTATTAAGGATCGCAACTGGATTTTAACCCATTTTCTTAGTTTTGATTTCTCTTGCTAATGCTTCTTTTTCTATTCATTTTTAGTGTTCATTCTTGCTTCCTTTCAACGAGTTTAGATCAATTTGCTTAATAGCAATGTCCAAATTTAAGCTAAGGATGACGACTCCCCTGTCACTGCACCTGGTAATTAGTTTGTTTTTTCTTCTTTGGACTTTACTTGTTCATTTTAGAAATGAGTTTTTGATTGCATATTCTTTTAGTCATTCCTTAGTGAAATTTGTTTCTCTTTCTTTTAAAAAAAAATTACCTTATGAAGCATGGAAAATCTAATTGGATACGATGGATATTGTACTCTTATTATGTATTTTTTTTTTTTTTTTTTGAAGAAATCCTTATTATGGATATTGTATTCTTATTGTTTTCTCTGAAGGATAGGTCGGAAAGGTAAAGAACTAAGGGAAAGATGAGCAAGGTATTGTGTTTGTTGTGGATGTTATATGTTTTACACAAAGATGTGTGTGTTGTTTTTTTGCAATTAAGCTCTTGGTTTACATGAAATGTTATTTTACATTATGAAGCATGGAAAATCTAATGTCTTTTGGAGGTTGGTATCTTAGATCTTCTTGTATAAAAATGACATTCCAGGGAGGTTGTTGTTGTTAGTTTGTAATTCACACGAATAAGACAAGAAAGATATGTTATTGTATCCAATGCTCTAATATTGTTGACTTTTTGCAAAAACAACATATATTTGATTACAAATTCTCAAGACATTTCTTTTAGTAGTTTGTGACAGAATTAGACATATTTAGTCATGGTCCAATGTTTCAGAGACCACTTGAAGTTCTATGCATTGATATGGATAACGACTATGAGATGACAAATGATTTAATGGCTATTTAGATGATTATTTAGGCTAGTATACTTATTTACAAAATCTTCTTTTGTATATTTTTCTTCTTATATTTTTCTATTGCCCTTAATTTCATGGTCCAACTGACATGAAATTGAATGCTTATGGTAAATGAATGCCCTTATATGAAGTAAGTTTTTATGGTTGTTAACTCTTTACAAGCTTTATTTTATTGGTTGCACCTGAGACCTCATGTTGAATTTCATATTGCAGCATGTGGAAAGTGAAGTTGGTTGATTTCAGAAAATGAACTCTTTTGGCAATTCTAGGAGTGTATCATCCAAGGATCACTTTTAGACTTTGTTATATTATTGAGTTTGCTTTAAGGCATTCATCTTGGGTTCTTTCTAACTTAATTATGATTGAGTTTTTTATATGCTTCTTCCAGTAGATTTTGTTTGTTATATGCTATTATTTAGATAGTTTTGATTTGGTTTGAGATTGTACCTTAAATTATAGGTTGCAATGTTAGTTTGGATTCGTGGATGTGGCTACCTATAGTATTTGCAATGGCCTAGTTGGTCATTCTGAAAGTTTATTTTTATGACCTTCTGGAAATATACATAACATGTTTCAAGGCTTAATAAATTTTGTAATGTGAGCAGGTTTATGAAGTTCCTTATTTGTTTTGAATGGTTGTTGTTTTGGAATGTTTCATAGTCATGTTTTTTACATCACTAGGTATTTAAGTATTCTAAACTTTCCTTTTCCATGGTGGAGCACATCTCTATAGTCTATCCTTTATTTGGTTCTATTATTTAGATAGTTTTGATTTGGCTTCCTTGCTTGAATTCGGATAATTGCTTATTTATTTCTTATAGGTAGTTGTGTAGTTTATTGAATAAAATATTAGGCCTTTTGTTATTGTTGGGCGATTATCCGATTACCGCAAGCTTACGGGTCGTCACAAGTAATATAGTGATTTTGAGTATAGAGTATCGTCTCCACAGGGATTGGATTTATTCAATTAATTATCACGAATAATCTTGCTTAACTTTATTTAGAGAACAAAATCTAATGCCGAAAAGAATAACAAAAAGCTAATCTAGACAGCAAAAGATAAATGGAGACACAATTTGGAGGGATAATTGTTAGAGGGGTAGATTTCATCAATTGGACCTTTAATGCTTAATAAATTAACTAATATGGATTAACTAATCATTTGATTCATAAGTCTAGAAGCCTAATGACAAGGACTCTCCTGTCGGTCTCCTCCTATCTCATACCTTTCAATAAAGAATCTCCTTTCGGTCTTCTCTTTATTTACTTAGCATGGCATTACGACCCTTCAGTACAACCTCTAACGTTATTTATTTTATCCCGTGTCACTCGGGTAAATAAGCGTTAGTCATGCATTCAGTTCTAGTCTAAGCTTCTCTCCGTCGAGTCTCCACTTAGTAACGATTCATTTAATCAGTGATCAGTTGATTAAAAGCATTACGGACAAAATGCACAAATGAACAATAATGACAATAAATTCATTAATCAAGCAAAGGTTCAACATCTAAATCAATCTCATAGAATTTAGGAATTTACTACTCATAATCACTAAAATCCAATAATTCCTAATCACAACAATTCTAGAAACTAAAACATTAAGGAAAAGGGAAAAGAAATGCTCATAAAAGTGTCGATCTCCTCGATCCCGCGCCGACCTCCATCGATCCTGAGGTCCAAAGATCTTCAACAAGCTCCAAAACTCTCCCAAAAATCCCCAATTTTAGTGTGGATTCTAGAATGGGGTGAAAACCCACAAATTGGCACACCAATTTCATTGCAAAAGGCTCCTTTTATAGGCTCCCAGCAGGCGTATCGTCGTGACGCTCTGACGTCATCTTTTCTTGGGCTCCAAGACGTCGCAGCGTCGCGATGCTACCTAGACAGCGTCGCGACGCTATCGCGATTCCAGAACTCTCCACGCGGCTGCCTAGCGTCAGGACGCTACAGGCTTAGCGTCTTGACGCTAGGTCCTGAATCTTCAATAATGGCCCGATTTTGACTCCATTTTTGGAACTCCAACTTTCTTTTGGCCCAAATACTTCATGCAATGGATTTTGGGCACTTTTCTTAACCCAACTTGATAATTTAAAACTTGAAATTCATGAATTTGGGCTTCTAACTCATTCTTCTTGGCTTTTTGGATTTGGGTCTTCAATGTAATTCTTCAAATTGCTCCAAAAGCCTCCAAAATCATCTAAAATCTCTCAAAATTCTGATTTTTCTTCTTTGACTCGGTTTTCTGAAATTTAAACAGAAAATAACATTAAAGAACACAATTCAAGCATAAAACTAGCTATAATTAATAGGAAAATGATGACATTTTTGCATGTCATCAGTTATACCTTCTCGAATTGAAGTTTATCGAAGTGGTTTCTGCAAGTATATATTTTTCTTTATCATCCTTGAATGAATAAGTAGTGTTCAAAGTTTTTATGATCCTGTATCAGGTTTTTGTTATACTAAATCCATAGAGATAGGATTTAGAAGTCTTCTATGTCAAGAAAATATATCCCTCTCTTTTCTTTTGGTAATTAGATGTATGGCATTTGTTGTTATAATCCTTTGTTCTCTGCTTGCAAGTATGATTATTACGTGATTCCACCAATTATTTTACAGGATATGGACTAGTTACTTGTATGGATTTTTTTATCAAGCATGGAGAGAAGGAATCACCAGGGAAGAAGCTGAGGTATTTGTACTACTACTCTATAGTCTTATTTGAAACTAAGAGTTCTATGTTATTGTTGTAGTTACTTATAGTGAGTTTGGGACGACTTCCAAGAAAAGTTCTTTGGGGTGAAATACTTCTTTTCTATAAAAATACACACACACACTACGGCTAAAGGTAAATTAGCTGGTAAAATTCAGTTTTGAGCGTGGTTGAAGCTTTGGGATGAGCTTCATTTTCTTTCTATTTGTCCTCGGTGCAAGAAACTAGATTGTTTGAACTTTATCCATAAGATTCTTTTTTATGATTATATACTACTTTTTGTAGCAATTAGTGATTAAGGATGTTTCTCTTGCCATTGCTTGAGATGGTGCTAGTGGTGGTATTGTCCGTATAGTTACTTCAAGTTAATGTCGTTTGAACACATAATTTGTTACTTTTAAACATGTCCAATATGAAGAACATAGTTCATTTCAACATTAAGCATGAGTTAGAATATTAGTTTTAAGCATATAAACATTATCGGGGAGTTGTTGCAATTCCTAAGTTTCAGACATTGATCTGTTCATAATAAAAAACGATATAGTACTGCTTGATATTTTTCATGATCTTCAAACCATGTATGTGCTGATGTGAATGATTAGTTTAGTAATGATTATATTAATACTTTTCTTCATTTCCTAATCAATAAATTTTTTTTCATGGTAGATTTAAAAGTGGAGAAAGAAAAGCACAACAATAGTAATAGAAGCAACAAAAAATTAGTATGTTGATAGCAAGCATAGCTAGCTAGTTTTCCCTAATTAATTTAGCTAGTCTTTTATAATTTATTGGCCAAAATTATGTATTTATGTGTTGTATTTGTAGGAAAGATAGTTTTGAGCCAATTGGATGTTCGGGATGCGAAAAGAAGCTAAAGAATGAAACAAGAATCAAAGTTGGAAGATTGAAGATAGGCCCATCCGTAGAGCAGCGTCCAGCGTCGAGACGCTGCTCTTTGAGCGTTTCGACGCTGACATTCTATATTTGGAGTTTTCATTCTTAAAAAAAAATAAATAAAAAATAAAAATAAAAATTCATAGCGTCGCGACGCTCTCGGCGAATTTTCCAAATCTGGAGTATCGCGACAGCGTCGCGACGCTGTCTATAGCGTCTCGGCAGATTTTCTATAAATTCATCATTTTGTGCTACGGATTAGAGGAGTCCAATTGGTTAGATTTTAGCCCTAATTTCGACTGGAGACCTTTGGTGGGAGCTAAAGCAAGGCCAAGGAGTGGGAATCAAGTGAGAAGACGTGGATATCGTGACGGGGACGTGCCGGTTTCGACGGATTCGAGTTTTCCTTTCTCTTTCCCTTACCTCTTGTAGTTTTTATGGCTTTTCTTTCAATTAGTGTTTGTAGTTTGAAGACTATGAATTGCTAGTTGTTTGTCTTAGGGATTGATGTAGTTGTTTTATTAGTTTGTTGGATTGATTTGTGGTATGAATATGCATTTATTTTACCTATGCAATTATGGTTAAATGCTTTCAATTACTTGATCACTAGTTGAATGATTTGAGTGTTGAATCTTGCTCGGGAAAGGGGATTTGGCCTAAGACTTACTTGATTTAATTGCATGACTAAAGTAGAAATTCTAAGTTTGTGACAGGATTTGGAATAACTTTAGAAGTTGCTTGAAGAACTAAACCCAAAGCCTTGCATGTTAATGAACTTAGATAGGGATATCAAGTTGGTTGCATGCATGAGAATCGATTATGCTCGGGAGAGATAGTTGTGATAAAAGGTTCCTAGACTTGGTAGAATAATTGCATGCTAAATTCATCCCATTAATTAATCCTCAATCTCAACAATGAAATCAATTCCCTAACAGTCTTTCCATTTGAGTCTCCACCTTTATTCCTAAATAAAATTGAACAAAATTATTCACGGTACTTAATTTGCTAGAAAACCAATCCAGAGGACGACACTCGTTTAATCACGAAAACACTATATTATTACTTGACCCGTACACTTGCGGTTAGCAAATTGCGCATCATATGTGTTAGATTAAAAATAGAATGTTCATTCTTCAAAAAATTTCACCACTAAAATTAATTGCAGGTTTTGGCATGGTCTCATATTAGTGTGTTGTAAGTTCCATTGCACTTCTATATCTTAAATCATTTTATTGTTTGTTGTTGCATTTAGATTTATAAAGTTTATGATAATGGAGTATGTTTGGTTAAATTGTTCTGTCATAGTTTAGATTTTGATTAGTATCTAATGCGAGACCTAACTCGCTTAGTTTGAGGATATTTGAAGTCTTGTTGTGAACTTGAAGTGTTGTGAGGTTGTAATTGGACAGTTTTTCATATAGAAGTGTGTTTCTCTTGTTTAACAGGTTTAAAAAAAATGGGTTAGTTCTATGTATGTTGTTATGCTGTCGAAATTTTTGGAACATCCGATTATAATTAAGATAGGGGCTTTAGTAATGTCGTTAGGTTAGGTATAGAAACACGAGGCATTACACTATCAAACATTTTTGGTGTTTTTGTTGGTTGCAAGGTTTAACTACCTGATGATTTCTATGTAGGAAAAGCTTGAGGTAGTTGAAGGAAAAGTGGATTAGAAGGAAAGATCAACTTTCAAACACAAACATCGAGGAACTCTAAAGCTTCTTTGCGAGGAACTAAATCTTCTTTGCACATACTTGATAGATAATCATTTGCTCATCAAAATTTTTAAATGTGGTGTCATACATATGCTAATATAATATGGGGGGCATATGAAGAAAAATAAAATGACAAAGCAAGCATTTTAGTTGGCTATACAAACACAAACATTTTAGTTTTGTATTCCACTATATGTAGTCATTTTAATTATTTGGATTATGAATGTGCAACTTTCTTTATTTTTAAGTAAGTTAATTTATTTTTTAGAACACTTCTGATTTTATTAATATAGTGTCTTAATTTTGTATGCTATAAATTTGAAGATTTTGTGTATCTTTGTTAGAAATTTGAAGATTTGCATTTTTGGTTGTCTATACATGGTACAGGCAAGTGATTTCGATAGATATATATGTTTTTACTTTTGAAAATGTATTTAAATACATTATAAACTAATTTAAGTTGATTTTTCAATATAATAACATTTGAAATAAATGGTACGGTACAAATGTAAACAAAACAATATAATATATAAAAAATAAAAAAAGAATCCATTAAAAGTCAACTAGTGTGTCTATCATAGCAAGATTAAAAATGCTATGTTATATTTTTTATAGCATTATTTCACTGTTATAAAAAAATGTTATTAAAAACCAACCATAACTTTTTTCCTAACGCTGTGAAATTTTTCCATAACATTAGAACTACACAATAAAAAATGAACTTTTTATAGCATTGAAGAAAAGCAATGAAAAGTTAGAGACTTTCAATAACATCGACTATAATAACGTGGCAGAAAAAGGTATGATAGGTCTTTTATATCATTTTTTACGACTATAAAAAAAAGCTATAAAAGAGAAATCATAGCGTTTTTTTAACGCTATGAAAAGTTTCCATAACATTAAAATAACGGAATAAAAATAGACTTTCCACAGCGTTTTTTATAGCAGTGAAAAAACGCTATCAAAAGTCCTAGACTTTCAATAACGTCGGATACGACAACGTTCATAAAACGCTATCTTAGCCTTATGATAGCGTTTTTTGAATGCTATCGTATGTGATTTTTCTTGTAGTGTAGGAGATTTGAAGCCAGAAGTAGCTGTCTGGCTCTATGTGAGCAAGAACCGAATAATACCAACAACACATGTGACGGTGCAAGTGTTAATATCTAAAAAGCGGAAGCAATTTTGGATCTTAGGCACATAATTTGTTCAATTTGATCAAACATTGCATGTTGTCAATTTAAAGAAAAACAGAGTATGTTTACCAACCTTGAATCAATGGAGAAATTGGTTGGATTTCTTTGTTGTTTTTCTTCACCAACGAGTCACGAACCACCAAAGGATCTTCCTTGCTATCCTAAAGCCTTTAGAACGGATTGTGGAATCCTCAAGTGATGGAATTTGAGAGAGAAAGCTTGAAGAACAAGCTTGCAAGGTTGGTTTTGGTGAGTTTTCAATTTGGCAGCATTTCCTTATATTTCAAGCTTAATTTCTTCAGCCATCTTCTTCCCTTTTATAGAGGGATTAGAGATGAAAGAAAGCTCCAGTAATTGACACTCAATCAACCAAAGATTAGTGGGAATTTTGGTGTCCAACATGAGGTGAGTGCATGGGTTTAGTCACCATGCACTCCACCTAAAAAAATTCAATTCTTTTTTTAATTTAATTAAATCCATAATTATCCTTAATTAGTTGGATAATTATTTGAATTCTAATAATCTGAAAAATTAAAAATCAATTTCAAATTTTCAATTTTAAATTAATTCAAAATTAATTTAAAATAATTATTAAATAATTAATTTAATATTAAATATTAAATTAATATTTTTCCACCAATCCCGAACATTTCCTAAATGTCATTTTCAATCATGAATCCCTATTCATGTTTTCGGTATTTAAATCATATTTAAATACTAAATACTCACCTACACGGTTTTCACAAAAACCTGTTGTACCGACAACGCCTATCACCTCTACTTATCTTTCTCAACATGAACTTAAAGCAATTCATATTTTATCCATCCTATTGTTCTAAATGTTAGTCTCCAGCTAGCAAGGGACCTACAGATCATGGGCTCCAACGGTACGAGGTTAAACTAGCCAAACTCTTTTAACCTAGTCAACCAACATCCGTTAACTACCGGGACACTCCACTATAGCCTAGCAGTTGAACTCCCCTCACTGTAGATATATTTGTGTCCACTCGATGTAACCATGATTAGTAAGTCAATCCTTCACAGGTCGTTCGTCGTTACTATAGATAGGTCAAAAGTCCGTTTTACCCATATAGCACATCTTAGTTCCTTAAGTCCACTAGTCCTCTAATGAACAATTTTGTTCCTGCTCCAACCATTAAACAAGATCCCTCTCGGGCCAATGAGAGGGTGGGGCCCCTTGTTCAAGTCTTGGATTTAGCACTTAAGGGAACAACCTCTCTACTATCCCTGAATAGGGTAGGAGTGAATTCCATATTGCATTACTATGTCCCTAGCCATCCATCTAGTGTTGTCCCCAAAATGGCAGGATTATTGAATGAAATTTTATGACCACTCTCACCTATGCAGATCAAAGGATAACCCTCAACGAACAGGAGTTCATAGTAAATTCAGGATTAAGATCGAGTTACCTAAGTCATCGCATGAAATAATCAGTCTTAACAGTAAACGGCGTTATAAAGTAAAAGTGCCTTATTTCTCGGTACAGTCTTGTGTAAACATCTTTTATACAGGATGCCCCTACTCGCATGTCTTTACATGAATGATCTAGGATCACGTCGTTTGCCTTATTCGCAAAGTAGGTCGCTGATAGCGGGCAGAAATGTCGCTAATTTAGTCCTAAAATATTACACTTTTTAGTGCTTTAATTGTGTTTTTATTGAGAAATTCTACATTAATTCATTATTTTGTCCTAAGGAGCACTTTGTGGATTTTTGGAGGAAAAAGGGCCTAAAATGAGCTATCTAACCCAAATTTCCAACCATGGGTCAAAGGGGGAGCCCAAGAAGTCAACCATACAAAAAAGATCCAAAAAGAAATGTAGAAAGACCCAAATTTCAAGCCCAAACAGCGTGGACTGTTCTGGAATCTGCATAGCGTCGAGACGCTGTCCCATTTCTTGGCCAGCAAGTTGGGTGACGTCACAGCGTCGCGACGCTGTCCTATTTTTGGGCCTATATAAGGCCTCCCTTGGTGCCCATTTTTATCATCATCATTTCATATTCTTTCCTTCCTTCCATTCCTTGGCTCTTTTTGAGCCTTCTCTTAAGGCTTTTTAGCCTCTTTGAATGTTCTTAGTGGGAAAATTTTGGGGAGCTTTGGGGAGCACTCTAGGAGGCTCAAGGAGTGCTCGGAGGGACTCCAAGCGCAAGCGACGGGGTATTCGACGGTCATTTCCTTTCCTTTTAATTTTCTCATATTTATGCTTTCCATTGTATATTTTGTGGATATTTTAGCCATGTATAGCTAAATCCCAATTTGGGGTCTTGAAATGAAAATATATAGTTAAATGTTATTATAATTGTCTTTCTCTTTCCCTCGTTTACTAATTATTTGTTTGGATGCTCGTAATGCTATATGCAATCTGGCCAGTTGTATATTGATCCGATTCTTAATGGAAACTCGATGGAGAGAAATTATGATAGATCATAATCCATGGAACAAGTTTAATTACCCGTCTTGACAATGGGATTAGTTGACTAAACTTAGATTCCAAAAATGAATCAGAGCGTAATAATTAACGAATTTTAATGGCGCTAAGGACACTTGGATTGTTAAAATGGATTAATTAGAATTAGGGGAAACCGACAGGAGATCCTATGTGACTAACGGAGATTCTAGGAGTATAATTAGTTGGGCAATGAGATAGGTTAATTGTAATAATTATTTAGCTATTAATAAATTTTCAAGATTCCGATTCTCACTAAAAACTCTTTCTCCATATTTTTTTTTATTTCCTTGATTGATCAATTTCAACTCTTTAATTGCATGAATTTTAAATTCATTTTAATTTCATGTTTTGGTCCCTAAATATTATTTCCCCCAAGTATTTTTAGTGTTCAAGAATTTATTGCTTTGCTTAATTTTCGCTTCACCTCCCTGTGGATTCGATACTCGGAATATTTCCGTTTTATATTACTTGCGACCCATGCACTTGCGGCAATTGCACTCGGTAGGCAACAAGTTTTTGGTGCCGTTGCCGGGGAGGTTTGATTTTTATGCAAAATAATTTCTTCTTGACATTAAAAAGAAAGGGATAAATAGTAATTTAGGTTGTAAATTTTTTTTGTGTGAATATTATTTTATTTTTGTTTTTGTTTGATTCTTTTGGTTGTTTGTGAGTGTTGCATGCGACGACATAAGGTGGTTGAATTGTTTCCTTTAGATCTTGAAATTACCAGGACACTCAGATCTATTCGTAGAGAGAAAAAACTAACGGAAGCAATGGCCAATCAAGATAAAGCTACCAAGGCAATCAGAGACTTTTTGCAGCCAGTCCTCCCAACCGAGAATCGCCCCAATCCACGCAAATAATTTCGAGTTAAAGACAGGATTGATTCAGATGGCGTGAGACAATTTGTTTAAGGGACATCCTTCGGAGGACCCACATTCACATCTGCGATCATTCTTGGAGATTTGCGGGACTGTAAAGATTAATGGAGTTCCGGCCGACGCGATAAGATTGAAGTTATTCCCATTTTCTCTTCAAGATAAGGCTAAAGATTGGCTCGAATCAGTTGAGACGGGCAGTATCAGCACATGGGACGAGCTTGCCCAGGCATTCCTGACATAATTTTTCCCGCCTGCCAAGACGACGAAGCTCCGGACAGAGATCAGAACTTTTAGACAGTTAGACGAGGAGCAACTTTATGAGGCACTAGAGAGATATAAGGAGATGCTTAGGCGGTGCCCGCAGCATGGCTATCCAGATTGGCTCCAGGTGCAGTTATTTTACAATGGACTGAATCCTTCTACTAAGACGGTTCTAGATACATCAGCTGGTGGGAGTTTTCTGTCCAAAACAGTGACGAAAAGAATCTTTTAGAGGAAATGGTAGCGACCAGTTACCAGTGGCCGACTGAAAGGGGGAAAGTTTCCAAGAAGGCTAGTATTTATGAAATAGATGAGTCAAGCTCTCTGAAGGCACAGATGGCATCATTGAAAAATGCGCTGAATAAGCTGACTTCATCTGAGGTGGTCAAATCCATCTCCACCTTAGGTGAAGGATATTCAAAGAAAGAGAATCAAGATGTCGAAGAAGTTTAGTACGTGGGAAACAGAGCACTCACTCAAGGAGTACCGAACTTCTACCATCCCAGTCTGCGCAATCATGAGAACTTTTCCTATTCGAACACCAAGAACGTATTGCAGCCACCGCCAGGATTTGCTTCAACCAGTACGCCAGAAAAGAAAAGCAACCTGGAGGAGATGGTGGCCATGTTCATCAAGGAACAGAAGGTGTTAAATGTGAATCTCCAGACAGCTGTTAATAACCACGACACAACTCTTAAGAATATGGAAGTTCAGATAGGTCAGATCGCTTCAACGGTGAATGCCTTTCAGAAAGGGAAGTTTCGTAGCGACACTGAAACCAATCCAAGAGAGCAGTGCAAGATGGTGACATTGAGAAGTGGTAGACAGTTGGAGGTCAGTTCAGAGAAGAAGAAAGAAGACAAGAGCATGGATGAAGATGGAAGGGCTGAGGCACAAAAAGCCTCCTCTGAAAGGTCCCAACATCCTCCTAACTCTATTAATTGTGATTTTTCTAACTCTTTTGCAGGATCAAAGTAGAACGAAATCCATGAAGAGAAGCTGAATGAGGAAGAAGTGGTCCCATGCAACCACCATGATAAAGGATCGCACATTAGCCCGCCCAAGAGGAGGGGCGAATGTCCTACCTTTGACTACAGGGAGTTACCTTTTCCTCAGCTTTTTAAAAATATTAAATTAAATGAACAGTTTCAAAAATTCCTAGAGATGTTTAGAAAATTATCTGTGAACATTCCCTTAGTAGATGTTTTGTATAATATGCCTAATTATGGGAAGTTCGTGAAAGAGATGCTATCTAGGAAGAAAAGTTTGAAAAAAGAGGTTTTTAGGTTGTCTGAAAACAATAGCACCATAGTTTCGGGAAGATGCCTTCTAAACAAAACGACCCAGGGAGTTTTAGTGTTCCCTATATTATAGGAGAAGTATCTTTCGATAGGGCCTTGTGTGATCTAGGTGCTAGTATAAATCTGATGCCCTATTCATTGTACAGGAAGATTGGTTTGACAAGTCTGAAAGACACCGACATCACCCTCCAGCTGGCTGATAGATCGATTACCCAACCTATGGGTATTGTGGAGGACGTGTTGGTGTAATTCAACAAATTCATCTTCCCTGTAGATTTTGTGGTGCTCGACATGATACAAGACAAAGAGGTACCTATCATCTTAGGCAGATCTTTCTTAGCCACTGGTAAGGCTGAGATTAGCGTGCATACTGGTAAGCTTACCTTGAATGTGGATGATGAAAGAGTTGTTTTCAATATTTTTGGACAAGATGAGTCTGTTTGTAGTCTGCATACCTATTTTTCTATAGGTCCAGAATATTTGACTGACGATGATGATGAGGTAGAATATGATTTAGGCTTAGGATTAGAAGAAGTGCCTATGAATAATGAAAATTTCAATCCTAATGCATTTTTTGATGATCCTCTGTTTGAAAATGAGCTTATTGATATAGATTTGCCTGATTTTGAAAATGAATTAGAATTGCCTGCTTTTGAGAATGAAATGTTGCAATTCATGATTATTTGCCTGATTTTAAGAATGAAATAGAAATGCCTCAAATGGATGATTTGTCTGATTTTGAGAATGAGATTGTAATGCCTAGGTTAGATAATGATTTGATTGGAGATGATTACTTGATAGATGATAATTCTGAGTCTGATCATGATAATGCTGAATCTATCGAGTCTGATCCAGATGAGTATATAGAGTCGGACCCTGAAAGTGTTAATAATTTTGATTCGGGTCCTGATGATGTGGATAATAGTATAGAATTTGACCCAGAGGAGCTTGAATTCTTTAATCCTTCTAATGATGAGTCATATGATAGCTTGGTTGAGTAATTTTTTAATACTGAGTCTGAGGAATCTTCTGAGCATGTAGATATTGAATCTAATGAATGGACATGCATAATTGATAGGCCATCCTTAGATCCTAGACCAGTAGATATCATGACGCTGGATGACTGTTAATAACTGTTTTGAGAATAGAGACTTAGAAAAGAGATTTGATGTTGCTACATATTTTTTGAAATGTTATTATAACAATCTCTTTAGTGATGATGGGCCAGGGGAAAGTTTTTTTTCTCCCCTGTTTGTAGTGTGCAATTCAGTGCGTGATTTTCTGCAAGGCCCGGAGGACGATGAAAATTTTTATTTCGAGCCTCTGTGATCGTGCCTAGCCTCGTCTAGCTAAAGACGGTAAAGAAAGCGCTGCTCGGGAGGCAACCCACGGATTAAAGTTTAGGTAGTTGTTTTTGCGGTAAATAATTTTCCTTGCTTCGTGATCCAATTTTGTTTTGCAGGATCACCTTAGCAAATCCCAAAGCTCCAAGAATCCCATTTTCTGGATTCAAAGGAAGAGGTTGAATTGCTCCTAACTCAGGGAAGTCTCAGTATCCCTCTTTATGCTTTATTGTTTATAAACATTAGGGACAATGTTTAGTTTAAGTTTGGGGGGGAGGCTTTCGCTATGTTGAGCATATCTAAATTCTGTTGGATGCATGAATAGATAGCTATGACAGTCGAGGATGTGATTTTAGAAGTTTTGGGAGAAAATGGTTTTTATGTTATGGAATTTGGGACCATAGCAGAAATTGTGAAATTTTAAAATTTTTTGATACTTAGTTTTAATGTCTAAAGCATGAAATAGACTTATTTGATGACGTCTTTGAAAATCTAGATTTTTATGATGATTTTTAAAGTTTGTTGTCACCCCGATAGGCTTAGTTTCTAACACTAGGAGTTCATGCTTGATTGTTCTAAAGAACTAGAAAAAAACATGTTATGCCTGCTGAGAGAAAAAGCAACAAAAGAGAAAAGAGAGAAAAAGAAAAATCGTTGAAAAAGAAAAATTTTTGCTTGCGCAAAAGAAAAGGCCTAGGGGCAAAAAGAGCTACCTGTGGTGTGATCAGTTAGGCCAACCAGAGAATAAAATTCGGGTTAAGGGTCCCTGCACCGTAGTGTGAAAGCTAGTACCATTAGATATAAAAATGCAAGTTTGGGAGAGTAGCAAAATAAAAAAGAAAGTGAAAAATATTTATGAGTTTTGCTCCCCCATGAAAAAGAAAAATATCAGGCGCCCTAGTTTCTTTTTTTTGCATGATAGAAGAACTTCGACCTATTAGGGACTCTTAGCCAGTGTAGGGGGAAAAACAAATGGAGAAAACCATAAGACTAATCTAGGTTAGTAAAAGAATCATTAGAAAAGTCTTGAGCATGCTATTCATTAATCTTAAGTTCAATCTATTTTAAGATTTCTTCATGAGTATGCGGTGCTTGCTTATTCCACTTGCATGTTTTCCATTCTAGCTTAAAAGTTCCGAAATCATTCAGGCTTGAGTGATTCTATTTCATGCATCTTTCGAATTTATTTTGCTTGGGACTAGGAAAAGCATAAGTTTGGGGGTGTGATAGTGGGCATAAATGTCGCTATTTTAGTCCTCAAATATTAAGCTTTTTAGTGCTTTAATTGTATTTTTATTGAGAAATTCTAAATTAATTCATTATTTTGTTCTAAGGAGCACTTTGTGGATTTTGGAGGAAAAAAGGCCTAAAATGAGCTATCCAACCCAAATTTCCATCCATGGGTCAAAGGGGGAGCCCAAGAAGTCAACCATACAAAGAAGATCCAAACAGAAATGAAGAAAGGCCCAAATTTCAAGCCCAAATCGTGTGGACTGTTCTGGAATCTGCATAGCGTCGAGACGCTGTGGGGACAGCGTCGACGCTGTCCCATTTCTTGGCCATCAAGTTGGGTGACGCACAACGTCGCGACGTTGTCCTATTTCCGAGCCTATATAAGGCCTCCCTTGGTGCCCATTTTTATCATCAATCATTCCATATTCTTTCCTTCCTTCCCTTCCTTGGGTCTTTTTGAGCCTTCTCTCAAGGCTTTTTAGCCTTTTTGAGAGTTCTTAGTGGAAAAATTTTGGGGAGCTTTGGGGAGCACTCTAGGAGGCTAAAGGCATGCTCGGAGGGACTCGAAGCGCTAGCGATGGGGTCTTCGACGGTCATTTCCTTTCCTTTTATTTTGCTCATATTTATGCTTTCCATTGTATATTTTATGGATATTTTAGCCATGTATAGCTAAATCCCAATTTGGGGTCTTGAAATGAAAATATATAGTTATTTGTTATTATAATTGCCTTTCTCTTGCCCTCCTTTACTAATTATTTGTATGGATGCTCGTAATGCTATATGCAATCTGGCTAGTTGTATATTGATCCGATTCTTAATGGAAACTCGACGGAGAGAAATTAGGATAGATCATAATCCATGCAACATGTTTAATTGTCCGTCGTGACAACGGGATTAGTTGATTAAACTTAGATTCCGAAAATGAATCAGAGCGTAATAATTAACGAATTTTAATGGCGCTAAGGACACTTGGATTGTTAAAATGGATTAATTAGAATTAGGGGAAACCGACAGGAGATCCTATGTGACTAACGAAGATTCTTACTATAGACCATTTAGGTTATATACTCGAACGTGATCCCTGCCCATATTCACTATGTAGTTCGAGTATCTCATGTTGTAACCATTGATGTTTCTATTGGATTATAAGTTATAAATAAACAATTTCACTGAATAACATCATTATTTATATAAAGGATAAAAAAACTTGAGTTCTAGGACATAAACCCCAACAGACGGGACCGATTCGAAGGGTGTCGAATTCTCCAACGTTCGTGCCAAATAAATTTATCAATCCACGAACACTAAAGCTAACTTGTAGCAGTAGTGGCCGAGGTCGAACAACAGGAGCACGTTTTTAATTTGTTTAACTTAGATTTATTGAGACGACTGGACTGACGGAGGGTTTGAGATGCGAGAGATCAAAATGCGAGGGGAAATTAAACAGTGATAATCTAAATGAAAAAAAAATAATTTTCAGAAATTAAAGACGGAAAAATAAAAGGAAGTGGTTGATCGAACCTCACATTCATGTAATCGGTACATTCGGTGTTCGTTTCAATGGATCTTAATCAAAAATTATCTAATGATGAAATTTACGTTTTAAGCATAACGTACTCCTGGAAAAGCTAGAGAGCCATAATATCCCTATTTTATTAACCCGACCAATGGATTGAAGTTAATCTAAATGATTACTAATTAACCCGACCGAATTAACTAGCTTCAATTGCATTATGATTTGGATAGTTAGGTAGCCACTTTTATAACTAAGAAAAGCCTAAATTATAAATTAACTAAATGTCGAATCCTAGGCTAACATGAAAATTGCTACAAATTCAGGAATAACGCGCCTAAATAGAGCTGCATGCTTTACCTATTGCTACCAATAGGTAATAAAATTAGAATGACGACAATTGGGGTTGTCAATCCCACCAATCAAAACTAATTGTTATAAAATAGAATTCAATCACACATAAAATAGTAAACTCACAAATGAAAAGCTCAAAATCTCATAAGAAATCCAAACCAAACTTACAACCAAGTTCCCGATCACATGAATATTGAGCTTAGCCCGTCATTTGAAATGTCGAACCTCGCTCCCGGGCTCGATCCACCATGAAAGACTGAGAAATCTACTCTAAAGCCTAAGGAATTAAAGAAGGGAAAAATACAGAGGAAATCAGAGAGAAAGAAGGGAAAAACAGCTAAAGAATTAAAGAGGGGAAAAGGAATGAAGCCCTAATCGCGAAAAAGAATATTTATAAAACGAGGCAGTGTCTCGACGTTAATGGTGATTTGGCCCGCCTTGCATTTCCATAGCATCAAGATGCCATATTTGCAGCGTCTCATCGCTAGCTCTCAGGAAAATGGCTGAATTTGTTCTCCTGTTGACTTTTTGGTTGACTTTCGCTTCTCTGACCAAATTACCAAAATGCCCTTCTTGATCCCGAGAACACCAAAATGCCCTATACATCAATAGGACTCAAAATAAGTCAATTATTACAAATAATAGCATTAGGACAAGCAAAATCTAGAGAAATAATTAGCACTAATTTGGTGGTATCAACATGACACCACAATTTCTCAAGAACGTGTCATGTTGCTGTACATCATGCGCAAGGGGCTGGATCTGAATTTTGAAAGAATCATTTCGATGGAGATCCTATCTTGCAGACACAAGAATGTAGGGAGACTGTTCTTCCCAACCTTGATCACCAAATTATGTAAGCTTGCAGAAATAGAGCAAGAAGAGAAAGAGGAAAAAGAAGTGGCCGGTACTTCCATTGACTTGAGTTTAATCAAAAAGCACATAGTCAATGTCAAGCAAAAGGTGGCTTCTGTTGGGGTTTATGTCCTAGAACTCAAGTTTTGTTATCCTTTATATAAATAAAGATGTTATTTAGTGAAATTGTTTATTTATAACTTATAATCCAATAGAAACATCCATGGTTATAATATGAGATACTTGAACTATATTGTATATATGGACAGGGATCAAGTTCGAGTATATAACCTAAATAGTCTATAGTAAATGAATAAGGTTGGGTACCTTATTCTGGTAACACTATGGATGCGGCCTACTTTGCGAATAAGGAAAACGACGTGATCCTGGATCGTTCATGTAAAGACATGCAAGTAGGGGCATCCTGTGTAAAAGATGTTTACACAAGACTGGAACGAGAAATAAGTCACTCTTACTTTATAACGTCGTTTACTGTTGAGACTGGTTATTTCATGCGATGACCTAGGTAACTCGATCTTAATCCTGAGCGTACTATGAACTCCTGTTTGTTTAGGGTTATCATTTGATCTGCAAGGGTGAGAGTAGTCATAAAATTCCGTTCAATAATCCTACCATTTTGGGGATAACACTAGATGGATGGCTGGGGACATAGCAAAGCAAGACAGAATTTACTCCTACCCTATTTAGGGATAGTAGAGAGGTTGTTCCCTTAAGTGCTGAATCCAAGGCTTGAACAAGGGGCCCCACCCTTTCATTGGCCCGAGAGGGATCTTGTTTAATAGGTTGATTAACAACTATCCCACTGCGTTCAGGCTCTCTCAACAATTGAGAAGGATAGGACTAACTTAATTTGTCAGCTCGGTCAACAACCCTTTGTTGAAGAACAAATCTTATTAACAACTATTTGTTGATATATTTGTAGCTTTTACTATATAACTTACTTAACACTCTTTTACTTCGTGGTTGTGATTTCTAACGTGATCTTCTTTTAAGAAAGCAGCATTTTGTCAATACAAATAGTTTCTTTTGAAAGAAGATTCGATAACTTGTTTCTTTTGAATAACCTACAAACAGGCATGCTTCCGAATAAGGTTCCAAATCCTTCAGGATTGTCTCAAATGAGGACATCCCTAAGTTCTAAAACAACATAAATACATTTTATGTTTTTTCAGAGTTCAAATGATGTTTCAAAAACATTATTTTGAGAGAACCATATTCGTATTTTAATTTGTAGTCAATACTGCATAACCCAAAACGAGTTAGGCAACATATTATCTATCGAACCATGTCAAACAAGGTTTTGTTTCTCTTTACCGATATATCACTCTACTGTGATGTACTAGGTATTGAGAGTGAGGATATAATTCCATGTTCTATCAAATAGACCTGGAATCTCAAGTACATTTACTCTCCACCTCGATCAAATTGAAGTGATCTTATCCTTTTACCTAATCTTGATTCTTAACCTCAGACTTATACTTCTTGAATGTTTCAAGAGTTTGGACTTACGATGCATTAGGTAGATCTACAGATACTTTGAATACTTATCAGTGAAACTGATGAAATATTCAAACCATACTCGTATCTTTATATTCATCGGTCGAACAAGGATCTGAATGTACGAGTTTTTAAGGGTTCTTTGGCACGACAACCCTTTTTTCTAGAAAAAGGTCATTTAGTCATCTTACTTTTTAAGGCATGACTTATAGGGAGGAAATGAGTCGTCTTCTAACCTGTTTAGAAGTTCAGTTTAGGTCAATCTTCAATCCTATTGAAATTTAACACGACCTAACCTCAAGTGCCAAAGATAGGTAATTTGAGAAACATGTTGCCTTTTGGTTTAGTCTTAGCGGTTTTAAATATCTCATGATTTAGAAATCGCTCTAGACTCTGTTGGTCTTAAAAGATATATGTTATTCTTTATGTTTGCAGAACAAATATTGGCATCCTTTTGAAATGCACGGTTCATACAAAAGGTAATAGAATAGCCTTGTTCTAGCAAACAAGATATAGAAATAAAGATTTCTCTTAATCTTAGGAGCCATATACATTAAACAATATGAAATGTTCCTGAGAGAAGAATAACTTTATGTCTCCCACTGCCCTAGCCAAGATAAACTCTTCTACTTTAACTCTAAGAGTTATCTTAACTAGTTCAAGCTAGCGCTAGGAACTTATTCTTTGAAAAGAACGTTCGTGTTTTAGTAACGAATATCCAGGTTGAATCACTATTCTTACTAAGCACGTTTTCAAGACGAATAAATCATATTTCGAGTCTTTGATCATGTTCTTTTTAGCTAGACAGTTTTCTATGTTATATTTATCATGATCATTGCAAGAATGAAATAGATATAACATCTTGAGGACATATTACATTTTAAGACTGTTTCCATATCACTTACCACAAAATAGTGTTTAAAGTTTGTTTAGTGTATATTTTATACCAATAACGAATTTGGCGTATTAAAGAAGGCATTTTATAGAACCTATACTTATTGCTAAAAATAAACAAATAAACTTTAAATTGGTTGTCTAATGTTTTAACCCTTTTTCTAATCCAATAAATTTAGCAAAAGTAATTACGCGCCCTATAAACATAATTCTTTTGCAACGATACTTCAGAGGTTCAGAGTAACTGCCACCGAGGGGTGGTCAGCTAGTCCTCTAAACTAAGACATTCTCAACTAAACTTTAACACTATAATTGCTCATATCTTGTTATTAGTATAGTTACCGTTGTTTGGTCAAAGATCACAATCCCGTAAGTATTATCCTCCATTTTCAGATTCCAGAGGACGACCACAACAATGCTACCGAATGGAAAAACTAATGTTGGGAATGGCCCTAAGAAACCCTATCCACTTCTGGGGTGTTTACTGTGCTACAATCTGTATGTTACAACCCTCCGAATGGTGTAGCAGCTCCAGGGCGTGCTTAATTAGCAGGCGAACATAGAGACCTTGCGATGTAAACCAACGGAGGAGACCGTAGGATGCGTTGACACGCTTCCTTCTCCCACTTACTATAAATACTTTCTCCATTCACCTTGATATTGATTTATGCAATCACCTTCTGAATGGAATGGTTACATTAGTAAGTTACAAGAGGCTATGCATAAATCTCACCGTGTGAACTTTAGGGAGAATGTGAGAAGAAAAGTTTTATTTTCATATACCTTTTTCCTCCCACTGAGTATTTTAAGATTAGGGTCTTTTACTTAGGTAAATTTCGGCTAATGAATCTATCTAAGTTAATGCCTTATTATTAACTATTGAAATAAGGTCTTTATACTCATGTCTAGGCGAATTAAAACCTTTTAATTTCCTAGCGACATTGCATGCTAATAAGATCGTGGTTAATTCAACTCAGGTACCTGTCCATTTGCCGGGAGAGTTCCCTTATAACCAAAGTCTTATATCCTACTTAATATATTTTAACTCTAATTAAAATATTAAGTAGGTAGCTCTTCTAATCCTATTAGAAAATAGTGATCTTAGGTTTAATTGTTTTTAAACGTTTTTAAATTATTTCATGCTACCTAAGATCTTATGTTAGCATGCAACTCTTTGTTATAGGTTTAATGGTTTCTATTCATTAACCTTATAATTATTTATAACTTTTAATGAATTAATCCTGTAACATGCTTTTAATGGTGATGAAAGCATATAACAATCAAAATTCAAGTTATAAAATAAAACACCATTTACAAAGCATAAACGTTTTTGAAATGACCTATGTTTAGGTGATTTCTAACGACATAACTATTACGCTATGATGTCTAGGTGATAAAACCTCACATCTCTCACGCATGCTCATAAAACCGAGTTAACCAACTCAAGTACCGGCTCGATGCCCAGGTAGGAGGTGTACCGAAACCGTCAGCTTAAATACCTCCAGCCATAGACAACATCTTGCCAGGTGAGTTCTCTTGTAACCTTAGCTTTACAAGATATCGACCTATTCTATGCGAATTGTTCGAGACTGGATTCCGTTAACCCTAAGTGAGCATGCATTTATCATTGTTATAGGTTTTAACGTCTATCTCAATTTTTATAACGGTTTATAATATAGACAACTGATATGGGTAAAAAATATACCTATTTTACCCATATATTCAGCTCATTTCTTGGCCAAATGTTGTATGTTGTGACCAATTTACTGTTCCCGTGCTCAAAATATGCTTACTTTGATAAGTTAGGGTGCTGAGAATCACTTTTGTCAAATTTAACGTATTTGTGCTTAAAAAGACTTGATTTTATGTGAATTTGACTTAGTTTGTTGCTGTGCAGAAAAACAGAAGAAAAGATGGAATTCCCCATAAATGCGACCGCATTTCTGGGAAGGCAAAAATGAAATGCGACCGCATTTCTGGAAAAATCTGAAGTCGTTCCGAGTCGTTCGCGGTTCGTTGTTGATGAGTCTTCTTCGCACCTAACTGGCTGTTTTGACCTCGAAACTGACTGGGCAACCTTCCAGCACCTATTTCGCAGCTCCTCAACCATTTTCTACACTATATAAGCTCGAGATTCAAAGTCAAATTCAAGCAGAACTCACTTGGAAGAAAAGGGTGGTGACAGAACCCTGGCTCGACACCAATGGGTAGGGATGCCCGAGGTCCTTCTTAAATGACCAAATTCTAACCTAAGTTAGACATCAAACCTTGTGGTTTGTAGAGAGTTTCACCCATTCCCACCTTGTAAAAGTGAGAGAGTGGAGTGTCTTAGCGAAGTCTAGAAGGATTGAGTAAATAGAAAAACCCATAATATTTGGCTATCTCCTTTAATTCCAGCTCTTGAATCTTTTCATTGTTCTGTATTATTTACATTCTTATTTCAATGAAAATGTGTTCATTTTCTTTTTATCCCATCATGAGTAGCTAAATCCCGTTGAGGGGTTCAATGTGGTGAATTCCCTTAGGGTTTAATGGCTTGAAAGTGTTTTATTTGCTTAAGTTGTGTTCGGTGCATGTCATTCTTTATTGATTATCACTCTAATCTTGCTGAGTTTAATTTGATCACATAGACTTTGCATGCTATGTGAGTTTGATCTCGAAAGGGACAAACGATATCGATTCTCATAAAGGTGATATAGGAGAAAAAGCTCGAAACAGATTGTTCGGCGGTATAGGGCAAGCTGCCTAAGGCACCCTATATCGACTATAGGGTTATAGGTTACATTCGTGAATTATCTATGTCGAAGTCGAGTCACAGAAATGTACATAACGGTACTCGCTTAGCCTTCTAACGGTTTTTGGGAACAAGGGTCAAATAGGAGTTAAATCTGACCCAATGCATTGAATACCACTTAAGTTAGGTATTGCATGAGTATGGTTATTACCTTAGGGATGAATCCATGTTGAATACCTTGTTTATTTCTTATTGTTATTCTTTTAGTTATTTGCATATTTTATCTATCTTTTGAAAAACCCAATCAATCAACTTATTTTCTTTGGTTACCTTTTTCAAAAGCAATCATTTGAGCAGTTTCTTCATCAAATCTGAATTTCTAGTTTAGTCCTCGTGGGATCGATACCCTTGGAATACTTCTAAGGTTTTTCTTATTACTACGTGTGACAGTGTATACTTGCACTAAGTGTTAGCTGAATTATTCTTTATTATTATTATTCATCTTTTCTCACTTTCCATCCATTCAGCTGATGACGCACCAAGTTTTTGGTGCCGTTGACGGGGACCGAAAGTGAAACCAGATTTGTTTTTGAAATTGCGATCAGATTGCGACCGCATTTTTGTCTCAAAGGGAATTTAACTTCGGTTTGCATTTGTTTTTCTTTTGCAGGTTGAAGTTAGTGCATGAACAAGGGGTATCCACTCCTTGACATTGATCCAGAGATAGAAAGAACCTTTCGTCGTCGAAGGAAGGAACAGAGACGAAAGAAGAAGGAGCAACAAGAGTTGAGCGCATGGGAATCTCTAGAGAAACCATCTTACATTCAAGAGTTTCTAATGGAACCTCTTGGAGTTGATCCTCAAGTTGATCCACAAGATTGTGGAAGGGAGTAGAATGGCGGGAGAATTCCTCCAGTTCCTCCAGTTCCACCGGTGCCACAACAAGAAAACCCGATCTACATTACTGAAGATCGAAATAGAGCAATAAGGGACTACGCTTTACCAGTTTTCCAGACATTGAATCCAGGAATTTTGGAGCCACCGATTGATGCTCCACAATTTGAACTTAAACCAGTGATGTTCCAGATGTTGAATACAATGGGCCAATTCTCTGGACTTCCCAACGAAGATCCACACAAGCATATTAAGCTATTTCTGAGAGTTTACAATTCTTTTAAAGTAACAGGAGTGCTGGAAGATACTTTGAAGTTAAAACTTTTTCCGTTTTCTTTGCAGGGAGATGCTGAAGCCTGGTTGGATTCATTTCCTCCAAACTCCATCACCTCTTGGAATGATTTGGCGGAGAAATTCTTGGAGAAGTTTTTTCCCTCCAACAAAAATGCCAAGTACAGAGCAGAAATCATTGCTTTCAGACAATCTTACAATGAACCTTTGGATGCAGCTTGGGAAAGATTCCAGAGGCTGGTTTGAAAGTGTCCACACCATGGATTGCCTGCTTGCAATATTTTGGAGCATTTTTATAGTGGGTTAGATCAAGCTTAAAAGGCACTAGTAAACGCATCTGCAAACGGATCTTTTCTGAAGAAGTTTGCTAATGAGGCGCATGTTATTTTAGATACCATAGCCACCAACAACCGACATTGGGGAGAAAATGAACCAACAACCATTTTGAAAAATCCAGTGAAAGCAGTGGAAACAGAGGCTAACTCTACGATGCAAGCCCAGATCAAAGCCATCCATAGCATGATGATGGGCATGTCCATGAACAATCAAGCCAATATAGCCCCTGCCAATGTTGTTTCTTCTCTCTGTTGTGAGATATGTGGTAAGGAACACATCGCTGATAATTTTCCACTAAATCGAGCATTTGTTTTTTATGTAGGTCCACAAGGAAATAAGAACCAAAATAGATGAAATCCTTATTCGGCCACGTACAACCCAGGATGGAGAGAACATCCAAATTTTTCTTGGGGAGGACAAGCCGAGCCAAGTAACTCCAACACTCATCAATTTGGAAAGCAACCTACACAACAACAGCCGCAGAAAAACTTCCAACAAGTTCCAGTGCAGAGCCAAGAGTCAAATCTAGAGGCTCTTATGAAAGAGTACATGGCAAGGAACTATGCTGCAGTAAGGAATTTGGAAGTTCAGCTTGGACAAATTGCTCAGGAGATTAAGAATAGACCTCAAGGGACGTTGCCTAGAAAAACCGAGACCCCACATAGAGAAGGCAAGGAACAATGCAAGGCAGTGACCTTAAGAAGTGGATTAGAATACCATGGAACCAAATATCCAGTAAGTCAAGAAGCAGAGATCCCAGTTGACGCTCGAGAGAAGATTTGTGAAAAGAAGTCAGACATTGCCACAGATGTTTCAGAGAATAAAGATGAAAAAGTAGAAAAGACCAAGGAGCATGAAGCCTTGGTAGAAAAAGAAGAAAAATCAAAGTTAGAGAAAAAGCAAGGAAATGCGACCGCAAAACCTCAAAATTTGTGATAGACCCAGAAAACAGACCACCTCCTCCGTACCCGCAGAGATTCAAACATGCCTCACAAGATGTACAGTTCAAGAAGTTTTTAGATGTATTGAAACAATTGCACATCAACATACCATTAGTAGAGGCACTTGAGCAAATGCCTACGTATGTGAAGTTCCTGAAAGATATCTTATAAAAAAATAGAAGGTTGGGAGAGTACGAAACGGTTGCACTCACGGAATGCTCCAGTGCACTGGTGAAGAACGAGATTCCTCCCAAGCTTAAAGATCCAGGAAGCTTTACAATTCCATGCTCTATCGGAGGCAGGGATGTAGGCAGAGGTTTGTGCGACTTAGGAGCAAGCATCAACTTAATGCCATATTCGGTTTTTAAACAGTTAGGGATAGGTGAAGCACGGCCAACAACCGTGACCTTGCAGTTGGCAGACTGATCGCTCACACATCCCATTGGAAAGATTGAAGACGTATTTGTTAAGGTTGATAAGTTTGTTTTCCCTGTAAATTTCATCATTTTAGACTTTGAAGCTGACAAACACATGTCAATCATCTTAGGACGACCATTCCTAGCCACTGGCAGAACCTTAATAGATGTGCAGAAAGGAGAATTGACCATGAGGGTCAACGATCAACAAGTCACGTTTAACGTGATGAATGCAACGAAGTACCCTTGAGATTTCGAGGAATGTTCTATGATCGATGAAATTAATGAAAAAAGAAACCTTGGAGGATATACTTGGAAAATAAGAACTAGAAGAAAAAGCTGGGAAAAAGATTGAAGTTGAAGGAATCAGTCAAACCATGAAGAGACAAAGGATACAACCACATTGGGGGAGAGGCTTCGAGGATGAGGAAGCCCATGTCTCCGTGATTGATTTGGTATGAATTCTACACCTTGAATTAATTTTTGTATATTATCTGGGTTTATGAATAATAGTCTAGACTAGAGCTCCAAAATATCTGGACAAGAGTAAAGACTCTGTCTAGGAAAATCTTGTTTAGGAAAAGGTATTTAAGATGACCATTGGGAACACCTTTTCCTGGGGATTTACCTGGGAGTTTTGAAAAGTCCATAGTATTTTGAGCCTTGTCATGAGTTTGAAAATACAAAGTAGGAAAATGGGAAAAGTCTAAGTTTGTTTTGAATAAATGATTTTTGATCAAGAGGGAACTTTGTCTAAGGTAAGTCCTGCCTAGGCTGAGGTATTTATGCTGACGATTGGGAACACCTCTACCTGGGGACTTACCTGGAAGTTGAATTGATCAAAACATTGCCTTAATTCTTTTTAAAATAAGAGATAAAAAAATAATAATAAAATCATGATTAAGCATATGAGTTTTCTAACTTGTTTGTGAGTGTTTCAGAGAAGAGGAGAAAGCAAAGGAAAATGAAAAGTTAGAAAAAAAGCGAAGGCAGAAAAACTGGGTGAAATGCGATCGCATTTCTCCCCAGTGTATTTGGGAATGCGATCGCATTTGTCCGAATAAAAAGGGGAGTCATGAATTTCGTTTAACCTGCACGTGACCTAATTAGAAAAGTATAAATAGCTTGATTTAGTTCCTTTTCTCTTCACCAAACACTAACCCTTGCATTCAAGTCAAACCCTCAACTCTCAATATTATCCATCGTAAAACCGAAAGACCCACACTCAAAGAAGATGAAGAACACTCCAAAACCCTCATCATCACGCAAGAACACTCGATCTTAGAGTGCTCAAGCAACCCACGAAGCAGAGGCAAACGTGCAACGGCAAGAGGAGAACCTCGAAACGCCCTTGCAAGGCACACAAAGGACGAGACCCACGAGATTCTCACTGGCGGTCGTGAACCAAGCGTCCAACACTCCAACTCCATCTTCTTCGGAAATGTAGGCTAGTTCAAGGGAGATGCAGAGTTCATCTACGCTAAGGAGGTTCACGCGCGCCACTGCTGTCCGCCAAACCCAAAAACCCGCCGCTCAACAGTTGAAGAAACGTTCGCGGGAATGGTTTGCAATGATCCGGGAGATGGGTGCTCAGAGACGTGCTGTCCTTGAAGAGGAAGGGAATCGGCAAGATGAAAAAGAAGCCGCTAAGGCAACTGGAAGCTCTCGACAAGGAGAAGCTTCAATGGGTAAGGTTTTCGAACCTTCAACTAACCCTTCTCTATCTTGTAGGACCAAACCCGTTGTTACTTACAGTGCAAGAAAGAGGAGCCCGAAGAAGGTTGTATCTGAAAGGCCGCTAAAAATTGAGCCCCTCAAAACCGAAAGGATGCTTCAGGATGTATTCGAAGGAATAATTCGCCAAGCAGTGGCAAAGGCTCTTGCGATTGTTGAAGGGTATAGGGCTGAACAGGATGCCTTGAAAGAGATTGAGGCTGAGAGAGGGATGGAAAATCAGAAAATGATGGAGGAAGACGAGCTTGCAAAGGAAAGAGACCGTGAAGAAGATAAAAGAAGAAGAGAAGAAAAACAAGAGGCCGAGAGGGCCTTAGAGTTTATTTCAGCTACAATGAAGGAGTTTATTTCAGCTAGTATTTCAGCATAGCGTACATTAGGCTGCCGACAGCTGAGACGTATGGAATATGTCTCATATCCTCAATTTCTTGAGGTGTCTTAGGACATTGTACTTTAGACAGGTGAACTCTGTGCCTGAAAGGTAATAGTCCTTTCTTGGAGTTTTGCATCGAATATCGAGCTAACATTTTGTCGATATACGCTGCCTGAGATATGGCTAAGGTTTTGTTCCTGCGGTCCCTAATGATCTGGATGCCAAGAACAAATTGTGCTTCTCCCAAATCCTTCATTTGGAATTGCGCTTCTAGCCTGTTTTTAACATCGGTAAGATATCCTACATTATTCCCAATAAGCAGAACATCATCTATATATAGTATTAAGAAAGCTACTTTATTCTTGATGATTTTCTTGTAAACACAAGGTTCATCAGGATTTTGGTCAAAGCCAAATGATTTGATCGTTGTATCAAATCGAAGATTCCAAGACCTTGAAGCTTGTTTTAATCCATAAATGGATCGTTTTAGTTTACAAACTTTTTGTTCTTCATTCTTGGAAATAAACCCTTCAGGTTGAGACCTATAGATATTCTCGTCAAGGTTGCCATTCAGAAAGGCAGTTTTGACGTCCATTTGCCATATTTCATAGTCATAATCTGCTGCTATGGATAGGAGAATTCTAATGGACTTAAGCATAGCAACATGGGAAAAAGTTTCTTCATAGTCAATTCCTTCCCTTTGGGTAAAACCTTTTGCTACGAGTCTAGCTTTGAACGTTTGCACGTTTCCAGCTGCGTCTCTCTTTCTTTTATAGATCCATTTGCACCCTATGGGTTTTATCCCGTTAGGTGGATCCACAATAGTCTTCTTCTAAGAAAGTAGCTTTTGTAGAAACAAACACTCTATTATCTTGTGGGTCGTAGAAGAGACCACCTCTCATTTCTTTTGGATATCCAACAAATTGGCATAATGTTGAACGTGGTTCCAATTTCTTAGGATTCGTCACTAACACATAGGCAGGACATCCCCAGATCTGAAAATGGCGCAAACTAGGTTGACGACCATACCATAATTCGAAGGAACATCGTTCAATATGTCGACTGCAGTCATCTCTGCATGCCCCCAAAACGAGCTGGGCAATTGAGCATAACTCATCATTGATCGAACCATTTCCATCAATGTTCTATTTCTCCTTTCGGATACACCATTCTGTTGTGGTGTTCTCGGTGCTGAGAGTTGTGATTTGATTCCATGTTCTATCATATAGTCTCGGAATTGTAAATCTATATACTCTCCTCCTCGATCAGATCGAAGAGTTTTGATTGTTTTTCCTAATAGGTTTTCAACTTCAGCTTTATATTCTTTGAACTTTTCAAGTGCTTCAGATTTGTGCGCCATTAGGTACAAGTAACCATATCTTGAATAATCATCTATGAAAGAGATGAAATATCCGTATCCTCCTCGATCTTTTACATTCATTCGACCACAAAGGTCTGAATGTATAAGTTTTAGAGGTTCTTTGGCTCTATAACCTTTTGTCGTAAACGGTCTTTTAGTCATTTTTCCTTCTAGGCAGGATTCACATGGAGGTAATGAATCGTCTTCTAACTCATTTAAAAGTTCATTCTTTACCAATCCTTTGATCGTATCAAGATTAATGTGGCCTAGCCTTAGATGCCAAAGATAAGCGTTACTATTTGGAGAAATGTGTTGCCTTTTTCTTTGAGTATCAACAGTTCTAAATAACTCGTGACTTAAAACTGTTTTTGTTACGGTTGGTCTTATGACATAAAGGTTGTTTTCTAATTTTGCTGAACAGACGAACATTCCTTTTCGAGAGATGAACGCTTCATTAACTTCAAAATTTACAGAATATCCTTGTTCGATTAGACAGGAGATAGATATAAGATTCCTACGTATTTTAGGAACTATATATAGATTTTCCAAAAACAAAAACCTATCTCCTACAAACAACTTGATATCTCCCACTGCAGAACCTGAAATGACTTCTCCTGTTCCAACTTTGAGCATCGTTTCATCTTTCTTTAACTGCCGAAATGAACTATTTTCCTGCAAAGAAGAACAGACATGATTAGTAGCTCCGGAATCAAGTATCCAGGCACTTGATCATGTTCTAAGAGACAAGTTTCTAAAACGAGTAAATCAAATTTACCTTCTTTTTCCTTCTTCTTTTCAGCGAGGTATTTGGGGCAATTTCTCTTTCAATGCCCCTCAATGTTGCAATGGAAGCATTTGCCTTTGTCAGCCTTGTTTGCTTTCTTCTTTCCTCGATTAGCAGTAGCGGGAGCGTTTCCCTTTACTCCTTCCCTTTTCTGGACATTCTTAGAGCTAGAATTTTGAGGTACAGACTTTGTTCCTGAGGATGAACCCTTCAGGAATTTTCTTATCGAATGGGCTATATTTGCCTCTCCTTTTTTCAATTCCTTACCTTTTATAAGTGATTGAAATGTTTGTAACTCATTCAGGAGCGTAGTCAAATTGTATTGAATCTTATTCATTACAGCGTTGCTTCGGAATTGTAGGAAGCTTTTTGGAAGTGACTCCATTATAAATGCTACTTGACTACGTTCGTCGATGACCGCTCTATTTACTTCAGCAACATTGAAATGGACCATCATATCAAGAACATGTTCTCGAACAGGTTGGCCTTCTTTCATGCGACAACTGTAAATGTATTTGAGGGCTTCATGATGGAGTTGAAAGGACGGCTGTCCAAACATTTCCTGAAGTGAGTTCATGATCTCTCTTGCTAAGACCATTCCCTCATGTTTCTTGGCAAAAATTTCAGATAAACTAGCCAGAATATAGACTCGACCCTTTTCGTTGGCTTTCATCCATCGATCATATGCATCTTTAACAAATTGAGATGCAGTACGAATAGGGACTGGAGGACATTCCTCTGTCAGGACAAACCGAAAATCATCAATAACCAAAACCGTGTTCAGGTTAGATTTCCACGTTGCATAATTTGCACCGGTTAACTTATCGTTTTTAAGCAGTTGTAATATTGAGGAAGACATGCTAAAAATAATAAACAATTTACTATATTAGTTATTGCCTTTAACCATTTAAACAATCCAATTAATTTTAGCAAAACTATTTAATCAAAATAACCCTAATAAACTATCGATATAGTTTTGCAACGATACTTCAGAGGTTTAGAATAACAGTCACCGTAGGGTGATCAGCTACTCCTCCACTGAATTGAGACTAATCTCAGCCAATATCTAAAACCAGAACAACTCATATTCTTTTAGTTACTGGCTACCGTTTGTTTTGGTCAAGAACTTATTCTTGTAAGTGTGACCCTCCCACTTTCAAATCCAAGAGGTATGCACCAACAGGCTACCGTTAGGAAAAGACAACTGTTGGTGACTGACCTAAGAGACCCTATCCATTTTTGGAGTTCGTGGTGTTTCGAATCCTATGATCAGGCCCTCCGTAGGGGTGGTCACTTCCAGGGCGACGCATAGGCGAATCATAGGAATCTCACGGTGCAACCTAGGGGTGGAGACCGTAGGATACGTTGTCACGCATCTTTCTCCCACTTACTATGAACACTTTCCCCATTCACCTTGATATTGATGCATGCTAAACACTTTCCGTAGGGAGGCCACTTCCAGGGTGTCGCGAAGCCGAGCATGTATCTCACGGTGTGAACACAGGGGGACGTGAGAGTAAAAACTTTATTTTAAATATCTCGTTTTTATTACTTTTCCTCCCACTGAAGTGTCCTATTATGTTTTTAGGGTTTTAATTTTGACTTAGATAGAATTCGGCTAAAAAATTTTACCTAAGTCTAGGTGATACGTCCATAAACGGACTTATCCTACGATGTCTAGGGGGAAAAATCATATTATAACCTCACATCGCTCACGCATGCTCATAAAACCGGGTTAACTTAACTCAAGTACCGACTTGATGCCCAGGTAGGAGGTGTTCTGTAAACCGTCAACTTAAATACCTCCAGCCTTAGACAACATCTAACCAGGTGAGTTCTCTTGTAACCTTAGCTTTACAAGTTATCGACCTAAAACTATTTTGAATCGATTGATCTTTGAGTTCCCTTTAACCCTAAGTGAGTATGCTTTTATATTTGTTATAGATTTTAAAAGTCTATGTCGGTATTATAACAAAAAAACGACATTAACCTATAACATGCATTTATTCGATTGAAATGCTTTAAATCGAGCTAAGAAAGTTTCATGCAGCATGCTTTCTTCGTTGTCGATTGATTAAACGAAATTACTTCATTCAACATGCATCTATCATGAAACCTAAACATGCATCTTAATATTATAACTTAATTATAATATACTAAATGCATGTAACATGCTTCCTATGGTGGGATTTTAAATCTATATGACATGCTTTATAAATATTGATGGCTATTTAATTAAAACTTACATCCATCCATGCATAATTAACTAAATCACACTAAAATGGACCGGTTTTGGCAATTCAAGCAAGCAAACAACTAAATTATTGCATTTAATAATTAAAAAACTGCTTAAAATATCTCTGTCTGGTCAGCCCAAATGGTCAGCCAGTCAGCCAGTCAACCATCTGCCAGCCCGAATGGTCAGCCAGTCAGCCAAACAACCATCTGTCAGCTCGAATAGTCAGCCAGTCAGCCAGTCAACCATCTGCCAGCCCGAATGGTCAGCCTGTGCAACCATCTGTCAGCCCGAATGGTCAGCCCCTCTGGTCAGCCTGCTGTTCTTTGGCCAGCTTGAGTTCTTCTTCTTCTTTCGAGCAATTACAGTACTAAATGGACTCTAATGACTCTCAAATTTTACAGACTCGATACTAACTCATTTATGCCCGTAAATATGTAGGCAATTACAAATTATTTCAACAAATTTGAGAGAATTAAATTGCCAAAACCGTAATATATCCATTCTAGCACCAAGAAAAATTCAATATGCAAATGCTACCCACCATGATCAAATTAATGCAAATTGGGTGCCCAAACCATGCTCTGATACCAATTGTAGGTGTTAATATCACACATGCGGAAGCAATTTTGGATCTTAGGAACACAATTTTATCAATTTAATCCTAGAAGACATGTTTTCCATATGAACAAAAAATAGAGTAATAAAGTACCTACCTCTTGAAGCTCCCAATTCGTATAATCCGATGCTTTATAATTCACACGAACAACTTTTGGACAACAACTTGGATCTTCTCTACTATCCTCAGGCCTTGGAACGGATTGTGGGATCCTCAATTGACAGGAATTGGAAAGGAAAGCTTATGTGTATAAGCAAGCTCGAGAGTATGAACATGGAAGTTCTTGGGAGAATTTTGGCAGCATTTTAGGTTGAAGAAATCCACCCATTCTCATCAGCTTATCCTCTATATATAGAGGAAAATCATGCACAAGAATTGCACAAAAAATTGATAACAAATAGGGATCATTTTGAGTCACATGATTAGGTGGTGCAATAAGGCTAATTACAAGTGATTAGTCATTAAGCACCACCTCCAAAATTTGCTAACTTTTTAATTTCTTTTAAATTCAAAGTTTGCAAATAAAATTCTGAATCATCCCACTTTCTTTTGTTTTTATTTATTATTTATTTTTTTTAATTTAAATATCATTTAGTTAATTAAAATAAAATTATTTAATTTAACATGAATCCCTATTCACGTGTTTAATATTTAAATCATATTTAAATATATATAACTCTCATTTTAAGTTTAATTCATAATTAAACAAATATGTCGTTAAATATCGTATATAAGTGACTTTTGTATCCTTTTCTGAGTTTTGTACGTTTCAAATATTAACCAATTATATAGTTCCAAGTTTTATTCCTATTGAGCTAGTAGAGGGACCTAATGGACCTACAGATCATGGGCTCCAACGAAATGATGATAACCGATTAATCTCATTAACCTAGTCATTCATCGTTCGTTAGCTTCTGGTACACTCCACTATAGCCCGTAGCTACACTCCCCTCACTGTAGATATATTTCTTCACCACTTTAGATAACCATGATTAGTAAGTCGACCCTTCTCGGTTGTTCGTAACTAGAGCTCGGTCAAATGTTCGTTTTACCCCTATAGTTACATCTTGTTCCTTAAGTTCCACTGATCCTATAATGAACAACTAGTTCGCAATACAATCACTGAACCAAGTCCCTCTCAAGGTTATGAGAAGGCAGGCCCCTTTGTTCAAGACTCGGATTCAGCACTTAAGAGAACAACCTTTACTAACCCTAAAACGGGTAGTAGTGAATTCCACCTTGCAAAGTTATGTCCCCAGCTATCCATTTAGTCTTATCCCCAAAATGGTAGGCTTATTGAGTCGGCGATGTTTGGCCACTCTCACCCATGCAAATCAAAGGATAATCCTAAATAAACAGGAGTTCATAGTTAGCTCAGGATTAAGATCGAGTTACCTAGGTTATATGTATAAGATGTTCAGTTTCAATAGTAAATGATGTTGTAAAGTGAAAGTGACTTATCTCCTAGTCTGATCTCTATGTAAACTCTTTGCATAGGACGCCCTCACTCACATGTCTTATACATGAACGATTATGATCACATCGTCTGCCTTTAAAAAACAAAGCGAGCCACGCCAATAGTGTCCCAAGGATTAAGGTACCCAACCTTATCCATATACTATAGATCGTTTAGACTATTTACTTGAACTTGATCCATACTTATGTCACACATAAACTTCAAGTATACATAATTTAGTCATGGGTTCTTAGTTTATTGGATTTGTGGTTATATTTAGGCAAAACAAATATATAGAAATAATACTTCACTGAAGCAAGTCAAATGTTACATTTACTATCTACGAGTTTTGGGGCATAAAACCCAACAAAATTCAGATAGAAAGAATTATGTTTCAGGGTATAATTATCATGTTGTTCATTCATTGGGGACAATGAATAATTTAAGTTTGGGAGACTTAAAGCTACTCCACTTGTTTTGCTCGAGCATTCCTCTCCTTCATAAGTAATTTTCTAGGTTGTTGAGTAACCAGAGACATTTGTGACATCCACAGTTTGTCTTTGCGTCAAAAGATGACCTATGAAATATTGAAAAATGATGATAAAAAAAGAACATTATTTGCTAAAAAAATTGTGGGTAATTTCGCTGTGAAAATTGAAAGAGCAAAAGTTTTGAAGGATGAATGATAATCTAGCAGTTTTTCTGTCTCCCACGGCTTAGGTGAGCTTCATCATAAAATGTCGCCATTCTGAGAAGCAAGGGATAAAATAACTAAGGATTTTTTAGCTTAGCAATGAGTATTTAGCCTAATTGGTGATAAGCTTGAGGCAAGGGTATACTACACCATAAAGTGGGTCATCTCATGCTTAAGAGCTTATGACTGTATGGCTGCTTTAAGTCTGAAGAACAGAAAAATAAAACCCCTTAAAATGTGTTTAAATGTGTCTGATAATAGCTCTAGGTTGTGGTGAGTTCTTAGGATTGAGTTAAAGGTGGTGATTATTTGTTCATTGCTGAAAGAATTATTTTGCTGTAGTAGAGCTTGGTTTTGCAGAATGCTCAATTAAAGATTGAAGGTAGTATTGGATTATCTGTTTTGATTAAGTTATGCTATGTCTAATGTTTTGAATTCTCAAGGGAAAGGTTAGTTAGTATTGCACGGGACGCGCAATAGTTCAAGTTTGGGGGTATGATAACTCTCCAAAAGGGAGTTATTTAGGCCTTATTTCTATAGTGTTTTGTGTATCTTTGTGCCTAATAGGGTTGCTTTTAGATGAATATTTTATGTTTTAACCTATTTGGAAGAATGGATGTTTTGGAAGTTATTTTGCAGAGAAAATAATGTTGAGCGACTTGAGGGAGCAAAATCTATATGATCCAGCAAAGCGAGGAGCAAAACTGCCACGTGAGCCGCACGTGATTCATTAAATGAGGTGGCGTTAGCTGAATTAATATCAGATCTAGGAAGCTTGGAGAGCCCTCCACGTGTAAAATTTGACCTAATTAGGGTTGACTTCACTCTATAAAAGGAAGTAGTCGTCTCAAGTCCGGAAAGTCATATTCCATTCATGGAGGCTTACTTTCCATCTTTGGGAGCCGAATAGAGGAGGAACGATTGGAGACCTCAAGAAGACCATAGCTACGGGTCTCTTCAAGGGAATTAATCTTTTCTTGTAAATTTCTTGTAGTTATGGATGCACATACTCAGATTGTAGCGTGTGTTATTTTGTACTTCATGAACTAATTTACTTAGGTGTTGGTTAGGTTCTATGTAATTGTCGTGCTTCATTCTCTATGCAATATATGTTGATTTGAGCATCTTGATTATTTGTTGTGTCTATTTCTATTTTGTGCCCGCATGGCCAGTCGGTATGAATATCACCTCTTAGTTTCAGGGATGATTGAGAGGTGTGTGGCATTTAATCACACTAGACCATTATGTGTTGGTGGACGCCAGTGACTGAGTTAGGGATAACCAGTTGCCTACTGCTTGATTGGTAGCACGTCATTGTAGTTGAAACAAATTCCAAAAAATCCAGAGTTTTGGGAGGATCCTGCTGATAAGACTGCAAGAGAATTGTCTAGTCAATATTATTGCTAGAGCATCTTCTAACACAATTACAGAAATCCTGACCAACGCCTGTTTCCAATCTGTCTACTTGATCCGTTTATTTTCTGCTCTGTTATTTCTTTTACTTCAACATTTTATCAAAATCAATCATTTTAACAATCTTGAAACCATTAAAAAGTTACATAAAATAGATAGAGTGGAAGCTATTCAAAACCTCGTGGATACGATAAATTACTTATCACTTGCTGCGGATTGTGTATACTTGCACAGTATTCTAGAGCTTATTTTTATCATATTTTTACCCCACTCTAGAAGGCAACACATGTCCACAGGGTCTTCAATAGCCTCCCTCTATTGATTTTAGCTAGCCTTTTAGTGATTTCAAAAGTTGGTTAAATTGGCTGGGTTTTAAAATGCTGAAACAAAACAAATGAGAAAACAAAAAACATAAACGAATAGAGAAAACAAAATGGAAGCAGGCACAAGTCAAGCCTTCTATAATTGTTATATAAATATGATCCAACAATTCTTTTGATCTGTCAATCTCATGCAGTCTTACCAGCGGGATCCTCCCAGAACTCCAAATTTTTTGGCATGTGTTTCAACTCCAATGAAGCTCTACCAATCATGCACTACGTAATTGGTTATCCCTAACTCAACTACTGGCATCCACCACCTATCTATAGTCTACATGTGGCTCACATGGCCCGTTTTGCTAATGTTTTGCTAAATCAACAAACTTTTCTCTCTCAACTTGGTCAGCATTTATATTTTTATACAAAGAAACTCCAAGGTATCAATTCTCATAATTGGGCTAAAATACAATAGATTCAACTAAGAGACACATCCAAATAGCACATGTTACATACAAATCATTAGATAATAAACTATAAATAACTCCTTTTTCGAGAGTTATCAACCACTGCAGCGTCTTCCACGTCCACGACTATTCTCCTCCATGAGTTTGAGTTGGAGAAGTTGTTCAACGGTCTCTGTTTGCTCCATCTTCCTTTTCTTTTTCTCCTCATAGGCGCTAACAAGCCAATAAATTGTTCAATCGCCATGTTCTCGAGATCCTGTGTCTTCTTGATTTTCGTGGTGATGATCTCAAACATAGTATTTAGGCTCCATAGAACCTTCTCCATGACACGAATATCGGTGATTTCTTCACAATTTTGTCTCAATTGGTTGACAACGATCATTACATTTGTATGATATTCTGCTATCTCCTTCATCTGTAATGATTCCAACTGTAATGATTCCAACTCACCACGTAAACTTTACAATTGTACCTTTTTCACATGACTGGTTTCTCTGTGAGTTTATTAGAGCTTGTCCCATGCCGCCTTTGACGTCTCGACATTGGTGATGGTCTCAAACGTGTCTTCATTCACTGATTGGTACAAGATATAGAGGGCCTTCTTGTCTTCCTTTCTTGTCTCCTTTAACACGTCTCTTTGCGCTTGGTCGGCTTCAGCTTTCGCCTCTTGGAAACCGTTCTCCACGATCTCCTACACTTGTGCTCCTAGTAACGCTTTTATCTTGATGCTCTAATTGTCATAATTGAGATTGGTAAACATCGGTAGTTGAAGTTAACCCATCCCACCATTGGTCATTTTTTTCTCAATTTTTGCTGGTTGCTATGATACCACTATGTTAGAAAAAAAAAACGTGGAGGACAAATATGGAGGGAGATGATGTATCATTTAAATTAAGCATGCCTTTATATAAGCTTACAAAAAATAACCATAGAATACCAATAGTTAATGTAAAGGCCAAATTTTTTAAAAAAAAAATGGGAGGGAAATGGCTTTTTTTAGTCGGTCAAAAAGGAGGAAAAGGGGGGGGGGACTTTCACGTTTCCCCCCAAATTTCAGTCAACTGACCAGTTTTAAAAAAACAAAAAAAAAAAATCAGATTTCCCCCCCCTTCTTCCTGATTGCTTGCGAAATGCAAGTTATTTGCTCTCTAAATTTAGGCTAAAAGAAGGCAAAAAGAGCCTCCAATGCGTTATCTTAGCGCATAAAGAAAAGGGAAAGTGCTTTGATATAAGCGGAAGGCTATATTCATGTATGCGATAAGAAATTATAAACACAGAGCGCTAACGCAACTAATCTAGACATTTTAAGTATCTTTTCAGCGCAGGCACACTTTCCAAGATGATCAAAAGACAGAAAAAGATGGGTGAAAAGACAAGCGCCGGCGCAGCCAGAACAAGTAGGCGATAAAGGAGGTTTAAAAAAGGGCGCAAGTGGCCTAAATGATGATTAAAGCTAACACAACTAGCGCAAGTGGACTTGCAAGTTGACCGTTGGTGACTTGAAGAAGTTTGCTCCCCTCACCTATAAATAGAACTCACTTATTCAAAGGAAGAGTGTGAGAAAAGAGAGGAGAAGAACCTTAGAGAGGAACTGCAGAAATCTGTAAAGGGGAATACACTTGTGTGTAATGTATCTTTTCAAGTTTATCTGTTTTGCTTTCATGAGCTAAATCTTCTCATCAAGGCTTAGCGCAAGCGCCTCATGCGGCGATAAGCATCACTTGTAAGCGCATATTTTTGGTTTAATAGAAACATTGTTTGCTTTCTACTTAGTTGTGTTAATTCTTTTATTGCTAAGTCCCGCTTGGCCAGCTGGATGCGGTATCAGTATGATAAATCCTTGACAGGTAATGCATATGGATCTCTCTAAGTAGAACAAGCTAGCGCATGTCATGTAGTCTTGGTAACATTTAATTATTACCACTAAAAGATATTGCATGTTTGAGCTTTGATTGCATTATGACTAACGCAATCCCTTGTAAGTATTATGAGAACTGAACTTCACGCATAAAACTAGGCACAAAGTCATTTGCTAGTTTATTGTTAAAATGCATAAGGAGCACCGGAAGGAAAGCTTAATGATTTCTTCTCTTACTTAAGCATTAATGGATCAATTAATCAAAAATTAGCGCTACAAGTCTCTTATGAACGCATGAGGTTGCCACTGCAATAGCCTTGATATTTTTCGCATTTAAGTCCTTTCCTCAAATTATATTATTTTCTTTCCGCAATACATCTATTTTTTCAAACTACACCACTCAATTTTCTTTACTTACCTAGCATGTGGAGAGATTAAATCAGTGAATATATAATTTTTTTTTTGTTCCATTTCCCTGTGGATTCGACCCTGAACTCATCAGGTACTACTTGATTTAATCAGTTTATACTTGGATTGATTTAAATCTGCGACTATTCTACCAACTATACTGATATTCAACCAAGTTTTTGGCGCCGTTGCCGGGGATCTGGCAACAAAAGTTTACTCCAGCTTTCACTGAATTAATACTCACAGTGCCTCCTGTTGAGTCATTTTCTCCAGGAACAGAGATATTGCATTCGTGCCGCCCGAGGGATTGAATTCGAGGTAGATCCTGAAATCGATAGAACATACCACAGAAGAAGAAGGAATCAAAGACCCCGAAGGGAAACAAAGGAAATGGCAGCACCAAACCAACCAAATAGACAATTAAACCCCATCCAAATGGCCGATGATAGGGCCAGAGGAATTAGAGATTACGCAGCTCCTGCAAATTGCAATTTCAATCCAGGGATAATTCAACCCACTCTAGAAACAGAGAGGTTTGAACTAAAACCTGTTATGTTTCAAATGTTGACAGCTGCAGGACAATTCGGAGGAAGTCCATCAGAAGATCCTCACTCTCACCTCAAGTCATTCCTTGACATTTGCAACAAATTTATCATCCCAGGAGTTACACCAGAACAGCTTCAGGTCATATTATTTCCTTACTCTCTGAGAGATGCGGCGAAAGTATGGTTAAATCAACAGCCAGCAAACTCCATCGCAACATGGAACGTTTTGGCAGAAAAATTCCTAGAAAAATATTTTCCACCTACCGCAAACTCCAGATTAAGAAAGGAAATAATGACATTTGCGCAACAAGATGATGAAACATTGAGCGAAGCTTGGGAACGATTCAAGAGCCTGCTACAAAGATGCCCGCATCATGGTTTACCACTGTGCATTCAGCTAGAAACTTTCTACGTGGGTCTTAACAAGAATTCACAAATCTTGGTAGACTCATCCGCAAATGGTGCACTACTCAGAAAAACATATGATGAAGCCCATGAAATTCTAGATCGAATTGCACGGAATAATTATGAATGGGGATCTGCGGAAGATAGGCGACGAAGACCATTTAAGGCTAATTCAGGAAGTTTTGAAGTAGAGCCTATGACATCAGTAAACGCAAAAATTGAAGCGTTGACCTTAAAAATGGATGCGCTCACAGCCAGCACCGCACCCTTGATCGCACAACTCAACGCAGTAGGATGCAGAATTTGCGGAGAAGGACACACGCATGACCAATGTCCTTCAAACCCAGAAGCAGTTCTATATGTGGGAGCGCAAGGAGTGACGCGCAACAACCCATATTCAAGCACATACAACCCAGGATGGAGAAATCACCCTAATTTCTCATGGAATGGAAACGCGAATAAACAACAACAAGGTAATATAAATCATGTGCCAAGATTATTCAATTCTAACAATGGCCAATCTGTGCAGGAACATTTCCAGCACAACATGGAAGGAGGAGGAAGCTCCAGAGCATCAACCTCAAACGCATTAGAAGGCATGATGAGGGAATTCATGACTAGTCAGAAAGAATATATGGCCAAGAATGACGCAGTAGTTCAGAGCCAAGCCGCATCTCTCCGCAGCCTAGAGATTCAAGTTGGACAGCTTGCGTCAGAACTTAGAAACAGGCCTGCAGGAACATTGCCCAGCAATACAGAGGATCCAAAAGGGAAAGAACACTGCCATGCGGTGACTCTACGAAGTGGAAGACAATTACAGGTGAATGAACCTCTACCAACACAAGATGACCCATGCAAAAGTGCAACCACAGAAGGGCACAGCCTGCCGCTTGAAGAAAGAGTGATGCAAGGAGATGTATCCGAAAAGAAAAAAACGCACGTAGAAGAAGAGCCTGACGCATACAAGCCCACGCTACCTTTCCCGCAAAGGTTGCGAAAGAAGAATGATGAGGCTCAGTTTAAGAAATTTTTGAATGTTTTGCGAGAATTGCATATCAATGTCCCACTTGTGGAAGCATTAGAAAAGATGCCAAGCTATGCTAAATTCTTGAAAGACATCTTGATGAACAAAAGGCCATGGAAGGAGTTTGAAACGGTTGCGTTAACCAGTGAATGTAGCGCAATACTTGCCAACAAGCTTCCCCCAAAATTGAAGGATCCTGGCAGTTTCACAATTCCTTGCTCGATAGGAGGAATTGATGTCGGCAAGGCACTATGCGATCTAGGCGCAAGCATCAATCTAATGCCATTATCTGTCTACAAACGCCTAGGGATCGGAGAAGCAAGACCAACCACTATTACACTTCAGTTACCAGATAGATCTGTAGTCCACCCTGAGGGGAAGATCGAAGACGTATTAGTCAAAGTTGACAAATTTATTTTTCCTGCAGATTTCATCATTTTGGACTATGAAGCTGACAAAGAGATTCCCATTATTTTGGGAAGACCATTCCTTGCCACAGGACAGACTCTGATTGACGTACAAAAGGGAGAACTGACTATGCGCATGAATGATCAGAAGGTTGTCTTTAATGTTCTCTCTTCCCTAAAATATCCTGATGATCGTAAGGAATGCAACATGATAGCCCGCATGGATATATGCTCTCCGCAAGAGTTACTTTCAAATACGGCCAGTTCCCCAGAAGAAGGAGTCAAGGAAGATCAGGAAAGAGGAACCCGCATCTTGTCGCAACATGAGGAAGTGACCCACATATTAGACATGGAAGGAAGAGTTCCCGCCTTGCCTTCCATAATGCAACCTCCTGCGCTAGAGCTTAAACCCTTGCCAACGCATTTGAAGTATAAGTTCTTGGGGGAAAAAGAATCACTCCCAGTAATAATCTCATCGAAGCTTGACTCATCGCAAGAACATCTACTAATGGAAGTTCTCGCAAGACACAAAGAAGCCATTGGGTGGAGTTTAGCAGACATAAAAGGTATCAGTCCTGCTTATTGCATGCACAAAATTCGTTTGTTAGATGAATCTAATGAATTCATTGAGAGACAGAGAAAGCTAAATCCCGCAATGATGGAAGTAGTACGAAAGGAGATAATTAAATGGCTCGACGCAGGTGTGATATATCCCATCGCAGATAGCAAATGGGTGAGCCCAATTCAGTGCGTGCCAAAGAAGGGAGGCATGACAATGGTGGCAAACGCAAACAACGAGCTAATTCCATCCCGCACCACTACAGGTTGGCGCATCTGCATGGATTATCGCAAGCTGAATGCGATCACCAAAAAGGACCATTTTCCTCTTCCATTCATTGACCAAATGTTAGACAGACTTGCAGGACAAGCTTACTACTGTTTTCTAGATGGGTACTCAGGATATAATCAAATCACCATTGCACCAGAAGACCAAGAGAAGACAACGTTCACTTGTCCATATGGCACCTTTGCATTCAGAAGGATGCCTTTTGGACTGTGTAATGCGCCTGGAACATTCCAGAGATGTATGATGGCGATTTTTCCGAACTTCTAGAAAAATCCGTGGAAGTTTTTATGGATGACTTCTCAGTATATGGGAAGTCCTTCACAAGCTGTCTGAAGCAACTGGAGCAAGTACTAGAAAAATGCAAGGAAACCAACCTGGTGTTGAATTGGGAAAAATGCCATTTTATGGTAGAAGAAGGAATTGTCTTAGGCCACCACATATCAAGCACAGGTATTGAAGTAGATAAGGCAAAAATTGATGTTATTAAGAACTTACCACCGCCTACATCTGTTAAGGAAGTTCGCAGTTTTCTTGGGCATGCGGGTTTCTATCGCAGATTCATCAGGAACTTCTCACAAATCTCGAAACCACTCTGCACATTGCTGGAAGCTAATAGGAAATTTGAATTCTCCAACAAATGCGTTGAAGCATTTGGGAATCTTAAGCATGCGTTAGTGAGTGCACCTATCTTGGCAACCCCAAATTGGAAAGAGCCCTTTGTCGTAATGTGTGATGCTAGTGACGTGGCAGTAGGTGCAGTATTGGCACAGAAAAACAAAAGGAATCTTCACCCCATTTATTACGCTAGCCGAACATTAAATGAGGCGCAGACAAACTACACAACAACCGAGAAGGAATTATTGGCGGTTGTGTATGCGTTTGATAAATTTCGCGCCTATCTGATTGGCTCAAAAGTCATAGTTTTCACAGACCATGCGGCAATAAAATACCTCATCTCAAAGAAGGACGCAAAGCCTAGACTGATTAGATGGATTCTATTGCTGCAAGAATTCGATTTAGAGATCAAAGACAAAAAGGGAAGTGAAAATTTAATTGCTGACCACTTGTCGCGACTGGAAGATAATGGGAAAGATGCTGCACCAAGGGTCCCTATCGCAGAAGAATTTCCGGATGAAAAGCTGTTCGTCATCAACAAGGAAGAACCATGGTTTGCAGACATTGCAAATTATCTTGCCGCAGGAATTCTGCCAGAAGAATACTCAGCGCAGCACCGTAAGAAATTCTTTCACGAATTAAAATTTTATTTATGGGATGATCCTTGTCTTTATCGCAGAGGACCCGACCATATTCTCAGAAGGTGCGTTGGGCATAGCGATGCGTTGAAAATATTGAAAGACTGTCACGAAGCACCGTATGGAGGCCATTTCGGAGGTCAACGCACTGCGGCCAAAGTTCTTCAAAGTGGATATTGGTGGCCTACTTTGTTTCATGATGCTAGAAAACACGTCGAAAGTTGTGATAGATGTCAGCGCACTGGAAACATCAGCGCCAGAAATGAAATGCCTCAAAATTACATAATAGAAATAGAGCCATTCGATGTCTGGGGCATTGATTTCATGGGACCCTTCCCATCATCGCAAGGAAACCAATACATTCTCCTCGCAGTGGATTATGTGACAAAATGGATAGAAGCAATCGCCTGCGTTAGAAACGATGCGATAACCGTGACCAAAATCCTAAAAAGGAATATTTTCACAAGATTTGGAGTGCCGCGCAGGTTGATTAGTGATGAAGGAACCCACTTCATAAACAGAATTATGGAGAAGTTGTTGCGAAAATACAATGTCAAACACCATGTCGCAACAGCTTACCACCCGCAGAGCAATGGTCAGGCGGAAGTCTCAAATAGAGAGATAAAAAGAATTCTTGAGAAGGTTGTAAATATCAGTAGAAAAGATTGGGCGCATAACCTAGATGATGCGCTATGGGCATATCGCACTGCATTCAAAACACCCATAGGTGCATCTCCATATGCGCTGGTATATGGAAAAGCATGTCATCTACCATTGGAGTTGGAACATAAGGCGCATTGGGCAATGAAGCGCCTAAATTTTGACTTAGATGCTGCAGGGCAAGAACGATTGCGTCAACTGACTGAATTGGAAGAATTTAGAAGAAATGCATATGAGAATGCCAAGATAAATAAGGAAAAACAAAAGCTATGGCACGACCGCAGGATACAAAAAAAGGATCTAAAGGCAGGTATGAAGGTGTTATTGTTTAACTCACGTTTACGACTCTTTCCAGGTAAACTGAAATCCAGATGGTCAGGACCCTACATAATTCATAAAGTTTATCCATATGGGGCAATAGACCTGCATTCCACAGATGGAAAGAGGATTTTCAAAGTCAACGGGCAAAGAGTAAAACCATATATCGAAGGAACTTTGAATAAAGAAGTTGAGTTAATCCTTCTGAAAGATCCACCTTGAAGAAGCCACTCAAGATAGGTCCAGAACAGAAGTGCTCTCAAATGCGCCAGGACCTAGCGCATAGAGCACTAACAGGTCAGAAGTTGTAAATATTTCCTTTCCGCATAATCTAGTTCTTTTGATAGGTTGAGCTTTAAGGAGATAATCTCATCGCATGAGTTTTTGGTTTAAGTAAAAGTCGCTGCGTTAAGAAAATTTTGTGTCTAGAAGGAAATCCCACCGCTGGCCAACTCGCATCCGCATCTCCACTTCACACGATAATAATCATATTAGCATTTAATGAGGCGCACTAACCCCTGTTTTTCTCACATTACCCAAGGTAACCGCTCACATTCCTCCAAAACAATCATGATTTCCCACTCTAGTGGGATGCGAAAGGTTGTCAGTACCTAGGGACGCATGCCTTGCGTTAACTATAAGAAAGAGAAGCCCCTGCTGGCTTCTTCCTCATTTCTGCGCCTCCCTCGTACCAGAAACCCTAAACCATTTTTGAATCTTCTCCTCTCCCTTCCCGAAGAAGCCATGTCGGACTCATAAAATCTCTCCATCGCCGGTTATGCGGATGACGCCATCTCTTCGCCGGAAGTCGAAGGACCAAACAGAGATGTGATCATTTCTTCGGATGAAGAAGAGGGCAGCCAAAACCTTGCACAAATGGAAGAAGAAGAACCGGAAGTGGTAGATGGAGAACCTCCTCAAACCAGCTCAAACGCACAAACCCCTGCCGCACCTTCAACCTCCGGTGGCGATGAGGCACTCAACATCGCCCCACTAGATACATCCACCTTTTCCATCCAACCTATCACTTTACAGCCAGCTTCAAGCATTCCCACCCCTCGAAACCTCACTCCTTTTTCCTCTCCATTCCCATCTATTCCCCTGCTTCCAGCCGCAAACCCTCCCTCTACCGTAGCCCACTCCATTGAGCCTTCACCTTCCTGTTTCCCATCTAACACCACTTCCTCGCCTCTACATTTCTCAGAACAGCAAGTCGCTGCATGGAACGACTTGCTGCAAGAACTCGGTGAAGAAGGCGATGAAATTCGCCAAAGAGAAGAACGAGAACGTGCTGCCGCAGAGTCCATCGCAGCAAATAAAGGCGAAGGACCGAGCAATGAGGAAGCAGCAGCCATCGCAGCGCATAACCTGGCGACTATCGCAGTGGCTATGGAAATGTCGGACTCAGAGGATGAAATCCCCCTCACACGTCGCCGCAACATCCAACCCACAGGGGTCGCCATCAGAGAACCAAGCGAGGAACTTGCGGCGACCCAAGGCAAGAAACGGAAAGCACCTACCTCAGCCAAAGACAAGGGAAAACAAAAAGTAGGCGTCGAGGCCGAAGCAAAGGACTGGGGAAAATTTCAGGAGGAGAGGGGATTCAGTTGCCCCCTACCGCAGACAATGACTGACCAGATTTCCCAACGCAAATGGGAAATAGTCTGCGAGAATCCAGGAACTTACGCTCCTGCGTTGGTCCATGAGTTCTTCCACGCACAATGGAGAGATGAAATTGACGAAGTCATTGTACGCGGCCACGCCATCGCATTCTCCTCAGCACACATCAACAGCGTCTATGAGCTGCAGGACATCCCCAGCGCAGAAGGGAATAGGCTGCTCGAATGCTTGGATGAAGACTTCCTCAACACACTCCTTCTCGCGGTAGCCAGTCCTGGGGCTAAGTGGGATGGGCATGGCGCAAAGAAGACCCTGAAATCGCAGTTGCTGGATTTCGAGGCAACTTTGTGGATGCACTGGATAAAAAACCACATCATGCCAACAACGCACGACGCAACCCTCAGCCTCCAACGCGTGATCCTCGTGTACTGCATCATGAAGGGCACGCCAATTGACTTAGGGAAAGTCCTTGTGGACACCTTGCGCCACACTGCCACTAAGCCCAGAGGCGCGCTCTTTTGTCCTGGCCTCGTCACCTCGTTATGTCGCGCATCAAACCTCCTTCTCGCAGCAGATGAAGAAGTAAGAACAATGCGGAAGGATTTTGACGAGCAATGGTGGACACGTGTGACGGGCACGCGAGATAGACGCCTGCAAGGTGTCAGCCGCAGACCTTTAGCCCCCGCAGCGGAATCAATTGCACCAGCGCCTGAGAAGCAGAAAACGAAAAGGCGCAAGGTCACCGCAGGAAGATACCCTCGCCAGACGGCGCAAGGCCATCAACACAAATCCCCAGCACAGGAAAACACTGTCTGCGATGAGCCTCAAAATGCGCCACCGCCACCACCACCAGCGCAGCACTCACCGCCCTGCTTTGAAACTCATGCTGAAGAAGTTGCTGTCGAAGAAACCCAGCCCAGTCCTCCTCACATCAATGACATCCCTGACCAAACTCCTGAAACCACAACATCAGGCGAAGGCGCATCTGCTCGACCACTCGATGTAGACATAGCCCTCATCTTCTCAGAGCTGCGGCAAATGTTCCAAGAAGTCACGGAACCTCTGCGTCTGCAACAAGAAAGACTGTGTCAGCAGCAGGCATCACTGCAAAAGCAACAAGAGGAGTTGTCGCAAAGAGTCAATGCTTTGCTCCTCTTCCTCACACATTGGACCAACTCTTTCCACCGCCTGCCTATCGCACCGAACCTTTTCACGCAAAGACCAGCTGGCGCAGGGCCTTCTCAGATGCGTCCACAAAACATTCCTCCGGTTCCAAGGTTCCCTAGACCACCACCTCCACCACCGCAGGATTAAATTATCTTTCCTTTCTTTCTTTTGTTTTCCCTTCATGTGTGCGCCGTGTTTTAATTGCATTATCATAATACATAAATATATCTCAACGCATGTTTCTTATCACTTTTCTCTGCCTTAATAATGACTCTTTATCTCTTAAAATCTTTGCGTTAACTCCTTTTGTCTTAATCAACGCATCTGACTTCTAATTTCTCTTATCCGCATTACCTCGCTTGATTTAACCTTTGTCTTAATTTTCCTTAGAACATAAGGCAAATTCCTTCGCAGTTTCAACCTTGCCGCAACTCCACGTCCATTTTCCTCTGTCAAATGCGCGCCAAAGTAAGTTTGGGGGACAATAGGGACATTGTCCATCTTAAGTTTGGGGGAGTCGGCGCATAAGTATTAAATAAATAACATATGCGTTCCTCTAGGAATGCGGCATGTTTGTAGCCAGGGGCATTTATGACACCCACAGTTTGCCACTGCGCGAAGACAAACGCATCCTATGAGCGTTAAGGGCAGTAAAAAAATGTAATACCCGTAGTTGGATACCCTTCATCACAAATGTGGGTAAGCCAAAACGAAAGTATACGTTTTGATGTCCATTTGATATCCATTGTTTGCTTTCTAAAAAAAAAAAAAAAAAAAAAAGGGAATTGAACGTATGCGCCCAGAACAGGCAAAGAATGGTTGAGTTATGGCAAGGAAGAATCTAAGCGCAAGGAACCTGCTTTAAGCAATGAAGAAAATTTGACAAAAGTCAAAACTACTGGAGTAATGCTTACAAGAAAAAGAAGTAGAAGGATGCCAAGATCGCAAGCAATAGAAGAGTTAAGTAATTCACGCAAAGTAGATAATAGGCATTGCTTGGGGACAAGCAATAGTTTAAGTTTGGGGGTTTGATTGCTTGCGAAATGCAAGTTATTTGCTCTCTAAATTTAGGCTAAAAGAAGGCAAAAAGAGCCTCCAATGCGTTATCTTAGCGCATAAAGAAAAGGGAAAGTGCTTTGATATAAGCGGAAGGCTATATTCATGTATGCGATAAGAAATTATAAACACAGAGCGCTAACGCAACTAATCTAGACATTTTAAGTATCTTTTCAGCGCAGGCACACTTTCCAAGATGATCAAAAGACAGAAAAAGATGGGTGAAAAGACAAGCGCCGGCGCAGCCAGAACAAGTAGGCGATAAAGGAGGTTTAAAAAAGGGCGCAAGTGGCCTAAATGATGATTAAAGCTAACACAACTAGCGCAAGTGGACTTGCAAGTTGACCGTTGGTGACTTGAAGAAGTTTGCTCCCCTCACCTATAAATAGAACTCACTTATTCAAAGGAAGAGTGTGAGAAAAGAGAGGAGAAGAACCTTAGAGAGGAACTGCAGAAATCTGTAAAGGGGAATACACTTGTGTGTAATGTATCTTTTCAAGTTTATCTGTTTTGCTTTCATGAGCTAAATCTTCTCATCAAGGCTTAGCGCAAGCGCCTCATGCGGCGATAAGCATCACTTGTAAGCGCATATTTTTGGTTTAATAGAAACATTGTTTGCTTTCTACTTAGTTGTGTTAATTCTTTTATTGCTAAGTCCCGCTTGGCCAGCTGGATGCGGTATCAGTATGATAAATCCTTGACAGGTAATGCATATGGATCTCTCTAAGTAGAACAAGCTAGCGCATGTCATGTAGTCTTGGTAACATTTAATTATTACCACTAAAAGATATTGCATGTTTGAGCTTTGATTGCATTATGACTAACGCAATCCCTTGTAAGTATTACGAGAACTGAACTTCACGCATAAAACTAGGCACAGAGTCATTTGCTAGTTTATTGTTAAAATGCATAAGGAGCACCGGAAGGAAAGCTTAATGATTTCTTCTCTTACTTAAGCATTAATGGATCAATTAATCAAAAATTAGCGCTACAAGTCTCTTATGAACGCATGAGGTTGCCACTGCAATAGCCTTGATATTTTTCGCATTTAAGTCCTTTCCTCAAATTATATTATTTTCTTTCCGCAATACATCTATTTTTTCAAACTACACCACTCAATTTTCTTTACTTACCTAGCATGTGGAGAGATTAAATCAGTGAATATATAATTTTTTTTTTTGTTCCATTTCCCTGTGGATTCGACCCTGAACTCATCAGGTACTACTTGATTTAATCAGTTTATACTTGGATTGATTTAAATCTGCGACTATTCTACCAACTATACTGATATTCAACCACTTCCCCAATAGCCCTCTCTCTCTCTCACCATTCTCTCTCTCCCATCTGTGTACCATCGTCGCTCCTCTTCTGCCGCACGCTGCTGCCGTCTGTTCGCCACGCCGCCGTCATCCATCGTTCAACGCCACTGTCGGTAGCTCTGTCCCCTATCTCTCTCTCTCGTTTGTCCTTCTTGTTAACCTCTCGGTCTCTCCCTCATCTCTCTCTCCCTTGCTCGTTCGCTCTCTCTCTCTCTATTGTAACAGATCGCCGCCGCCTCCTCTCGCTCGCCGCCGCGCCGCTGCCACCGTCATCGCCTTCGTAAGCTTTTTTTTCTTTCTCTCTCAACTCTGGGTTTCTCTCTCTCTAATGTCTCTCTCTCTCACTCGACTGCAGCAACCAAGACCAACCACTGCCGCCCTATGTCTCGTCCATTTTTTTCCAGATCTATCGTCGCCGTCGTTCAAGTCTGTTCGTCGCTTTTCGAATCGATGTGTCGCCTTTCAGATCTGTTCGTCGCCGCCGTTTGAATTTTCAGCTTTGCCTCTAAAGAATTAGTTGGGTAAGGATTTTAGTTGGTTTAAGCTTCGGTGTCCTCGTTTTGGTTATGTAGTGTGTTGGGATCTGAGTTGTTGATTTCATTATTAGGAATTGTGGAATTGCTAGAAACATCTGTGGGCCAAGTTGTTGTATTTTATACTGAGTTGTTAAGGTAAGTTAACTTGTTGTACTATCTATAATTTATGTATTGGTTGTGCTTCGGGCATGAGACTTTTGTATATATGTTTGTGTTGAGACTGAGATGTTATGATCACTTTATGTTCAAGAGTATGGCTGCTGTGTAATTTGTGCTATGATAGATGCGAGAGCATGATAGTGTTTCATTATAGTTGGCTGGCAACGTATGTAGGCAATGAGAACTTTGTGATCTCCCCGTTTAGAAGTGTGGTTGTTGTCCTTGTCTTGAAATTGACTGAGTTGGGATGGTGCTTATCGATTTAGCCTGTCAGTAATCTCTGAAAAAAAAAAGAATTTGGTTAACTTGGTTGCAGTTTAAATTAGCGAGTGTTGAGAGGCCTTAAAGGGAAAAGGAGTAAGAAAGGGAAAAGAGTAAGCTAGTTGCTCTAGTAGGGGGTCGTGTCAATTAAACACCTAGGACTGAGATGTATTAAACTAAAATGAGGACCTAAATGGGCGGGACTTGGCTTCGAAGACTAGGTGCCATTTACTAACTGTGGAAGTTAATTTCTGACTTAAACCCATGGACGCCCCACCAGCGAAATGGTAGTTAGTGCGCTTTGCGCACAATAGTGTCTTGATGGGTGAGACTTGGCTCCACTGACTGGGTGCCTTCTACCATTAGTAGGAGTAGAGATCTCCCAAAATACCCACCTGTGCACCTTCAGTGAGTTGGCAAACTTTTATAGGTGAGTTAATTGATCACTAGACCCATACTACAAGATGAATGAAATGAAATGAATGGGAATGAGATGACATAACCTTTAGGCCCTTAGCTCGAATAATCTTTTGTAACCTTGGTTGTTGCATGTCTAGCAGTATTGTTACTTACTGAGTATTTTCTTAAATACTCATTCATTTCCCAACATGTAAATGCAGGTAAAGGCAAAGGTGTACAGAACGCGTGATGAAGTGCTGCTGAACGAGCCATGGATTTCCTTAGGATAGTCTTCCCCATTTTATGTTTTTGAATTTCTTCTTTTGAACTTGTTATGTGATGTTTTAAGATTTATTCCGCTTTAAGACTTTTGCTTGAATGGCTAAAATTCCTTCTTGTTTTGTTTTACATGGGATCCCAGGCTGAAAGTTTTCACGTATTTTCTAAGCATGTTTTACTTTAAATGTCGTTTCATCGCTGTTCTTAGAAGTAAAATGAAATGCATGTGGTAATGACCCTAGGATCTAGGCACGAAATGTAGGGTTGTTACAGTTGGTATCAGAGCTCTAGGTTATAGGTTCTGTAGACTAGTTTACATCGTAAACCTTAGGTATGTCCATGGCTTATCAGCAAGCATCCGGTTACACCATGTACACGTTTGTTTACTTTGTAGCCTGTAAATGTTATATATATTCGAAAAGGTTCATGTTGTGGAAAAGTATGAATGATGTTTTGTAACTGTGGATTGCTTAAAGGAATCGAGCTTGTTCAGTAAGATGATAAAAAAAATTTGTGTAATAGATCATGCCTCCCCGTGCACGAGGTCATGGAAGAGGTCGAGGAAGAGGTCGTGGTAGGGGTCGTACAACCCCTGAACCAATTGTGCCACCTATGGGGCATGGAGAAAATCTACTAGAAAATCCGCAAGTGGAATAGCCGGGTGAGCAGCCGGGGCTTGTGGTAGAACCTGTCACAGTGGATATCCAGGCAATAGTTCAGCCAGCAGTTGCTGGGGCAGTTCAGTCTGCAGTTCAGATCGCAGTTCAGGTGGTAGTTGCAGGCGTGATTGCGGGAAAGCAGGCCCAAGCGCCTCGAACAACAAAGCCCTATCGCGGGAGGCAAGGTGCTTAAGAGATTTTAGAAAGTGGGACCCCCGTCCATTTGATGGAGCCTCAAAGGACCCCACAGTGGCAGAGTTGTGGCTGTCCTCCATCGAGACTGTCTTTCGCCACATGAACTGCCCGGAAGACCAGAAAGTTTACTGCGTCGTGTTCCTGTTGCAAGATAACGCCTTGATTTGGTGGCAATCGATCGAAAGGACTATACACGTCAGCAACGGACCTGTCACATGGACTCAGTTCAGGGAGGAGTTCTTTAGGAAGTATTACCCTGCAGCCTCCCGTTTCAAGAAGCAAGCAGAGTTTGTGGCTCTTACGCAGGGAAACCGAACCGTAGAGGGATACGAGACAGAGTTCGCCAGACTGTCTCTATTTGCTCCTACCTTGGTAGCTGTAGAGGCTGATAAGGTAGAACAATTTATCACGGGCTTAAAGGAAGAGATTCAAGGCAGTGTGGCAGCCCATCAACCACAAGACTATGCCACAGCAGTCAGGGTGGAAGAGCTGATTGATCGACGACCGTCAGTTGTCTCTTCAGAACCTTCCTCGGGTCATAATCGAAGATACAATCAGATGAGCTCGAACACACAACGGGGTCAGCGTTACCCTAGACGAGGTTTGCTTCAGGACCGTCAACAAAAAGCACAGAATCAACCAGGGCCTAATCAAGATAGGTCGTTATGTCAGTTGTGTGGTTAGTACCACTGGGGTCGTTGTCTGGCAGGGACCTGTGTTTGTTTCAAGTGTGGTCGGGTAGGGCATATTGCCCCGAATTGTAAACAGAAGAAAACTAATTATGTCGATCAGCCGTCCAGTTCAAATCAGGCATCTGGGGTAAGACCAGCACAACAACAAGGCAAGATATTTGCCACCACTCGACAGGAGGCAGAGAACCTTAATGCAGTGGTGACAGGTACCATCCCTATTCTCGGCCATTATGCTTTTGTGTTGTTTGATTTGGGTTCAACACACTCTTTTATTTCTGCATCATTTGTAAGCCAAGCCAACCTAGAACTAGAGCCGCTGGGCTATGTTTTGTCACTCTCAACCCCTATGGGGTAACGTTACTAGCTAGCGAAGCAGTGGAAGCCTGCCAAATGTTAGTGTCTGATCGATCGATGGACGTGACATTGATCGCCCTTGATATGAGTGATTTTGATGTTATCTTGGGAATTGAATGGTTGGCTTCTAATTATGCCAACATAGATTGTTATCGTAAGGAGGTTGTCTTCAACCCCCCATCAGAGGCGAGCTTCAAGTTTAAATGATCGATGATCAAAGGTGCTCCTAAAGTAGTCTCTGCAATGAAGGCGAGAAAATTGATTAGCAAAGGAGCTCGGGGCTTACTGGCTAGCGTGGTTGACACAAGGAACACCGAGGTATCAATGACCTCAATACCGGTAGTAAGGGAATTTGTAGATGTATTTCTGGAGGATCTGACAGGACTACCGCCATCACGAGAGGTTGACTTCTGCATTGAGCTTGAGCCAGGGACTAATCCGATTTCAAAAGCTCTATATAGGATGGCTCTAGCGGAATTGAAAGAGCTTAAGGTGCAAATTCAGGAGCTGTTAGACAAAGGTTATATACGCCTCAGCGTTTCGTCGTGGGGTGCTCCAGTTTTATTTGTGAAAAAGAAGGATGGGACAATGCGTTTGTGCATCGACTATCGGGAGCTGAACAAAGTGACAATAAGGAACAGATACCCTCTGCCTAGGATTGATGACCTCTTTGATCAGCTTCAAGGTGCAACAGTATTTTCTAAAATAGATCTACGATCAGGTTATCATCAGTTGAGGATTAGAGGGGAAGATATACCTAAGATAGCTTTCCGGACCAGGTATGGGCATTACGAATTTATCGTGATGTCCTTTGGGCTTACTAATGCTCCTGCAGTTTTCATGGACTTGATGAACAGGGTATTTAAGGAGTTCCTTGATTCGTTCGTAATTTTTTTTATCGACGACATTCTTATCTACTCCAAGACAAAAGAGGAACATGAGGATCATCTCAAAAGAGTTTTGACCACCTTAAGAACGAACAAGTTGAACGCCAAATTCTCTAAATGTGAGTTTTGGCTACAACGAGTTTCCTTCTTAAGGCACGTGGTGTCGAAGGAAGGTGTCACAGTAGAGCCAACCAAGATAGAAGCAGTGACCAATTGGTCCCGACCCACTTTAGTCAGCGAGATACGGAGTTTCTTGGGGTTAACAGGCTATTACCGTCGTTTTGTGGAAGGCTTTTCCAGTATTGTCACACCCATAACTCAGTTGACTCGAAAGGGTACTCCATTTGTGTGGAACGAAGCTTGTGAGGCAAGCTTCCAAGAGCTTAAGCAAAGGCTAGTTTCAACACCAGTACTTACAGTACCTGATGGTTCAGGAGAATTTGTTATTTACAGTGATGCTTCAAAGAAAGGACTGGGTTGTGTGTTAATGCAGCAAGGTAAGGTCATTGCTTATGCGTCTCGTCGACTGAAAGATTATGAGAAGAACTACCCGACCCATGACTTGGAATTAGCAGCAATGGTCTTTGCCTTGAAGATTTGGAGGCACTATTTGTACGGAGAGAAAATCCAAATCTTCACGGACCACAAAAGTCTGAAGTATCTCTTCACCCAAAAAGAGTTGAATATGAGGCAGCGAAGATGGTTGGAATTAGTAAAATATTATGATTGTGACATCTAGTACCACCCAGGCAAGGCAAATGTGGTCGCAGATGCCCTCAGTAGGAAGACTGTTCATGCATCTGCTTTGATTACTACTCAGCCTCATATATTGATGACTTGGAACGTGCAGAGATTATGGTTGCAGTGGGCGAAGTTACAGCACGTCTAGCTCAGTTGACAGTTAAGTCGAGCTTGAGACAGAGGATCATAGTTGCCCAACCAGGTGACCCTGACCTTGTTGTTAAACGCAGTCAAGTAGAGGCAGGGCAGGTGAACGAGTTCTCCCTATCTTCGGACCTCGGCTTGTGTTACCAGGGTCGCTTATGCGTACCTTGGAATGCCGATCTCAAACAGGAGTTATTAGCGGAGGCACATAGTTCACCGTTTTCAATACATCCAGGAAGTACGAAGATGTATCAAGACTTAAAGCAGTATTACTGGTGGCAGGGCATGAAAAGAGAGATAGCAGATTTTGTCAGTAAATGCCTTGTTTGCCAGCAAGTGAAAGCTCCGAGATAGAAACCAGTAGGCTTGTTGCAGCCGTTGAGTGTCCCAGAGTGGAAGTGGGAGCATATATCCATGGACTTCATTACAGGATTGCCTAGAACGGTCAAGGGTTACACCGTGATTTGGGTCATTATCGACAGACTCACCAAGTCAACGCATTTTCTCCCTGGGAAGCATACTTACACTGTTGAAAAGTGGGCACAATTATATACGGCGGAGATAGTCAAGCTTCATGGGGTGCCGGTATCAATCGTGTCAGATAAAGATCCTCGGTTCACGTCTAATTTCTGGAGGAGTTTGCAAAGAGCCTTAGGTACACAGTTGCATCTTAGTACCGCATTTCACCCTCAGACAGATGGACAAACTGAGCGATTGAACCAAACCCTAGAGGATATGTTGCGAGCATGCGTTCTGGATTTTTCAGGTAGCTGGGATGCTCACCTGCATTTAATGGAATTCGCTTATAACGACAGTTATCAAGCAACCATTAGTATGTCACCGTTTGAGGCCTTGTATGGGAAAAGATGCAGGTCCCCGGTTTACTGGGATGAAGTCGGAGAACGTCAGTTGTTGGGACCTGAATTGATTCAAGCCTCCAGTGAGGCTATTCGCACAATCAGATCGAGAATGCTAACGGCTCAAAGCTGGCAGAAGAGTTATGCAGATACAAGGAGAAGGGATTTAGAGTTTGACGTGGGTGATCATGTTTTCTTGAAGGTAGCTTCAATGAAAGGAGTTTTGAGGTTTGGAAGGAAAGGCAAGCTCAGCCCACGCTTCATCAGTCCGTTTGAGATTTTATAACGGATTGGTCTAGTAGTTTATCGTCTAGCGTTGTCGCCTTCTCTTTGAGCTGTACACAACGTTTTCCATATCTCTATGGTGCGGAAGTATTTGGCAAATCCAGCCCACAGAGTGGACTTCGAACCCTTGCAACTGAGCGAGAACTTGACTTATGAGGAGAAACCTGTACTAATTCTTTATAGAGAGGTGAAGGTCCTTCGCAATCGCGAGATAGCTCTCGTGAAGATCCTTTGGAGAAACCATTTGTTTGAGGAGGCAACATGGGAGAGAGAATACGAAATGATGACCAAGCATCCAGAGTTGTTCCAGTACTAGCAACTTTCGAGGACAAAAGTTCTTTTAAGGTTAGTATGATGTAACGGCCAGATTTTTTTTTTTAAAAAAAGGGAGGGAAATGGCTTTTTTTAGTTGGTCAAAAACGAGGAAAGGGGGGGGGGGGAACTTTCACGTTTCCCCCCAAATTTCAGTCAACTGACCGGTTTAAAAAAAAAAAATCAGATTTTCCCCCCTTCTTCCCCAATAGCCCTCTCTCTCTCTCACCATTCTCTCTCTCCCATCTGTGTACCAGCACCGCTCCTCTTCCGCCGCATGCTGCCGCCGTCCGTTTGCCACGCCGCCGCCGTCTGTCGTTCCACGACACTGTCGGTAGCTCTGTCCCCTATCTCTCTCTCTCGTTTTTCATTCTTGTTAACCTCTCGGTCTCTCGCTCATCTCTATCTCCTTCTCTCGTTCGCTCTCGCTCTCTCTCAACTGTAACAGCTCGCCTCTGCCGCCACCGTCATCGCCGTCGCTGCGAGTCTCCTTCTGTAAGCTTTTTTTTCTTTCTCTCTTAACTCTCGGTTTCTCTCTCTCTAATGTCTCTCTCTCTCACTCGACTGCAGCAACCAAGAGCAGCCACTGCCGCCCTCTATCTCGTCTGTTTGTTTCCAGATATATCGTCGTCGTCGTTCAAGTCTGTTCGTCGCTTTTCAGATCGGTGTGTCGCCTTTTAGATCTGTTCGTCGCCGCCGTTCGAATTTTCAACTTTGCTTCTAAAGAATTAGTTGGGTAAGGAATTTAGTTGGTTTAAGCTTCGGTGTCCTCGTTTTGGTTATGTACTGTGTTGGGATCTGAGTTGTTAGGAATTGTGGAATTGTGGAATTGCTAGAAAGATCTGTGGGCCAAGCTATTGTATTTTATACTGAGTTGTTAAGGTAAGTTAACTTGCTGTACTATCTATAATTTATGTATTGGTTCTGCTTCGGGCATGAGACTTTTGTATATATGTCTGTGTTGAGACTGAGATGTTATGATCACATATGTTCAAGAGTATGACTGTTGTGTAATTTGTGCTGTGATAGATGCGAGAGATTGATAGTGTTTCATTATAGTTGGCTGGCAACGTATGTAGGCAATGAGAACTTTGTGATTTCCCCGTTTAGAAGTGTGGTTGTCTTCCTTGTTCTTGAAATTGACTGAGTTGGGATGGTGCATATCGGTTTAGCCTGTCAGTAATCTCTGAAAAAAAATTTTGGTTAACTAGGTTGCAGTTTAAATTAGCGAGTGTTGAGAGGCCTTAAAGGGAAAAAGGAGTAAGAAAGGGAAAAGAATAAGCTAGTTGCTCTAGTAGGGGGTCGTGCCAATTAAACACCTAGGACTGAGATGTATTAGACTGAAATGAGGAGCTAAATGGGCGGAACTTGGCTTCGAAGACTAGGTGCCATTTACTAACTGTGGAATTTAATTTCTGACGTAAACCCATGGACGCTGATGTGCAAATTGCTAACCGCAAGTGCACGGGTCAAGTAATAATATAGTGAATGTAATTCGAATGTCGTCCTCTGGATTGGATTTTTAAGCAAATCAAGTATTGTGAATTATCTTGCTCAATTTTATTTAGGGATCAAAAAGTGATGAATGGATGATATGAAAACTAAATCAAAACAAGTAAAAAGTGTGGAAATTCAATTGGGAAAAATACTTAGGGAATTGATTTCGCCGATTTAGTCTAGGATTGATTTTAAGGAGTAAGTTATTATGCACAATGAAATTATGAGCCAAAGACCCTTTAATCACAACTACCTCTCCCGAGTATAATTGATTCTCATGCAAATTAACCAACTCGATATCCCTATCTAAGTTTATTAATATGCAAGGCAATGAGATCTTTTGACCAATTCTAAAGTTAATCTAAAACCGTCACGAATTAGAAAATAAACTTTAGTCATGCAATCTTGAGTATGTCTATATCAAATCACCTCTCCCGAGCTAGATTCAAAACATAAATCATCCAACTAATGGCCAATCAATTGAAAGCATTAAATCAAGATTACAAACATAATAAACATTGCACAACTTAAACCATAAATCAATCCATAAACTCAATCAACTACATCAATCCCTAAGCTACAAGTTTAGCTACTCATGATTTGTATTACAAGCTCAACTAAACATAATAAAGCCATAAATCTAACTAGAGAAAAGGAAAGGGAAAAGAAAACTCAATGTAGGCCGAGACCGAACGTCCCCGTTACGATCCCCACGAACGATGGGTTGATTTCCGCTTTTCTCCCTCTTGTTCAGCCTCAATCCTCTGTTTTCTCCTCTGTTTTACGGCTCCAAAAGGTCCCAAAAGAGTTCCCCCAAAAACCTAGCCGAAAAGAATGATTTATACTGATTTTTCGTCGTAGCGTCGAGACGCTATCCAGACAGCGTCTTGACGCTGCCTCTAAAACACGCGCATCTGGAATGGAAATAACGGTAGCGTCGAGATGCTATTGTCACAGCGTCTCGACGCTGTGATGCTGCCGCCTCTTCTAATTAAGGAAAACCAGCGTCGAGACCCTCCAAGAGTGGCGTCTCGACGCTGATGGGCAGAATGCCCTCTCTTGGCTCCTTGTTGCTTGAACTTTCCGGTTCTTTGGCATATTTTCACGTCCCGAACACCCGATTAACTCCAATTCCACGTTTTAGCTCTAATCATCGCTTTCCTACAAAATAAACAATAAAGCACAATAAAATGGCCCAAAAATCATAAAAGACTAGCTAAATTAAATAAGTAAAAGTAGCTAGCTATGCTCGCTATCAAATACCCCCAAACTTAAGCTTTTGCTAGTCCTCGAGCAAACTACAAATCAAACACATAGTAGAAGAATGGATGCAATAATCATAACTCAATCCTCAAGGCTCAAAAGTCAACAGTCAAGCAAGCAAGAGACATGCACATAAGGACCAATGAGGGAGACAAAATAAAATTTTTCCAAAATTAACTTGCACAAGCGAGATCTAACTCAACAAGATCAGACTCTACTAGCCCGGGATTGATTTATTAAAATCTCAGCTCATCTTCCCTCTACACTGGCACTAAGGTTTCACTAATGAGTTAATGGAACAAATTAGTTTGTTTTTCTCCATACTTAGGTGCTTTTAATTAACAATTGAATTAAGCATGTATATGTGGCACTAGCTTTCACACACCCATTGCAGGGACCCTTAACCTGAGTTTTCTCTGGTTGACCTAACTGATCACAACAGGGGTAGCTCTTTTTGCCTTAAACTTTATTAACCACTGCATTGCGCGCATAAGTCATGACTTTTTCTTTTTCAACAATAACAACAAGAATGATTTTTCGTTATGAACATGATAAGCAGATATTCTTTTCTTTTCTCCTAAGCAAGATCAAACATGCTAATTTGCAAAAAATTAACTCTTTAGCTTTACCCTACACCTATCGAGGTGACAACAAGCATATGAACCCAATAATTCGCTCCTAAGCATTCAAATCCAAATCTAGCCAAGAAAGATACTCTACTCATGCAAGCCATCTCCTAGAAAATTTTTAAAAAGTCTCCCTTTTTGGGCACTCATGCTTACAACTCATCACAAGCTTGAAAATTGACAAGAAAGCCTATTCTAGGACATCATAATCATGCAGAAATACATCCAGACAACAACCATATGCATAATTCAAAGAAAGCTCAAAACTATAGCCCGAACTCAGATGCTCAAGGGCTCCACAAACATGCTAATCCACCCCCAAACTTAAAACATGCATTGTCCTCAATGTATAAAGAAAACAAGGCATAAACAAGCATGAGAACAATAAAAGAATGAAAGGAGTGAATAATACTGGCCTGGATTGATGATGACTTCTTGCTTGAAATCTTGAAAGCTTGAAAGCAAAGGAGAGACAGAAAACAAGACCTACAACACAAAAACAAACAATGAATCAAAAGCAAACAGAAAAGCACAACTACACTTACTTGGGTTGCCTCCCATAAGCGCTTGTTTAACGTCATTAGCTCGACGTGTTGGCCGTGCTTCAAGGAGGCTTCTTTTCTGTGAATCCAACAGTGGTGCTCTTTCTTGCACCTTTCTTGTAGCCCATGAAAAGCACGTCCGAGTGTCCCTTAGAGTCTTCAACTGCTTTAAATATTTCTTTGTCATTCCTGACTCTTACAGTGAGCTCCCTGCGCTCAATATCAATAATCACTCGTCCAGTGGCGAGGAATGGTCTTCCTAGAATGACAGGCATTGAAGGATTTTCTATCATGTCCATAACATACAAATCAATAGGGAGGAAAAATCTACCTACTCTGATTAAGACATTTTCTACAATGCCAACTGATCTAACCACAGACTGATCAGCCAATTGGAGCTTTACAGGAGTAGATTTAATCTCACCTATGTCTAACTTTTTGCACAGAGATAGAGGAATGATATTGATGCTAGCACCTAAATCACATAATGCTCTGAAAGAATAAGTACCAAAACTACAAGGAACAGAAAAACTCCCTGGATCTGCTACTTTTTCAGGTACTTTCTGTTGTACTCTGGTGCTGCATGTGGAAGCGAGATATACGGTGTCAACCTTCTTTTCCTTTCGCTTCTTTGCTAACCACTCCTTCATGAACCTGTTATATTGTGGCATCTCTAATGCCTCTGCAAAAGGAATATTAATGTTCAGATTCATAAAAGCATTCATAAATTTATCAAACTGAACCTGATTGTTCTTTTTCTTCTTTTTCTTTTTCTTTTCCTTGGGAACCATCAGTGTGGGAGAAGTAATAGGAGGCTCAAGGTTAGGCTTTTCAGCCTCATCTGCTGATGTGTCCTCCTCAGCTTCCCCTGTGGGCGTTTCATAATCCTCAGACTCAGGCTCCTCTTCAGCTTCCTCCTGATGAACAGTGATTGCCTTACAGTACTCCATCTGAGTTTTCTCCTGTTCAGCTGGGGCCTTACCTTTATTCATGGTACTTACAACACTTACCAACTGTCCCAGCTGAGTCTCAATATTCTTGATGGCAGCACCGTGGCCATTCACCGTGGTGTTGATGGCAAAGACTGCCTCCTCCAATTTAGTTGTCCTGTTACTAGACTCTGCAATGAAAGCTCCAACAAGATCTTCTAACTTTTTATTTTCTTGAGTTTGAGGGGCAAACCCAGGAGGATTAAGAACATTCTTAGTATTTGCATAAGAAAAATTTTCATGGTTCCTATTGTTAGGGTGATAATGTGTAGGTGTAACATTATTATTATATCCCCTAAAATTAGAATTTGATACATACTGAACCTGTTCAATGGTCTCCTCCTGAGGTCTAGATGCCAAAGCAGCAGCTGATTCAATTGATTGTGCACTCCCTGTACCTGAAAATTTCATAAAAGCATTAGCAAGGGAAGTCATCTGGGCCTGGAGTGCACTTACTTTATCAACCTCAAACACTCCAGCAGCAATCTTTTTGGGTGTAGACCGCTCAGATGGCCACTGATAGCTGTTTGTGGCCATATCCTCCAAAAGTATGCGAGCATTTTCCACGGTCTTGGACAACAGAGTCCCACCTGCAGCTGCATCAACAATCGTTTTCGTACTAGGAGTTAAACCATTATAAAACAATTGAACCTGGAGCCAGTCGGGGTAGCCATGCTGAGGGCACTTCCTCAGTAGCTCTTTAAATCGCTCCCAAGCTTCGAACAGCTGCTCATCATATTGTTGTTGGAATGTCCCAATCTCGGTCCTCAGCTTGACCGTCTTTGCAGGAGGGAAAAATTTCTTTAAAAAGGCCTGGACCAAAGCATCCCAGGTGGTGATGCTCCCAGGGGGAATGGACTGCAACCAATCTCGTGCTTTATCCTGCAAAGAAAAGGGAAATAAACGTAAGCGAATGGCATCCTCAGAGACTCCATTAATTTTTACCGTCCCACAAATGTCCAGAAATGATTTAAGATGAGAATTTGGATCCTCGGTGGGTGATCCTCTATATGCACAGTCTCGGGCCATCTGAATGAGACCAGTCTTTAGCTCAAAGTTGTTGGCATTAATTGGGGCATAGACAATCCCCGATTGTTGCCCCTGAAACACGGGCTGAAAGTAGTCTCTAATAGGCCTAGGCTCCTCAGGTATATTTTGGTCAGCCATTCGAAAAATTTCTCTATTTTCTCTTCGAATCCTATGAATTGTTTTCTCGATCTCGGGATCCAAAGGTGCTAAAATCAAATCTTTATTACTTCGCATATAAAATCAAAACTACCCTACAAAAGAAAGAAAACAAATATGGAAAATATAATCTAGAAAAGGAAACAAAATAGCCTAATATGGAATGCAAAATAAATATGGCAACTACAAATACGGAAACTAACAAATAAAGAAAAACTAATCTACAAAGGATAGAAAACACTAAAAAGGAAAAAGAATCTATCTAAGGAAAAAATCAAACAACCTACTAGAAAAACAAATAAGGAAAAAAAATGCAAACAACCTAGAAAAGTAAAAATACACCCTAAATTAAGATCAAACAATTTTTTCACAATATCAATCTAGCTAAATGTGCCAACCCCCGGCAACGGCGCCAAAAACTTGATGTGCAAATTGCTAACCGCAAGTGCACGGGTCAAGTAATAATATAGTGAATGTAATTCGAATGTCGTCCTCTGGATTGGATTTTTAAGCAAATCAAGTATTGTGAATTATCTTGCTCAATTTTATTTAGGGATCAAAAAGTGATGAATGGATGATATGAAAACTAAATCAAAACAAGTAAAAAGTGTGGAAATTCAATTGGGAAAAATACTTAGGGAATTGATTTCGCCGATTTAGTCTAGGATTGATTTTAAGGAGTAAGTTATTATGCACAATGAAATTATGAGCCAAAGACCCTTTAATCACAACTACCTCTCCCGAGTATAATTGATTCTCATGCAAATTAACCAACTCGATATCCCTATCTAAGTTTATTAATATGCAAGGCAATGAGATCTTTTGACCAATTCTAAAGTTAATCTAAAACCGTCACGAATTAGAAAATAAACTTTAGTCATGCAATCTTGAGTATGTCTATATCAAATCACCTCTCCCGAGCTAGATTCAAAACATAAATCATCCAACTAATGGCCAATCAATTGAAAGCATTAAATCAAGATTACAAACATAATAAACATTGCACAACTTAAACCATAAATCAATCCATAAACTCAATCAACTACATCAATCCCTAAGCTACAAGTTTAGCTACTCATGATTTGTATTACAAGCTCAACTAAACATAATAAAGCCATAAATCTAACTAGAGAAAAGGAAAGGGAAAAGAAAACTCAATGTAGGCCGAGACCGAACGTCCCCGTTACGATCCCCACGAACGATGGGTTGATTTCCGCTTTTCTCCCTCTTGTTCAGCCTCAATCCTCTGTTTTCTCCTCTGTTTTACGGCTCCAAAAGGTCCCAAAAGAGTTCCCCCAAAAACCTAGTCGAAAAGAATGATTTATACTGATTTTTCGTCGTAGCGTCGAGACGCTATCCAGACAGCGTCTTGACGCTGCCTCTAAAACACGCGCATTTGGAATGGAAATAACGGTAGCGTCGAGACGCTATTGTCACAGCGTCTCGACGCTGTGACGCTGCCGCCTCTTCTAATTAAGGAAAACCAGCGTCGAGACCCTCCAAGAGTGGCGTCTCGACGCTGATGGGCAGAATGCCCTCTCTTGGCTCCTTGTTGCTTGAACTTTCCGGTTCTTTGGCATATTTTCACGTCCCGAACACCCGATTAACTCCAATTCCACGTTTTAGCTCTAATCATCGCTTTCCTACAAAATAAACAATAAAGCACAATAAAATGGCCCACAAATCATAAAAGACTAGCTAAATTAAATAAGTAAAAGTAGCTAGCTATGCTCGCTATCAGACGCCCCACCAGCGAAATGGTAGTTAGTGCGCTTTGCGCACGGTGCCTTGATAGGTGAGACTTGGCTCCACGGACTGGGAGGCTTCTACCATTAGTAAGAGTAGAGATCTCCCAAAATACCCACCTGTGCACCTTCAGTGAGTTGGCAAACTTTTATAGGTGAGTTAATTTATCACTAGACCCATACTACAAGATGAATGAAATGAAATGAATGGGAATGAGATGACATAACCTTTAGGCCCTTAGCTCGAATAATCTTTTGAAACCTTGGTTGTTGCATGCCTAGCAATATTGTTACTTACTGAGTATTTTCTTAAATACTCATTCTTTTCCCTAACATGTAAATGTAGGTAAAGGCAAAGGTGTACAGAACGAGCCATGGATTTCCTTACGATAGTCTTCCCCATTTTATGTTTTTGAATTTCTTCTATTGAACTTGTTATGTGATGTTTTAAGATTTATTCTGCTTTACGACTTTTGCTTGAATGACTAAAATTCCTTCTTGTTCTGTTTTAACTGGGATCCTAGGCTGAAAAGTTTCACGTATTTTCTAAGCATGTTTTACTTTAAATGTCGTTTCATCGTTGTTCTTAGAAGTAAAATGAAATGCATGTGGTAATGACCCTAGGATCTAGGCACGAAATGTATGGTTGTTGTAGTTAAAAACGGTAAATATGTCATCAAATGCTTATAACTCACGTAACTCAAAAGTCAGTACCAGTTACAATAAACCAGTAGCCAAAAAAAAAACCATACGTCACGCATTAATATAAACTAAATGCCACAAATAAAGTTTAATAATGAAAACCTTTCATTTTCTAAACATATTGAATCTGCAATGGTAGTAGACATTGACTTCACCAATATAAAACTTGGTGTTAAATCTCTCATTCTCCATCTTGATATTCATTTTTTTTTTATCATTCTTGTTTGCTTAAAAGTAAGTTTTCTTATCTATTTCTTTTAAATTGTGTATTCCAACTTCGATGTAATTTGTTGTGTTTGGAATCAAAACCAAATTCATACTTGGTATGATAATATATTGCCTTCATTTGGATGTATACATTTTTCTCAACACACAGTAAATCCTTTTTTTTTCGGTCTATTCTTGAGGGCATAAAAAAGTTGGTTTTTTCATATTTTTTGTGAGGATCAGTTTTACACATAGTAGAGCCGATCTGTCAGTCAATCGGCTCGCCAAAAACGACAACAACCGATTAAACCGACCGACATTTAAAAAAAAAAAGAAAAGAGGTTGCGTGTCTGGCGAGACTGCAGGCAACATTAATGCATTGCCTGTAGTCTTTGGAAGACCATCAGCCTGATGGCCTTCCCAAGGAATTTTTTTTTAAAAATAACTTTTAATTTATTTTTTTTTCTATTTCCTTCGTAAGACTAAGAGTCTCTCACTTCCTCTCTAAAGAAAAAAAGTCCCTCACTTCCCTCAATTTCTTCCTCACTTTCTCTCTAATTTTTTCTTTTCACCCCACTCTTTTTGTTTCTTCTTCTCTTCTTCCTTTCTATTTTCTCCATTTCTTATCCATTTTTTCCTTCTTCTTCTTATTTTTTTTTTCTTTCCTTTTTTTTTATCTTCTTCTTCTCATTTCTTTTTTTCTTTCTTTTTCTTGATGGATCTTCTTCTCCTTCTTTCTTTTTTCTTTGCCTTTTTTATCTTCTTCTTCCTTCACTTCTTCAGATTTTTTAAACTTTTTTTTTTATCTTATTCATTCACGTTGCAAGATTTCTTGAAACCAACCATAATTGACCAACCGTCGACGTGGTCGGTCGGTCGGCGTACCAAATTTTTTCCCAACTGACAAACACCGACTGCCGGAAATCGACATGTCAGTGGTAAGCGTCAGCTTGAGCCCAAAATCGACACCGACCGACCGATGATCTGTTGGGTTTTATGTCCTCAAAATTAAAGTTTATAATCCTTTTGTAATAAAGATGTTATTCAGTGAATTGTTTGTTTATATACTCTAAAATCCAATAGAAACATCCATGGTTATAATATGAAATGTGTTGGGGTTTATGTCCTAAAACTCGTGGATAGTAAATGAAACAAAGTTAAATATAAAACATTATTGAAATAGTTCAATTTCTGGTTGTTGAAGGGTTATTTTAACTATGCATTAATTAACCCAAATCTAATAAACTAGAATCCTTGGCTATGATATGAAACCCTCGAACTTTATGTAGTGACATAAATGTGGATCGAGTTCGAGTGATAGCCTAAACGGTCTATAGTATAGGGATAAGACTGGGTACCTTATCCTAGGAAAAACTATGTGACGTGGCCCATTTTGTTTTAGTACAAACGATGTGATCCTGAATCGTTCATGTAGAGACATGCGAGTGGGGGCGTCCTATACAAAAGATGTTTGTATAAGACCGGACCGCAAAATAAGTCACTTTCACTTGATAACGCCATTTACTGTGAAACTGACTATTTCAAGCGATGACCTAGGTCATTCGATCTTAATTCTGAGCTAACTATGAAGTCCTTTTTATTCGGGATTATCCTTTGATTTGCATGGGTGAGAATGGCCCATTAGTGCCGCTCAATAAACCTACCACTTTGGGGATAAGACCGGGTAGATAGTTACAGACATAGTCCTACAAGATGGAATTCACTCCTACCCGACTTTAGGGATAGTAGAGAGGTTATTCCCTTAAATGCTAACTCCGGGACGTGAACAAAGGCGCGTCGCCCTCTCATTGGCCCTAGAGGTTTTAGGTTTAGTGGTCGAACCACAAACCAATTGTTTATTAGGGACTCAGTGGGGACTTAAGGAACAAGAAGTGCTATAGGGGTAAAACAGATTTTTGACCTAGCTATAGTTACAAACAACCTGTGAAGGATTGACTTACTGATCATATTTATATCAGGTGGACAGAAATATATCTACAGTGAGGGGAGTGCAGCTACAGGCTATGTGGAGTGTCCCGTTAGTTAACGAATGTTGGTTAACTAGGATAAAAGAGTCTAGTCGGTTAATTTCGGATCGTTGGAGCCCATGATCTGTAGGTCCATTAGGTCCCCCTGTTAGCTCAAACGGATTAAACCTTAGAACAGAGTGATGTAAGAATTTGACAACGTCCAAATTTGATTTAGGGAGATATCGTTAATTATATTCGATATAATTTAGCATAATTAGTTTCATTATGGATTAAACTATATATAGAGAAAGTTGGTAATATTTAATTAAAATCTAAATATTACAAATATGCATAAGGATACATATTACGGTTTAAATTTCAATAAGGATTCACATTTGAACAAAATTGTTTTTTGAGAGAAACCGAGATTGGTTCATAATTTAATATAAGATACTAAATTAAAATTAATATATATATATATATATATATATATATTTGTATATATATAGAATATTACAAATTGAAAATTCAAAATTTGGTGTTTGCATACTTAATTGACACCAATCCCTTGATTCATGGCTATTGCTGGCTGATTGTAAGTCCTTTTAAGTGCATGTAATCTTGCTTTAAAAAGGGAAATGGAAAGCTTCAGCATATGATGATGCAAGAAAAAGAAACTTGCTGGAATTGGTTCTCGCAAAACCCATTTTTTCTCTCCATCTTTGTCTCCTTAAATTCATCATGCTCGGGTTCCCACAAGCCTGTTCTAAAGCCAGAGAATAGCGGGGAAGGCTCTAGCGGTAGTCCACGAGTCGTTCGTGTGGAGAAACAATCAAAGGGATCAACGAATTGAAGCTCCAAAGGTTGGTTTCTCGGTTTCCTCTGTTTTTATTTTAAAATTTCAGCATGCTTGTTCTTGAGAAATTAATGAAAATCAAGGCCTAAGATCGTCAATCACTTCCCCACGAGTGTTCTTCACTCCTTCAATTGGTATCAGAGCATGATTTGGGCACTTGATTTCCATTAATTTCGAGTTTGGGGGGTGAATTTCAATTGTTGAATGTGTTGTGGGTCTAAAGTGGATGATTACGGTTTTGGCATCAAATTAAGCTTTCAATTGTTGATGAAAATTGTAATAGCCTACATGTATATGGGCTTTAATGTCTTGGCTAGAGTCTGTAGAAATTTGGGAGTCATAAGAGTTGTATTTAAGCTGTAATCGATCGAAGAAGACAACATCCTCACAGGCCGAAAGAATAGAGCATGCGAAGTTTGGGTTGTTGTATGAACAGCGTCTCGACACTGTTGTGTTTTCAAGCCGCGCGCGTTTTTCATTCAAGCGGTGGTTCAAATAATCTCGGTCCGGTTCACCACTCCTTGGTCCGGTTCAGTTGGTTCAAGCCCGATTCAGCCTCTTCCATGCCTTTTGCGTCCGGTTGAAAGCCAATTTTTTATGGTTCAAGGTGGTTCGAAAGGTTCAGGGCCGGTTTCGGAGCTGTCCAAGGCGGTTCACCATTTTATTTAATTATTAATGTAATAATTTAGCTTAGTTTAATTGTTTGGATGCCAAAACCGATCCGCTTTATTGTGTTTAATTATTTATGCATTGGAAATGTTTGTTATAATTAAATTAGAATTAAATATGCATAATGTATGCCATATAGATTTAAAATCCTACCATAGGAAAGCATGTCTCATGAATTAGTAATTAATTACAAGTGTTATAATAAAAGGAATGCGTGTTAGGTTTCATGATAGATGCATGTTGGATGTTTTATTTTTCGTTTATGGATGTTTAATATAAACGTTATATTAATAAACGAAAACGAACAAGCATGTAGCATGAAACCACCTTAGCATAGATGAATGTTATAGGTTGTCTATATTATAAAGTGTTATAAAATTGAGATAGACGTTAAAACCTATAACAAAGATAAATGCATGCTCACTTAGGGTTAACGAAATCCAAATCTCGAAAGATTCGCATAGAATAGGTCGATATCTTGTAAAGCTAAGGTTACAAGAGAACTCACCTGGCAAGATGCTGGCTAAGGTTGGAGGTATTTACGATGACGGTTTACGGAACACCTCCTACCTGGGCATTGAGCTGGTACTTGAGTTAGGCTAACCCATTTTTATGAGCATGTGTGAGAGATGTGAGGTTTTATCACCTAGACATCATAGTGTAATACTTATGTCGTTGGAAAACACCTAGACGTAGGTTGTTTAAAAAATGTTTATACTTATGAATGGTGATTTGTTATAACTTGAATTTTGATTGTTATATGCTTTCATCACCATTAGAAGCATGTTATAGGATTAATTCATTAAAATTTATAATAGTTATAAGATTAATGAATAGAAACCGTCAAACCTATAACAAAGAGTTGCATGCTAACATAGGATCTTAGGTAGTATGAATAAATTTTAAATCGTTTAAAATTAAATTAGACCTAAGATCATTGTTTTCTAATAGGATTAGAAAAATGTCCTACTTTGAGTTAAAATATGTTAAGTAGGATATAAGGCTTTGGTTATAAGGGAACTCTCCCGATAATCCGGTACCTGAGTTGAATTAACCACAGTCGTATTAGCATGCACTGTCGCTAGGAAATTAAAAGGGTTTAATTCGCCTAGACATTAGAGTAAAGACCTTATTTAAAAGTTAAATATAAGGCATAAACTTAGATAGATTTGTTTAGCCGGAATTTACATAAGTAAAAGACCCTAATTTTTAAAATACTTAGTGGGAGGAAAAAAGGTATATGAAAATAAATCGTTTTCTTCTCATGCTCTCCCTAAAGTTCACACTGTGAGGTTTATGCTTGGCCTCATGTTGCTTACTACCGCAACTGCTCCATTCGGAAGGTGTTTTCATAAATCAATATGAAGGTGAACAGATAAAGTATTTATAGTAAGTGGGTGAAAGAAGTGTGTCAACACATCCTGCGGTCTCTTCCATTGGTTTGCACCGTGAAATTCTCATGTTGCGCCTGCTAAGTATGCCCTGGAGCTACTAAACCATTCGGAGGGATGTAACATGGTATTCAGAAAAACGCAAACTCCAAAAATGAATAGGATTTCTTAGGGCCAATCCCAACATTTGCTTTTCCATTCGGTAGCATTGCTGGGGTCGTCCTCTAGGATCTGAAAATGGAGGGTTACACTTACGGGATTGAGATCCTTGACCAAACAGTGGTAACTAAACACTAACAGGATATAAGTGATTATTGTGTTAGCGTTTGGTTGAGAACGTCTCAGTTTAGAGGAGGAGTGGTTGATCACCCCTCGGTGGGAGTTACTCCGAACCTCAGAAGTATCGTTGCAAAAGAATTACGATTCATAGGGCGCTTAATTGCTTTTGCTAAATTAATTGGATTAGGTAAAGGGTTAAATGTTAGACAACCAATTTAAAGTTTATTTGTTTATTTTCAGCATTAAGTATAGGTTCTATAAATGCCCCTATTATACGCTAAATTTGTTATTGGTATAAAACATACAACTAAGAAAACAAACTTAAACACTAAGATCGTGATAAGATCGTGGTGAAGTGGTTTGGAAACAGTCTTAAAATGTAAAATGTCCTCAAGATGTTATATCTATTTCATTCTCGAAATGATCATGATAAATATAACATAGAAAACTGCCTGACTAAAAGGAACATGATCCAAGACTCAAAATATGATTTATTCGTCTAGAAAACTTGCTTAGTATGAATAGTGATTCAACCTGGATACTCAATTCAGGGCTCACTAATCACGTATGTTCTTTTCAAGGAATGAGTTCCTCGCACTAGCTGTGAACTAGTTATAATAACTCTTAGAGTTAAAATAAAAGAGTTCATCTCGGCTAAGGCAGTGGGAGACATAATTCTTCTCTGAGGAACGATACATATTATTTGATGTATATAATTCCTACGATTAATAGAAATTTCGATTTCTATATCTTGTTTGCGAGAACAAGGCTACTTTGTTGCATTTTGAGTATGAACCGTTCATTTCAAAAGGATGCCAATATTTGTTCTGCAAACATGAAGAATAACTTATATGTTTTAAGACCGATAGAGTCTAGAGCATTTTTAAAATTTGAGATATTTAAAATGCAAAGACTCAACTAAAAGGCAACGTGTTTCTTGTGATACCTGTCTTTGGCACTTGAGGTTAGGCCATGTTAAAATTCAATAGGATTGAAGTTTGGCCTAAAATGAGCTTCTAAACATATTAGAAGACGGCTCATTACCTCCCTATATGTCATGCCTTAAAAGTAAGATGACTAAATGACCTTTTTTTTTTTAGAAAAAGGGTTATCGTGCCAAAGAGCCCTTCAAGCTCGTGCATTTAGATCCTTGTTTGTCCTATGAATATGAAGATACGAGTAGGGTATGAATATTTCATCAGTTTCATTGATAATTATTCAAGATATGATTATATCTAATGCGTCATAAGTCCGAACTCTTGAAAAGTTCAGGTAATATAACACTGATGATAAGATCCAAATCAGGTAAAACGATAACAACACTTCGATCCGATCGAAGTGGAGAGTATATGGACTTAAGATCCCACATCTATTTGATAGAATATTAAATTATGTCCTAACAACACTTCGATCCGATCGAAGTGGAGAGAAATGGAACCTTGATTTACATGGTTCATTCGATAATTAACTATGCTCAATTGCCTTTACTCGTTTTTCCAGGGACATGCAGTGCTAACTGCACTTCAGAATACGAATATGGTTCTCTCAAAAGAATGTTTTTGAAACATTGTTTGAACTCTGAAAAGAGCATAAAGTACGTTTATGTCGTTTCAGAACTTAGGGATGTCCTGCATATGAGACAAACCCGAAGGAACTAGAACCTTATTCGAAACTATGCCTAGTTTTAGATTATCCCAAAAGAAACGAGTTATGGGAACTTCTTTGTTCAAAAGAAAGTATTTGCATTGACAAATATTGCTTTCTTAGAAGAAGACCACGTTAAAAATCACAACCATGCAGTTAGATAGTGTTAAGTAAGTTACATAGTGTTGCAATTCTGAAGTGGGTAAAAATATAGATAGAATTCACTTCAAAATACTGTGCAAGTATACACAATCTAGTAGCAAGTGATAAGTATTTAAGGTATCCACAGGGTCTTGCATTGCCTACCTCTATTGATTTAATTTTCCTTTTTAGTGTTTTCAAAAGGTTGGTTAAATTGATTGGGTTCTTAAAATGCTGAAACAAAAGAAATACGAAAGCAGTAAATGATTACGACTAGAGAAAATATCATGGAAACAGACACAGGTTAAGACTTCTGTAATTGTTTATAAAGACGTTCCAACAATTCTTTTGATCCGTCAATCTCATGCAGTCTTATCAGCGAGATCCTCCTGGAACTCCGAATTTTTTGGAATATGTTTCAACTCCAATGAAGCTCTACCGATCAAGCGTTAGGCAATTGACTATCCCTAGTTCAGCTACTGGCGTCCACCAACTCATAATGGTCTAACGTGAATTATCGCCACACAACTCCTAAATCATCACTGAAACTAGGAGAAGCTATACATACCGGTTGATTCGGCCTTTGATTCGGTCTCCCAATCGTGAATGACTTTATCTTTGACGGCTTCTCCTTTTATAAGATGAGGTTTAACCTAATTAGGATAATTTGGGCACATGGAGTGACTTCCCAGCTGGATTAGTCCGAGATCTATGCTTAAAACACCACCTCATTTAATGAATCACGTGCAGCTCACGTGGTCAGTTTTGCTCACGGCTTTGCTGGATCATGGATTTTGCTCTCTCAATCTTGTCAGCATTCATTTTTCTGCAAAAGAAACTCCAAACCATCAATTCGTTCAATTAGGTTAAAACACGTTATATTCATCTAATATCACACCCAAATGGCACAATTAAGATATAAATCATCATAGAATAAGGTATAAATAACTTCCTTTTGGAGAGTTATCACATAGTAAAGCTACAAATGTATCGACAAAGAGTTGTTGATAAGATTTGTTCTTCAACAAGGGTTGTTGATTAAACTAATCCTTCAACAAAGGGTTGTTGATTGAGCTGGCATATTATGTCAGTCTCGTCCTTCTCAATTGTTGAGATAGCCTCAACGCAGTGGGAAGATTGTTAATCAACATGATGAATACTATATGTGTTTAACTGAAACTTTGATTGTCATACATGATGACAATATCGAGGATCCACTGACCTTTAATCAGGCAATGGATGACATGGATAAAGACAATTGAGTCAAAAACTATGAACCTTGAAAACGGAGTATGTGTACTTCAATTCAATATGGTGTTGACCAGAAGAGTTCATAGTCCAGGATCTAGAGCAAAAGGTTTACAACCTTAACCAATCCATCTATGGATTAAACTGAAGGTTTCGGTCTTGGAACATAAGGTTTAATGCACGATTAAATCTTATAGTTTTGACCAGAATATTAATGAGCCTTGTGTCAACAAGACTATCATCATTTGGTTTCGTAGCTTTTCTTAGTTTTGTATGTAACTGATGTCCTACTCATAGGGAATGATGTAGGCTATAATAGTGACATAAAAAGTTAGCTAGCAGCACAATTCCAAATAATTGATTTGGAAAGGCTCAGTATGTTCTTAGAATCCTAAACATTCGGAATAGCAAGAACAAATCGCTAGCTCTGTCTCAAGTATCTTATATAGACAAAAGTGTTGGCTAGATATAAGATTAGAATTCGAAAAGAGGTTAGCTGCCTTTCAAACATGTAATTCATTTTTCACAGGAGCAGTGTCCTATGACAACTCAAGAAGTTGAGGATTTCAGATGGTATCCCTTTGCGTCCGTGATAACTCTCCAAAAGGGAGTTATTTAGGCCTTATTTCTATAGTGTTTTGTGTGCCTTTTGTGCCAAATAAGTTGATTTTAGATGAATATTATATGTTTTAACCTATTTAGAAGAATAGATGCTTTGGAAGTTATTTTGTGCAGAAAATAATGCTGAGCGACTTGAGAGAGCAAAATCCATGATCCAGCAAAGCTAAGAACAAAACTACCACGTGAGCCGCACGTGATTCATTAATGAGGTGGCGTTAGCTGAACCAATCTTGGATCTAGGATGCTTGGAGAGCCTTCCACGTGTAAACTTTGACCTAATTAGGGTTGACTCCACTCTATTAAAGGAAGTAGCCGTCCCTAGTCAAATTATTCGAGAGGGGAAAGTCTAATTCCATTCTTGGAGGCTTACTTACCATCTTTGGAAGCCGAATAGAGGAAGAACAATTGGAGACTTCAAGAATACCATTAGCTACGGATTTCTTCAAGGGAATTAACATTTTCTTGTAAAATTCTTATAGTTATGGATGCACATACTCAAATTGTAGTGTGTGTTACCTTGTACTCCATGAACTAAATCTACTTAGGTGTTGGTTAGGATCTATGAAGTTGTCGTGCTTTATACTCTATGCAATTGATATATGATTTGAGCATCTTGATTATTTGTTGTGCATATTACTATTTTGTGCCCTACTGGCCAGCCAGTATGAATATCACCTCTTAGTTTCAGGGATGATTTGAGAGGTGTGTAGCATTTAATCACACTAGACCATTATGTGTTGGTGGACGCTAGTAACTGAGTAAGGGATAATCAGTTACCTAGTGCTTGATCGGTAGTACGTCATTGGCATTGAAACACATTCCAAAAAATCCAAAGTTCAGGGAGGATCCTGTTAATAAGACTACAAGAGAATTTCCTAATCAATATTATTACTAGAGCATCTTTTTAAAACAATTACAGAAATCTTAACCAACGCCTGTTTCCAATCTGTATGCTTTATCTGTTTACATTCTGCTCTGTTATTTCTTTTGCCTCAGCATTATTTTAAAATCAATCATTTTAACAATCTTGAAACCATTAAAAAGTTAAATAAAATAGGTAGAGTGAAAGCTATTCAAAACCTCGTGGATACGATAAATTACTTATCACTTGTTGCAGACTATGCGCACTTGCATAGTATTCGAGAAAGCATTTTTATCATATTTTTACCCCACTCTAGAAGGCAAAAAGTTTTTGGCGCCGTTGTCAGGGACTTGAATAAGTTTTTATCTGATATGTTTTGTGTATGTGTTTTAGTGGTTTGGTGCTAAAACTTTTTTATTGTTTCTTTTTGTTTTTGCAGGTGTGAGATTGGTGCATGAGCGATCCGCCTGGGGTGAGAATCAAGCTTGATCCAAAAATTGAAAGGACATTCAAGAGAAGAAGGAGTGAGCAGCGAAGAAATCAAAATCCAATGGATCACGTGCCACGTCTCTAGGAAATTCTAGAAGGTCAAGTTGATCCCCAGCAGAATCGTGCGCTGCAGCCAAACCCACCACTGAGCAAAATGGACAGCAAAATAATCAGTCTGTGAACCCTATTTTGGTGACGAATGATAGAGCCAGAGCCATTCGAGCGTATGCTTTTCTGATGTTTGATGAGTTAAATCCAGGAATGGCACGTCCTCAAATTGAGGCAGCAAATTTCAAGATGAAACCGGTAATGTTGCAGATGTTACAAATCGTGGGTCAGTTCCATGGTTTTCATCTAAATACCCCTATTTACATCTTAAGTCTTTTCTAGGAGTTAGTGATTCGTTTGTAATTTAGGGAGTGTCTAGGGATGCCCTAAGATTAACTTTGTTCCCGTATTCTCTTAGAGATGGAGCAAAGGCGTGGTTAAATTCTTTTGCAACGGGATCAATTCGAACTTGGAATCAGTTAGCGGAAAAATTTCTTAGTAAGTATTTTCCACCAACTAGGAATGCCAAATTGAGGTGTGAGATAGTGGGATTTAGGCAACTTGAAGATGAAACTTTTAGTCAGGCTTGGGAGAGGTTTAAGGAGCTTTTGCGAAAGTGTCCCCACCATAGTTTACCTCATTGTATCCAAATGGAAACATTTTACAATGGGTTAAATGCAGCAATCCAAGGTATGGTCGATGCTTCGGCTGGAGGAGCCCTTTTGGTAAAAACTTTTAATGAAGCCCATGAAATTTTAGAGAGAATATCAACCAATAGTTGTTAGTGGTCGGATGTTAGAGGCTCAAATAAAAAAGTTAAGAGTGTGGTAGAGGTTGATGGTGTGTCTACCATTAGGGCTGATATTGCAATGTTAGCTAACGCTCTTAAAAATGTGACAGTGGTTAGTCATCAGCAGCCGTCAGTGGTGGAGCCTGCTGCAGTGGTGAATCAAGTTATAGAGGAATCATGTGTCTATTGTGGTGAAGAGCACAACTACGAGTTTTACCCCAGCAATCCAGCTTTTGTGTTTTTTGTAGGTAATCAATGGAATAACCCTTATTCTAACTTTTATAATCCAAGTTGGCGTAACGACCCCAACTTTGCATGGGGAGGGCAAGGAAGCAATTCCCAAGCACATCAAAAGGTAAACTAGTCAGGATTTGCTAAATCACAGGTAATGCCCCAACAAAAAAGCATGCTTTGCCCCAGCAAAATTCAGAGAGTTCCCTTGAGGCAATGATGAAAGAATATATGGCTCGTACAAATGCAGCAAGTCAAAGTAATCAAACTTCAATGAGAGCCTTGGAATTGCAAATGGGTCAGCTAGCTAATGAGTTGAAGGCATGACCTCAAGGGAAACTTCCTGCGGATACTAAACACCCTAGAAGGGAAGGTAAGGAGCAGGTACAGGCAGTGACTCTAAGGAGTGGTAAGCCACTAGAAGATAGAAAAGAGCCTAGTAAACCCCAGGATGTAGAAAAGAATAGTGATACAAATGTTGTTGTTGAGAAAGAGTTGGAGTCTGGTAAAAGTGATGGAGGCAGCAATAATAATGCTGGAACATCTGGTTCTGTTCCAGATGTGGAACCACCTTATGTATCGCCCCCACCTTATGTACCACCTCTACCTTTCAACAAAGGCAGAAGCCTAAGAATCATGATGGTCAATTTAAGAAGTTTTTAGAAATTCTTAAGCAATGGCATATAAATATTCATTTAGTAGAAGCTATAGAGCAAATACCAAATTATGCTAAATTTCTTAAGGATATATTGACTAAAAAGAAGAGGTTAGGAGGGTTTGAAACTGTATCTCTTACTGAGGAATGTAGTGCTATTCTTAAGAATGGGCTACTGACCAAGGCTAAGGATCCAGGGTCATTTACTATTCTTGTCTCAATAGGTGGAAAAGAGTTGGGCAGAGAACTTTGTGATTTAGGCGCGAGCATTAACCTTATGCCTATTTCAGTCTATCGAAAGCTAGGTATTGGTGAAGCTAGGCCTACCACAGTCACACTCCAATTGGCTGATAGGTCTATCGCATATCCAGAGGGTAAAATGGAGATGTCTTAGTGAAAGTAGATAAATTCATAATTCCTGTTGATTTTATTATCTTAGATTATGAGGCAGATAAAGATGTCCCAATTATTCTTGGTCGTCCATTTTTGGCCACTGGTAGAGCGTTGATAGATGTTCAGAAAGGTGAATTAACAATGAGGATTTATAATGAGGAAGTGAAATTTAATGCTTTTAAGGCTATGAAGTTTCCAAATGAAGTGGAGGATTGTTCTTTCATTAGGATTCTGGAGAACACAATTGTTGAGACAACAATGAAGGATTTGACAAATAAACATTTGGAAAATTATGGAGAAATTCGTAAGGAAGATTTAGAAGTTTGTACTTTAGAGAGAAAAAATGAAAAAGAGGTTTCTAGGTGTGAGGATGTTTTTGAGTCTTTAGATTTGGATGAAAGGAAGACTCCTCCAATTAAGCCATCCCTGATTGAGGCACCCACTTTAGATTTGAAGCCCTTACCGAATCATCTAAAGTATGTTTATCTTGGGTAGGGTGAGACGTTGCCCATTATTGTTACATCAGATTTAATGCCGGAGGATGAAGAGGCCTTAATAAAGTTGCTGCAGCAATATCGCAAAGCAATAGGTTGGAAATTGGCTGACGTTCAGACAATTTGCTCATCTTTCTGTATGCATAAAATCACTTTAGAGGATGAATCCTTTAGGAGTATTGAGCAACAGAGAAGGCTTAACCCTGCAATGAAAGAAGTTGTTAAGAAGGAGGTGATCAAATGGTTGGATGCTGGGATTATGATAGCAATTGGGTAAGCCTTGTCCAATGTGTTCCAAAGAAAGTAGGTGTCATAGTAGTGTCTAATAAAGACAATGAGTTGATCCCCAGCAGGACAGTGACTGGCTGGAGGGTTTGCATGGATTACAGGAGGCTTAACAAAGCCACCCGTAAGGACCATTTCCCTCTACCATTTATTGACCAGATGTTGCATAGGTTGGCTGGTCAGGCTTACTACTGTTTCTTAGATGGTTATTCTGGGTATAACAAGATTACCATTGCTCCTGAGGATCAGGAAAAAACCACTTTCACCTGTCCTTCTGGGACGTTTGCTTTCAAGTGAATGCCTTTTGGGCTTTGCAATGCCCTAGCAACATTTCAGCGGTGTATGTTAGCAATTTTCTCTGATATGATCGAGTCCACTGTTGAGGTATTTATGGACGATTTTTTAGTTTTTGGAGGGTCTTTTCAACATTGTTTGAATAATTTAGGTAAGGTGTTAAAGAGATCTGAGGATACCCATCTAGTTCTTAATTGGGAGAAATGCCACTTCATGGTGAAGGAGGGCATTGTGTTAGGTCATAAAATTTCAAAGAGAGGTCTAGAAGTTGATCGAGCAAAAATAGAGGTTATTGAGAAATTACAACCATCGAATTCAATCAAGGGGATTCGGAGCTCTTATATAGGGTTCATAAAGATGAGGTCATGCTGGATTTTATAGAGGGTTCATAAAGGATTTTTCAAAAATTAGCAAACCTCTTTGTAACTTGTTGTGTGCTAATAGTGTTTTTGACTTTAATGCAGACTGTAGGAAGGCTTTTGAGACTTTAAAGGCTGCTTTGATCTCAGCGCCCATTCTTTGTGCACCCTAAAGGGTTAAAATCCCTTTGGCAGCGGAAGCAAACAAGACCAATCTCGAATTAATTTTCAATTTTAGAAAAACCGGTACGTTGGCAACAAGAATTACAGAAACTAATTTCTATAAAAATGATTAAGCATGCTATTAAAATCTAAAACTATTTTAGATATCGAAACCTTACTTGAATTTGGAGTCAAACTACACTATGCTCCAATTTCGTTCTTGATCTTCCAATCGACACCACCAATAGTGAACACCCCCGCTATATCTCTTGGATCACTGAGATAGGGATGGTGGGATCCAAAATTTGTCTTGAAGGGAAAAATTACAGCAAAGAAACTTGTTGTTCTTGAGAGAAAACTAGAGAGGAAAAATGAAGAACTCTCTCTGTGTTTTTTCGTGAAGTTGAGAGAATGAGAGACCGTAGGGAAACTCCCTCTCCCCTCAACGATAAGTGGGGAGGGAGTTATCCCTACTTAATCTCTACCGTTGATCATAATCAACGCGATCCAGGCCGTCTATTAATTAAATAATAATAATCATTTAATTAATTAATTAATTATAATTAATTTAATTAAAACAATATTAATTAAATCAATTATAACATAAGGTATTTAATTCAATTTGAATCATATTAAATTGAATTAAATTGGCCATTCAATTAATCTCATTAATTGAATCCACATTAATTAAATATCCAATATTTAATTAATATTACAATTGAATCATATTCAATTTTAATCTCTCTCATTTAACCTATAGTTTTAATGTGCATCATAATGTACATTAATATAAACTATAGTATTAATTTTGATTAAATCATATTTAACCAAACTAAATTAAATTAATTAATTCCCCAATTAATTAATTCATGAATTAATCAAATATCACATATTTAATTAAATTCATTATTCTCTCAATAATTAATTTCAAATCATATCCAAAATTAATTATAAAGTTTAATTCTTTAATTAAACTTTATACTATAATGTATCTCCATACATTATATTGTTTCCCTTTAATATCAAGACTAAATTATATCAGAACCCGTTATGAGCTAGCAGGTGGACCTAATGGACCTACAGATTAGAAGCTCCAACGATACAAGATTGATTAGCTAAACTCATTAACCGAGTCAATCAACATTCGTTAACTGTGGGTCACTCCACTAAAGACCCACAGCTGCACTCTTCTCACTGTAGAATATTTTTGTGTCCACGGATATCGACCAATGCAGTAAGTCAATCCTTCACGTGTGTTCGTAACACCAGCTGGGTCAAATTACCGTTTTACCCCTGGGTTACCTCTGGATCCTTAAGTACCACTGATCCCTCTAATGAACAAGTTGTTTAGGGTCCAACCACTAAACAGGAGCTCCTCTCGGGCCAGGAGAGGACGGCGCGCCTTTGTTCAAGACCTGGAATCAGCCCTTAAGGAAACACACATCTACTTGCCCCAATAGGGGAAGGAGTGAATTCCATCTTGTATTGTCATGTCCCCAGCCCCCCACTCGGTCTTGTCCCCAAGAAGGTTGGCTTATTGAGTCAGCGTGCTAGCCACTCTCACCCGTACTAATCAAAGGACGATTCCTCGTGAGAAGGAGTTCATGACACACTCAGGATTGAGATTGAGTTACCTAGGTCATCCTATTGAAACAGTAACCTAACTAGTTAACGGTGTTACATCTAGTGGTTTACTATTTCGTGGTCCGGTCTTATGCAAACTCATTGCATAGGATACCCCCGCTCGCATGTCTCCTACATGGACGCCTTGGATCAATACGTCTGTATCGAATACAAAGCGGGCCGTATCACATAGTGTTACCAGGATAAGGTACCCAGCCTTATCCATGTACTATAGACCTTTTAGGTTGTTACTTGAACACCAATCCTCGTATGTCCCCACATACTAGTTCAAGTTACATATCAACAACCTTGGATCATAGTTTATTGGATTTGGGTCATATTGTGCAATTCTAGACTTAATATGACAATAACACTTTATTGATACAAGTGTTAATCATTCACTATCTACGAGTTTTAGGACATAAAACCCAACACACCCAACTAGAGTTTGTTATTCGAGGTGATGTGTGATGCTAGTGATGTTGCAGTAGGTGCAATGCTGGGGCAAAAGTAGGGCAAAGTTATCCATCCTATTTATTATGAAAGCAGGGGTTTTGAATTAGGCACAAATCAACTATACAACTACTGAAAAGGAGTTGTTAGCGATTGTGTTTGCCTTTGAGAAATTCCGCCCATATTTAGTTGGTTCTAAAGTCACGGTTTTCACAGATCATGCAGCAATAAGATACTTAATGTCAAAAAAAGATGCAAAGCCTAGATTAATTCGTTGGGTTTTATTATTGCAGGAATTCGACTTAGAGATAAAGGACAAGAAGGGATCAGAGAATGTTATTGCAAATCATTTGTCTCGTCTTGATCCAACATCATCTTTGCTAGAGAAAACTGTCATTTCAGATTCATTTCCAAATGAGCAGCTTTTTTCTGTTGAGGTAAAGGTAAGGAAAAATACTCCTTGGTATGCCGATATAGCCAACTTTTTGGTAAAAGGAGTCACTCCTATTGATATGGATTGGAGGAAGGTGCAAAGGTTTAAGCATGATGCAAAATTCTTCTATTGGGATGAGCCATTTATGTATAAACAGTGTTCTGATGGTATTATTCGAAGATGTGTTTCAGGTGATGTAGCAAAGGAAATCCCGGAGCAATGTCACTCTTCCCCGTATGGAGGTCATTTCAGCGGTCATAGGACAATTATGAGGATTTTGCAATGTGCATTCTACTGGCCTTCCTTATTTAAGGATGCTCATTGGTTCTACAAGCAATGTGATGCTTGCCAAAGGAGAGGAAATTTAGGACCTCGAGATGAAATGCCTTTTACTTAGATTTTATAATTAGAATTATTCGACGTATGGGGTATTGATTTTATGGGGCCATTTCCCCCATGTAATGGTAATGTTTTTATCTTATTGGCAGTTGACTACGTGTCCAAATGGGTGGAGGCCATTGCATGCCATCAGAATGATGCAAAGACAGTGCCGAGGTTTCTCCAATCGCACATTTTTTACGCGGTTTGGAACACCTAGGGCTCTTGTGAGCGATGAGGGCACACACTTTGTGAATAATGTTTTAGCTAAGCTTTTGGCTAAATATGGAATTAAGCATAGAATTGCTACCCCTTATCACCCGCAAGCAAATGGTCAAGCTGAAGTTAGTAATAGGGAAATTAAATCTATTTTAGAGAAAGTAGTCCATCCATCTAGGAAAGATTGGTCTTTTCGGTTAAATGAGGCTCTTTGGGCTTATAGGATAGCTCATAAGACTCCTCTAGGTATGTCTCCCTATAGGTTAGTGTATGGAAAGGCTTGCCATTTACTGTTAGAGCTTGAGCATAAAACGTTTTGGACTTTAAAGAAATTGAATTTTGATTTGAGTCGTGCAAGTGCAATTATAATGTTGCAACTTAATGAGTTAGAAGAGTTTCGTCAGTTTTCTTATGAAAATGCGAAAATGTATAAAGAGAAGACAAAGCAGTGGCATGATAAGAAAATAAAACCTAAAGAATTTGTTAAGGGTCAGAGAGTCTTGCTATACAACTATAGATTAAAATTGTTTCCTGTAAAATTGAAATCTAAATGGTCTGGACTGTTTATTATAATTGAAGTTTTTCCTCATGGAGCAATTACTTTGAGAGATGAAAAAGATTGGTGAGTGTTTAAAGTTAATGGACAACGAGTGAAGCATTATTGGGGAGAGGATTTCGTTCGAAATATCCTTCCCTAAAATTGGTCGATGAATAAGCGAGGCGAGAGTTTCGCGGGCGCATTTCATATTGCAATATTTTTAGCTGTCAGTGTTTGTGCAGTTTTATTTTATTTCGTGGATTTTATTTTATTTTGATTTGAATTATTTTAAAATAGATTTTATTGATTTCAATTTTATTGGATTTATTTTGGTTCGTTAGTATTTTTAATTTTTGTAGATTTATTTTCGGTTTATTTATCTTTAATTTGATCGATTTAATTTTTAATCGAATTTATTTCTAATTTTAATTTAGTTGTATTTTAATTTCTGTTTAGATTAGATTTTTAATACTATATTTCCTGATTTATTCAGCATACAAAGATTTGATTTGATGGGATTTTGGCGGTTTGAATTTTAATTTGAATTTTTCCGGTCAAAAGATTCTTCTAGAAGAAAATCTTTGCTGATCAGTTTGTTTTCGCAACCTTTTGGTTGGATCAAAATGTATCATCGGAATATTACGGGATTGGTTAAAGAATTAAATATTTTACCATTTGGAATTTAATTTTCTGTGGGTAGGTAAAATGCGTGGAGCATCTGGTGCTTCCACGTGTCGCAAAGGGAAGATCAAACGGCCTAGCCGTTGGACAGCACATCACGCATTTACAAGACGATTATTTTACCGTTTATGGGAATTAATTCTCCATGATTACATGCAAATTAAACGGTAATTTTATTTATTTAGGGGGAGATCTTTTCGGTTAGGATTCTTAATGCTGGAGCCCTATTTAACCTAATTCCTGTTACGTTTTCTTTTCACTTCATTTTCTTCTCACATTCTGTTCTCCTATTTTCTCCTATTTCTCTTCTGTTACTGTGAGTAAAAATACTCCAAGTATGAGATGGCTAAGACGAGAGGAAGAAGAGAAAGAGACACTAAAGAAGAGGAAGTGCCAGTTACACCCGAGGCACCGAAGACGAGAGCGAAACGAAGGAAAACACCTGAAGAGAAAGAGGCCAAAAGACGGAGAAGGCAACAACGAGCTGAGGTCATAGAAGCGGTGAGGAAAGTGAACGAGGATATTACTGAAGAAGTGGTTGGGGAAGAACAGCCAGCTGAACTGGAGGAAGGGAAAAATTCAGAATGGGTGATCAACCTTTTGCTTGAGCATTTCTCCAGAAACCCATGAGTAAAAATATGATAAAACTGCCTTTTACTTTCGAGGTCCTAAATTAGCAAAATTATATTTAAGCTGTTTCTGATCTATGGCATACTGAGCATTGCTAACTTAACCATTTTCTTCTGAATTATTTAAGCTTGGACTAGTTAGCTTAATTAGATCAAGTGTTCTGATCTCCAGAAACCTTTTGCTTGAGCATTTCTTCTAGCCTGGTCATCGCTACAACAAGAAGATTCTGAGGTAGTAATGACTTATTTTGATCCACCTTAAGCTTAATCTTAGTGTCATGCTTAGTATAAAATTCAGATAGAAAAGGAATTAAGTTTGGGGGTATAATTTTTAATAGTAATTCATTTGGGCAATGAATAATTTAAGTTTGGGGGACTTTTAGCTACTCCGCTTGTTTTGCTCGAACATTCCTCTCCTTCGTAATAATTTTTCTAGGTTGTTGAGTAACCAGGGACATTTGTGACGCCCATAGTTTGTCTTTGCGTCAAAAGATGACCTAGAGAATATTGAAAAAATGATAAAAATTATTTGTAGAAAAAAAAATATATTGTGAAAATTCAGGTGAGAAAATGCATAGAGCAAAACTTTTGAAGGATGAATGATGATCTAGTAGTTTTTTTGTCTCCTAGGGCTTAGGTGAGCTTCATCATAAAATGTCGCCATTCTGAAAAGCAAGGGATGGAATAACTAAGGATTTTTGAGCTAGCAATAAGTATTTAGCCTAATTGGTGATAAGTTTGAGGCAAGGGTATACTACACCATAAAGTGGGTCATCTCATGCTTATGAGGTTATGACTATGAGCTGCTTTAGGTCTAAAGAACAGAAAAATAAATCCTCTAAAAAGTGTGTTTTAGTATGTCTGATAATAGAGCTGGGCTGTGTGTTGGGTTTTATGCCCTAAAACTCGTAGATAGTAAATGTAACATTTGACCGAACATTAATAAAATGATGTATTATCCATTTATCTTGTTTATATTGACTAATCTTGTCTTATTAACCCTAATCCAATAAACTAAACATCCTAGGTTGTTAGTATGAGGCTTGAACAAGTATGTAGAGACATACGGGGATCAATGTTCAAGATACAGCCTAAAGGTTCTATAGTATAGGGATAAGGCTGGGTACCTTATCCTGGTGACACTATGGATACGACCTGCAGTGTATTATGATACAAACGCAATGATCCAACGCGTTCATGTAGTGGACCTACGAGTGGGGGTATCCTGTGCAATGAGTACGTTTGCATAAGACCGGATCGCGAAATAGTTAACCACTAGCTGTAACACCGTTAGCTAGCTAGGTTTCTATTTCACTAGGATGACCTAGGCAACTTGGTCTCAATCCTGAGTGGGTTATGGACTCCTGTTCACGAGGGATTGTCCTTTGATTTGTATGGGTGAGAGTGGCCTGTACGCCGACTCAATAAGCCTACCATTTTGGGGACAAGACCGAGTGGGGAGCTGGGAACATAATCACACAAGATGGAATTAACACCTTCTCGACTCTAGGGTAAGTAGAGGTGTGTTCCCTTAAGTGGTGTCTCCAGGTCTTGAACAATGGGCCCTGCCCTCTCTATGGCACGAGAGGGACTTCTGTTTGTTGGTTGGACCTCAAACAGGTTGTTCACTAGAGGAGCACTGGGACTTAAGGATAAAGAGGTAACCTAGGGGTAAAACGGTAATTTGACCTAGTTGGGGTACGAACACACGTGAAGGACTGACTTGCAATCATTGGTCAAAATCTGGGGACATCAAATATATCTGCAGTGAGAAGAGTGCAGCTGTGGTTCTATAGTGGAGTGAACCACAGTTAACGAATATTGATTAAATTGGTTAATGAGTTTAGCCAATTAATCTCATATCGTTGGAGCTTCTGATCTGTAGGTCCACTAGGTCCCACCGGTAGCTCATTTGAGGTATTGAGGTAAAATTTCTAAGGAAGAATTGAATATTCGAAAGGGTTCGAATATTATGTTTAAAATATGAATTGGATTCATATTGAAACTATAGGTTAAAATTAATGCGCATTATATGCACATTAAAACTATAGTTTAAAACGAGAGAAATATAATTGGATATGTGATATTCAATTAAATAATTAATTAATTATTGAATTAATTAATTGTATGTTTTAATTAATTTTGATTTAATTAAAAGCTCATTAAAACTATAAGATAAATGAGGATTATACTTTTAATTAAATATGATTTAATTAGATAATTTGAATTTAATTTGTTGGGTTTAATGTCCTATAAACTCGTAGTTTGTAAATCATTAAACATATTCTATTTCCAATAAAGACGTTATTGAGGTTATTCAGTAAAAGATGTTATTGAATATGTAAATTGCGAATGATTAACCTAAATCCAATAAACTAAGATCCTTGGCTATAAAATGAATACTTGAACTATATGTAGGGACATATCATAGGATCAAGTTCAAGTTTATAGTCAAAATAGTCTATAGTATAAGGATAAGGTTGGGTATCTTATCCTGGAGACACTATGGACGCGGCCCACTTTGTATTAAGTACAAACGATGAGATCCTAAATCGTTCATGTGGTGACATGCGAGTGGGGGCGTCCTATGCAATGAGTTTGCATAAGACTGGACCACGAAATAAGTCACTTTCTCTTTATAACGCCGTTTACTGAAGAAACTGACTATTTCTCATAGATGACCTAGGTAACTCGTTCTTAATCCTGAGCTATCTATGAACTCCTGTTTATGAGAGATTATCCTTTGATCTGCATGGGTGAGAGTGGCCAGCATCGCCGACTCGACAAGCCTACCATTTTGGGGATAAGATCGAATAGATAGCTGGGGACATAGTTTCGCAGGACAGAATTCACTCCTACCCATTTCAGGGATAGCAGAGAGGTTGTTCTCTTAAGTACTAACTCCAGGACTTGAACAAGGGGCCCCACCCTCTCGTTGGATCGAGAGGAACTTAGGTTTGATGGTTGGACTGCAAACCGATTGTTCATTAGAGGATTAGTGGAACTTAACGAACAAGAAGTACTATAGGGGTGTAACGGTTATTTGACCTAGCTATAGCTACGAACAACCTGTGAAGGAACGACTTACTAAACATGGTTAAATCAAGTGGACGGAAATATATCTATAGTGAGGGGAGTGCAACTATCTGGCTATAGTGGAGTGTCCCGGTAGTTAACGAATGTTGGATAACTTTGATAATGAGATTAGTCGGTTAGCCTCGAATCGTTGGAGCCCATGATCTATAGGTCCATTAGGTCCCCCTACTAGCTCATATCGGAATAAAGCTTAGAATATTTTGATAGGAAACTTTGAATCGTTCAAAAACGGGAAATAGGGTTTTATCGTAAAACATGTTCGACACAATGATTTAATTATGAATTAAATTAGGAATTGAGAGATGAGGTATTTAAAAGTGTTTTAAATACCATATATATGTATTAGGAATCATATATAATTCATGGCATTAGGTGATAAAGATTGATTGGATCAATCATATCAAAATTACTTGGAAATGTCCCAATTAATTGCCTAGAAATCAATTTCAATTTTGAATTGAATTGAAATGAATTGAAAGCTGAAAATTCACAATTAGGATTCAATTCATAGTGGATTTAGTGGTTTTTCCACTCTTGCATAATGATACATAGTGGAAAACAACACAAACATGCATTAGATGCATGTGTTGTGAAGTAGACACCTAGAATCCACTTTGAGTTGCATCTTGACCATGTGGCTAAGTGTCATGAAGCTTGTCTTTGCATGGGAGAGGTCTATAAAAGGGGCTTGAATTAGATTCAAGTGGAGCAAGCTTTCATTTAGTGTTATGCTGCAAATTTTCTCCCTCAAATTCTCTCTCATTTCATCTCCTTCCAAAAGCTTGTACCATCAGGCATTCCCTTCCTATTTCTTTCTTCTATAGACTCCCACAAGTCTTTCTAGGCTCAAGAGAATAGTAGGGAAGACACTAAAGGTTGTCCAAGAGAAGTTGGAGAAAGATAATATCACAAGGAGTTCCTTACAAGTGAGCATCAAAGAGGTTGGTACTCATTTACTCTCTTTTCTACCCTTTCTAGAACATGCATGCTTTAGGAGTAAAATTGAATGTCTTAAGTGCTTTCGATCTTCAATTGCTTCCGCATGTGTTATATGAACACCTTCATAATTAATATTGATTAATTAAATTAAATTAATTTTAATTTATTTTAAAATTAAAATTTCAGTAAACTGACTTTGTCAGTTAACGCTTAATCGTGTGCTTGCACAATTAGGGCTCCTCTTTTTTTCTCCTGTAGAATAGAGAGAGAGGTTAACTTCTTCAACAAGACGCTCTCTGTTTTGGCTGAATATCTCTCTGATTCTCTAAAATCACTGTAGAGAAAAACCTCCCTTTAGAGATTTTTTTTGTTCCCACAAGCAGTTCCTCACAACCTTGCCTTTGAGAATACAGGTGCAACTTGGTGGTGTTTGTGGAGAACTTTCCAGCAAAGGAAAAAGTTCTTGTTGCTGTTTTTCGAATTAAGGATCAAGATCAAAGATTTGGTGAAACATTCGAGACTTCAAATTTAGATCAATAGGATCAAATTTAGATTAGATCTAAATTTTTTATGAATTTTTTCAGAATGACAATAGCTGTTTTACAGTAGGTTTAAAAGTGTTTTACTGCTGTGGTTTATTTTGTCGTCGTATTCGTATTCCAATCGACGTTTAAAATTGAGTAAGGTCTCTGATACGTTTCCGCTGCCTAAGGCTTTTATCCCTACAATTGGTATCAGAGCCATCTCAAATTTTAAACATTGATTTGGAATTTGCGCTTGGCTTGAATGGTGGGATTTAATTTGCATTATGAATGTATAATTTTGCGTTTAACTGTTTAGGTTTAATTGGCCTTAGATTTCCATAATTTTTACTGATTTGATCATGTAAGGCCCCTGCGTTTTTGGGCATAATTATGTAGATCGAGTCTTTGTAAGTCCGTCTCTAGATTTAGGGCTGTTATCGATCGAGATCGAGATGATTTTGGGCGAAAATTATGAAGAACGACGTAGAAAATCAGAAAAACAAAGAGCATAATACAGGAATCGACGATCGTAGGGTTTACTGGAAAATTTCCCGACTGGGATCCCGACCGGGATCGGGACCAGGAAATTCCCGGCCGGGATCGTGACCAGGAAATCGGTCTGGTCTGGTTTTTTGCTGGTTCAGCCAGATTTTATGTGTTATTGGCTCTGTTCGGCTGTTTTGGGCCTGGTTCGAGGCGATTTGGGTCGATTTTTAATGTTTTTGTCTTTGTGATTTTCTTTTGCTGGCCTTTCAAAATATATGATCTGATGTAAATCTTTTTCTTTGTTTTTAATGAAATTTTCAATGGTTGTTTCTATTCTATAGCACTGAGCATTCCTAACTTAACTAATTTTCTTCTGAATTTTTGAAGCTTGGACTAGTTAGCTTAATTAGATCAAGATATATTCTGATCTCTAGAAACCTTTTGCTCGAGCATTTCTTCTAGCCTTGTCATCGCTGGAGCAAGAAAATTATGAGGTAGTGTTGACTTATTTGATCCACCTTAAGCTTAATTCTAGTCCCACGCTTAAGTTTAAAATTCATATAGCAAAATTTAAGTTTGGGGGTATTATTAATCAGGTTAATAATTCATTGGGGACAATGAATAATTTAAGTTTGGGGGACTTTTAGCTACTCTGATTGTTTTGCTCGAGCATTCCTCTCCTTCATAATTATTTTTCTAGGTTATTGAGTAACCAGGGACATTTGTGACACCCACAGTTTGTCTTTGCGTCAAAAGATGACCTAGGAATTATTTGCTGAATTTTTTTTTTGTCAATTTTGCTGAGAAAATTCATAGAGCAAAAGTTTTGAAGGATGAATGATAATCTAGCAGTTTTTCTGTCTCATAGGGCTTAGGTGAGCTTCATCATAAAATGTTGCTATTCTGAGAAGCAAGGGATAGAATAACTAAAAGATTTTGAGCTAGCAATGAGTATTTAGCCTAATTGGTGATGAGTTTGAGGCAAGGGTATACTGCACCATTAAGTGGGTCATCCCATGCTTAAGAGCTTATGATTGTAGGGCTGCTTTAAGTCTGAAAAACAAAAACATAAACCCTTAAAAATGTGTTTTAATATGTCTGATAATAGAGCTAGGTTGTGGCAAGTTGTTAGGATTGAGTTAAAGGTGGAGATTAGTTGTCCATGCTAGAAGAATTATTTTGCTGCAGCAGTGCTTCGTTTTGCAGAATGCTCAGGTAAAGGTTGAAGGTAGTGTTGGCTTATCTATTTTGATTAAGTTACACTTTGTCTAATGTTTTGAATTCTTAAGGGAAGGTTAGTTACTATTGCTCGAGACGCGCAGTAGTTCAAGTTTGGGGGTATGATAACTCTCCAAAAGGGAGTTATTTGGGCCTTAGTTCTACAGTGTTTTGTGTGTCATTTGTGCTAAATAGGGTTACTTTTACATGAATATTATATGTTTTAACCCATTTGGAAGAATGGTTGCCTTGGAAGTTATTTTGTGCAGAATTTATTGCTGAGCGACTTGAGGGAGCAAAATCTTTGATCCAGCAAAGCAAGAAGCAAAACTGCCACGTAACAACTCGTAATCCATTTTAATGAACTGGAGTTAGTTGAACTATTTTCGGATCTAAGAAGCTTGGAGAGCCTTCCACATGTACAATTTGACCTAATTAGGGCTTGCCTTCACTCTATAAAAGGGAAGAGTCGTCTCAAGTAAAAAACATTCCATTCTGGGAGGAGGACATTCCAATTTCCATCTTTGGAATCCGAATAGAGGAAAGATTGGAGACTTCAAGAAGACCATCAACTACGAATCTAATCAAGGGAATTAATCTTTACTTGTAATTTATTGAAGTTTTGGATGCACATACTCAGATTGTAACGTGTGTTATCATGAACCGTATGAACTAAATTTACTTAGGTGTTGGTTAGGAATTATGTAATTGTCGTGCTTTGTTCTCTATGCAATATATGTTAGTTTGAGCATCTTGATTAATTGTTGTGCATATTTCTATTTTGTGCCCGCCTGGCCAGTCGGTATGAATATCACTTCTTAGTTTCAGGGATGATTTGAGAAGTGTGTGGCATTTAATCACACTAGACCATTATGTGTTGGTGAAAGCCAGTGACTGAGTTGAAACACATTCCAAAAAATCCAGAGTTCCGGGAGGATCCTGCTAATAAGACTGCAAGAGAATTGCCTAATCAATAATATTGCTAGAGCATCTTTTAAAACAATTACTAAGACCTGACCAACGTCTGGTTTCAATCTGTCTGCTTTATTTGTTTACTTTCTGTTCTGTCATTTCTTTTGCTTCAGCATTTTATTAAAATCAATCATTTTAACCACTTTTGAAACCATTAAAAAGATATACAAAATAGATAAAGTGAGAGCTATTCAGCCCCGTGGATACGATAATTTACTTATCATTTGCTACGGATTATGTATGCTTGCACAGTATTCTAGAGCTATTTTGAAGTGGATTCTATCTATATTTGACCCCACTCTAGAAGGCAACACAAATCAATATAGTTTAATTTAATTAACTTGAATATGATTGTTAATTGTTTTTAAACTATAGTATGCATGATTATACGGCTAATCATTAAAATTTGAATAGTTTAAAATTAATGATTAGAAACTGTCAATCTATAATCAAGATATGCATGACCCATAGGACCATAGGTTAAAATAGATTAATTTTAATGAGTTAAAATTAATTAGACCTAAGGTCATATTCTACTAGGATTAGAATGATTTCTTACTTAGTTGAAAATAATTTTAATAAACTAAGTAGGACCAACATTACTATGATTATAAGGGAACTCTACCAGTAATGTTCTGTCTAAGGTTGGGGGTATTGAAGTTGACGGTTTACGGAACACCTCCTACCTGGGAACTGAACTGGAACATCGGAGTTGAATTAATCATAGTTTAATGTTAGATAAAGGTCACTAGGTTAATTAAATATGTTTAATTCACCTATACTTTAATCTAAAAGATCTTATTATAATTGTTATAATAGGATTAGACTTAGATAGTTTTACTTAGCCGGATTTATCTAAGTTTAATCAAACCCTAAAATATTTGATAGGTCACTTTAGTGGGAGGAAAATTACAAAACTTGATTTAAATCGAGTTTTGCTCCCACGCCCTGAAGGAGTGAAGAACACTCGAGCGGAAGCGTAAGCGAATCTTAGGCTTCGATTTTCATTAATTTCTAAGATTGAAGCATGCTGAAATTTAAGAACAAAACAGAGTATTTCATAAATACCTCTTGAAGCTTTGAATTCAAGCATCTCGTTGGATGTTTCTTTACACGAACGACTCATGGACGACCACCAAGATCTTCCCCGCTATTCTCCGGCCTTAGAACGGGCTTGTGGGAACCCGAGCATGATGAAAACGAAGAGAGAAAAGATGAGAGAGTAATGGGGTTTTAAACAAAAATACCCACGGTTCTTGAGAGAAATTTTCAGCCTTCTACATGATCTATACAACAACCACCTATCCAGCCAACTTCAATCTCTTTTAAATGAAGAAGATGAAGTTCCTTTTTATTGTGAAGACAACACCTCACAAGAATTGTGAGTTAGTCACAAACCAAGGTGGCAAACTTTGGGATTAATCACCATGTGATTCACCAACTCAAATTGATTTTTTAATTTTAATTTTCATAATCAATTTAACCATTTAAATTAATTAGAAGATTTAATTAAAATCAATTTATAATTAATTAAACTATTTTAATTAATCTATATTTATTTAATTTAAATATCAAATATCTAATTAAATAAATGTATCAATCTTAATCTTTCTCAAACCCCGATAAATTTGAATCACTATTCAATTTTAAACCGATTATGTATCTAATACATATTAACAATATTTAAATCCTATTTAAACATTTCCGACTCTCTCAATTCATAGTTTATTATAACCATTAAACTAGTATGCTAAATTATATCGAATATAATTAGCGATGTCTCCCAAAATTGAATTTGAACGTTTTTCAGATTCTTTCATCACTCTGTTCTAAGGTTAATCCGTTTGAGCCAGCAGGGGGACCTAATGGACCTACAGATCATGGGCTCCAACGATTCGAGATTAACCAGTTGAACTCTTTCAATCCTAGTTATCCAACATTCGTTAACTAACGGGACACTCCACTATAGCCCGTAGCTGAACTCCCCTCATTGTAGACATATTTCTGTCAACCCGATATAACCGTGATCAGTAAGTCAATCCTTCACAGATTGTTCGTTACTATAGTCAGGTCAAAAGTCCGTTTTACCCCTATAGCACTTCTTGTTCCTTAAGTCTCCAGTGAGTCCCTAATGAACAATTGGTTTGTGGTCCCACCACTAAACCTAAAACCTCTCGAGCCAATGAGAGGGCAGCACGCCTTTGTTCACGTTCCGGAGTCAGTACTTAAGGGAACAACCTCTCTACTATCCCTAAAGACGGGTAGGAGTGAATTCCATTTTGCAGGACTATGTCCCCAGCTATCTACTCGGTCTTATCCCCAAAGTGGCAGGTTTATTGAGCGGCGCTTATGGGCCACTCTCACCTATGCAAATCAAAGGATAATCTAGAATAAACAGGAGTTCATAGTTAGCTCAAGATTAAGATCGAGTTACCTAGGTCATCGCTAGAAATAGTCAGTTTCACAGTAAACAGCGTTATAAAGTGAAAGTGACTTATTTCGCAGTCCAGTCTTATAGAAACTCTTTTGCTTAGGACGCCCCCACTCACATGTCTATACATGAACGATATTAGGATCACATAGTTTGTATTAAAACAAAGTGGGCCGCGTCACATAGTTTTTCCTAGGATAATGTACCCAATCTTATCCCTATACTATAGACTGTTTTAGGCTATGTACTTGAACCTGATCCATATTTATGTCACTACATAAAGTTCAAGCATTCATATCATAGCCAAGGATTCTAGTTTTATTGGATTTGGGTTAATAAATACATAGTTAAACTAATCTTTCAACCATAATAAAACTATTATAATAAGTTTGATATATAACTTTGTTACATTTACTATCCACGAGTTTTAGGACATAAACCCCAACAGCCCCTATATTCACAACGTGAGATCCATGCTCAGCTTCATGTCGTTTTAGCGCGGCCTCCCTTCAGAAAGTGTTTGCATGGATCAATAACAAGGTGAATGGGGAAAGTGTCCATAGTAAGTGGGAGTGAGACACGTGTCAACGTATCCCTCGGTCTCCACCCCTAGGTCACAACGTGAGATTCCTGTGATCCGCCTGCGTGTTGCCCTGGAGCAACCACCGCTTCGGAGGGCCTGATCGTAGGATTCAGAACACCATGAACTCCTGAAAAAGGATAGGAGCACATAGGCTAATTACCAACAGTTGTCTTTCCTCATGGTAGCCTATTGGTGCATGTCTCTGAGATCGGAAAGTGGGAGGGTTACACTTACAGGGATAAGTTAATTTGTTAACAAATCCTTGACCGAACAACGGTGGTTAACGTCTATAGGAATATGAGTTATTCTGGAATTAGAGTTGATTGAGAAGTGTCTCATTTTAGAGGAGGAGTAGCTGATCACCCTTCGGTGGCTGTTCCTCCAAACCTCTAAAACATCGTTGCTAAACACGATCAATAGTTTTATTAGGGTTCTTTGATTGATTGTTTGCAAAATTGATTGGATTTGTGCAATTGTTTATATTGCTTGTGTGATGGATTAAGGCAAAGATAACTAATACGGTCAATGTTTGTTTTTTCAGTAATGTCTTCCTCAATCATTGCTCTATTAAAAAATGAAAAATTAACCGACGAAAATTTTCCTACGTGGAAATTGTTGGGTTCCTAGAGTGAGTAAAAATAAGATGTAAATTGACTCTAGACTCTGTGCAAGTATACACAGTCCGCAGCAAGTAATAAGTATTATCAATCCAAGGCCTGAACTAGCTTCCACTTTATCTATTTTGTATAACTCCTTAATGGTTTCAAAGATGGTAAAAATGATTGGTTTTTATAAGAATAATGCTGAAGCAAATGAAATGACAGAACAGAAAGTAAACGGATAGACAGACAGATTAGAAACAGGCGCTGGTCAGGTTTTAGTAATTGCTTTAAAAGATGCTCTAGCAATATTATTGATCATGCAAAACTCTCGCAGTCTTATTAGCAGATTCCTCCCGGAACTCCGGATCTTTTGGAATGTGTTTCAACTCCAATGAAGTACTACCGATCAAGCACTAGGCAACTGGCTATCCCTAGCTCAGTCACTGGCGTTCACCAATACACAATGATCTAGTGGGATTAAATGCCACACACTCCCTAAATCATCCCTGAAACTAGAGAGAGGTATTCATACCGGCTGGCCAGGCGGGCACAAAATGTAAATGAGCACAACAATTAATCAAGATGCATTAATCAATATTTATTACTAGAAATTAAGCACGGCAATCACGTTGTTTCCTAACCAACGCCTAAGCTACTTAGTTCATAAAATGCATGGAAACGCACGTTACAATATGAGTAAGCACATCCATAATCACAAGATAATAAAAGAAAATATTAATCTCCTTGATCAACTTGCAAATAATGGTTTTCTTGATGGTCTCCAATCTCTCTCCTCTATTCGGCTCCCAAAAGTGGAAATGAGAGTGAACTCGTCCCCAAAAGTGGAATGAATTTGACTTGGGTGGCTATCTCCTTTTATAGAGTTGAGGAAAGCTTGAATTAGGTTGACCTAGACACGTGGATGGCTCTCCTTGCTCCTTTATCCCGAGATTAGCTTAACAGAATTCAGTTTGTTAAATTGGCTAACGAGCTATGACGTGGCAGTTTTCGCTCCCAGCTTTGCTCCAGCACAGAGTTTGCTCCCTCAAGTCGCTCAGCAATACATTCTGCATAAAATAATCTCCAAAGCTTCCATTCTTCCAAATGGGTTAAAACATATAATATCTATCTAAAAGCACCCCTATTAAGCACAAAAGACACGCAAATCAATATAAAAATAAGGTCTAAATAACTCCCTTTTGGAGAGTTATCACACCCCCAAACTTGAACTATTGCGCGTCCAGAGAAATACTAACCAACCTTCCCTTCAAGAATTCAAAACGTTAGACAAAACATAGCTTAATCAAAACAGATAATCCAACACTACATTCAACCTTTACCTGAGCATTCTGCAAAACCAAGCTCTGCTGCAGCAAAATAATTCTTCCGGCATGGACAAATAATCACCACTTTTAACTCAATTCTAAGAACTTGCCACAGCCTAGCTCTATTATCAGACATATTAAAACACATTTTCAAGGGGTTTATATTTTTGTTTTTCAGACTTAAAGCAGCCCTACAGTCATAAGCTCTAAAGCATGGGATGACCCACTTTATGGTGCAGTATACCCATGCCTCAAACTCATTACCAATTAGGCTAAATACTCATAGTAGAGCTCAAAAATCCTTAGTTATTCTATCTCTTGCCCCTCAGAATGGCAACATTTTATGATGAAGCTCACCTAAGTCCTGGGAGACAGAAAAACTGCTAGATTATCATTCATCCTTCAAAACTTTTGCTCCATGAATTTTCTCAACAAAATTTTCAACAATCACTTTTTCAGCAAATAATTTTTCATAATTTTTCACATTTCCTAGGTCACCTTTTGACGCGAAGACAAACTGTGGGTATCACAAATGTCCCCGGTTACTCAATAACCTAACAATTTTTTTTTTTAATGAAGGAGAGGAATGCTCGAGCAAAACAATTGGAGTAGCAAAAAGTCCCCCAAACTTGAATTATTCATTGTCCCCAATGAATCATTAAAATTTCAAATTATACCCCCAAACTTAAATATTTCTATCAGAATTTTAAAACTAAGCGTGGAACTAGACCTAAGCTGAAAGTGGATCAAATGAGTCAACACTACCTCCAGAATTTTCTTGCCGCAGCATCGACCAGGCTAGAAGAATTGCTCAAGCAAAAGGTTTCTGGAGATCAGAATACCTTGATCTAATTAAGCTTAACCAGTCCAAGCTTCAAAATTCAGAAGAAAATTAATTAAGTTATAAATACTCAGTGCTCATAAAACAGAAATGACTTCAGAAATTTCATTAAAAACATAGAATTACATAAGCAGATATATTTTTTAGCATCAGAAAAATTAAAAAAAAAATAGAACAAAACAAGCAAACATAGAAAAAGATGTGGTCAGAAATGCTCGAGCAACAAAATCAATTCATCAAAAAGTTTGCTCGCCCAAATTTTCCTTCTTCAATCCTCCTGACCAGGATCTTCTTCTCTATCTCATTCTCTCTCAACAGGCGGTGGCGGAATCCAGAGGTTCAATAAATCTTCAGGGAATGCTGGAAGGGCTGGAAATGGTTTGGAAAAATTCTCCTGTAGCGCCTTCTTCAGATTGGCATCACGAGTTCTAACATAGTTCCAGAAGGTTAAAGCTTGCCTCTCGGCAAACTCCTGCCTGCTGGCCGAAAGTGCGAGTTGTTCTAAAATCGTGTTGATGCCATAGACAAGCCCACCCTGACGTGCCTCTTGCGTACGCTGAAGCCGCGCCAAGTTAGGCGTGTCAATGATTCCCTTGTCAAATAATATCACATCTCCTTCATTCTCTGGAACCCCTGCTCGCTTGCAAAGCATGGTAATGGTATTCGGGAAAAACAGCTTCCCCACTTTCTTCTTCCAACATCCAGATATTTCATCAGCAATAATTTTTCCCACATCAATACTGAGAGCCCTCAAAATAGCGAAAGCCAGAAGCACTCGTTCCCTAGAAACCGTCGAGTCATGAGTCGTTGGAAGCAACCTTTGTTTGATAAATCCCATCCAAGCATTTGCTTCCCTCTTTAAATAGGCTGACTGGAACGTCCTTTTCTCTGTTTTCGAAAGCCGCCACTGCGCCCCTTCAATACCAACTTCCCTCACAGCGTCACTCAGCTGCTCATTGGATGGCGCTACAGCCATCTAATTATATGCTGCGTGGGGGAAAGTTCGAAGGTTATACAGTGCGTTAATAGCACCAGGACTCCAGTCGACCTCAATACCTCGAACAATCACCAGGAACCCTTCTTCTTTGTCAATATTTGCATAGAATTCACGCACTAACTGCGCGTTCACAGATTCAGGCTTTGAACAAAACCGTTCCCAACCGTGGTCTGCAATACCGGTCCTTAGAAAATGTGGAAGATCACCACTAAATCCCCTAAACAGGAAGTCTCTTTTCAGCAACTCTGCATATTTTGCTCTGGCAAGATTGTTGACAAAGCGATCATACGGCAATTGTGACTCTTCTATTTCATCAGGTTCCTCCGATGCCGCAGAAACACTCTTGCCCCTGTCTGTCCTTTGCTTGCGCAATCTTTCTTCTTCAGCCTTTTTCTCTGCTTCCTCTCTTGCTTTATCCTCAGCCTCCTTCTTCTCACGCTCTTCTTTCTCAGCATTCTCTCTTTCAGAATCAGTAGTTGGAAGCGAGGGGGTATCAGGTCGGACTACCTTAACACGGCCCGCTTTTCGCTTTATACGGCGGCGTTTGGGCACTTCCGGCATGATCACCTCCACACGAGCCTCCTGTTCTTGCTCATTAACTTCTTCAGGTGCAACCTCTGCCTGTTCTTCTTGCACATCCTCTGCCTGTTTTTCTTGAACTTCCTCTGTATTTTCTTCTCGAACTTCCTCTGTATTTTCTTCTCGAACCTCCTCTGTATCCGCAACTCCTAGCTCAGATTGCTCTTGATTTCGTCATTCTGGTTCTTTCGGATCTTCTTCCGCAATAACATCCTCCGCCGCTTTCTGAACAACTTCTTGATCTTCAGTCCTCTGCTGTTTTCTTTTTCTTTTAGCTTCTTTTTCTTCTGGTGTCTTCTTTTTCTTTGCCTTTACTTTCGGTGCTTCAGGGGTCACAGGTACCTCCTCTTCCTCATTATCTCTCTTTTTTCTTGCTCTCGTTTTGGCCATGGAAGACTCAAAGTAATTTCTATCGCACATAGAGAAAGAAAGAAGAATGCAAATAGCAAGGGACGACAAGAAATTGAAGAAGAACTTACCGAAGGCTTAGGAATAAATAGGGCTGCAGCAAATCAAATCGTAACCGAAAGATTTTCCCTGTATTAAATGGATTTACCGTTCACATTTAATTTGCAAATCAAATCCACTAACGGTAAAAACTTGAATTTCAATCGCCCATGGTAAATAACTGCATGCTGTCAACGGCTAAACCGTTGGATTCTCCCTGCGCGACACGTGGCAGCATCCATGCAATTTACCTGCCCACAGAAAATTCAAAATTAAACGGTAAAAGTAATTAATTCACAACAAACCCTTTCCATCCGGACGGAAGATTTGCTTCAGCCATAACTTTGCCGCAACAACCTTCTGAACACAAGATTATTTTCCAGAAAAATCTCGGATACAAAATCAAATCAGGAAATTCAAATTTAACCGCTCAAATCAAATCTTATCTTTAATTTTTGTTCGAAGCCGAATAAATCAAGAAAATCTTTATTAAATCTAAACCTGAACAGAAATTCAAATAACTGAAAATAAATACAGAATTTAAAATATAATTAAATCTAATTAGAAGATAAAACTCAACCAACTCGAATCTAAACTAATCAAAACAAATAGAATATCTAGCGAAAATAAAATAAAATCTACGGAATTAAAAATAACTACAAATAGAGATAAATCTTGCCGAATTTAAAGCAATCAAATCCACTACAATTAAAATTAAAATTAAACCAAATCATAACAACGAAAATAAAATCACAACAAATTCTGGGAGCTCAAAATTTTGCTCTGCGAACTGCTCCCGCAAAAATCATGCTTACTCAATCATCAATCAGCTCTAAGGAAGGATATTTCGACTGAAACTCCTCTCCCCAATAATGCTTGACACGCTGTCCATTCACCTTGAACACTCTTCCATCTTTTTCATCTTGCAAAGTAATTGCTCCATGGGGGAAAACCTCAATTACCACAAACGGACCTGACCATTTGGACTTTAGTTTCCTAGGAAACAATTTCAACTAGAATTATAAAGCAAAACTTTTTGACCTTTGACAAACTCTTTAGGCTTAATTTTCTTGTCATGCCACAACTTAGTCTTTTCTTTATACATTTTCGCATTCTCATAAGAAAATTGGCGAAATTCCTCCAATTCGTTAAGTTGCAGCATTCTAATTGCTCCTGCACGACTTAGATCAAAGTTTAATTTCTTCAAAGCCCAAAACGTTTTATGCTCTAGCTCTAATGGTAAATGACAAGCTTTCCCATATACTAACCGATAGGGAGACATGCCTAGAGGAGTCTTATAGGCTGTCCTATAAGCCCAAAGAGCCTCATCCAACCTAAAAGACCAATCCTTCCTAGATGGATGGACTACTTTTTCTAGAATTGATTTAATTTCCCTATTACTTATTTCAGCTTGACCATTAGCCTGTGGGTGATAGGGGGTAGCTATCCTATGCTTGATTCCATCACTACTACAAAAAAAGTGTTTTAATGTCGGACAAAAAAAAACACGTGGGACTTTTGATGTTGGACGAAAATGTGCAAGGCTTTTAATGTCGGACGGGTGAAAATGATGCTTGCAGGCTTTTAATGTCGGGCATTGCCCGACATTAAACAGATCTGGTCTGGTGGTATTTTTTAAAACAAAAAGTTTCAGCTTTCTCTCTCCCCAAAAAAAGTACTCCTTCAACTTTCTCCCTCCCCGACATTTCTCCTCCTCGCATCTTCACCACGAAGCCTTCCCATTCTCTTGACAGCGACTGTAACTCACTAATGGCAACCGAAATCTCACCTGCAACTGAAGCTCTTCAACTCCGGCATGGTTTCCCCTCACCTTCGGTGTGAATTTCCCCTTCTCACAACGACGATTGGAACTCTTCTCCTCACCATCGGTAACTAAGTTGTTCATCTCCGGCGCATTGTGGGTTTCTTTTGTTTGTGGGTTTCTAGCGGTTGGATTGTTGGATGTGGGTATTTTGTTTCGAAATACCCAAAGAAATCCCTTGTTTGCTTGTCCCGTTGTTTTTTTCTCTATTGATTTTCTTGCAAGTTTATTTTTCTCGATCTTTTGAGGTTTTTCCTTGTGGGTTTTGAATTTGGTGTTGTGGGTTTGGAGGATCTTATTTGTGGACATGACAACAATGTAGGTTGTTGCCTGATTTTGTGATGATGAAGTGACTCTTCTTTTTTTGGCACTTTGGTTTGGTGTTTTGATCGTTGCTAGGGTTTGGCGCTTTCTTCGCTTTGGTTTGAGTAATTTTGAGGTTTGTTTTTGATTTACCTGTTCTTATGGGGTTCTTCGTGTTTGTTTATTTGGTTATTCTTCATTAAATGTTTCAATTTGTTAAGATTCTGAGTGTATGTTTTTTGTCATCTGGTGCTGGAAATAGCCTTCATGGATGTTTTCAAATTTTGTTAGTTTTGAAAAGTTTGGTTGTTATGGGTTTGTTTAACACAAGAATTCATGTTGATTGATTGGTGCTTTTCTGTTGTCATAGGGAACTTCTCTTGATAGTTAATGTTGATCTTGATATTGTCATGAAAAATTGCAAGAATTGTTGTGGATCACCGACTTTAGTCCAATGCAATTTGTGTAGCTCTGTTATTGCCCTGCAAAATCTGGATTTTAGTTTCATGATCCTCTATTTTTCTTTAAGACGACATTTTTAAGGAAGTTTAGTGCTCTTGGATTTTAGTTTCAAAATAATAGCATTCTATTTTTCCTTCAGATGGCATTCTTGAGACCTAACAGTCTCGCCCAACTAAGGATTACATCGTCAAATTCCTCCGGGGTAATGTTTCTACTCTAAATTTCCTTTCGTAATTCTGTTTCTAAATCTCTCCTGTCAGTCTGACTGCATTGTCATCAGGGGTGTTCTCATTGCTTACTATCAATTGAGCAAGTTGGTTCTGTTTTCGTGGCTAATCATAGATGATACACATTTTGTTCGTTTTCACAAAGGTTGAAGGGTTTCTCTAGGCTTTTGTTCAAAACTTTGGGTGAAAAATTGTCAGTGTAATATTTTGTTTCCTAATTATCTTCAATTAAGAATGTGTTAGAAACTTTAATGTTGTTTTCGTTTGTTGTTCTTTCTTGTCTATTTTGTCTGATCAAAACCGTAAAAGACGGAGGAACAGTTTTTCCATTTGGGAGCATAATTTTGAAGTTATTATTTGACCCTTTTTAGATCAATGGATTAGCTCATTGAGGTTTTAAATTATCAATTGCTGATTTGATATTTTTTAGATTTTCATGCAAGTGAAGGGTATATCTTTGACATCATTCTCCTTCGTCCATCCATGCAGATCAGTACTAAAATTCTTGAAATTGCTATGTAAAGACGAGACTTCAATATCATGTCGCCATCTCAAATGTCTTCTAACTAATGTTGCATCTATGGTGAATATGCTAGCTAATTGAAAGAGCAGCCACACCTATTCTTTCTTATGTTTTGACCTCACAAATTAAAATTTAGTACTGTATATTCTCCATCCTTCCATAACCTTTTTGGTTGTGATTCTTGATTTTAATTCCAGGAGGTTCTATACTTGGGGTGAAGTTTCTAGATCCCTTAGAGTTAGAATGAGTAAAGAAACAAAAGATGAGCAGCTGTAGAGAATTTAGGGATAACAAATCTTATTCCCAGAATGAATAATACAGGGCCATCAATACAGTTTAAATAGAGCAAGAATGGTGAGGAGAATGATTCCATTCCTCACAAATAATGCCACGTAACAATCGTACAAAACAGACAAGAAAACAGCACAATAACAAATGATACGACACCGTTCTTTAGCCTTCCTCCAACGATGTCGTTTTGGTAGATATCCTCACATCCCCCCTCAAACGAGAGGGTGATGGAATTACGCCGAGTTTGGCACGAAGAGCAGTAAACTGTGTCTCAGACAGAGGCTTTGTTAAGGCATCAGCCAGTTGATCCGAAGAAGGAACATAACGAACCTCGAGGTCTTTAGCAAGAACCTTGTCACGAACAAAATGAATATCTAACTCCACATGCTTACTCTTTGAGTGAAAGACCGGATTTTGAGCTAGAGAAATTGCACTAATGTTATCGCACCAAATAATAGGGGTGGCTGAGGACTGAAGTTGTAACTCCTTGAGCAAAGATTGTATCCATGAAATCTCAGCTGCCGTGTTAGCCAACGAACGGTATTCAGATTCAGTACTTGAACGTGCCACAACATTTTGCTTTTTAGAAGACCATGAAACTGGAGCATGACCAAGAAAAATACAGTTTGCAGCAATTGACCGTCGATCATCAACATTGCACGCCCAGTCTGCATCTGTAAAAGCAACAATATCCAACTGAGCAGAAGATGAAGGTAAGAAAAGACCATACTCAGCTGTGCCCTTTAAATAACGGAGAACTCTCTTAACAGCTTGCCAATGGATCACAGATGGGCGCTGGAGAAATTGACTCAAGGAGTTCACAATAAACGAAATATCTGGTCTGGTATGTGTGAGATATTGAAGCGCACCGAGGACGCTTCTATACAAAGTAGGATTGGCCATTGGTTCCCCTTCATTTGCAGAAAAACGCCTTCCAGTAGCTGCTGGCGTGGAGCAAGGTTTTAAGTTATTCAAACCAGCCTTGTCAAGTAAATCTCTAATGTATTTAGATTGCAGCAGATGAATCCCATCAGCCGTGCGATAGACTTCAACACCTAAATAACAATTAAGAGAGCCAATATCTTTCAAGGCAAAAACAGCATTCAACCGATGCACAAAACAATCAATAAAAGAGACATTGTCCCCTGTAATTAGTATATCATCCACGTAAATGAGCACTAGAATCACCATGGATTTAGACACAAAATAAAATACCGAGTTGTCAGCCCTCGAATTCTGAAAACCCCAATGAAGTAACGTGGTTTTGAACCTGTCATACCAAGCCCGAGGAGCTTGACGAAGACCATAGAGCGCCTTTTCAAGTTTGCAAACGAAATGAGGATGAGTCTGATCAACATATCCTACCGGTTGTTTCATATAAACAACCTCTTTCAATGCACCATTCAAGAAGGCGTTATTCACGTCTAATTGACGAATAGGCCAATTTTTTGCAACAGCCAATGCAAGTATAATACGAATGGTTGGAGCCTTGACTACAGGACTGAACGCCTCATGAAAATCAATCCCGGGAACTTGATTAAACCCCTGAGCAACTAGGCGTGCCTTGCAACGATCAAAAGAACCATCCGGTTTGCATTTAATCTTAAATATCCATTTGGAACCAATCAAATTTAAATTAGGTGGAGGAGGCACCAAGGTCCAAGTCTTATTTCGAATTAACGCTGCCATTTAACTGTCCATTGCAGATTTCCATTGTGAAGACAGGAGTGCTTCCTTAACCGAGGAAGGTTCAAACTGAGGAATAGCAGTAGTAGACACCACATAGGCTCCCCAATCCTTTGGTTTAAATATCCCACTCTTAGCACGAGTCTGCATTGGGTGATTTGGAACGACCACAGATGAATCAATGACATTAGAAGGTTGAGAACCAACCTCAGTGTTATCCCCAATCACATCAACACAAGGCAAAACAGGGGAAGTAGGCATAGGCAACCCACTGGCAGTAGATGAAGAACTAGCAGACTGAGCAAGGGTAAAATTATGAAGTGGGGAATTAGCATGCTGTACCTGTGAAGGAGTAGACTGTGGAGGTGATGCTGCCTGAAAATCTGATGCAACAGAAGGGTGAGACACAGAATTAAAAGGAAGAGGACAAGAGGGAGACAATGATGGTGAAACAGGAGCAACCGAAGGTATGGAAGACACATGACTAAATGAAGGAAAGGGAATATGATGAGAGATATGATCAATAGAGGTGATGCCAGAGGATACCATAAAACCATGTTTGAAAGGAAATTCATTCTCATTAAAAACAACGTGCCTTGAAATAAACAAACGACCACTTGAGCTTAAGCATTTGTACCCTTTGTGAGCAAAACTATAGCCAAGGAAGACGCACTTAGTACTATGGTACTGAAACTTATTTGTTTGATAGGGTCTAAGACATGGAAAGCAAGCACACCCGAATGTTCGAAGAAAATTAAGGTCAGGAGGATAATGAAACGCTTGTTCCCAAGGAGAAACATTGCCTAATACAGGAGTTGGAAGTCTATTAATGATGTAGACAGCAGAGGAGAACGCATCCCACCAAAAAGACAAGGGCATGGAAGCATGAGCTAAGAGAGTTAATCCCATTTCGACAATATGCCTATGTTTGCGCTCAACCACACCATTTTGTTGACTAGTGTGAGGACAAGAATGACGGAATTCAATGCCATTTTCTTTCAAAAAAGAGGTGAAGGAACGAAACTCTCCCCCCCAATCAGTTTGAAGAATCTTGATTTTCTTTTCAAAACGATTTTCAACTAACAACTTGTATTGACAAAAGGATGCAAAGGCCTCGCCCTTAGTTTTAAGAGGATAAATATGTGTCAATCTTGTAAAATCATCAACAAAGCTAATGTAATACTTATAACCAGCCGTGGAAACAATGGGAGAAGGACCCCAAAGGTCACAATGCACAAGCTCAAGTGGTTGCCATGTATGAGTAATAGAACGAGTAAATGGTAAACGATGAGACTTTCCTTTTTGACAAGCATCACAAAAATTTAAATTTTCATTCCAAGAAGGAGCAGACACAATACAAGACTTCAAGGCATTCTTAACCACACTAGACGAGGCATGACCTAATCGATTATGCCATAACTGAGAGGACCCATTACAAGACTTTGACTTAGTAGCTTGAAAAACAGAGGACTCAACACAACTAGGAAAATTATTTGATGAAGAAGACTGGACATCAGCAAAAGACAACTTGAAGGCAGAGGATGGATTTTGAATTGAGGGGAGCTCCATTTGGTATAGGCCATTTTTAAGAATTCCGTGCAGCATCACCTTCTTTGAAGTTTTGTCCTTCACAACACAATAATTAGCATGAAATTCAACCACAACATTATTATCAGCAGTCAAGCTAGCAATACTAATCAGATTTTTCCTTATACCAGGCACATGAAGTATGTTATTCAAAAACAAGGGAGTACCAGCTAAATGCGATGAGACAGAACTAGCACCAGTATGAGATATGTTGAGTTTAGTTCCATTACCAACAATGAGAGACTCCTTACCATTGTAGTCCATCTTCACCGCAAGATTCCCTGCATCAGCCGTGACATGGTTGGTTGCACCACTGTCTGCCAACCACTTCGGGTCATTAAGGATATCAGGGGTAGCAACATAAGCCGAGGAACCAGCACCAGCATTATTGGCATGAGAGGAACCACCACTGGAGGCATGAGGATTGTTAAAGCCTTCTTCAAACCTCATGAAACAAGTTGGAGCAGAGTGGCCATATTTACCACACAATTGACATGTTGGTTTGTTATTTCCACGCTGATAGTTGCTACGACCTCTGCCTCGACCTCCTCTGTTACCGCTATTAAAACCACGAGAATAAGATTGTTGCCCGTTTTGCCCACTGCCAGAGCCATAATATCCACCAGAATTTGCACTATTTCCACGATTACCATTATTAGGGCTAAATTGCCTCTGATTGTCAAACCTACCCTGCCTATTCTGAGCAAAATGGGCAGCCAGATCAGATAAATCAGAATGAACAGTAGATGGTGTGCTGTATCGAGCTAAAGTCCCTTCAAAGGTAACTAAAATTGAACTAAGTTCCTGCCAAGTTTTTATGTCTTTGTCCTCAATCGTGCATACAATCGGAACATAATCAGAATCCAAACCCGCGAGCACATATGAAATTAAATCACCAAGGGAAACAGGATTACCCGCAAGTTTCAGATTCTCAGAAGCCTGTTTCATGATAGCCAAGTAGTTAATCATCTTCATCGACCCCTTCTTTGTATTCTGAAGTATTCCTCTGAGTTGGTTCACTCGAGCTCTGCTGGTAGCACCATAAACCTCTTCTAAAGCTTTCCAAATTTCTCTTGATGTCGTGAAATTAACTACATCCGCAGCGATGGACGGAGACATTGAGCCAAATAGCCAGCCAGAGAGGGCCTGATCTACTGTCGTCCACTCCTCATAAAGTGGATTTTCAACAAGCTTTTTACCTGAATCAGTCGTAGTTTCAATGAACTCCGAGGGTTGGGTTTTCGTCCCTAAGACATACCCGTCTACTTTCTGGCCTCGAAGAATAGCCAAAACCATACCTCTCCAAAGGAGGGAGTTCTTTTCGTCAAGCTTCACAGTAAGCACTGTGCTCAATGGATGCCCAAAGGAGGAACTGATGATATTCGCCGCTGTAGTTGAAGACGAAATTGCTACTGTCACTGCTGACGAAGATGATGAAGAACTGTCATTTGCCATAGCGATTGCCTTGGCTCTGATACCAAGTTAGAATGAGTAAAGAAACAAAAGATGAGCAGCTGTAGAGAATTTAGGGATAACAAATCTTATTCCCAGAATGAATAATACAGGGCCATCAATACAGTTTAAATAGAGCAAGAATGGTGAGGAGAATGATTCCATTCCTCACAAATAATGCCACGTAACAATCGTACAAAACAGACAAGAAAACAGCACAATAACAAATGATACGACACCGTTCTTTAGCCTTCCTCCAACGATGTCGTTTTGGTAGATATCCTCACACTTAGCAAGACTTGTTGAAAAAGGCATGATACTAAAGGCTGGACTTGAAACTAATACCAAAGGTATATAGAACATTATAGGATTTTTATTTTTACTTCAAAACTGCACCACATGGATTTTTCTTGGTGGGCATTCCTAGTGTGATATCTAATAATGATTAATTTTGAACAATGAAATGGTGAAAAGTTATGTAAGTTTCAACAAGAACGACCAACTTGTAAGAGACAACAAAAATACAAATAAGCCTTCTAGAACTACGTAGAATATAGGGTAATTATAAGTTTTGTAAATCTTTAAACTGTATGGATGTTTGAAACATATTATTTTCACTTTTGGTTGTTTGGTTGTTGGTTATAAATTTAGTTTAATTGAATTCTTGTAAGTTGATGTGTTTCTTGGTATATGTATAAACTATGTTGATTTGGTGCCCTTGTTCAATCTTCAAGTTTTAGTTCATGTTTTTAAGTTGAGTTTAGGTTCAACGCCTTCCCTACCTTTTGGGTATTCTTGTAACTATTGTTTATCTCTTATGCTTAGTAGTTGGGACCCTTTCTTGTACTTGTAAAAGGTTTATCATTTGCAGCTGGCTGAATTATGTGCTTGGGGTTTGTAGGATTATAGTGCTGGACTATCTCTTTATGGAGATAAGGCACAAACAAAGACATTTGCAGCACGGTTTGGTTCTCCGGATGGGTAATGATATTTCCTCTCGTTCATATTGTTTGTTCTAGCTTGTATTTGTGCTTGGGTTATTTAGGTATTGAGGGAATGAAAAACAAGTTTATAATTAGAGAATTATCTTACAGATGATTTTGGAAAACAAAAAATTAAACCGAATACATATATATTTTTTTGTGAACTACTTTTGTAGCTCTTAAATTTGGCTGATCATTTTTTTGAAAAACAGAATAAAAGTGTTAGCAAAAGTATTCATGTTTAGAAAAATACAAAAGGTTTAACATATAAGTTCTAAAACACAACACCTTTTGAAAGTTATTATTATTGGGTGATTTCATACGAGACATGGCTGAAGATAATGATCCTCTTGAAACCTCTTTCGTTTCTGCTGCTAAGTCTTTTTGGTGTTGGACTTTTTTTTTTTTTCTTTATATCCGTGAGTGTCCGGGCCAGCTTACGCGCACCTCGACTAATCTCACGGGACAACTGCCTGACCCTACTACATTTGTTGGACTTTCAATAGTCCATTTAATGTGTCGATTCATTTTGTAGTTATTATTTTCATCCTTGCTTTGCATGTTGTATTTGAAAAGAAAATATGGATCTGAAGATTGGTTTCAGGGCAAGCCTCCCCCGAGATGTCTTTCAGCAAAGGACGCATTAAAAATCTGTATAACAAAGCCTCTTGAAAATTTACTGTTGAGTAGAGTTGCATCTCTCTATTGTTTACTGGAGAAAAGTGTTTATCTTATGGGAAATAATGCAAACGCATTCATCATGAAGAGGACTATTCTTTTAGTAGTTTTTTTCTTATTTGGGTGTTTGAAGGGAAAAGTTCATTGATTAATATTTATCGATGAAGTTATGCAGGATTGCAAATCTAGTTCAAGTGGTTTGCTCATCTGTTTAACTTATAGTCATCCTAAAGCTTCAAACGACAATGATAGTTCCATCAAAAGAAACCAGGGCAGCTGCAAGATGAGAAAAATTGGTAAGTTAATTGAATCTTTGTTATCAAATTGTCGCGTCTCCTCTGTATAGATTAAGAAATGAGAATAAATCTATTACTGCCATCAATTTTCTCATCCTTATAAGGTTTCTTGGATGTCAAGTTCAAGTAATGAAGACTTATGATAAAGTTGTGCCATACGACCCAATGCCAAGAAGTTCATTTTTTTTTTTTGTGAACTTTCTCATGTATTGCCTGGACATTGATATGAACTATATTTTCATTTTCTATTGAAACAAAGAGACATGGTAAATGATTATTTCATTGATGGTAGTGAAGCTTTCTCTCTTTTTACAAGGTACCAGTTAGGCTATGTAGTTTGCTAATCTTATATTCATCCGTTGTCATCCACTGCTTCTATGGGATATGGTTTACTATTTTCTGATTGTCGTGCACATTAGTCCGTCTATTCTCATTAATTGTTATACTAATATGTTGTCTTGCTTAATATATTAGGTCTATTTCATTCTGTCTGACAACATTGATAAATTTTACTGACACAAATTTTGATTGGAGGCACGTCGAGCATTCCGGGCCCTCAAAGGTATTATTAGGTTGCAGACGCTTATTCGTGGTCACTTGGTAAAGAGACAGATTGTTGCTACTCTATATTGTATGCTTGGAATTGTTAAGTTTCAGGCTATTGCTCGAGGAAGAAGAGTAAGGCTTTCTGATGTAGGGTTTGAAGTGCAAAACAAATGTAGATTAATGGATCCACAGGTAATTTAGAAAAACACACTGCTATTGTAATCAACATTCATTTTGTGTACGGTTCAATGGAATTATATCGTATGGCCTCTGCAGTTTCTTTTAGTTTTCCATTTCCTCCAATACCTTTTGTAATGAATTTGATATCACAGATTCTCAAATTGTTTTGAGCATACACCTTTATCTAGCACATTGTTGTTCAAATTTTGCATTGTGTTAAAGATCATCTTAATCCCAAATTTGATGTACTGTACATGTTTTTCTAGCTATGTCTATGGACTTTATTTATGGGAAATAAAGTTCCCAAGTGACTGTAGAACAATCAATTCTTGCATATATGAAGTGGAGCTTGTTCATACATAGATGGACAGAGGCCTTGCAAATCTCTTGTGAATGTCAGAATTGTTACTTGAAAGAGTAGTTGACAACATACTAGTATAACAATTAGTAAAGGTACTTCTTAACCGTAGACAATTGAATAATAATGGTAAATTCTTGTTGGAGTTGAATAATAGTTTATTTTAGGTTTACTCTTAATTGTGGCTTTTAAAAGAATTGTTATTATAGATTAAACTAGTTTTTTCATTAAATGCAGCCTCTCCTTTTTGTTCTACAACATTTTTATTCATCTTCTCTTGTTGTTTTTCTGGTGTCAAAAGTTTATGCATGAAGTTTCTATTCTAGTTAAATTCTTTTTTGTTCTACAACATTTTTATTCATCTCCTCTACTTTACCCGTATGTCTTGAGCTTTAATTTTAGTTTAAGGTTTTGATTGGAGATGTGTGATAATTTCACTTATACGTTTTTTATTTGTATAAGGTTTGGAATTCATCTTGTTAAGCGAGAACTGTTGCAGATGATGAAATGGATATTCTTGAAAAGAAGCTCGAAGATGAACTTGGGAAAGAGCATTTTAGGAGTTGTGTACTTATTTTGTTTAATAATTTTACTTTTTCTTTGTAAAATTGGTTCATGGATGTGATTTGTGGATGGACGGAAAGTTTCATGTATTATATACACTGTTATATCTTATTAATTAAATTCATGTTCGTTAAGTTTTAGTTGTTGTGTAAAAATACTTTCGAGATTTTATTTTGTGTATATGTTTAAATTCTATTTTGTTTACAGGTTTTTACAAAATGAAGAAATAGTACTGTTGGTTAGCTACGTGTGCAACCAACAATTTTTTTTAAATTTAATATCGCACATTTAATGTCGGACACTTTTAATGTCACAGCTTTTAATGTCGGGCAATGACTGACATTAAAAACTGACTGACATTAAAAGTGACTTTTAATGTAGGACAAAGAGTGGTTGACCGACATAAAAAGTTCACTTTTAATGTCGGGCATTGACTGACATTAAAAGTCACTTTTAATGTCGGTCAAAGCTTGTTGAATGACATTAAAAGGGTCTTTTTAATGTCGGGCAATGACCGACATTAAAGGGGTACTTTTAATGTCAGACAGAGCTTTTAATGTCGGTCAATGACCGACATTAAAAGCAACCGACATTAAAAGAGGCTTTTAATGTCGGGCAATGTCCGACATTAAAAGCGACCGACATTAAAACTTTTAATGTCTGTGTTTTTAATGTCGGTCGGTGACCGACATTAAGGACTTTTAATGTCGGGCATTGCCCGACATTAAAAGCCAAATTTGTTGTAGTGCATACTTAGCTAAAAGCTTAGTTAAGATATTATTAACAAAATGTGTACCCTCATCACTTACTAAAGCTCTAGGTGTCCCAAACCGCGCAAAGATGTGCGATTGGAGAAACCTTGAAACCGTCTTGGCAACATTCTGATGGCATGCAATGGCCTCCACCCACTTGGACACGTAATCTACTACCAATAAGATAAAAACATTACCATTAGAAGGGGGAAACGGCCCCATAAAATCAATACCCCACACATCGAATAACTCCACTTCCAAAATGTAAGTAAGAGGCATCTCATCTCTGGGCCCCAAGTTTCCTCTCCTTTGGCAAGCATCACATTGCTTGTAGAACCAATGGGCATCCTTAAACAAGGAAGGCCAAAAGAATCCGCAATGCAAAATCCTCATAGCTGTCCTCTGACCGCTGAAATGGCCTCCATACGGCGAAGAGTGACATTGCTCCAGGATTTCTTTTGCTTCCTCACCTAAAACACACCTACGAATGATACCATCAGAGCATTGCTTATACATAAATGGCTCATCCCAATAGAAAAACTTTGCATCATGCTTAAACTTTTTCTTCTGCCTCCAATCCATATCAATAGGAGTGACTCCCTTGACCAAAAAATTGGCAATATCAGCATACCAAGGGATCTCCTTGACTATCTTTACCTTAACAGCAAAAAGCTGCTCATCTGGAAAAGAATCTGAGATGGCAGATTGCTTCAGCGAAGATGATGATGGATCAAGACGAGACAAGTGATCTGCGATGACATTCTTGTTGGGTTTTATGTCCTAAAACTCGTAGATAGTGAATGATTAACGAATTATACACTTGTATCAATAAAGTGTTATTGAGGTTTATGCAATAAAGTGTTATTGTCATATTAAGTCTAGAATTGCACAATATGACCCAAATCCAATAAACTAAGATCCAAGGTTGTTTACATGAAACTTGAACTAGTATGTGGGGACATATGGGGATCAGTGTTCAAGTAACAACCTAAAAGGTCTATAGTACAGGGATAAGGCTGGGTACCTTATCCTGGTAACACTATGTGATACGGCCCGCTTTGTATTCGATACAGACGTATTGATCCAAGGCGTCCATGTAGGAGACATGCGAGCGGGGGTATCCTATGCAATGAGTTTGCATAAGACCGGACCACGAAATAGTAAACCACTAGATGTAACACCGTTAACTAGTTAGGTTACTGTTTCAATAGGATGACCTAGGTAACTCAATCTTAATCCTGAGTGTGTCATGAACTCCTTCTCACGAGGGATTGTCCTTTGATTAGTACGGGTGAGAGTGGCCAGCACGCCGACTCAATAAGCCTACCTTCTTGGGGACAAGACCGAGTGGGGGGCTAGGGACATGACAATACAATATGGAATTCACTCCTTCCCCTATTGGGGCAAGTAGATGTGTGTTCCCTTAAGGGCTGATTCCGGGGCTTGAACAAAGGCGCGCCGTCCTCTCCTGGCCCGAGAGGAACTCTTGTTTAGAGGTTGGACCCTAAACAAATTGTTCATTAGAGGGATCAGTGGTACTTAAGGAACCAGAGGTAACCCAGGGGTAAAACGGTAATTTGACCCAGCTGGTGTTACGAACACACGTGAAGGATTGACTTACTGCATTGGTCGATATCCGTGGACACAGAAATATTCTACAGTGAGAAGAATGCAGTTGTGGGTCTTTAGTGGAGTGACCCACAGTTAACGAATGTTGATTGACTCGGTTAATGAGTTTAGCTGATCAATCTTGTATCGTTGGAGCTTCTGATCTGTAGGTCCATTAGGTCCACCTGCTAGCTCATAACGGGTTCTGAGATAATATAGTCTTGACTATTAAAGGGAATTTAAGTTAATTGTATTTTGATGCAATTAATATAATGTATGGAGATACATTATAGTATAAGTTTAATTAATGAATTAAACTTTAAAATAAAATTAATTTTGGATATGATTCAAAATTAATTAATGAGAGAATTATGAATTTAATTAAATATATGATATTTAATTAATTCATGAATTAATTAATTAGGAATTAATTAATTTAATTTGGTTAAATATTATTTAATCAAATTAATATTATAGTTAAGGTACATTTTGATGCACATTAAAACTATAGGTTAAATGAGAGAGATTAAATTGAATATGATTCAATTATAAAATTAATTAAATATTTGATATTTAATTAATGTGGGATCAATTAATTTAAATTAATTGAATGGCCTATTTAATTCAATTGAATATGATTTAATTGAATTAAAACTATATGTTATAATTGATTTAATTAAAATTGGTTTAATTAAATGAATTATAATTAATTAGATAATTAATTATTATTTAAATAATTATTAATTATTTAATTTATTAATTATTATTTGATAATAATTAAGCGGTCCAGATCTAATTGGTTTAGGTCAATGGACAGGATTGGTTAGGGAGTTAAAGATAACTTCCTAACCTAATCCTACGTAGTGGCATGAGCGGTTGGGCCATTCTCTGATTCACTCTATCATTCTCACGCAAAACAGAGAGAATTTTCTCTAGTTTTTCTCTCAAAAACACAGCAAGCACCTTGCTGAAAATTCCCTTCGAAGACCGAATTTTGGGTTCTCACAAGCCATATCTCAGCGATCCTAGAGGATAGTGGGTGATCCGTGGTGGTGGTGTCCATTGGGAGGAAGAAGAACGTGAATTGGAGCATTGTGCTGATTGTTCTTCTAGTTCATGTAAGTGTTCTTGATCTTGAATCAACTTTAGCATGCTTAATCGTTTTAAATTTAGAAATTTGTTTCTGAATTTTAATTGCCAATGTATTGGTTTTTCGTAAACGAAATTGTGAAACGAATTGGTCTTGATTGTTTCCGCTACCAAAGGGATTTTAACCCTTACAATTCTCTGATCCCTTCTTGTCCTTAATCTCCAAGTCGAATTCCTGCAATAATAAAATCCAACGAATTAGTCTAGGCTTTGCATCTTTCTTAGACATCAAGTACCTTATTGCTGCATGATCCGTGAAAACCGTGACTTTGGATCCAACCAAATATGGCCGGAATTTCTCAAAGGCAAACACAACAGCTAACAACTCCTTTTCAGTAGTTGTATAGTTGACTTGTGTCTCATTTAAAACCCTGCTTGCATAATATATAGGATGAATAAATTTTCCCTGCTTTTGCCCCAGCATTGCACCTACTGCAGCATCACTCGCATCACACATTACCTCAAATGGTAAATTCCAATTAGGTGCACAAAGAATGGGTGCTGAGATTAAAGCAACCTTTAAAGTCTCAAAAGCCTTCCTACAATCTGCATTAAAGTCAAAAACATGATCAGTGCACAATAAGTTACAAAGAGGTTTACTGATTTTTGAGAAATCCTTTATGAACCTTCTATAAAATCCAGCATGACCTAAAAAACTCCGAATCCCCTTCACTGAATTCGGTGGTTCTAGTCTCTCAACAACCTCAATTTTTGCTCTATCAACTTCTAGACCATTCTTAGAAATCCTATGTCCTAGCACAATGCCCTCCTTCACCATGAAGTGGCATTTCTCCCAATTAAGAACTAGATGGGTATCCTCACATCTTTTTAACACCTTACCTAAATTATCCAAACAATTCTGAAAAGACCCTCCAAAAACTGAAAAATCATCCATAAATACATCAACCGTAGATTTAATCATATCAGAAAAAATTGCTAGCATACACCGCTGAAATGTTGCTGGAGCATTGCAAAGGCCAAAAGGCATTCGCCTAAAAGCAAACGTCCCATAAGGGCAGGTGAAAGTGGTTTTTTCCTGATCCTCAGGAGCAATAGTAATCTGGTTATACCCAGAATAACCATCTAAGAAACAGTAGTAGGCCTGACCAGCCAATCTATCCAACATTTGGTCAATAAATGGTAGAGGGAAGTGGTCCTTACGGGTGGCTTTATTAAGCCTCCTGTAATCCATGCAAACCCTCCAACCAGTTACTGTCCTGGTTGGAATCAACTCATTATCTTTATTACTCACTACCGTGACACCTCCTTTCTTAGGAACACATTGGACAGGGCTTACCCAATTGATATCTGCAATTGGATAAATAATGCCAGCATCCAACTATTTAATCACCTCCTTTTTAACAACCTCTTTCATTGCAGGGTTAAGCCTCCTTTGTTGCTCAATACTCCTAAAGGATCCCTCCTCTAAAGTGATTTTGTGCATACAAAAAGACGGGCTAATACCCTGAATGTCAGCCAATGTCCAACCTATCGCCTTGCGGTATTGCTGCAGCAACGTTATTAAGGCCTCTTCATGCTCCGGCATTAAATCTGATGCAACAATAATGGGCAACGTCTCACCTTCCCCAAGATACACATACTTTAGATGATCCGGCAAGGGCTTCAAATCTAAAGTAGGTGCCTCAATTAGAGATGACTTAATAGGAGGAGCTTTTCTTTCACCTAAATCTAAAGACTCAAAAACTTCCTCACACCTAAATACTTCTTTTTCATTTTTTCTCTCTAAAGAACAAACTTCTAAATCCTCTACACTAACCTCTCCATGATCTTCCAAATGTTTGCTAGCCGAATCCTGCATTGTTGTCTCAACAATTGTGTTCTCCAGAATTCTAATGAAAGAGCAATCTTCCATTTCGTCTGGATACTTCATGGCTTTAAACACATTAAATTTTACTTCCTCATTACAAACCCTCATTGTTAATTCCCCTTTTTGAACATCTATTAATGCCCTACCAGTAGCCAAAAATGGACGACCTAGAATAATGGGGACATCTCTATCAGCCTCATAGTCTAAGATAATAAAATCAACAGGAAATATGAATTTATCTACTTTTACTAAGACATCCTCAATTTTCCCCTCAGGATATGTGATAGACCTATCAGCTAATTGGAGTGTGACTGTGGTAGGCCTAGCTTCACCAATACCTAGCTTTCGATAGACCGAAAGAGGCATAAGGTTAATGCTTGCACCTAAATCACAGAGTGCTCTACCTAACTCTTTTCCACCTATTGACACAGGTATAGTGAATGACCCTGGATCCTTAGCCTTGGTTGGTAGCCCATTCTTAAGAATAGCACTACATTCCTCAGTAAGAGATACAATTTCAAACTCACCTAACCTTTTCTTTTTAGTTAAAATATCCTTAAGAAATTTAGCATAATTAGGCATTTGCTCTATAGCTTCTACTAAAGGGATATTTATATGCAATTGCTTAAGAATCTCTAAAAACATTTTAAATTGAACATCCTGACTCTTAGGCCTTTGCCTTTGTGGAAAAGGTAGAGGTGGTACATAAGGTGGGGGCGGCACGTAAGGTGGTTCCACATCTGGAACAGAACCAAATGCTCCAGCATTATTATTGCTGCCTCCAGCACCCTGACCAAACTCCAACTCTTTTTCAACAACAACATTTTTATCACAATTTTTCTCTATATTCTGGGTTTTACTAGGTTCTCCTCTTTCTTCTAGTGGCTTACCACTCCTAAGAGTCACTGCCTTTACCTGCTCCTTACCTTCCCTTTTAGGGTGTTCAGTATCTGAAGGAAGATTCCCTTGAGGCCTTGCCTTCAGCTCATTAGCTAGCTAGCCCATTTGCAATTCCAGGGCTCTCATTGAAGCTTGATTACTTTGAATAGCGGCATCTGTGCGAGCCATATATTCTTTCATCATCGTCTCAAGAGAACTCTCTGAATTTTACTGGGGCAAAGCCTGCTTATTTTGCTGGGGCAATACCTGTGCTTTCGCAAATCCTGACTGGTTCACCTTTTGTTGTGCTTGCGCATTGCTTCCTTGTCCTCCCCATGCGAAATTGGGGTGGTTGCGCCAACCTGGATTATAAAAGTTAGAATACGGGTTGTTCCTCTCTGATTACCTACAAAAAACATAGAAGCTGGATTGCTGGGGCAAAACTCGTAGTTGTGCTCTTCACCACAATAGACACATGCCTCCGCTGCAACTTGATTCACCACTGCAGCAGGCTCCACAGCTGGGGGCTGTTGATGACTAACCACTGTCCAATTTTTAAGAGCGTTAGCTAACATTGCAATATCAGCCCTAATGGTAGACACACCATCAACCTCTAACACACTCTTGACCTTTTTATTTGTACCTCTAACATCTGACCACTGACAACTATTGGTTGATATTCTTTCTAAAATTTCATGGGCTTCATTAAAAGTTTTTGCCAAAAGGGCCCCTCCAGCCGAAGCATCAACCATTCCTTGGGTTGCTCCATTTAACCCATTGTAAAATGTTTCCATTTGGATACAATGTGGTAGACCATGGTGGGGACACTTTCGCAAAAGCTCTTTAAACCTCTCCCAAGCCTCACTAAAAGTCTCATCTTCAAGTTGCCTAAACCCTACTATTTCACTCCTCAATTTAGCATTTCTATTGGGTGGGAAATATTTACTCAAAAATTTTTCTGCTAACTCATTCCATGTTCTAATTGATCCTGGAGCAAAAGAGTTTAACCATGCATTCGCCCCATCTCTAAGAGAATACGGGAACAAAGTTAATCTAAGGGCATCTCTAGGCACTCCTTGAATTACAAAAGAATCACTAACTCCTAGAAAAGACTTAAGATGTAAATGAGGGTCTTCAGATGACAAACCATGGAACTGACCCACGATTTGCAACATCTGAAACATTACCGGTTTCATTTCAAAATTTGCTGCCTCAATGTGAGGACGTGCAATCCCTGGATTTAACTCATCAAACATTGGAAAAGCATACGCTCGAATGGCTCTGGCCCTATCGTTCGCTACCAAGATAGGATTCTCAGCCTGATTATTTTGCTGTCTATTTTGCTCCAGCGGCTGGTTTTGCTGCAGCACACGATTCTGTTGGGGATCAGCTGGATCTTCTGGACCCTGCGGGGGACGCGGCACGTCAGCCATTTGATTTTGCTGTCTACGCCGCTCTCTCCTTCTTATCCTGAATGTCCTCTCGATTTCTGGATCAAGCTCGAACCTCACCCCAAGCGGATCGTTCATGCACCAAACTCACGCCTGCAAAAACAAAAGAAACAATCAAAAAGTTCTAGCACCAAACCACTAAAACACACACAAAACAGATCAGATAAAAACTTATTCAAGTCCCCGACAACGGCGCCAAAAACTTGTTGGGTTCCTAGAGTGAGTAAAAATAAGATGTAAATTGACTCTAGACTCTGTGCAAGTATACACAGTCCGCAGCAAGTAATAAGTATTATCAATCCAAGGCCTGAACTAGCTTCCACTTTATCTATTTTGTATAACTCCTTAATGGTTTCAAAGATGGTAAAAATGATTGGTTTTTATAAGAACAATGCTGAAGCAAAAGAAATGACAGAACAAAAAGTAAACGGATAGACAGACAGATTAGAAACAGGCGCTGGTCAGGTTTTAGTAATTGCTTTAAAAGATGCTCTAGCAATATTATTGATCATGCAAAACTCTCGCAGTCTTATTAGCAGATTCCTCCCGGAACTCCGGATCTTTTGGAATGTGTTTCAACTCCAATGAAGTACTACCGATCAAACACTAGGCAACTGGTAGCCCTAGCTCAGTCACTGGCGTTCACCAATACACAATGATCTAATGTGATTAAATGTCACACACTCCCTAAATCATCCCTGAAACTAGAGAGAGGTATTCATACCGGCTGGCCAGGCGGGCACAAAATGTAAATGAGCACAACAATTAATCAAGATGCATTAATCAATATTTATTACTAGAAATTAAGCACGACAATCACATTGTTTCCTAACCAACGCCTAAGCTACTTAGTTCATAAAATGCATGGAAACGCACGTTACGATCTGAGTAAGCACATCCATAATCACAAGATAATAAAAGAAAATATTAATCTCCTTGATCAGCTTGCAAATAATGGTTTTCTTGATGGTCTCCAATCTCTCTCCTCTATTCGGCTCCCAAAAGTGGAAATGAGAGTGAACTCGTCCCCAAAAGTGGAATGAATTTGACTTGGGCGGCTATCTCCTTTTATAGAGTTGAGGAAATCTTGAATTAGGTTGACCTAGACACGTGGATGGCTCTCCTTGCTCCTTTATCCCGAGATTAGCTTAACAGAATTCAGTTTGTTAAATTGGCTAACGAGCTGTGACGTGGCAGTTTTCGCTCCCAGCTTTGCTCCAGCACAGAGTTTGCTCCCTCAAGTCGCTCAGCAATACATTCTACATAAAATAATCTCCAAAGCTTCCATTCTTCCAAATGGGTTAAAACATATAATATCTATCTAAAAGCACCCCTATTAAGCACAAAAGACATGCAAATCAATATAAAAATAAGGTCTAAATAACTCCCTTTTGGAGAGTTATCAGAAATCCAAGCTTCAAACGATATTGGGTGTTAGGATCTTCCTGTTTGTCTTAACGGAGGAGTGTCTTCCAGTTCGCCCTCGCAATGCAGGCCATGTTGTAACGACCGCTGGACTAAGGCCAATGAAAAGGCCCGTGTCTATATCTTGGCCCGCTTAACTGAAGTCTTGACCAAGAGATACGAGAACGTTGAAACTGCAAGGGAAATTATTAATTCCCTTCAGCAGATGTTTGGATTACCATCCTATCAGCTCCACCACGAAACTCTGAAAAATGTTTTCAACACCCGCATGGAAGAGGGACATCCTGTTCGGGAATACGTTCTCGACATGATGAACCAATTCAACATAGCGGAGGCAAATGGCGGGGTCGTCTGCGAGAGGAGTTAGGTTGCGTTCATATTGCATTCGCTTCCACCAAGCTTTATGCAATTTCAAACGAATGCTAGCATGAATAAGATTTAATTCAACCTGACCATCCTTCTCACTGAGCTACAAGTTTATGAGTCCATGCTGAAAAGCAGGGGAAAAAATGTGGTGAAAGGAGAGGCCAATGTGGCCCATTCCAAAAAGAAGTTCCTGAAGGGTTCATCCTCAGGAACAAAACTTGTACTTCAAGCTTCTTCATTGAAGCAAATTCAGAAGAAGAAGGGTGACAAGGGGAAGGCTCCTGCTAAGACTGTACATGTGTTGCCTTCTAGAGTGGGGTAAAAATATGATAAAAATGCTCTCTAGAATACTATGCAAGTGCACATAGTCTGCAGCAAGTGATAAGTAATTTATTGTATCCACGAGGTTTTGAATAGCTCTCACTCTACCTATTTTATGTAACTTTTTAATGGTTTCAAGATTGTTAAAATGATTTCTTTTGAAATAATGCTGAAGCAAAAGAAATAACAGAGCAGAATGTAAACGGATAAAGGAGACAGATTGGAAACAGGCATTGGTTAAGATTTCTGTAATTGTTTTAAAGGATGCTCTAGCAATAATATTGATTAGGCAATCTCTTGCAGTCTTATCAGCAGGATCCTCCCGGAACTCTGGGTTTTTTGGAATGTGTTTCAACTCCAATGACGTGCTACCGATCAAGCAATAGGTGGGTTATCCGTAACTCAGCTACTGGCGTCCACCAACACATAATAGTCTAGTGTAATTAAATGTCACACACCTCTCAAATCATCCCTAAAACTAAGAGGTGATATTCATATCGGCTGGCCAGGCGGACACAAAATAGTAATATGCACAACAAATAATCAAGATGCTCAAATCAATATCAATTGCATAGAGTATGAAGCACGACAATTACATAGATCCTAACCAACACCTAAGTAAATTAAGTTCATGGAGTACAATGTAACACACGCTACAATCTGAGTATGTGCATCCATAACTACAAGAAATTTACAAGAAAATATTGATTCCCTTGAAGAAATTCGTAGCTAATAATTATCTTTTATTTGGCTTCCAAAGATGGAAAGTAAGCCTCCAAGAATTGAATTAGACTTTCCTCTCTCGAATCAATTGACTAGGGACGGTTACTTCCTTTTATAGAGTGGAGTCAACCCTAATTAGGTCAAAGATTACACGTGTAAGGCTCTCCAAGCATCCTAAAACTGAGATTGGTTCAACTCATGCCACCTCATTAATGAATCACGTGCAGCTCACATGGCAGTTTTGCTCCTAGCTTTGCTGGATCACGGATTTTGCTTCCTCAAGTCACTCAGCATTATTTTCTGCACAAAATAACTTCCAAAGCATCCATTCTTCTAAATAGGTTAAAACACATAATATTCATCTAATAATAATCCTATTTGGCACAAAAGACACACAAAACACTATAGAAATAAGGTCTAAATAACTCCCTTTTGGAGAGTTATCATACCCCCAAACTTGAACTATTGCGCGTTGAAAAGGGTAAAAAATATACCTATTTTACCCTTATATTTAGCTCATTTCCTTGTCAAAAGTTTCATGTTTAGATCAATTTTACTATTCCCGAGCTCAACATATGTTAATGTTCATAAGTGAGGTAGTTGAGAGTCACATTCGTCAAATTATGCTCATTTGTGCTTAAAAAGATTCAATTTGATGGGAATTTGACAAAGTTTGTTGCTGTGCAGAAAAAGTAGAGGAAGCTGGAATTTGCCCAGAAATGCGACGCATTTCTGGGAAGGCAAAATGAAATGCAACCGCATTTCTGGAAAAACAGAGGCAGTTCCGAGTCTATCGCAGGTCGTTTTGAACGAGACTTCTTTTCACCTAACCGGCCGTTTTGACCCCGAAATCGACTGAGCTACCTACCAGCACCATATTCGTAGCTCCCCAACCACTTCCAACACTATATAAGCTCGTGATTCGGAGTCAAATACAAGCAGAACTCATTTGGAAGAAGAGGGTGGTCACAGAACCCTAGTTGATGCTAAGAGTAGGGATGCCCGAGGTCCTTCTTAGATGACTAAATTCTAACCTTAGTTAGACATCAAACCTTAGGGTTTGTAGGGATTTTCACCCATTCCCACTTTGTAAAAGCGAGAGAGTGGAGTGTCAAGCGAACTCTAGAAGGATTGGATAAAATAGAAAAAACCCTAGTATTTAGCTATTGTCATTATTTCCAGCTTGTGTTACTTTTCATTTATCTGTATTCTTTACATCTTATTTTCAATGAAAAGGTATTCATTAGTACTTTATCTCACCATGAGTAGCTAAATTCCGTTGAGGGGTTCAATATGGTGAATTCCCTTATGGTTCAATACCTTCAAAGTGTTTTATTTGCTTAAGTATTGTTCAATGCATGTCATTCTTTATTGATTATCACTCTGATCTTGCTGAGATTAAATTGATCACTTCGAAAGGGAGAGACGATATCGGTTCTCATAAAGGTGATATAGGAGAAAAAGCTCGAAAGAGATTGTTCGGTGGTATAAGGCAAGCTGGCTAAGGCACCCTATATCAACTATAGGGTTATAGATTGCATTCGTGAATTATCTATGTTGGAGTCGAGTCACAGAAATGTGCATAATGGTAGTCACTTTGCCTTCTAACGGTTCTTGGGAGCAAGGCCAAATAGAAGTTAAATCTGACCCAATGCATTGAATAGGCTTAAGTTGAATAATCCATGATTAAAGTTATTGCCTTTGGGGATGAATCCATGTTGAATACCTCGTTTTATTTATTGTTGTTATTCCTTTGTTCATTTACATGTGTTATTTATTTTTCTAAAAATCAATCATCAATCATTTTTTTGGTTACCTATTTTTAGCAATCAGTTGAGCAGTTTCTTCTTCAAATCTGAATTTCCAATTTAGTCCTCGTGGGATCGATACCCTTGGAATACTTCTAAGGTTTTTATTACTACGTGCGATAATGTATACTTGCACTAAGGTTGGCTGAATTTATCTTTATTATTATTTATCATCTTAACTCACATCCATCATTCAGCCTTTGCCGCACCACGCATCCCGAGCAATACTAACTAACCTTCCTTGAGAATTCAAAATATTAGACATAGCATAACTCAATCAAAACAGATAATCCAACAGTACCTTCAACCTTTACCTGAGCATTTTGCAAAACCGAGCACTGCTGCAGAAAAATAATTCTTTCAGCATTGAACAAATAATCACCACCTTTAGCTCGACCCTAAGAACTTACCACAGCTTAGCTCTATTATCAGACATATTAAAACACACTTTTTAGGGGATTTATTTTTCTGTTCTTCAGACCTGAAGCCCTACAGTCATAAACTCTTAAGCATGAGATGACCCACTTTATGGTGCAGTATACCCTTGCCTCAAACTTATCACCAATTAGGCTAAATACTCATTGCTAGCTCAAAAATCCTTAGTTATTCTATCCCTTGCTTCTCAGAATGGCTAAATTTTATGATGAAGCTCACCTAAGCCCTGGGAGACAGAAAAACTGCTAGATTATCATTCATCCTTCAAAACTTTTGCTCTATGAATTTTCTCAGCAAAATTTTCACAATTTTTTTTAGCAAATATTTTTTTTTATCATTTTTTCAATATTCTCTAGGTCATCTTTTGACACAAAGTCAAACTGTGGGTGTCACAAATGTTCCTAGTTACTCAACAACCTAGAAAAAATTATTATGAAGGAGAGGAATGCTCGAGCAAAACAAGCGGAGTAGCTAAAAATCCCCCAAACTTAAATTATTCATTGTCCCCAATGAATTACTATTAAAAATTATACCCCCAAACTTAATTCTTTTTCTATTTAAGTTTTAAACTAAGCGTGAGACTAATATTAAGCTTAAGGTGGATCAAAATAAGTCAATACTACCTTATAATCTTTTTGTCGCAGCGATGACAAGGCTAGAAGAAATGCTCAAGCAAAAGGTTTCTAGAGATGAGAACACCTTGATCTAATTAAGCTAATTAGTCCAAGCTTCTAAAATTCAGAAGAAAATGGTTAAGTTAGGAATGCTCATTATGCCATAGAACAGAAAATACTTTGGAAATTTCATTAAAAACAGAAAAACATTACAAGATCAGATTATATATATTTTTTAAAGGCTAGCAAAATAATATCATAGAAACATAAACAAACATGGTCAGGAAAATGAGTGAGCAACAAAAATGATCAGACAAAAGAAAAGCTCGCTCGGAATTTTTTATCTAGTCCTGCTGACCAGCATCATCATCTTCTTCTTCTCTCTCAACGGGTGGTGGTGGGATCCAAGGGTTCAGCAAATCATCAGGGAATACAGGAAGGGTTGGATAAGGCTTTGAAAAGTTTGCTTGCAATGCCTTCCTCAATGCAGCATCACGTCTTTTAACGTAATTCCAAAAGGTATGACCTGCCTCTCGGCGAACTCTTGCTTGCTGGCTGAAAGTGTGAGTTGTTCTAAGATTTGGTGAATGCCACAGACTAGCCCTCCTTTTCGCGCTTCCTGTGTCCGTTGAAGTCGTGCCAAGTTTTGCGTGTCAATGATTCCCTTGTCTAATAGGATCACATCTTCTGCACTTTCTGGAACCCCCGCTCTCTTACACAGCATTGAGATTGTGTTTGGAAAGAACAATTTTCCAACCTTCTTACACCAACATCCAAAAATTTCACCAGCAATAATCTTACCCACGTCGATGCTAAGAGACCTTAGTATTGCAAAAGCCAGAAGAACTCTTTCCCGAGAGACTGTGGAGTCGGGAGTTGTTGGAAGCAACCTCTGCGTGATAAATCTCATCCAAGTATTGGCTTCCTTCTTCAGATAAGAGCCCTAGAAAGTCCTCTTCTCAGTCTTCGAAAGTAGCCACTATGCTTCTTCTATTCCTACTTCCCGAACAGCAGCATTCAACTGCTCGTTAGATGGCACTGCCGCCATCTCATTATAACCAGCATAAGGGAAATCTTGAAGGTTGTACAGTGAATTTATGGCCCCGGGACTCCAATCAACAGCTACTTCACGAACAATCACTTGAAAATCCTCTTCCTCGTCGATGTTCACGTAGAACTCTCGCACCACTTGCGAATTCACAGGCTCTGGCTTAGAACAAAATAACTCCCAGCCATGGTTTGTGATGCCGGCCCTAAAAATTGTGGAAGGTCACCACTAAACCCTCTTTCGAACAGAAAGTCTCTCTTCAACATCTCTATATATTTTGCCATTGCAAAATGATTAATAAAGCGCTCGTATGGCAACCTCCTTTCCTCTGGCCTTGCCACTTCTACTTGACCCTCTACTCCTGCAATACCTTTGCCCTTATCTTCATGAGTCTTATTTTCAGATTGGCCTTCTACAGCTTCCTTCTCGGCTTCTTCTTGATTTTCAGGTTCCTCTTTTTCCGATTCACTTGTAGGTGGAGAAGAAGTGTCGGTCTGAATCCTTTTAATCTGCCCCGCCTTCTGGTTGCGGCGGGACGATGCGACGGATCCTGCATTATCTCTTCCAGAACCTCTTGAACTACTGTTTCATTATTACCTTGCTCTTGCAAATCTGTTGCTACCTTTTCTTGAATCTCTTGCTCTGTTTCATCAATCTTTTCAGGATGTTTTTCTTTTTCGGGATCTTTCAGTTCTTCCTCAGCAACTACCTTCTCTGCAATATCTTCGATGACCTTCTGCAGAACTTCAGAAACTTCAGCCTCTTGTAGTCTTTTAAGCCACTTGGCTTCCCTTTCTGCAGGTGTTCTTTTCTTCTTTGCCTTCTTCTTAGGAGCTTCAGGCGTAACAGGTACTTCATCCTCCTTTATTTCTCTTTTTTTCCTTCCTCTCGTTTTTGCCATTTGTTAATCGAAAACTTTCTCGCGCTCAAAGAAACAGAGAGAAAATAGGAAAGAAAGCACGATTTCAAGAAGAAAATGAATGAGAAATGTACCAGGGTTTAATTTAAAAGGCGCTCCAGCATTTGAAATACTAACCGAGAAAAATTCCTTCATTAATCAAAATATTACCGTTTAACTGCATGTCATCATGGAAACTAATTCCAACAAACGGTAAAATGGTAAATTCTGATGTGCTGGCTAACGGCTAGGCCGTTGGATCTCCACTGTGCGACACGTGGAAGCTCCAGATGTTCCACGGGTTTTACCTGCCCACAGAAAATTAAATACCAAATGGTAAAATATTTAAATTTTAACCAATCCCGTAATATTCTGATGATACAATTGATCTAACCAAAAGATTGCGAAAACAAACTGAACAACAAAGATTTCTTCTAGAAGAATCTTTTATATTCAAATTAAAATTTAAACCGCCAAAATCAAATCAAATCTTATTATTTTTTTATGCCGAATAAATTAGGAAAATATATTATTAAAAACCTATACTGAAATTAAAATAACAGAGATATAACTAAATAAAAAATAAATCGAATTAAATTAAAATTTAAGTCGACCAAAATAAAAATAAATAAACCAAAAATAAAATCTACGAAAATTAAAAATACCAACGAATTAAAATAAATCAGATAATAAAATCTAATTCGAATTAATTTAAATTAAAATCAAATAAAATCTACGAAATAAAAAAAAAATCGCAACAAACTCTGGGAGCTACAAATATTGCAACATGAAATGCTCCCACAAAACTCTCGCTCGCTCATTCATCAACCAATTTTAGGGAAGGATATTTTGAACGGAATTCCTCTCCCCAATAATGTTTCACTCGTTGTCCATTAACCTTAAACACTCGCCCATCTTTTTCATCTCTCGAAGTACTTGCTCCATGAGAAAAAACTTCAATCACAACAAACGGTCCAGACCACTTAGATTTCAATTTTCCAAGAAACAATTTTAATCTAGAGTTGTATAGCAAGACTCACTGACCCTTAACAAATTCTTTAGGTTTTATTTTCTTATCATGCCACCGCTTTGTCTTCTCTTTATACATTTTCGAATTTTTATAAGAAAACTGACGAAATTCCTCTAACTTATTAAGCTGCAGCATTCTAATTGCACCTGCATGACTCAAATCAAATTTCAATTTTTTTAAAGTCCAAAAAATTTTATGCTCAAGTTCTAACGGTAAATGGCAAGTCTTTCCATAAACTATCCTATAGGGAGACATACCTAGAGGAGTCTCATAGGTTGTCCTATAGGCCCAAAGAGCCTCATCTAATCGGAAAGACCAATATTTCCTGGATGGATGGACTAACTTCTCTAATATAGATTTAATTTCCCTATTACTAACTTCAGCTTGACCATTTGCTTGCGGGTGACAAGGGGTAGCAATTCTATGCTTAATTCCATATTTAGTTAAAAGCTTAGCTAAAACATTATTCACAAAGTGTGTACCTTCATCGCTCACAAGAGCTCTTGGTGTCCCAAACCGCGCAAAAATGTGAAATTGAAGAAACCTCGAAACCGTCTTAGCATCATTTTGAAGACATGCAATGGCCTCCACCCACTTGGACACGAAATCAACTGCCAATAAGATAAAAACATTACCGTTAGAAGGGGGAAATGGCCCCATAAAATCAATACCCCATACGTCGAACAATTCTAATTCTAAAATATATGTAAGAGGCATTTCATCTCTAGGTCCCAAATTTCCTCTCCTTTGGCAAGCATCACATTGCTTGAAGAACCAATGGGCATCCTTAAATAAGGAAGGCCAGAAGAATCCACATCGCAAAATCCTCATAGTTGTCCTCTGACTGCTGAAATGACCTCCATACGGGGAAGAGTGACATTGCTCCAGGATTTCCTTTGCTTCATCACCTAAAACACATCTCCGAATAATACCATCAGAACAATGTTTATACATAAATGGCTCATCCCAATAAAAGAATTTTGCATCATTCTTAAACCTTTGCATCTGCCTCCAATCCATATCAATAGGAGTAACTCCTTTTACAAAAAAGTTGGCTATATCGGCATACCAAGGAGTATTATTCACTAGCTTTACCTCAATAGCAAAAAGATGATCATCTGGAAATGAATTTGAAATGACAGGTTGCTCTAGCAAAGATGATGTTGGATCAAGACGGGGTAAATGATCCGCAATAACGTTTTCCAATCCCTTCTTGTCCTTTATCTCCAAATCGAATTCCTGCAATAACAAAACCCAATGAATTAATCTAGGGTTCGCATCTTTCTTAGACATTAAATACCTTATTGCTGCATGATCTGTGAAAACCGTGACTTTGGAACCAACTAAATATGAGCGGAATTTCTCAAAGGCAAACACAATCTCTAACAACTCCTTTTCAGTCGTTGTATAGTTGATTTGTGCCTCATTCAAAACCCTGCTTGCATAATAAATAGGATGGATAACTTTGTCCTGCTTTTGCCCCAACGTTGCACCTACTGCAACATCACTGGCATCACACATCACTTCGAATGGAAAACTCCAGTTGGGTGCGCAAAGAATGGGCGTTGAGATCAAAGCAGCTTTAAAAGTCTTAAAGGCCTTCCTACAATCTGCATCAAGTCAAAAACACTATCAACACACAACAATTTACAAAGAGGTTTACTAATATTGGAAAAATCCTTTATGAACCTTCTATAAAATCCAACATGACCTAAAAAGCTTCGAATCCCCTTGACTGAATTCGGTGGTTCTAACTTCTCAATAACCTGTATTTTTGCTTGATCAACTTCAAGACCTTTCTTTGAAATTTTATGACCTAATACTATGCCCTCCTTCACCATGATGTGGCATTTCTCCCAATTAAGAACTAGATGGGTATCCTCACATCTCTTTAACACCTTACGTAAATTATTCAAACAATGTTGAAAAGACCCTCTAAAAACTAAAAAATTGACCATAAATACCTCAACAATGGACTTAATCATATAACAAAAAATTGCTAGCATACACCGCTGAAATGTTGTTGGAGCAAAAGACATTCACCTGAAAGCAAACGTCCCATAAGGGCAGGTGAAAGTGGTTTTTTCCTGATCCTGAGCAGCAATGGTAATCTGGTTATACCCAGAATAACTATCCAAGAAACAGTAGTAAGCCTGACCAACCAACCTATCCAACATCTGGTCAATAAATGGTAGAGGGAAATGGTCCTTACGGGTGGCTTTGTTAATTGTTGCCTTCTAGAGTGGGGTAAAAATATAGCAAGAATAAGCTCTAGAATATTGTGCAAGCATACACAATCCGCAGCAAGTGATAAGAAATTTTTTGTATCCACGAGGTTGAATAGCTCCCACTTTATCTATCTTATGTACTCTTTAATGGTTTCAAAAGTGTTTAAAATGACTGATTTTGATAAAATGCTGAAGCAAAAGAAATGACAGAACAGAAAGTAAACAAATAAAGCAGACAGATTGGAGACAGACGTTGGTCAGGAATTTAGTAATTGTTTTAAAAGATGCTCTAGCAATATTATTGATTAGACAATTCTCTTGCAGTCTTATTAGCAGGATCCACTCGGAACTCTGGATTTTTTGGAATGTGTTTCAACTCCAATTACGTGCTACCGATCAAGCACTAGGCAACTGGTTATCCCTAACTCAGTCACTCGCGTTCACCAACACATAATGGTCTAGCGTGATTAAATGCCACACACTTCTCAAATCTTGCCTGAAACTAAGAAGTGATATTCACACCGGCTGGCCATGCGGGCACAAAATAGAAATATGCCCAATAATTAGTCAAGATGCTCAAATCAACATATATTGCATAGAGAATAAAGCACGACAATTACATAACTCCTAACCAACACCTAAGCAAATTTAGTTCACAGGGTTCATGATAACACACGCAACAATCTGAGTATGTGCATCCATAACTATAAGAAATTACAAGAAAAGATTAATTCCCTTGATTAGATCTATAGTTGATGGTCTTCTTGAAGTCTCCAATCTTTCCTCCTCTATTCGGCTTCCAAAGATGGAAATTGGAATTTCCTCCAAGAATGGAATGTTTTTGACTTGAGACGGCTCTTCCCTTTTATAAAGTGAAGGCAAGCCCTAATTAGGTCAAATTGTACACGTGGAAGGTTCTCCAAGCTTCTTAGATCCGAAAAATAGTTCAACTAACTTCAGCTCATTAAAATGGATTACGAGCTGTTACGTTGCAGTTTTGCTCCCTGCTTTGCTGGATCACAGACCGCGCAAAAATGTGCGATTGGAGAAACCTTGATATCGTCTTAGCATCATTTTGATGACATGCAATGGCCTCCACCTACTTGGACACGTAATCAACTGCCAATAAAGTAAAAACATTACCATTAGAAGGGGGAAACGACCCCATAAAATCAATACCCCATGCGTCGAATAATTCTAATTCCAAAATGTAGGTAAGAGGCATTTCATCTCTAGGCCCCAAATTTCCTCTCCTTTGGCAGGCATCACACTGCTTGTAGAACCAATGGGCATCCTTAAATAAGGAAAGCCAGAAGAATCCACATTGCAAAATCCTCATCACCGTCCTCTGTCCGCTAAAATGCCCTCCTAGGCGAAGAGTGACATTGCTCCAGGATTACCTTTGCTTCATCACCTAAAACACATCTTCGAATAATACCATCAGAGCATTGCTTATACATAAATGGTTAATCCCAATAGAAAAATTTTGCATCATGCTTAAACTTTTTCATCTGCCTCCAATCCATGTCAATCGGAGTGACTCCTTTTACCAAAAAGTTGGCTATGTCAGCATACCAAGGGATATCCTTGACTATCTTTACATTAACAACAAAGAGCTGCTCATCTGGAAAAGAGTCTGAAATGACAGATTGCTCCATCAAAGATGATGTTGGTTCAAGACGAGACAAATGATCTGCAATGACCTTCTTGTTGGGTTTAATGCCCTAAAACTCGTAGATAGTAAATGTACATTTGACCGAACATTAATAAAAGTGATGTATTATTCAATGTTTGTATTATATCTTGTCTTATCAACCCTAATCCAATAAACTAAACATCCAAGGCTAATAGAATGAGGCTTGTACCAATTGAAGTTGGCCAAGTTTTTGCACTTGAGATTTTTGAGAATGGTCCTTTGAGTGTCATCATGCTTCACATTATGGGATGTTGTGAAGTTCCAAGAAATAGCATAGATCAGTGCTTCAACAGCATCTTGCTGATCTACCTCTTCTTCGATGACAACAATTTTGGGAGGAGATTTTGATGACTCAGGTTTAGTAATAGGTTCTCCACCTATTCTAATTCCTGGATCTGCTTTTGCATCGGAAATCTCCCTTTTCCTTTTCACATTTGTGGTATGAGTTTTGATCTCATTTTTGAGAGAAGGATTAAGGCAATCCCACCATGCCTTTAACACACCTGTAAATCCATTGATAAGAGTAATACAGGTATCATGATTTGAATTACCATTAATCTGGTAAGAGGTTGAGGCAATGAGCATTTCAGATAGCATATCTTGAATTTGTCTATCTGATTTTCCATCTAGGTTCCATACCACAATGGAATTTCCATCGAACTGTTTGGTTTTTACGAACTTATGGCTTTGTTCGTAATTGAGGTCTGGCATAGAAGGCCTATGGTACCAATTGACTCTATCACCAGGATTGAAACCTAGTTTGTTTAGAGATGGTGGATCTTCTAAATGAAGACTTTTGAGTTGATCAATGATTGAATCGATATCTTCACTATCTGTATCGTCGAGGGTGTTAAGCTGATTAGAGCTTTCTCCTCTAGAGATAGCAAATAGTTTTCTATCAATTTCCTCCAATAGTTTTGTTTTTTGGAGTTCTTAGATTGACTTGCTCAAGTGGGCTGAACATCGGTTTAACAGGCGCTGGAGGAGGGTCGATTAATTCCTCTAGCCGATAAACTTGTTCAGCTATTGAAGTAAGCATCCGGTTTGAGAAGTTGTTTTGACATTGGATGCTTTTGATTTCCTTGTTAGTTGGAGGTTGAGCTTCCTCACTTTCTCTAACAAGTTGGAATGGCTTGGCGACAATCTTCTCATGGTAGAAACTGTCGAATTCGACATCTTCCATGGGAGGAAAGTTGCCTTGAACTTCGCCCCTTCTGGCGGTTCTCCATCTTTCTTTTTCTTTAATGGCACAAATATGGGAAAATTCATCCCTTTGATTGAACCATCTAAAGAAAGAGATATGTTCTTGGAGTTTGTCAAGGGTTTTGAAATACTCTTCTTTGAATGCCTTCCTCTGCTCTGCAGAGTAAGTTGCGAAGAAGTGATTTCTTGCATCCTTGTTTTCTTCCGCCATGAATTCTCTTTGAAGGGCTACTTTGTCAACCTTGAATTCGTTATCTGAGATGATAACATTTAACTGACTTTTGAAAACAGATTCTGTTTCCATGTCAGTTTGAGAAGGAGAAGGAGGTTTTTCTTCTTCGTATTGGAAGTTTGGAATTCCTTCTTCCATCCTTACAGATTTGACTCTAAGTGAGCCAGATCTTCCAATACTTTGAAGAGACTCTGGTCTGATACCAGAGGTACTTGGTCTGGAACTCATGAACTCCTTTCTGCTCATGTTTTCCTTTACAATTGGGAATTGAGGTCCTTCGTCCTCAAATTTGATTTCTACTCTCCCATCTGGGTGCTCAATGATGTGAGAGAGTTCTTTTTCTTTCTTCTTTGGGACAAAGGCGTTTTCAATAGTCCAAGAAGGGTTTTTGGTAAGGCTATCCCATGAAAGCATCTTGGGGACACTAACAGAGGATTTATTGATGTTGGTCTCGATAAGCATGGTTTTTCCCTTAGGGGATTGTACCAATGCTTTCGGTTCCATTGAGGAAGTAAGGGTTTTATAGGTAATCTTGTATAGAAGTGTCATCTTCTTGACTCCTTCTTCAATATTCAAACCTTTTCCCGTAACTTCCAGGGTTAAGGTTTTGAGGATATGGGGGTCATTTAATGCCACCATGAAGTTTGGAAAGCAATTGAAATATACCGGTCCATCGGCAAGATTTGATTCGATGATACCGAGGAGAGAGTTAGAGAAGTCTTTGTGACGTCTATCTCTCAGGATTGCAAGAACAGGGGTGTCGAGACCCGTTCTGAACATTGGACGAAGGGCGACCTGAACAGCTCCGATATGAAGGAACTGAAAGTCTTTTCTGTGTTTGAGGATATCGTCTTTTGGAAATAATTGAATTGAATCAATATTTCCATAGACTGGAATTTTGCGTTCAACAATCTTTATGCAATGTTGTTCTTTGAAATTGAACGTATTGTGCATATAGATTTTTTTATTGTCAAGCTTGGGCAAACCCCATGCTTGAAGATTGTTCTCGATCTTTGCTATATGCAAAGCTTCGTTTGAGATGTCAGAGCCGGATGAGGCCATATGCTGGTCCTCGATTTCATTTTGAGTTAGCTCCTTTGAGGGAGCAGGTTTTGAGGGAAGAGTTTTGAAAAGAATTTTCTTTAGAAGAGACATTGATTAATTCAAGAAAACCATTTTTCAAAACTTCAAACAATAAACTTTGAAAACGAAAACTATTTTCTTTGAGTTGATAATCAAAAGATATTTACCTTAACTTACTCTTCCGGCGAGAAGGCGAGGTAGGCTGACCAACGGATTCACCGCGCTCTCTTGGCATCTTACGACCGGGACCACCAACCAGCAACAGTCCTTCGCAGCTGTCCTTCGGAGTAAATGCAAGTGAATAGCTTTTGACGATCTCTTCGTCGAAGATAGCTTTTGAAATTCAAAGGTTACAGAATGAATTTATGAAGGATGATTTTCTGGAATAGATCTCCTCTCCCCCAGAAAAAAAATTTGAAATCAACAATTGAACACTCGAAAAATTGAGAAATTGAATCTTTATTGAATGGCTCTGATACCAAATTTAATACAGCTTGTGTGCCCTTAAGAGGATCGACTAGCTGATAAAAGAAAGCAAGGTGAGATTCAAGCTTTACAAGAGAAGATAGCTTGAGAGTTCTCAGCGCATGCCTTTGCAATACAAGAATGAAGTCTTTTATAGACTCCGGAATTCAAATGAAAATTGAATGCGGAAAATTAAAAGATAAGATCGAATCATCAGGACAGGACCCCTGACAGATTCGTCTTTTTGAAAAGTAGTAACGACAAAATTGAAAAAGTAAATCTAAATTATTATTCCGACAGGACAGGACCCCTGACGGATAGACGTGACTTAAAAAAATAATTAAAGCAAATAATTACAAAAGACAAAATAAGAAAAGTAAAGATAAGAGGATAAGACATCATGTCTGCCACTTTACAACTGTTGAAGATGCTTCAGCTTTATCTCTTTTTAGTAGATAAGATTCTTTATCTTGTCGGCTGAATAATTGGCTTCTTTCCTAATCATCGATCACTCTAGGCGGATTACAGGCTGACCAACGGACTCACTGCTCTTAAACATCTGCGAGACTTACTGCCGGGACCACCAAACTAGATCCTCACGATTTTTAGGAAATCTTCCAACTATCTTCGTCTTCAAAATATAGAATACTTGTAGCTTGATCGTTCTGCTGCTTCATCTTCTAAAGCTGTGCCTTGGCAGAAATGTATTTACAGTGTAAACTAGATTACTTACAGAGTTTACACCTCTTAAAACTATAAGAGAGAATTTACAACACTTTTTTTTTTTTTTTTTTTTTTTTTTTTTTTTAATTTGATGGAATTACTTTCTTTTGAAGTATTCCAGATATTCTGACTGTTTCTATGTGAAACAGGATCATTTGACTCGGAGCTCACATGGGTTGTGAGTCGAGGAACGAATCGTCCAGATCATACTCCGGATCTTCGTCTTCTCCTTGAGCAGAAGAAGCTGGGGACGCGCTTCTGTCTGAAGCCGCCATCTGCAGAATTCTTTGGAAATCGGCGTCAGATGTGGTCTGAGCCAGAGCTGCTAGGAGCTTTGATTTGTCGTTGAGAAACTCTGCGTTTCTCTTGATGTCGATATCCTGAAGATATCCATTTGCTGCAAACCACTCTTTAACTTTGTTGAGGGTTGCGTTCTGAAAATTGTATTTGTCCCACCATTTGATCTTTAGGATCTTGGTGACTGTCTTGTACTGAGGTTGATTGCTGGTTGAGAAATTCCAGCAAAAAATCCATGGTATTTGAAAATATAGACAGAATCTCATTGAATTGTGAAACGCTGTCTTTTGAATGTTCCTTGCAAAATGATAATAAGATTCTTGCAAGGGTGTTGGCAAAATATCATCCGTCAGACCGAATGTATTCCACCATTGAATAAACCACAAGGGGAATGTGATTTTGTAAGCATTTTGGCAGAAAGAAATGAACCAAGAATGCTTATAGTTTGAATACCACATAACATTATACCAGGCTCTTATGTAGTCCCGATATGAGAATGTTTGTGGAACGAATGGTTTTGAAAAAGATTTGTCTCTATAAAGTCCTTGATTCCAGTGGGTCGGATTCAAGGCTTTGAATATTTTTAACTTCGAATAGGCGATCTTTGATGGATCGTTTTTGTCTGGGATATGTGTGATCTCGGCCGACTTTGTGTCGACGAGAATGAACTCATAGAAGGTACGAGTTTTGTTTAGATCCTCAGGCATGAAATTGAAACCTGTAGGATACATATTTGAAACTGTCTCTTCTAGGTTGAGACCTTGAAACTCAGGTTCTATGATAGGTTCATAGATAACCTGGGATTTTTGAAAATATCCTTTTATCTCTGGGCGAGGTACAAACCTCCTTTCGGGTGTTACCGCCGCAGAGTAGGTTGAAGAAGACGGGATTGATGATCCCGTGACCGAAGAGGGAGAGACAGGAGGTCTCAATTGAACAATTCCGCCGGAAGGACGGACGAGGTTGGCCGAAGGCCTTGGAGGTGGAGTTGAAGACTCCATTGGAGGCATCGGGCGTATACCGCCTTGCCTTGACCTGGATCGGGTTACCGGAGTAAACCCTAGATCCATGGCATATTGATCAGCACTCATAGGAGGAGGTGCTGAAGAAGAAGAAGACGGGTGACTGCCCCTTGAAGAGGAGGCTCTGCCTCTTGCTTCACTCATTCACTCTTTTCTTTTCTTTAGAAGGGAGAGAGAGAGAAGAGAGTTTTGGAGTTAGGAACTCCCTTGAGAGATAATCAGCAAGGGGGTTTTCAGTTCCTTTTATAGGCAAAATTTTGAAATCAAAGCATGAAAGAATTGCTTGCCATCTGGCAAAGATTTGTTTTGAAACAAGATTTTTAACATCTTTTTCTAAAACGAATTTTGAAGCTTGTGAATCGGTTTTGATAGTAAAATTTTTATTGATCAAATCACCTTGAAATTTTTGAATACAGAGCACTATAGCCAGTAACTCTTTTTTGACTGTTGAGTAATTTTTTTGAGTTTCATTCCAGATCCCCGAGTGGAATCGGATAATTGACTCGTTCTTATCAAGACACTGTTTTAGGATTCCTCCATATCCAATGTCTGATGCATCTGTCTCTACGATCAGATGTGCTTTGGGATTGATAAGACTCAGGCATGGGTGTGATTTGACTAAAGCTTTTATCTTTTGAACAGCTTTAGTATGTTCATTGGACCACGACTTTGGATTTTTCCTAAGCCTTTGAAAAAGCGGTTTGCAAATGGGTCTGAGGTTTTGAATAAAGTCAGACACATAATTGAGACAGCCCAAAAACCTTTGGAGTTGGGTTTTGTCTGTAATTTGGTCCGGAAAGTTTGAAGCAAAATTTATGGACCTCTGAATAGGTTTAATCAGGCCCATATTGATATTAAAGCCCAAAAATTTGATCTGGGTTTGAAACAGTTTGACTTTTGGCAGAGAGACTACCAAACCATTTTGTTTGACAATATTGATAAATATTTCCAAATGTTTGAAATGCTGATCGATGCTTGAGGAGAAAACCAAGACATCATCAATATAAACAATTGTAAACTCTTGAAAATCATTGAAAATATCATTCATAATTTTTTGAAATTCAGATGGGGCATTTTTTAGCCCAAATGGCATAACATTCCACTCGTATTGTCCGAATGGTACATTGAAAGCAGTTTTATATTTATCCTTTTCGGAAATTTGAATTTGCCAAAAACCTGACTTCATGTCAAATTTTGAAAATATTTTGGCCTTTGAAATCCTTTTTAGGAGATCTTGTTTATTGGGAATTGGATATCTAATCCATTCCAAAACTTTGTTTAAAGGCTTATAATTGATAACTAACCTTGGCACACCACGCTCCTGTTCGGCTGCGTTGTTGACATAGAAGGCTGCGCAAGACCATGGGCTTTTGGATGGCCTGATCAGCTTCTTTTTGAGAAAATCCTGTATTTCTTTTTTACAGAATGTTAGTAAATCTGAACTCATTTGAATTGGTCTGGCCTTTGTGGGAATCTTTGATTCATCAAAATCTTTTGAGTAAGGAAGTTGAACAATGTGTTTTTTCCTTGCCCAAAAGGCATTTGGTAAATCTGAACAAATCTCTTTTTTGATTTTGTTCTCTAAATCTTTGATTTTGACAATAACAGAAGGGTTTTTGAGGTTTTCATCAATCTTTTTATAATTGATGTCCTCTTTGAGAAAAGAAATTTGTTTTTGCTTTTGCCGTATTTCATTTAAACTTATTTCCATAAAATCCACTGGAAGGATTGGGCAAATAAATTCAAATGTTATATCAGTTCCGGCAAAATTTGAAACCAAACCTTTTTCGGTTATTTTAATCGGATAGAGTTGTGTTAGGAATGGAGTTCCTAAGATCAACTCTTGTTTGAGGTCTTTGACCAAAAGAAATGAGCAAACAATACAGATATCATTGTTGCAAATATGGGCATTTGAAAGTTTGTATTGCACACAAAGACGTTGGCCATTAGCGCTGTTCAGTCTTTGAGTGGTTTTTTCAAAATACTTTGTAGGGATAAGTCCCTGTTGAATACAATTTTGATCTGCCCCTGAATCAATTAGGGCTTTGACCGTGATTTGAAAATCTTCAATTTTTAAAGTGATCATTGAATACCATTTTTGAAATTGAGTTTTTGTAATTTGATTTAGAAGAAAATCTTTTTCTTCGTCATTGGTAAACAAAGGTTTTGATTTGAGATTATTCATTTCTATTTTGATTAAATCGATTTCGATTTTGTTCCTTTCAACCTCTTTTTTGAGATTGTTGATTTCAAATTGAAGGTCTTGAATTGAAGAGGGTTGTGGATCAGATTTTGGTTTGAAGAAATCATCTCTTCGAAGAATTTCGGAAAGAGAGGGTTGATCAACAACCTTTTCTCTGAACTCGGAAGTTTTTGGAGAAGACAAAGATTGTTTGAGAGTATTCAGAATTGTCTTCTTCATTTCTTTATCCTCTATATGGTCTATAGAGTTAAAGAGAACTTCTTGTTCGAGTGTGAGGACGTTTATGCACTGTCCTTCACAGTCCTTTTTACAAGCTTTGATACCTTCAGATTCTTTACTCTGGCTATCGCTAGAGACTTCTGAATCTGTGTCGTTGAATTGAAATTCATTCAACTCTTGATCAGAGCTATCGTAGTTAGAAGAATACTCTTCTTCTACATCAAGCTCATTGATTCTCGTGGTTGGACATCTATTTGCATAGTGTCCTTCCTTTCGACATTTGAAACAAAAGGTTTTTTCCCTTTGTTTTGAAGGTAGCTTGTTTTGGTCTAGGTTGATCCCTAGACTGTCTTTTCTTGTATCGAGGATTTGGATTGTATTGCCTTTTTGGAAAATACATCCTCGATTGCCTCTGGAAATGATGAGGTCTTTCATATTGATTTTTGTAGAATCTTCGGCTATTACGCCGTCGAATCATTTTGTTTGTAGAGCGATTTGGCTCTTCCAAACGTTCGCAACCATATTGAGAGCAGAAGGCTTTCATATCTTTGAGCCTGCTTTTCTCATTCTTTTGGACTTTGCGCTGAACTTTGATTTCATTGCAAATATGAAGTCCACAGTTGATAACATACGATGTAAGATCACCATATGTTAGATTGTTCCAATCGATTTGACCATTGAAACGTTCTTTGAGAGTCATGTAGACTCTTTCAGAGATGTAATTTGGAAGGCCATCTAAAAATTTTTCTTTCCAATGGCTCCAATCCGGATCTTTCATAAAGAAGACCCTGGAAATGAACATGTCCTTGTACCAATTGAAGTTGCCTTTAGCTCCCACAAAAGGTCTCTAGTCGAAATTAGGGCTAAAATCTAACCAATTGGACTCCCCTTGGCCGTAGCATGAAAAGATGAATTTATAGAAAATCTGGCGACAGCGTCGAAACGCTATCAACAGCGTCGAAACGCTATCAACAGCGTCGCGATACCGCGTTTTGGAAAATTTGCCGATAGCGTCGCGACGCTATTTTTTTTTTTTTTTTAGATTGGAAACTTCATTTGACTCCAATTGCTCAATTAAGCTTCAAACACATACTTCCTACAAATAAAACATAAAAATGCATAAATTTGGGCAAATAAAAATAGCTAGCTATGCTCGCTATCAGTAGCCCAGGGGTAAAACGGTAATTTGACCTAGCTGGGGTACGAACACACGTGAAGGGCTAACTTGCTGTTGACAGTCGATATCCGTGGACACAAAAATATATCTGCAGTGAGAAGAGTGCAGCTGTGGTTCTTTAGTGGAGTGAACCACAGTTAACGAATATTGATTAACTTGGTTAATGAGTTTAGCCAATTAATCTCATATCGTTGGAGCTTCTGATCTGTACGTCCCACCGGTAGCTCTATAAGGGCGTTGAGGTAAATTTCTAAGGATGAATTGAATATTCGAAGGGGTTCGAATATTAAATTAAAATATGAATTTGATTCATATTAAAAACTATAGGTTATAATTAATGCACATATGATGTATATTAATTCTATAGTTAATTTGAGAGATATATATATATAATTAAATATATGATATTTAATTATGATATTAATTAATTGGTGAACTAATTAATATTTTGGTTTTAATTTTAATTAAATTTATTTTAATTAAGCTATATTAAAACTATAGGATAAATGGAGTTTATTTTGTATAAATAGGTTTATACAAATAACATTTAATTAAATTAATAGTTAATTTAATTAAAAGATTAATTAATATTATTTAATATTAACGAAATCTTTTCCCATCAGTTAGGTTAACTGATGGGAACGTGTGCTCCATATTTTCTTCAGTCTTGCGTGAATGGGAGGGTTTTAAGGAGGCAGTTGGGAATTTTTACAGTAACTCTCCATTATTAAGTTTTTGCTCTCTCTTTGGCAATTCACGCAGAACACTCTCAATCTCTCAAATTCCAAGATCGCTCTCTACAATTCTTCCCCAAAAGGAATACAGAGAACTCAATTCACCTAAAACCCTTAGAGATTGCGCTCCCACAAGCCCCTAACGCACATCCTTCAAGAGAATACCGGTGCAACTTTGGTGGTGGTGTTCGTGACGATTTTACAGCGAAATCAAGGTCTTCTTGTTGCTGGTTTTGGGCGAATTCTTAGGAGTTTTGGCGAAACTAATGAAGAATTTCTACAAAGGTATAGTTTTTCTTGATCTAGGATCAATAGGATCCAAATTAGATAAGATCTAGTTTTTCCTTTTGATTATAGCATGTTTTATAACTATGTTACAGTATGTTTTATTTATTTTTTGCTATAAGTTGGTTTGCCTTCGTATTGGTATCCCAATCGGCGTTTTAATTCGAAAAGGTCTATGACGTCTTCCGCTGCCTAGGGTTCTTTATCCCTACACTTCTCTGATCCCTTTTTATTCTTTATCTCCAAGTCGAATTCTTGCAATAATAAAACCCAACGAATCAATCTAGGCTTTGCATCTTTTTTAGACATTAAGTACCTTATTGTTGCATGATCTGTGAAAACCGTGACTTTGGACCCAACCAAATATGGGCGGAATTTCTCAAAGGCAAACACAACCGCTAACAACTCTTTTTCAGTAGTTGTATAGTTGACTTGTGCCTCATTCAAAACCCTGCTTGCTTAATAAATAGGATGGATAAATTTGCCCTGCTTTTGCCCCAACATTGCACCTACTGCAACATCACTCGCATCACACATTACCTCAAATGGTAAACTCCAGTTAGGTGCGCAAAGAATGGGGGTTGAGACCAAAGCAGCCTGTAAAATCTCAAAAGCCTTCCTACAATCTGCATTAAAGTCAAAAACACTATCAGCACACAATCAGTTACAAAGAGGTTTACTAATTTCTGAAAAATCCTTTATGAACCTTCTATGAAATCCAGCATGACTTAAAAAACTCTGAATCCCTTTAACTGAATTTGATGGTTCTAATCTTTCAATAACCTCTGCTCGATCAACTTCTATACCTTTCTTTGAAATCTTATGACCTAAAACTATGCCCTCCTTCACCATGAAGTGACATTTCTCCCAATTAAGAACTAGATGGGTATCCTCACATAACTTTAACACCTTACCTAAATTATCCAAACAATGCTGAAAAGACCCTCCAAAAACTGAAAAATCCTCCATAAATACCTCAACAGTGGACTCAGTCATATCAGAAAAAATTGCTAACATACATCGCTGAAATGTTGCTAGAGCATTGCAAAGGCCAAAAGGCATTCGCGTAAAGGCAAACGTCCCATAAGGGCAGGTGAAAGTGGTTTTTTCCTAATCCTCAGGAGCAATGGTAATCTGGTTATACCTAGAATAACCATCTAAGAAACAGTAGTAGGCCTGACCAGCCAACCTATCCAACATTTGGTTAATAAATGGTAGAGGGAAGTGGTCCTTACGGGTGGCTTTATTAAGCCTCCTGTAATCCATGCAAACCCTCCAGCCAGTTACTGTCCTAGTTGGGATCAACTCATTGTCTTTATTAGTCACTACTGTGACATCTCCTTTCTTAGGAACACATTGGACATGGCTTACCCAATTGCTATCTGCAATTAGATAGATAATCCCAGCATCCAACCATTTAATCACCTCCTTCTTAACAACCTCTTTCATTGCAGGGTTAAGCCTTCTCTACTTCTCAATACTCCTAAAGGATCCCTCTTCTAGAGTGATTTTATGCATACAGAAAGACGGGCTAATTCCCTGAATGTCAGCCAATGTCCAACCTATCGCTTTGCGATATTGCTGCAGCAACTTTATTAAGGCCTCTTCATCTGCCGGCATTAAATCTGATGCAACAATAATGGGCAACGTCTCACCCTCCCCAAGATACACATACTTTAGATGATCCGGCAAGGGCTTCAAATCTAAAATGGGTGCCTCAATCAGGGATGGCTTAATAGGAGGCGCCTTCCTTTTATTCAAATCTAAAGACTCAAAACCATCCTCACACCTAGACACTTTTTTTTCACTTTTTCTTTCTAAAGAACAAACTTCTAAATCCTCTACACTAACCCCTCCATGGTTTTCCAAATGCTTGTTTGCCAAATCCTCCATTGCTGTCTCAACAATTGTGTTCTCCAGAATCCTAATGAAAGAACAATCTTCCACTTCGTCTAGATACTTCATGGCCTTAAAAACATTAAACTTCACTTTCTCATTATAAACCCTCATTGTTAATTCCCCTTTTTGCACATCTATCAATGCTCTACCAGTAGCCAAAAATGGACGACCAAGAATAATTGGGACATCTTTATCTGCCTCATAATCCAAGATAATAAAATCAACAGGAAATATGAATTTACCTACTTTCACTAAGACATCCTCAATTTTACCCTCTGGATATGTGATAGACCTATCAGCTAATTGGAGTGTGACTGTGGTAGGCCTAGCTTCACCAATACCTAGCTTTCGATAGACCAAAAGAGGCATAAGGTTAATGCTTGTGTCTAAATCACAAATTTCTCTACCTAACTCTTTTCCACCTATCGAGACAGGAATAGTAAATGACCGTGGATCCTTAGCCTTGGTTGGTAGCCCATTCTTAAGAATAGCACTACATTCCTCAGTAAGAGATACAGTTTCAAACTCACCTAACCTCTTCTTTTTAGTTAAAATATCCTTAAGGAATTTAGCATAATTAGGCATTTGCTCAATGGCTTATACTAAAGGGATATTTATATGCAATTTCTTAAGAATTTCTAAAAACTTCTTAAATTGACCATCCTGATTCTTAGGCCTTTGCCTTTGCGGAAAAGGTAGATGTGGTACATAAGGTGCGGCCAGCACATAAGGTGGTTCCACATCTAGAACAGAACAAGATGCTCCAGTATCATTATTGCTGCCTCCAGCACCTTTACCAGACTCCAACTCTTTCTCAATGACAACATTTTTATCACTACTCTTCTCTACATCTTGGGGTTTGCTAGGCTCTTTTCTCTCTTCTAATGGCTTACCACTCCTTAGAGTCACTGCTTGTACCTGCTCCTTACCTTCCCTTATAGGGTGCTCTATATCCACAGGAAGTTTCCCTTGGGGACTTGCCTTCAGCTCATTAGCTAGTTGACCCATTTGCAATTCTAGGGCTCTCATTGAAGCTTGATTACTTTGAATAGCGACATCTGTATGAGCCATATATTCTTTCATCATTGCCTCAAGAGAACTCTTCGAATTTTGCTGGGGCAATACTTGTGATTTAGCAAATCCTGACTGGTTCACCTTTTGTTGTGCTTGAGGGGCTTGTGAATTACTTCCTTGTCCTCCCAATGCAAAGTTGGGGTCGTTGCGCCAACCTGGATTATAAAAGTTAGAATAAGGGTTATTCCTTTAATTACCTACAAAAAAACACAGAAGCTGGATTGCTGGGGCAAAACTCATTATTGTGCTCTTCACCACAATAGACACATGATTCCTCTACAACTTGGTTCACCACTGCAACAGGCTCCACAGCTGGCGGCTGCTGATGACTAACCACTGTCACATTTTTCAGAGCGTTAGCTAACATTGCAATATCAACCCTAATGGTAGACACACCATCAACCTCTAACACACTCTTAACTTTTTTATTTGAGCCTCTAACATCCGACCACTGACAACTATTGGTTGATATTCTCTCTAAAATTTCATGGGCTTCATTAAAAGTTTTTGCCAAAAGGGCTCCTCCAGCCGAAGCATTGACCATACCTTGGGTTGCTGCATTTAACCCATTGTAAAATGTTTCCATTTGGATACAATGAGGTAAACCATGTTGGGGACACTTTCGCAAAAGCTCCTTCAACCTCTCCCAACCCTCACTAAAAGTTTCATCTTCAAGTTGCCTAAATCCCACTATCTCACTCCTCAATTTGGCATTCCTAGTTGGTGGAAAATACTTACTAAGAAATTTTTCCCCTGACTCATTCCATGTCCTAATTGATCCTGGAGCAAAAGAATTTAACCATGCCTTTGCTCCATCTCTAAGAGAATACGGGAACAAAGTTAATCTAAGGGCATCTCTAGACAGTCCCTGAATTACAAACGAATCACTAACTCCTAGAAAAGACTTAAGATGTAAATGAGGGTCTTCAAATGACAAACCATGGAACTGACCCACGGTTTGTAACATCTGAAACATTACCGGTTTCATTTCAAAATTTGCTGCCTCAATTTGAGGACATGTGATAAGTCCAATTTATTATACACTTAGAATCTCCCAATTTTCTTATCTTAGTTGAATTCCTTGCGAAAAATGCTTTAAAATGAGTATAATATGTCTATAGGTCCTCGCCGGAGCTTTGGAAGTGATTCAGGGCTTAAACGAGCGAAACCGGAGCGTAAAGTGACATTTCTGCCCTTGGAGTCGTCGAAGCGTCGGGACGCTGCTCAAATAAGCAAGAGCGTCGTGACACTAGGCAGTTTTCCAGAATCCATGTTTTCCAATTTTGGCTGGAATTTTTCCTTGATTGAAGACCCAATTCAGCACCATTCTACCACGAAACACTATAAATAGAGGGTCGTGGTGTAGGTTTATAATCATCCCTCAACACATAATTCACTACAACATTGTAGTCCATCTCTCTCCCCCTTTTCCACCATTCTTCTTAGTTTTAGTCTTTCTTGCTTTCCTTCATGTATTCAATGAAGATTCAAGCTTGTTCTTGTTCCATGAGAGGCTAGATTCTTCATTCATGTAACCGGGGTGTCAAAAAGTAAGTTCATATTCTTTTAATGAAATTTCTTGTTTGAATTATCAAAGCATGTTTATGTGATTTTAGTTCTTTTTCCCTAAGTTTAGATTGTGGTAGGAAAGATTGACAACCTTGACCGCGCCCTCTCTAAATTTACTTGCTAAATCTTAATAGCATATAGGTTAACGTTATGATTATATGCATGCGTCCCTAGAACTAAATGATTTAATTAATTGTAATTGTGGTTTCTTGTCCGTTGCATGTGAATTAACTCGGCTAGATCTCATTGCAGTTTAGGTTAATTAATCGGCTAATTAATTAGTTTAAACTAGAATCAAACTTAGCGTTTGCATGTTTGTGATAGTAGATCATGATTCTCGGTTTGTTGCCGGAATACGTCGGGCTTAAACTTGTTTTGACTTATTAGTGAAATTGATGATTTAATTGAATTGAACTTACCATGACTAACCCGGTTGCATGATCTTTGAGGTATTGTTTTCTTTCCTAAATTTAATTCTCTTACTTTCCTCTTTCGTTATTTTCCATATTTGGTTTTCTTTCCTTGTTTGCTTTCTTTCCAAATATAAAAACCCCCCATTTTGGTTACCTAAAACAATTAAGGAATTAAAGATTTGTTTGCATAGACTCCCTGTGATCGACCCCGACCACTACTGCTACAAGTTAGCTTTAGAGGTTGAGGATTATAAATTTATTTGATAAGAGACCTCGACAATCTCTTCCATCAAATTGGTGTCGTTGTCGGGGAGTCTTTGGCAAATTTTTCTTTCCTTTTTTTGTTTTCATTTGACTTCTCTACTTTTTGTCTTCAATTTATACGAACCCGGTCTTCGCAGGTCGAGAATTTACTTCGAAGGGAGGCAGAAAGAGAGTAAGTCAATGAACCACAAGCTATGGCCGAGCAAAAATTGAAACAACTCACGGCCCCGAATTTTAATCATTCGCCCCCATGCATCATTTATCCTGACGAAGGTAATTTTGAACTTAATGTTGATTTTAGCTTACTCCCTTCCTTTAGTGGTACTGTAGGAGAAAATCCTAGTCTCCACGAGTTGAAGATCAGATCAAATTAAGGATTTTTCCTTACTCCTTAAAAGGTGAGGCTCGGGAGTGGTTATATCAACTACCATCCAGATTAGTGTCAAAGTGGCCCCAATTGAGGCGGCTTTTGGTGGACAAGTACCTCCCGTCTACGAGCCAGTTTGAGAATTCTCGAGAGATTTGGCATTTCTCCCAAGAGCCTGAGGAAGCGTTGCATGAGTCATGGGACCGTTTCAACGATTTATCCGCACGACCCCATTACTCGCTCGAAGAGGAATCCTACATCGAGATCTTCACTGAAGGCTTAAGATCAGAAGGAAAAGGGATTCTCCTAGGAAGCGATGGGGTACATGGTAAGACACCTAGCGAGGCGAGGGAATTAATTACAAATTTGGCAGAAATTTCTCGGCTATGCGCAATGCAGAATTTAAATCAAATTTCAGAGCCGGAAAGCGATCAAATTACCACCTCCCTCGATAACGTAGAAAGACAAATTCCAGAGCAGCAGCAGCAAGGTAAGTTAGAAGAAAATCGTCTCGAGGTTAGTGAAATCGAACTTTCCCTAAATCCTGAGCCTGATTCTTGTAGTTTGTCATGCATGTTAGGAGAGATAGAAACTAGAGACGTTGAGTTAGAATCGCTTCATTCCATGACTATCTCTCTTTCTCCTAAAATTCATAGTGTCGAATTCCATGAATTAGACTTTGTGATCCCAATAGCTGACCATACTGTCGTTAGGCTTAGATGGCTTTTATTGAGAATGCTTGAGATGGCTGATGATTGTGTGCTTGAATTTTCTTATGTTATGCACTTTATGTGCAAGTTGAATTTGTTATGCACTTTGTGTGCAAGTTGAATCTGTTGAATTTTCTTATGTTATGCACTTTGTGCATGTCGAGAGTTACTCCTCCTTCCTAGGGTTTACTGAGTAACCAGGGGCATTCATGACACCCATGGTTTGCCACTGCATGAAAGGTTTACCTAGGGAAGTGAGTATCATTCCGAGCTTGTGAACTTTGCTCGTAGCTAGATATCTTCACCACAAAGTGTTGATAGGCTAGAACGAAGGTAAAGAAGACAACAAGGATACTTCTGGGAGAAAAAGAAGTTGAATAAAAAGAGCACCAGCAGTCAAATAAGTTTGGGGGAGATAGAAAAGGTCTAGCCATTCATGTATGCTCATTTTTCCTCAAGATTGTTTTTCTTAACTAAAAGGACTACACTAGGCTCTATGAATAGAAGTTAGGTAGTTTAAGCACATTGGTTAGGATGGATTAGGGAGAGTTTTGCTTTGAAAAAGAACGATAGAAATCTTCATGCCTAGGAAACTCAGACGTTGTGACTGGCACTAGAGTAGAACCCTCTCCTGAAAGGCAAACTTTTGAGAAAACGATCTTGAAAAACATGTTTACTTGATTCCATGTCACTTGATTTGAAAGAAAAAGTTGATACTAGTACCATGATTGATTACTATGCATGAGCTCTAACATTTTGATTGGCAATTGCTTGAGGACAAGCAATGAGTTAAGTTTGGGGGTATGATAAGGGTAAAAAATATACCTATTTTACCCTTATATTTAGCTCATTTCTTGGCCAAATGTTGTATGTTGTGATCAATTTACAGTTCCCCAGCTCAAAATATGCTTAATTTGATAAGTTAGGGTGTTGAGATTGACTTTTGTCAAATTGTACTCATTTGTGCTTAAAAAGACTTGATTTTAAGAGAATCTGACTTAATTTGTTGATGTGCAGGAAAACAAAGGATAAGCTGGAATTTCCCAGAAATGCGACCGCATTTCTGGCGTTCCGAGTCATCTGCGGGTCGTTGTTGGCGAGTTTTCTTTGCACCTAACCGGCTGTTTTGACCTCGAAACTGGCTGGGCAACCTTCCAGAACCTATTTCGCAGCTCCTCAACCACCTTCTACATTATATAAGCTCAAGATTCGAAGTCAAATTCAAGCAGAACTCATCGGACGAAAAGGGTGGTGACAGAACCCTGGCTCGACGCCTTTGAGTAGGGATGCCTGAGGTCCTTCTTAGATGACTGAATTCTAACCTGAGTTAGACATTAAACCTTAGGGTTTGTACGGAGTTTCACCCATTCCCACTTGTAAAAGCGAGAGAGTGGAGTGTCTTAGCGAACTCTAGAAGGATTGAGTAAATAGAAAAACCCATAATATTTAGCTATCTCATTTATTTCCAGCTCTTGAATCTTTTCATTATTTTGTATTCTTTACATTCTTATTTCAATGAAAATGTGTTCATTTGCTCTTTATCTCACCATGAGTAGCTAAATTCCGTTGAGGGGTTCAATATGGTGAATTCCCTTATGGTTTAATGGCTTGAAAATGTTTTTATTTGCTTAAGTTGTGTTCAATGCATGTCATTCTTTATTGATTATCACTCTAATCTTGCTGAGTTTAACTTGATCACTTAGACTTTGCATGCTATGTGAGTTTGATCTCGAAAGGGACAAACGATATCGGTTCTCATAAAGGTGATATAGGAGAAAAAGCTCGAAAGAGATTGTTCGGCGGTATAGGGCAAGCTGCCTAAGGCACCCTATATCGACTATAGGGTTATAGGTTGCATTCGTGAATTATCTATGTCGGAGTCGAGTCACAGAAATGAGCATAACGGTACTCGCTTAGCCTTCTAACGGTTCTTGGGAACAAGGGCCAAATAGAAGTTAAATCTGACCCAATGCATTGAACAGGCTTAAGTTGAATATTGCATGACTATGGTTATTACCTTAGGGATGAATCCATGTTGAATACCTCGTTTATTTCTTATTGTTATTCTTTTAGTTATTTGCATGTTTTATTTATCTTTTCAAAAACCCAATCAATCAACTTATTTTCTTTGGTTACCTTTTCAAAAGCAATTATTTGAGTAGTTTCTTCATCAAATCTGAATTTCCAATTTAGTCCTCGTGGGATCGATACCCTTGGAATACTTCTAAGGTTTTTTATTACTACGTGTGACAGTGTATACTTGCACTAAGTGTTAGCTAAATTATTCATTATTCTTATTTTTCATCTTATCTCACATTCCATCCATTCAGCTGACGACGCACCAAGTCTTTGGCTCCGTTGCCGGGGACCAAAAGTGAAACCCAATTTTTTTTTATTGCGATCAGATTGCGACCGCATTTCTGTCTCAGAGGGAATTTGACTTCGATTTGCATTTGTTTCTCTTTTGCAGGTTCAAGTTAGTGCATGAGAAAGAACCTTTCGTCGTCGAAGGAAGGAACAAAGACGAAAGAAGAAGGAACAACAAGAGTTGAGCGCACAGGAATCTCTAGAGGAAGCATCTTACATTCAAGAGTTTCCAATGGAACCTCCTGGAGTCGATCCCCAAGTTGATCCACAAGATCGTGGAAGGGAGCAGAATGGCGGGAGAATTCCTCCTGTTCCTCCAGTTCCACCGGTGCCACAACAGGAAAATCCAATCTACATTGCTGAAGATCGCAATAGAGCAAGAAGGGACCACGCTTTACCAGTTTTCCAGACATTGAATCTAGGAATTTTGGAGCCACCAATTGATGCTCCACAGTTTGAACTCAAACCAGTGATGTTTCAGATGTTGAATACAATGGGCCAATTTTCTGGACTTCCAAACGAAGATCCACACAAACATATTAAGCTATTTTTTAGAGTTTGCAATTCTTTTAAAGTAACAGGAGTGCCAGAAGATACTTTGAAGTTAAAATTTTTTCCATTTTCTTTGTAGGGAGATGTTGTAGCCTGGTTGGATTCATTCCCTCCAAACTCTATCACCTCTTGGAATGATTTGGCGGAGAAATTCTTGGAGAAGTTTTTTCCCTCCAATAAAAATGCCAAGTGCAGAGCAGAAATTATTGCTTTCAGACAGTCCTACAATGAACCTTTGGATGCAGCTTGGAAAAGATTCCAAAGGCTAGTTCGAAAGTGTCCACACCATGGATTGCCTGCTTGCATTATTTTGGAGCATTTTTATAGTGGATTAGATCAAGCTTCAAAGGCACTAGTAAACGGATCTTTTCTAAAGAAGTCTGATAATGAGGGGCATGCTATTCTAGATACCATAGCCACCAACAATCGACATTGGGGAGAAAATGAACCAACAACCATTTTGAAAAATCCAGTGAAAGCAGTGGAAACAGAGGTTAACTCTACGATGCAAGCCCATATCAAGGTCATCCATTGCATGATGATGGGCATGTCCATGAACAGTCAAGCCAACATAGCCCCTGCCAATGCTGTTTCTTCTCTCTGTTGTGAGATATGTGGTGAGGAACACATCGCTGATAATTGTCCACTAAATCCAGCATCTGTTTTTTATGTAGGTCCACAAGGAAATCAGAACCAGAATAGATGGAATCCTTATTCAGCCACGTACAACCCAGGATGGAGGCAACATCCGAATTTTTCTTGGGGAGGACAAGCCAGGTCGAGTAATTCCACACTCATCAATTTGGAAAGCAGCCTACACAACAGCAGCCGCAGAAAAAGTTCCAACAAGTTCCAGTGCAGAGTCAAGAGTCAAATCTAGAGACTCTTATGAAGGAGTACATGGCAAGGAACGATGCTGCAGTAAGGAATTTGGAAGTTCAGCTTGGACAAATTGCTCAGGAGATTAAGAATAGACCGCAAGGGACATTGCCTAGCAAGACCAAGACCCCACACAGAGAAGGAAAGGAACAATGCAAGGCAGTGACCTTAAGAAGTGGATTAGAATACGATGGACCAAAATATCCAGTCATTCAAGAAGCAGATATCCCAGTTGAAGCTCGAGAAAAGATTTGTGAAAAGAAGTCAGACATTACCTCAGATAGTTTACAGAATAAAGAAGTAGAAAAGACCAAGGAGCATGAAGCCTTGGTGGAAAAAGAAGAAAAATAAAAATTGGAGAAAAGACAGGGAAATGCGACTGCAAAACCCCAAAAATTTGTGATAGACCCAGATTATAGACCACCTCCTCCGTACTTTCAGAGATTTAAACATGCCTCACAAGATGTACAGTTCAAGAAGTTTTTAGATGTATTGAAGCAGTTGCACATCAACATACCATTAGTGGAGGCACTTGAACAAATGCCTACCTATGTGAAGTTCCTAAAAGATATCTTATCAAAAAAGAGAATGTTGAGAGAATACGAAACGGTTGCACTCACAGAATGTTCCAGTGCACTAGTGAAGAACGAGATTCCTCCCAAGCTTAAAGACCCAGGAAGCTTCACCATTCCATGCTCTATCGGAGACAGAGCTTTGTGCGACTTAGGAGCAAGCATCAACTTAATGCCATATTCGGTTTTTAACCAATTAGGGAAAGGTGAAGCACGACCAACGACTGTAACCTTGCAGTTGGCAGACCGGTCACTTACACATCCCATTGGAAAGATTGAAGACGTATTGGTTAAAGTTGACAAGTTTGTTTCCCTGCAGATTTCATCATTTTAGACTTTGAAGCTGACAAGGACATGCCAATCATCTTAGGACAACCGTTCCTAGCCACTGGCAGAACCTTAATAAATGTGCAGAAGGGAGAATTGACCATGAGGGTCAACGATCAGCAAGTCACATTTAACGTGATGAATTTCGTTTGACCTGCACGTGACCTAGTTGGAAAAATATAAATAGCTGACTTTAGTTCTTTTTCTTTTCACCAAACACTAAACCCTTTGCATTCAAGTCAAACCCCTCAAGATCTCCATATTCTCTCATCATGAAACCGAAACCCATATTCAAGAAGATGTAGAACACTCCAAAACCCTCATCATCACGCAAGAACACTCGATCTCAAAGTGCTCAAGCAACCCACGAAGCTAAAGCTAACGTGCGACGGCAAGAGGAGAACCTCGAAACGCCCATGCAAGGCACGTGAAGGACGAGACCCACGGGATTCTCGCCAGCGATCGTGAACGTCGAACCCAACGCTCAAGCTCTATCTTCTTCGACAATGCCGGCCAGTTCGAGGGAGATGTCGAGTTCGTCTACTCCAAGAAGGTTCACGCGCGCCGCCGTCGTCCATCAAACCCAAAAACCCGCTACTCAACAGTTCAAGAAACGTTCGCGGGAGTGGTTTGCAATGATCCGGGAGATGGGAGCTCAGAGACGTGCTGCCCTTGAAGAAGAAGGGAATCGACAAGTTGAAGAAAAACCCGCCAAGGCAGCTGGAAGCTCTCGACAAGAGGGAACTTCATCGGGTAAGCATTCTGAACCTTTATCTAACCCCTCTTCATCTTGCAGGACCAAACCATTTGTTACCTATAGCGCAAGAAAGTGGAGCCCGAAGAAGGTTGTGCCCGAAAAGCCACTTGTGATTAACCGCAAGAATGCCTCCAAACGTATTTGAAGGAATAATTCTCCAAGCAGTGGCAAAGGCTCTTGCGATTGCTGAAGGGTACAACGCTGAACAGGATGCTTTGTAAGAGATTGAGGATGAGAGAGAGATGGAAAATCAGAAAATGGTGGAGGAAGACGAGCTTGCAAAGGGAAGAGACAGTGAAGAAGAGAAAAGAAGGAAAGAAGAAGAACAAGAGGTCGAGAGGGCCTTAGAAGCTGAGGAAGAAAGAAAGTATGAAGAAAACCTCAGGAGGGCAGCCATGGATATGCAGCTCCATGAGGAAGAGAAAAAAAGGAGTGAAGAAATAAAAGGAGATGAAAAAAGAAGAAAGGAAGCTGAAGACTTCCTTGCAGCTTTTGAGCCACTCCACAAAGCTCAAAGGGAAGCTGAATTGCTGCAAGGGAGGGTAGAAAAAGAGGCCCAGCAGGGGCCAAGAGAAGAAAATTTAGACAAAGAAAAAGAAAGAGAAGTGGCAGAAGAAGGACAGAATGCGACCGCATTTGGGCCGCATTCTAAAGAAGGCCTAGCCGAGGCCACCATTGATCAGCCAGCTGAAGAGGTTTTTGAGCCTCTATTCACGAATGACCCACCAGCAGCTGATAGCACCTCTTCGGGAGAGAAGAGGGACGAAGAGGAAAAAGAAGATGAGGAGGCCGAGACTTCCACTGACTCTGATACAAAATCTGATTCGGAGATAAGGGAACTAGATGGCGACCAAGTCCCTATCTCTACAGCATTGAGAAGAAATAGAAAGAGAGAGATTAAGGCTGAGAGGAGGACAAAGAATAAGAATGACCCCATATTTGCCAAGAGGCCAAGGACGAGATCCATGGACGTCTCTCCTGCAGTTCCTCCTACCACCTCACCCGCCAAGCCAAAAGGCAAATCACCCAAGGCTGCATCTCCCAAAAATCCGTTCCTTGAGGTATTTAGAGATGTTAATTTTCAGGAACGAATGGAGATCATGAAGAAAAGAGCTTTCCTCAATGAAAAGGGATTCTCTAATAGAGCAGGAGCATTGCCAGAATTCGTGAGCAGGATCATTTCACAGTACAAGTGGCAGGACTTCTGTGCTCACCCTTAGGAGGCTGTAGTGCCTCTAGTTCTTGAATTTTACGCCGGCCTCAGGGAGGAGAGTATTAGCATGGCGGTAGTGAGGGGGAAGATGGTCAGTTTCTCCTCAGTCGACATTAATCGGGTGTACAGGATCAAGGCACCCCTGAATCCGAGAGGGAATGATTTGATTGTTGGGTTTTATGCCCTAAAACTCGTACATAGTGAATGTAAACAAATTTTATACTTGTATTTAATAAAGTGTTATTTAGTTTCTGCAATAAAATGTTATTGTTAAATATTGCACTATTTTGACCCAAATCCAATAAACTAAGATCCAAGGTTGTTTGTATGTAACTTGAACTAGTATGTGGGGACATACGGGGATCGATATTCAAGTAACAACCTAAAAGGTCTATAGTACAAGGATAAGGCTGGGTATCTTATCCTGGTGACACAATGGATACGACCCGCTTTGTATTATGATACAAACGCAATGATCCAACGCGTTCATGTAGTTGACATGCTAGTGGGGGTATCCTATGCAATGAGTTTGCATAAGACCGGACCGCGAAATAGTTAACCACTAACTGTAACATCGTTAGTTGGCTTGGTTTCTATTTCACTAGGATGACCTAGAAAACTAGGTCTCAATCCTGAGTGGATTATCGACTCCTCTTCACGAGGGGTTGTCCTTTGATTTTTATGGGTGAGAGTGGCCAGCACGCTGACTCAATAAGCCTACCAAACAATACTGAGTGGGGAGCTGGGAACATAATCACACAAGATGGAATTCACTCCTTCCCAACTCTAGGGTAAGTAGAGGTGTGTTCCCTTAAGTGGTGTCTCCGGGACTTGAATAATGGGCCCAACCCTCTCTATGGCACGAGAGGGACTTCTGTTTGTTGGTTGGACCTCAAACAGGTTTTTCATTAGAGGAGCACTGGGACTTAAAGACAAAGATGTAAACTAGGGGTAAAACGGTAATTTGACCCAGCTGGGATACGAACACACGTGAAGGACTGGCTTGTAGTATTGGTCGATATCCATGGACACAGAAATATTCTGCAGCGAGAAGAGTGCAGTGAGGGTCTTTAGTGGAGTGACCCACAGTTAACGAATGGAAACTAACTTGGTTAATGAGTTTAAGCCGATTAGTCTCGTATCGTTGGAGCTTCTGATCTGTATGTCCATTAGGTCCCACTGGTAGCTCGTAAAAAGACTGAAGCAATTAAATATAAACTGTAAATTGAAAATGTTCAATTTATTTGGGGAATCGTATAATGTATGTTGATACATTATAATATAAAGTTTATGAAACTTTATAATATAATTTTTGAATTAATTTCAAAAAATTAATTCTTGAGAGAAAAATATTTGAAAGAGTTCAAATAAATTTAATATGAATTGGATTCATATTAATTTTAATTTTAATAAAATCCCTAAGATTAAATATATGATATTTAATTGGGTAATTAATTATTTATTTATTAAAGTTAGATATTGTTCAGATAATAGATTTGAACTTATTAATAGACCTTTTCCTATTGGGAAAAGGAGACCTGACCTTTACCTATATATAGGACCCCTGGGGTGGGGTGAAAGGCATCCCATTGTCTCCTTCTCTCAGAGATCTCTCCCAAAAGACTACCACAAGTCTCCTATTTACAGAAGTCTTAGAGATATACCGGTGTAGTCGATTGGTGGTGTTCACACAAGAGGGTTGCTGCGTTTTCAATCTTATTGATAAGAAAAGGGGAATTGATCAAGGCAATCTACAAAAGTAAGTTTTCTATGAAATCTTTGATCACTAGGATCAATCTAGTTGACCTTTTAGCATGTTTATAACCTATGTACAGCCCATTAAATATAGATTTATTGCTGTAATATTTTGCAAATTGTATTGGTATTTCAATTGGAATCTAAGACTCTTAGTAGGTTCGTTAATACTTTCCGCTGTGTGGGACTTTTATCCCTTCAGTGATAAGGAACCCTTCGACCAAACAGATGAAAGAAACTCTTAAACTTGTGGCCAATAAGGGGGTTCAATGGAAAGAATCACAAACGAAAGTGAAGTCTTTAGTGCCAAGCGACCTAAAGCCAGAATCGGCAGTTTGGCTTCACTTCATCAAAAACCGTTTGATGCCAACCACCCACAACAGCACAATTTCAGTGGATAGAGTAATGCTACTCTATTGCCTTATGAAGGGTTTGGAGATCAACGTAGGGAGCATTATTAGGGATGAGATCTTAGCCTGTGGGAGAAAGAGAGAAAGCAAGTTTTTCTTTGGATCACTCATCACCCAGCTCTGTCAGACGATGAAGATCGTTCCAGGCAAGGACGAGGAGCGTCACTTCTTCAAGCCGACCATTGACCTTTCCTTGATTGGAAAGCTCCAGCAGAATAGCATCCAGAGGAAAGACAAAGCCTCTACATCTCAGGCTACTCCACCTATAGGGCCGAATGTAGCTTCTCCATCCCAGCACACTCCTTTCACAGGGCCTTCACCGTCATTAGAAGCCCTAGCTATTGCCTACCGCCAGCTAGATCAAATCAGGGAGAACCTGAGGACGTATTGGGCACATGCAAAGGAGAGGGATGAGGCCATTAGAGAGTTATATCTCTCTTTTGCCCCGAGTATCGCTCCAGTCTTTCCAAATTTCCCTCAGTCGCTGCTGCCTCCGGAAGACAAGGATTCTGATGAAGAGGACAATGAAGAAGATGATGAAAATGATGAAGAAGAGAATGAAGAGAAAGAGAGTTCCTCGGACGAGGACTAGGGGAGTTTTCTGACCCTTTTACTTGTTGTTTTTGTATATAATTCTATTTTTGTTGCTTGTTGTTTTTTAGTTTTAGCATGAGTTTAAATTCTGTTTTTAGTTGTTTAATTGTTGTTTAATTGTTTTTAATGTTTAGTTTGTTAATAGTTTTTGTCATAGGGTAGTTTAGAGAGCTTGTTGATAGTTTAGGATGGACAAACTTGGGTTTTTCAAGTCTTTTCATTAAAAATCTGCTTGCTATTTTTTAGCTTACCTATGAACTTTTTGAAAGAAAAAAATCAACTTTAAGAAAATTGCTTTAAAATGTTTTGGAAGAAAATCATGCTTTCAAAGGAGTTTTCTTTTAAGCCCTTGATGATGAAAACAAGAGCTTTGTTCTATCTCAAAAGTGCCACCTTCACAACTGAATTGTTTTCTAGTCATAGGCTTTCCATTAGTCTTTTTCTTTACAAAATTTTCTTAGAATCTAAACTTCCTCGTGTTAACCTTTCTAACACTCTAGGAGAGTTTAGCCTTGAAGTTTTGAAAAAATAAAAAGCCTTATGTTAATCTCATGCCTCAAAAAAAAGCCAATGAGGACATTGTCTACCTTTAAGTTTGGGGGGGGGGGGGGGTACTTTATGCTTACTGTGTAAATATCTTTGCTTTTTGTAAATTTGTACTGCTGGAAAAGAATATGTGCTTAGTATAGTAGACAAAAAAATGAAAAAATGAAAAATCGAGAGTTACTCCTCCTTCCTAGGGTTTACTGAGTAACCAGGGGCATTCATGACACCCATGGTTTGCCACTGCATGAAAGGTTTACCTAGGGAAGTGAGTATCATTCCGAGCTTGTGAACTTTGCTCCTAGCTAGATATCTTCACCACAAACTGTTGATAAGCTAGAACGAAGGTAAAGATGACAGCAAGGATACTCTTGGGAGAAAAAGAAGTTGAATAAAAAGAGCACCGGCACTCAAATAAGTTTGGGGGAGATAGAAAAGGTCTAGCCATTACTGTATGCTCATCTTTCCTCAAGATTGTTTTTCTTAACTAAAAGGACTACACTAGGCTCTATGAATAGAAGTTAGGTAGTTTAAGCACATTGGTTAGGATGGATTAGGAAGAGTTTTGCTTTGAAAAAGAACGATAGAAATCTTCATGCCTAGGAAACTCAGACGTTGTGACTGGCACTAGAGTAGAACCCTCTCCTGAAAGGAAAACTTTTGAGAAAACGATCTTGAAAAACATGTTTACTTGATTCCATGTCACTTGATTTGAAAGAAAAAGTTGATACTAGTACCATGATTGATTACTATGCATGAGCTCTAACATTTTGATTGGCAATTGCTTGAGGACAAACAATGAGTTAAGTTTGGGGGTATGATAAGGGTAAAAAATATACCTATTTTACCCATATATTTAGCTCATTTCTTGGCCAAATGTTGTATGTTGTGATCAATTTACTGTTCCCGAGCTCAAAATATGCTTAATTTGATAAGTTAGGGTGTTGAGATTCACTTTTGTCAAATTGTACTCATTTGTGCTTAAAAAGACTTGATTTTAAGAGAATTTCACTTAGTTTGTTGTTGTGCAGGAAAACAGAGGAAAAGCTGGAATTTCCCACAAATGCGACCGCATTTTTGGGAAGGCAAAATGAAATGCGACCGCATTTCTGGAAAAATCGAGGCCGTTTCGAGTCATCCGCGGGTCGGTGTTGACGAGTCTTCTTCGCACCTAACCGGCTGTTTTGACCCCGAAACTGACTGGGAAACCTTCCAGCACCTATTTCGCAGCTCCTCAACCACTTTCTACACCATATAAGCTCAAGATTCGAAGTCAAATTCAAGCAGAACTCATCGGAAGAAAAGGGTGGTGACAGAACCCTGGCTCGACGCCTTTGAGTAGGTATGCCCGAGGTACTTCTTAGATGACTGAATTCACCCGTTCCCACTTGTAATAGCGAGAGAGTGGAATATCTTAGCGAACTCTAGAAGGATTTAGTAAATAGAAAAACCCATAATATTTAGCTATCTCATTTATTTCCAGCTCTTGAATCTTTTCATTATTCTGTATTCTTTACATTCTTATTTCAATGAAAATGTGTTCATTTGCTCTTTATCTCACCATGAGTAGCTAAATTCCGTTGAGGGGTTCAATATGGTGAATTCTCTTATGGTTTAATGGCTTGAAAGTGTTTTATTTGCTTAAGTTGTGTTCAATGCATGTCATTCTTTATTGATTATCACTCTAATCTTGCGGAGTTTAACTTGATCACTTATACTTTGCATGCTATGTGAGTTTGATCTCGAAAGGGACAAACGATATCGATTCTCATAAAGGTGATATAGGAGAAAAAGCTCGAAAGAGATTGTTCAGCGGTATAGGGCAAGCTGCCTAAAGCACCCTATATCGACTATACGGTTATAGGTTGCATTCGTGAATTATCTATGTCGGAGTCGAGTCACAGAAATGTTCATAACGGTACTCGCTTAGCCTTCTAACGGTTGTTGGGAACAAGAGCCAAATAGAAGTTAAATTTGACCCAATGCATTGAATAGGCTTAAGTTGAATATTTCATGACTATGGTTATTACCTTAGGGATGAATCCATGTTGAATACCTCGTTTATTTCTTATTGTTATTCTTTTAGTTATTTGCATGTTTTATTTATCTTTTCAAAAACCCAAACAATCAACTTATTTTCTTTGGTTACCTTTTCAAAAGAAATCATTTGAACAGTTTCTTCATCAAATCTGAATTTCGAATTTAGTCCTTGTGGGATCGATACCCTTGGAATACTTCTAAGGTTTTTTATTACTACGTGCGACAATGTATACTTGCACTAAGTCTTAGCTGAATTATTCTTTATTCTTATTTTTCATCTTATCTCACATTCCATCCATTCAGCTGACGCAGCAGTAGCATATAGGTTAACGTTATGATTATACGCATGCGTCCCTAGAACTAAATGATTTAATTAATTGTAATTATGGTTTGTTGCCCGTTGCATGTGAATTAACTCGGCTAGATCCCATTGCGGTTTAGGTTAATTAATCGGCCAATTAATTAATTTAAACTAGAATCAAACTTAGCGTTTGCATGTTTGTGATAGTGGATCATGATTCTCAGTTTGTTGCCGGAATACGTCGGGCTTAAACTTGTTTTGACTTATTAGTGAAATTGATGATTTAATTGAATTGAACTTACCATGACTAACCCGGTTACATGATCTTTGAGGTATTCATTTCTTTCCTAAATTTAATTCTCTTACTTTCCTCTTTTGTTATTTTCCATATTTGGTTTTCTTTCCTTGTTTACTTTCTTTCCATATATAAAACCCCCCTTTTTGGTTACCTAAAACAATTAAGGAATTAAAGATTTGTTTGCATAGACTCCCTGTGATCGACCCCGGCCACTACTGCTACAAGTTAGCTTTAGAGGTTGAGGATTATAAATTTATTTGATAAGAGACCTCGACAATCTCTTCCGTCAACGTTCAATTCCTGAATTTAACTCATCAAACATCGGAAAAGCATACGCTCGAATGGCTCTGGCTCTATTATTCGCCACCAAGATAGGGTTCTCAGCCTGGTTATTTTGCTGTCCATTTTGCTCCAGCAGTGGATTAGGCTACAACACACGATTCTTTTGGGGATCAAGTTGATCTTCTGGAACTTCCAGGAGACGAGGCACATTACCCATTGGATTTTGATTTCTACGTTGCTCTCTCCTTCTTCTCCTGAATGTCCTTTCAATCTCTGGATTAAGCTCGAACCTCACCCCAGGCAGATCGCTCATGCACCAAACTCACACCTGCAAAAACAAAAGAAACAATCAAAAAGTTCTAGCACCAAACCACTAAAACACATACACAAAACAGAATAGATAAAAACTTATTCAAAGTCCCCAGCAACGATGCCAAAAACTTGTTGCCTTCTAGAGTGAGGTAAAAATATAGCAAAATTAAGCTCTAGAATACTGTGCAAGCATGCACAATTAGCTGCAAGTGATAAGTAATTTATCGTATCCACGGGGTTGAATAGCTCTCACTTTATCTATCTTATGTAACTCTTTAATGGTTTCAAAAGTGTTTAAAATGATTGATTTTGATAAAATGCTGAAGCAAAAGAAATGACAGAACAGAAAGTAAACAAATAAAGCAGACAGATTGGAGACAGGCGTTGGTCAGGATTTTAGTAATTGTTTTAAAAGATGCTCTAGCAATATTATTGATTAGGCAATTTCCTTGCAGTCTTATTAGCAGGATCCTCCCGAAACTCTGGCTTTTTTGGAATGTGTTTCAACTCCAATGACGTGCTACCGATCAAGCACTAAGCAACTGATTATCCCGGACTCAGTCACTGGCGTTCACCAACACATAATGGTCTAGCGTGATTAAATGCCACACACTTCTCAAATCATCGCTGAAACTAAGAAGTGATATTCACACTGGCTGGCCAGGCGGGCACAAAATAGAAATATGCACAACAATTAATCAACATATATTGCATAGAGAATAAAGCACGGCAATTACATAACTCCTAACCAACACCTAAGCAAATTTAGTTCGTAAGGTTCATGATTACACACGCTACAATCTGAGTATGTGCATCCATAACTACAAAAAATTACAAGAAAATATTAATTCCCTTTATTAGATTCGTAGTTGATGGTCTTCTTGAAGTCTCCAATCTTTCCTCCTCTATTCAGCTTCCAAAGATGGAAATTGGAATGTCCTTCTCCAAGAATGGAATGTTTTTTACTTGAGACGACTCTTCCCTTTTATAGAGTGAAGACAAGCCCTAATTAGGTCAAATTATACACATGGTAGGCTCTCCAAGCTTCTTAGATCCGAAAATAGTTCAACTAAATTCAGCTCATTAAAATGAATTACGAGCTGTTACATGGCAATTTTGCTCCCTGCTTTGCTCGATCACAGATTTTGCATCCTCAAGTTGCTCAGCATTATATTCTGCACAGAATAACTTATAAAGCATCTATTCTTCCAAATGGGTTAAAACATATAATATTCATCTAAAAGCAACCCTATTTAGCACAAAAGACACAAAATACTTTAGAACTACGGCCTGAATAACTCCCTTTTGGAGAGTTATCATTAAGCCTCATGTAATCCATGCAAACCCTCCAGCCAATTACTGTCCTGGTGGGGATCAATTCATTGTCCTTATTAGACATACCGTGACACCTCCTTTCTTTGGAACACATTGGACAGGGCTTACCCAATTGCTATCGACAATTGGATAGATAATTCCAGCATCCAACCATTTGATCACCTCCTTCTTAACAACCTGTTTCATTGCAGGGTTAAGCCTTCTTTGTTGCTCTGTTGGACAGACTTGCAAGGAAGGATTATTACTGCTTTTTAGACGGTTACTCAGGTTACAATCAGATAACAATAGCCCTAGAAGACCAGGAGAAGACATCATTCACATGTCCGTACGGGACATTTGCCTTTCGAAGAATGCCATTTCGATTATTCAATGCACCAGCCACCATTCAAAGGTGTATGATGACTATATTCTCCAATATGGTAGAGCGAACATTGGAAGTGTTTATGGATGACTTCTCTGTCTTCGGTGAAACGTTTGCAGTGTGGTTACAAAATTTAGACCAAGTGCTGAAAAGATGTGAAGAAACAAACCTGATATTGAACTGGGAAAAATGTCATTTCATGGTACACGAAGGCATAGTCCTTGGACACCGAATTTCCAGAAATGGAATTGAGGTAGACAAGACAAAGATTGAGATCATATCCAAGTTGCCTTTTCCAAAAACACTTCGAGATATCAGGAGCTTTCTAGGCCACGCAAGTTTTTGCAGAAGATTCATTAAAGATTTCTCTAAAATTTCTAAACCATTGTGCAGGTTACTTGAAGTAGATAGACCGTTCGAATTCAATGAAGATTGTAAGAAAGCTTTCGAGACTTTAAAGAATGCACTCAGTACATCGTCGATCATAATTGAACCTGGTTGGACCCAACCATTCGAGTTGATGTGCGATGCTAGTGATTTTGCAATTGGAGTAGTACTATGTCAAAAAAGAGGAAAATTTGTGCAACCTATTTATTTTGCAAGCAAAACGCTCAACAAAGCTCAGTTGACCTATACTGTCACGAAGAAGGAATTACTTGCAGTAGTATTTGGTTTTGACAAATTTAGATCCTACCTAGTGGGAACTAAAGTCATAGTTGATTGACGGTGCCAGAGTTGTCGAGGCTCCGAGTTGTCAAATAAATTTATAATCCACGACACTACTACTAATTTTGTAGCAATAGCGGTCGGGGTCGACACAGGGAAGGGGGGTCTAATAAGTGTAGGATTTTATGCTTATGAAAATAGGGGGAATTTTTTATGATGAATGACAAGCAAGAAAAATTAAAATAAAATAACTAAATGCTGAATTTCAAATGGCACAGAAACTAAATATGCAAAAGAGAAATAAGACGGGATCAAATACATAAAAAGGGATCGTTGGATTAGTATTTATTATGATTGATTCTAATTCATTGGCTTCCGAGTTTTCTCTAATGGTTGCTCTAAACTGATTTCATTAGTCCGGTTGGCTTTTGGGTTACTCGAAGGACCCCCTACACTAACCTGTGCTAATTAACTCGCTAATCGTGAATTCGGTAATGAACAAGATTAATTAATATAGACTCTATCGCTCGCCACCCCTTATGTATAATGTAGTAACCATTCGAGACCTTTGCAACGGTTACTACTGATAGCGAGCAGAAATGTCGCTATTTTAGTCCCAATTTATTAGGCTTTTTAGAGCTTTAATTGTGTTTTTATTGAAAATATTTCATATATTTTGTTATTTGGTCTTTAGGAGCAAAGTTGTGGATTTTGTGGAAAAAGTGCCCAAACAGGAGCCATTCAAGCCCAATTTCCATGCCTAGGTCAAAGGGGAGCCAAAAGAGATCAATCATGTGAAAAAGGCCCAAAGGAAATGAAGTGGAGGCCCAAAATCAAGTCCAAAATCGCAGCTGAAAGTTCTGGAATTTGTCTAGCGTCGAGACGCTGGAAGGACAGCGTCGCGACGCTGTCCATTTCTTGGCCGGCAAGTCGATGACGTCACAGCGTCACGACGCTGTGCCAATAGCGTCGCGACTCTACCCCATTTCCGAGCCTATAAATAGCGCCCCTTGGTGCCTTGTTTTATCATCAATCACTATTCATTCCATTCCTTCCTTTCTTTCTTGGCTCCTTTGGAGCCTCTCTCAAGGCTTTCTAGCCTTTTTGAGAGCTTTCTTTAGTGGGAAAATTTTGGGAGAATTTTGGGGAGCATTCTAGGAGGCTCAAGGAGTGCTCGGAGGGACTCCAAGCATCAGCGACGGGGTCTTCGACGGTCAATTCCTTCCCTTTTATTGTGCTCTTAATTATTTTTTCCATTGTAATTATTGTGAATATTTTAGCTATGTATAGCTAAACCCCAATTTGGGGTCTTGAAATGAAATTATAGTTTAAATGTTGTTATATTTGCCTATCTCTAGCCCTTTTGTCCTAATTATTTGTATGGATGTGCTTAATGCTTTATGAAATCTGGCCAATTGTGTACTGAACTGATTCTTAATGGAAACTCGACGGAGAGAAGATAGGATAGATCATAATCCATGCAACTAGTTTAATTGCCCGTCGTGACAACGGGATTAGTTGATTAAACTTAGATTCCTAAAATGAATCATAGCGTAATAATTAATGATTTTTAATGGCGCTAAGGACACTTAAGTTGTTAAAATGAATTAATTAAAATTAGGGGAGACCGACAGGAGAACCTATGTAATTAACGGAGATTCTAGGAGAATAATTAGTTGGGCGATGAGATAGGACAATTGTAACAATTGTTTAGCTAATAATTGATTTTCAAGATCCCTCTTCCCATTAGAAAACTGTTTCTCCATATTTTATTCGATTGATCAAATTTTCTCCTCAATTGTTTTGATTTATTTTTAAATTTTCTTGATTGCATGATCTGGTTCCTAAATATTATTTTGCCTAAGTATTTTTAGTGTTCAAGGACCTTTCACTTGCTTAAATTTCGCTTAGCCTCCCTGTGGATTCGATACTCAGTATTACCTACCGTTTTATATTACTTGTGATGACCCGTGCGCTAGCGGATAATCGGCTACCAACAAGTACCTATATCTAACTAGTTTATTAACAAGCAAGTTTACAACTACCTATTAAAACTAGCCACTTTGGGATCGTGGGTCTAGAATCATAGGAACTAAATTCAAATGCAATTTAAATCTAAATTCCTACAACCTTTAACATGTCTCCTAGGCCTAGCAAGGGTCGTCTCGCGTAGAGAGTGGCTTGCCTCAACCTAGTGGCTATCTCAAATAACTAGTAGAATACACAAGCGGTAATCTCATAGGGCGTCAATTCTAATTGACTACCCTCATGTATTGGTTTAAACGGGATTACATGCAAAACTCAATGAAAATACAGCAAGGACAGAAGATATGAACCAGAAAACTCAACCAATATCATTAGGAATCAAGACATAAATCCAATCCAACGATCTAAAGAAGTTTAGCTACGCATAGATGAAGTAAAAGCTATAAATAACATGAAAGAATCCATAGTAAATGACCAACAATGGTCTACAAAGATGCTGGAAAGTAAAAGAGGCAAAGAAATCGTAAAAGGGACCCAAAATCTAACCTAACGACAGACTAAACCGAGACCTAATATATATAGAAAACATGCCATCGTCGAGACGCTAGGGCACAACGTCTTGAAGCTGCGTACTTTTGTCTTCGGCCCGAAATCGCGTCGGCGTCGAGACGCCAGCTTCTATTCTCGACTTTCTGCTTTTTTTCTCGGTCTTGTCTCGCTTTTTCTCGGTTCGGGACTTCAATCTTTGACTTTTGGTGTCATAATTCAGGCTCGCTTCAGCATAATTGGGTCTCTTCACCTCCTCTTCGTCCAAGACATCGAGATGGCTCCAAAAACTCCGTAATTGGCTCGAATTAACACCAATTAGCGGGATCGGCTCCCTACATGACCTAAGCTCAATTAACCTGTAAATAGGACAAGTTAAGCATAAAATAACTCTAACAAGCTTAGATTAGAGGCGAAAAAATAGGACTATTTAAGTCCTATCAAATACCCCCAACCTAAATCTTGCTAGTCCTCGAGCAAGGCACACACAAAACAAGGAGAAAGACGTTGTGCATATAATTGATAAGTGATTTAATCCTCAAAACTCAAACATTCCAAAAACTAAAGCAATCAAGAGACATTCGCAAGAGAGACAAATGAGGAGACAAATCAAAATTTTTCAAAGATTATCTCGCACAAGAGAGCTCCATCCCACCTAAAGAAAACTTTACTAGCCCGGGATTAGATTACTCAACTCTCATCCTATCTTCCCCCTACACTGGCACTAAGGTCGTGCTAAAAGGCCCAAATGGAACAAACTAGGTTGCTTCCTCTTGCTTAGGTGCCTGATCAAGGAATTCCTTTTTCTTCTCTCTATTTTCTTTTTCCTTTTTCGCTCTTCTTTTTCTTTTGCACTTTTCTTTCTTTTTGCTTTTGCTTTTTCTCTCTCTCTCTCTTTTTTTTCTTTTGCATTTCTTTTGGACAGAGCACTAGCTTTCACACTATAGTGCAGGGACCCATAACCCAAGTTTTACTCTTGGTTGGCCTAACTGATCACACTGTAGGTAGCTCTTTTAACCCCTAAGCGTTTAGGCTCAATGCAAGCATGCTCTCTCTTTTTTTTTTCTCAACGCAAAGATGGCGAGCATATGATTTTTCTTTTCTTTTTCCTAGCCACCCCTGACTTAATATTCCACTCTTTTTTTTTTCATTGCAGCCATATTTTTCCATTTCTCTCCTAGGCAAGACTCCACACACTATTTTGCAAACAATTTAGACTTTCTCGCTTAAACTTACACCTATCGGGGTGACAACAGAAATATGAATTACGTAATTCGCTCCTAAGCATTCAAGTCATACTTTAAAGAAAAATAGACATTCAACAGGTGCAAGACATATCCAATAAAAGTTTTAAAAAGGCTCCTTTTTTTAACACTCTCGGTCACAACTCATCGAAAGCAATAAATTTTCAAAAACAATTTGAGTCAATCCTAGGAAATCATTATCACTTAAACAAGCATTTACACAACAAGCATGCAAGACATTTCATTAAGCACAAACGCTGGCCTGACGCTCAAATGCTCAAGACCCAACAAAAATGTAAAGGAAATTCCCCACCCCCAACCTAAAATTTACATTGCCCTCAATGTAATAAAACATGAAGAAACAAACAATGCAGAGGGAAAGAATAGAACTTCCCTGAATGTTGCGCTCATGGGTGGCGAATCGTGCTTTCTATAAATGTAGAACTCCGTTTTGGTACCGCCAATCCTAAAGAACAAACAAAAACAAGGAAACGGACATAAAAGCAACTAATAAAAATAAACTTATCTAAGAATTGAAATAAAAAAAAAAAAGCAATGAAGTTAAAAGGTGCAAATGTTTAAGGTCGTTTGCTCAACCACACTCTCCTCTATTTTTTAGGGAGGCTTCTCTCCACAGGTCCAGAATACATTGTTTTTAGAGATTTCTTGTTTCAGTAATTTTGGGGCCTGTGGGGAAGAATCATTAGAAGCAAAAAAAATATCGGAAGTAGAGGTGGGCTGACAAATCCTAGAAGATGAACACTTGGTGACTCCACCAGATTTATCAGTAAGGGTTATCTGATGTTCATCAACTACATCAATTAACTCCTCGTCTAAGTCAGGGCATCTAAAAGTAGAAGAATGCATCTCATTATTGGTGACCATGCATGATTTAGAATTTAAAGTGCGATCATTCACTGTGTCAGGTTTAATAATATAATATTCAATAGAAGATGCATAAGGATTTTCAATGTCATCAAAAATTTTAAAGTATAAGGTTTTATCCTGAAATCCTATTGATACAACACCTTCATCTACATCAATAACAGTTTTGGCAGTCTTCATAAAGGGACGACCAAGAAGTATCGTAGCAGAAGACAAATTGTAATCAGGGTTAGGAGTATCTAAAACATAGAAATCAGCAGGAAAAACCAAATCGTCCACCCTAACTAAAACGTTTTCAACTATTACTAGAGGTTTAATGCAAGACTTATCTGCTAGCTGAATGACTATGTCAGATGTTTTAATATCAGTTAAATTCAACCTTTTATAAACAGACGCAGGCATAACATTAATCGATGCTCCTAGATCTACATGGCAAATTTTATCTTGCAATCTCCGATCATACACGGTGAAGTAAACATGCTAGGATCAGAACATTTAACAGGTAAGTTCTCTGAAAGTAATGCACTAACATTTTCACTAACCTCTTCTTTACCTGAGGACTTTTCCTTACCTTCATACCAAGTCTTTAAGAACTCAGCATAGGCTAGGATTTTCAGGATTGCCTCAAGTAATGGAATATTCACCTTAACTTTTCTAAAAACATTTAAATCATCCTGCACACTTGGAGTAGCAGGGTCAATGAAGTTCACAGCTGAAAAAGAATTTTTATCATTTAAATTTAAAGAAGAAAATTTGCCAGAAGGTAAAGAAAACTAATCAGAGACAGCGGGGAATCCAGGAGGACAGTCAGGTGTAGTCACTTCACTCCACACTGCATTCACATTTGCCTTAGGATTTACCTCAGGTTGGGCAGGCAGTTTACCAGAGCTTTCGTTATTCATCTTACTGACTTGGGTTGCCAGCTGAGTGATTTGGTTTCCCAAATTCTAAATGGCGTTCCTGGTCTCTTGCTGGAACTGTAAAGAGCTGCCAGTAAGCTTCTTAAGTGCCTCATCGAAGGATGTGCCTGAAGTTAAGGTGGAAGCCTGATTTTGCTTGAACATCAGTGGCTTCTGTTGTTTCCCGTAACTGAAATTTGGATGGTCTCTCCATCCTAGATTGTAAGTGTTGTTGTATGGGTTGTACGACCTTTGATTTCCATTGAATCCACCAATGGCATTCACCTCTCCATTGTCTTGTATTTCAGGGCATGCATCAGTAGTGTGGGTAGTCATCGAGCAAAGTCCAATGGTTTTCGCTTGTACCTGTCCTGAACACAAAGAGCGAACAAGTTTAGTTAATTCACTCATTTTAGAGCGCATTTCGCTTACCTCACTTTTTGTGGCGGCTAGTACAACTGCAGGTGGTCTTCTAGTCCCGAATTGCTGAGAGTTTTCAGCCATACTTGAAATTAGTTGTCTAGCCTCGACAGGGGTCTTGTTGACTAGTGCTCCTCCACTAGCTGCATCTGCCATACTACGGTCCATATGGAGTAGCCCTTCGTAAAAGTACTGGATCAACAATTGATCTGAGATTTGATGATGTGGAAAACTGGCGCACAGACGCTTGAATCTTTTCCAATACTCGTGGAGTGTCTCCCCAGTGATCTGCGAAATTCCATAGATCTCCTTTCTGATGTTTGCAGCTCTACTGGCGAGGAAACATTTCTCCAAGAATTGCTTTTTCATCCCCTTCTATGTACTGATAGAGCCGGAGGGAAGGTAATAAAGTCAATCTTTCGCTGAATCCTTTAGCGAAAAGAGGAATGCCCTTAGATTTAGCGCTTTCTCTGTCACTCCATGGGGTCTCATACCAGAACATACTATGTGAAATTCCTGAAAATGTTTGTGCGGGTAAGTGTATCAAACCTGACTTTAATTCAAAAGTACCAGCCGTCTCGGGGTAGGTAATATAGAGTGGCTGCTGGTTCAAATCTAGCGCTGCCAGCTACCTTAAAGTCCTTTCAGCTATGGTTGGAGCTTCAACCTCGCTGAGCTTATTTACTCTTCTCCTTCTTGTTTGCCTTCTAAATCTCGTCTCCGCTCTATAAATTTCAGGTTCAAATCTAAGATCGTTTCCCTACGAAGAACGTGTGATCATAAACCATGCAAATAAAAATTAAAAACAATAAATCCTAAAAGTACTAGAAAAACGCCCTTCCCCGGCAACGACGCCAATTTGACGGTGTCGGAGTTGTCGAGGCTCTGAGTTGTCAAATAAATTTATAATCCACGGCACTGAAGGTTTGGAATTTCGTAATTCCGTAAAGCGGAAGCGTGATTGGGACCGATTCGTAATTAATTTTGTTTAATCTAAAATACCAATACATTGGCAATAATCTTAGAACTATTATAAATTTATATTAAGGCTAAGCATACAAAAATATTAGATCTAAATCTAATTTATTTTGTAACAAATTACTTACTCTCGTTGGCGACTCATATTAAATTCACCAACTGCTTGTGAAATAATCACGAACTACTGCGAACACCACCACTATGGCTACACTGGTATGACTCTGAGACTTCTAGAGGCAGGAGACTGATGGGAGTCTAGAGGGAGCCTTCAGGGGAATTCTCTGAGAGTAGGAGAATGAATGGGATGTCTTTCACCCCACCCCAGGGGCCCTATTTATAGGAAAAGGCCAAGACCTTTTCCTAATAGGAAAAGAACATGAATAAGATCAAATCTATTATCTTATTTTAATAAATAATTAATTAATTCCATAATTAATTAATTACCCAATTAAACATCACATATTTAATCTTAGGGATTTTATTAAATTATTTATATTAATATGAATTGAAGGAGTGTACAAGACACACGCGGAAGCAATTCAGATATAAACACTCAAAATTCTTTTAATATTAGCTATGAAAACATGCACAATTAAGAACCGAAAACAGAGGAACTCGGTTACCAACCTTTCAAGCTAAAATTGAAGGACTCCGTGGATGAATTTTTTGTATAAACCAGTTGTAGACAACCACGAGAGTCTTCCCCGCTATTCTTCGGCCTGAGAACGAGTTGTGGGACTCAAGAACGTGATGAATTTGTGAAGGAATAGGTGAAGAACTCAAAACTTTGAGTTTTTCTTTTTGGAGAGATTTTTCCAGAACTTTGCATTAAGCCACCCTTCCTCAGCCATTTTCTTCTCCTTTTATTAAAGAAGACATGCAACACCATTCACCACATGATGACAGCAAATGAGGAGTGAATTAGGTGTGATAATCTTGGTGATTTGGTGTTCAAAATGACCAACATTGTCATTATCCACCAACTTAGAAAAAATGAATTATAATTTCATTTTTCTTTAATTTCTAACATTAATTCTGAAATTAATTTAAAAAGAAATTAAATTTAATTAAACATTTTAATTAATTTGCTTAATTTCAATATCTTATATTACATTAAACCATCACACCTAAATTCGATCTTTCTCAAAATCGATTATTTGAATATGAATCCGAATTCAAATTCAAACTAATTTCTCGAATGTGAATCCCTATTCACGTATGTAATATCTAAATCATATTTGTATATATACAACTCTCTCCATATTCATAGTTTAATTCATAATTAATATTTAACGTTAAACATATCGAATATGATTTAACGACAACTTCCTTAATATGAGTCTGAATGTTTCAAACTTCCTCATCACATATGTTCTTGAAGGATTGGAATTCCGTAATTCCGTAAAGCGGAAGCGTGATTGGGACCGATTCGTAATTAATTTTGTTTAATCTAAAATACCAATACATTGACAATAAATTTAGAACTATGCTAGATTTATATTAAGGCTAAGCATACAAAAATATTAGATCTAAATCTAATTTATATAGTAACAAATTACTTACTCTCGTTGACGACTCAGATTAAATTCACCAACTGCTTGTGAATTAATCACGAACTAGTGCGAACACCACCACTATGGCTACACCGATATGACTGTGAGACTTCTAGAGGCAGGAGACTGGTGAGAGTCTAGAGGAAGCCTTGAGGGGAATTCTCTGAGAGTAGGAGAATGAATGGGATGCCTTTCACCCTACCCCAAGGGTCCTATTTATAGGTAAAGGCCAAGACCTTTTTTCTAATAGGAAAAGGAAGACCTTTTCCTAATAGGAAAAGGTCTCTAATTTTAATAAATAATTAATTAATTTCCCTAATTAAATATCATATATTTAATCTTAGGGATTTTATTAAAATTAAAATTAATATGAATCCAATTCATATTAAACTTATTTGAACTCTTTCAAATATTTTCTTTCCTAATAGGAAAAGGTCTCTAATTTTAATAAATAATTAATTAATTCCATAATTAATTAATTTACCCAATTAAATATCATATATTTAATCTTAGGGATTTTATTAAAATTAAAATTATTATGAATCCAATTCATATTAAATTTATTTGAACTCTTTCAAATATTTTCTCTCAAGAATTAATTTTTGAAATTAATTCAAAAATTATATTATAAAGTTTCATAAACTTTATATTATAATGCATCAATATACATTATACGATTCCCCAAATAAATTGAACACTTTCAATTTACAATTTATACTTAAATGCCTCAAGTCTCTTTACGAGCTACCAATGGGACCTAATGGACCTACAGATTAGAAGCTCCAACGATACGAGACTACTTGGCCAAACTCATTAACCAAGTTTAGTCAACATTCGTTAACTGTGGGTCACTCCACTAAAGACCCACAATTGCACTCTTCTCACTGTAGAATATTTATGTGTCCACGGATATCGACCAAGCAGTAAGTCAATCCTTCACGTGTGTTCGTAACACCAGCTGGGTCAAATTACCGTTTTACCCCTGGGTTACCTCTGGTTCCTTAAGTACCACTGATTCCTCTAATGAACAAGTTGTTTAGGGTCCAGCCACTAAATAGGAGTTCCTCTCGGGCCAGGAGAGGACGGCGCGCCTTTGTTCAAGCCCCGGAATCAGCCCTTAAGGGAACACACATCTACTTACCCCAATAGGGGAAGGAGTGAATTCTATCTTGTACTGTTATGTTCCCAGCCCCCATTCGGTCTTGTCCCTGAAATGGTATGATTATTAAGTCGGCGAACTGGCCACTCTCACCCATACAAATCTAAGGACAATCCCTCCTGAAAGGGGTTCATAACAGACTCAGGGTTGATATTGAGTTACCTAGGTCATTCTATTGAAATAGAAACCTAAACTAGTTAACGGCGTTACATCTAGTGGTTACTATTTCGCGGTCCGGTCTTATGCAAACTCATTGCATAGGATACCCCCACCTGCATGTCTCCTACATGGATGCCTTGGATCATTGCATCTGTATCGAATACAAGGTGGGTCGTATCACATAGTGTCACCAGGATAAGGTACCCAACCTTATCCCTATACTATAGACCTTTTAGGTTGTTACTTGAACACCGATCCCCGTATGTCCCCACATACTAGTTCAAGTTTCATTTAAACAACCTTGGATCTTAGTTTATTGGATATAGGGTTTATTAATGCAAACTCGACTATTCAATAACCAAATTACTGAATTACTCAAATAACGGTTTATTGAGATCGATTAATTTGTTTCATTTACTATCTACGAGTTTTAGGGCATAAAACCCAACAATTCTACGGTTTATTTCGTATGAGCTAGCAGGGGGACCTAATGGACCTACAGATCATGGGCTCCAACGATCCGAGTTTAACTGGTTAAACCCTTTTAACTCAGTTAACCAACATTCGTTAACTACCGAGACACTCCACTATAGTCTGACAGTTGAACTCCCCTCACTGTAGATATATTTCTGTCCACCCGATATAACCAAGATTAGTAAGTCGACCCTTCACAGGTTGTTCGTAACTAGAGCCAGGTCAAATGTCCGTTTTACCCCTGAAGTTACATCTTGTTCCTTAAGTCTCTAGCTGAGTCCCTAATGAACAATTGGTTTGTGGTCCCACCACAAACCTAAAACCTCTCGGGCCAATGAGAGGGCGGGATCCCTTTGTTCACGTTCCGGAGTCAGTCACTTGAGGGAACAACCTCTCTACTATCCCTAAATTGGGTAGGAGTGAATTCCATTTTGCAAGACTATGTCCCCAGCTATCTACCCGTTCCTATCCCTGAAATGGGGGGTTTATTGAGTCGGCGATGTTGAGCCACTCTCACCCATGCAGAACTAAGGATAAGCCCGAATAAACAGGAGTTCATAGTTAGCTCAGGATTAAGATCGAGTTACCTAGGTCATCGCATTGAAATAGTCCGTCTTGACAGTAGACGGCGTTATAAAGCAAGAGTGACTTATTTCTCGGTCCTGGTCTTATGCAAACTCATTTGCATAGGACACCCCCACTCACATGTCTATACATGAACGATCCAAAATCACGTCGTTTGTACTTAAACAAAGTGGGCCGCATCTGATAGCTTTCCTAAGATTAAGGTACCCAGCCTTATCCCTATACTATAGATCGTTTATGCTATTACTTGAACTTGATCCATATTTATGTCACAACATATAGTTCAAGCACTCATATCATAGCCAAGGATACTAGTTTATTGGATTTGGGTTATTTAACGTGCAATTCACTCATTTAATAACTTGAGTGAACAAAAACTCCATAACGACTTTATCGAACAAGTATATAACTATTTGTTTCATTCACTATCTACGAGTTTTAGGGCACCAACCCCAACATGAATCTAATTCATATTAATTATTTGAACTCTTTCAAATATTTTCTCTCAAGAATTAATTTCGAAATTAATTCAAATTATATTATAAAGTTTCATAAACATTTATATTATAATGTATCAATATACATTATATGATTCCCCTAAATAAATTGAACTCTTTCAATTTACAATTTATACTTAATTGCCTCAAGTCTCTTTACGAGCTACCAGTGGGACCTAATGGACCTACAGATCAGAAGCTCCAATGATACGAGACTAATTGGCTAAACTCATTAACCAAGTTAGTCAACATTCGTTAACTGTGGGTCACTCCACTAAAGACCCACAGATGCACTCTTCTCACTGTAGAATATTTTTGTGTCCACGAATATCGACCAATGCAGTAAGTCAATCTTTCACGTGTGTTCGTAACACCAGCTGGGTCAAATTACCGTTTTACCCTTGGGTTACCTCTGGTTCCTTAAGTACCACTGATCCCTCTAATGAACAAGTTGTTTAGGGTCCAACCACTAAACAGGAGTTCCTCTCGAGCCGGGAGAGGACGACGCGCCTTTGTTCAAGCCCCGGAATCAGTCTTTAAGGGAACACACATCTACTTTGTTGGGATTGGTGCCCTAAAACTCGTAGACAGTAAATGTTAAATGAATTATATACTTGATCGGTAAAGTCGTTGTCGAGATTCATTCAATGAAGTCGTTACTGAATAAGTAAATTGCACCTTAAATAACCCAAATCCAATAAACTAAGATCCCTTGCTATAGGATGAACACTTGTGCTTTATGTAGAGACATAAAAGTGGATCAGGCTCGAGTAATAGCCAAAACGGTCTATAGAATAGGGATAGGGCTGGGTACCTTATCCTGGGAAACTATGAGACGCGGCCCACTTTGTAGATAGTACAGACGATGTGATCCTAAATCGTCCATGTAGAGACATGCGAGTGGGGGCGTCTTATGCAATGAGTTTGCATAAGACCAGGATCGAGAAATAAGTCACTCTTGCTTTATAACACCGTTTACTGACAAGACTGACTATTTCATGTGATGACCTAGGTAACTCGATCTTAATCCTGAGCTAACTATGAACTGCTGTTTATTCTGACTTATCCTTAAATCTGCATGGGTGAGAGTGGCTCAGCATCGCCGACTCAATAAGCCTCCCATTTTAGGGATAGGAACGGGTAGATAGCTAGGGACATACTTTGTAAAGTGCTAAAACGGTTAACCTCGGATCGCTGGAGCCCATGATCTGTAGGTCCATTAGTTCCCCCTGCTAGCTCATACGAATTATACCTTAGAACATAGTTTATGGAAGAGATTGTCGAGGTCTCTTATCAAATAAATTTATAATCCTCAACCTCTTAGCAGTAGTGGCCGGGGTCGATCACAGGGAGCAGCGTGATTAATTAATTTAATTAGATTTCTCAATTAGTAACCGAAAGGGGGGTTTGAAAGATGAGTTGATTCGAACCTGCAATTTGCAATAAAATAAAATAGCAGAAAAGTAAAGATAAGCTAGCTAATCTCACCCCTATACCGTGCAATTGGTTATTCTAACTTCGGTTTGGAAACTCAATCATTGACACTCAAATTTAAAGAATTATTATTGATTACTCAACATTCATTGGAACCAATGATTATGATCTATATTTTTCCAACTTGACAAGTACATCAAAGTTAGAATCTAATTAGTATTCATAAACATGAACCTAACCGCATTAAGAGAATTGGATCGTTGAGTAAATTTGCATGAACTAGGAACAACCTAAATTCATACAATTCTAAGCTCAAATTCCTAAATATACCATGCAATTATATTAAACGAGATAACACTCTTTTCAACACAACCACACAATACATCTATCACTAACCAATTTAGTATAGCAATTACTTTAAATCAAGCAAATAGTTTGTCAAACTATTCTATCAAAGCAATTGTAATTTAAGGATGGGAATTCAAGACATAACCAACAATAATTCATCAAAAAATCATAAACATGGTCTCAAGAGTGTGCCAAACTTACATTAGAAGTCCCCAATTGCAACGACGTAAACTTAGCCGGTCAATGAAACGCTGCAACTAAGCTCCTCGGCTCGATTAACCATCCCAAAATATAATAAAACTCACTAAAATTACAAGGGAATTCAGAATAGTACAAGGAAAAAGAGGGAGAAATCGGTTCTAAAGGAAAAAAAGCTAAGAAGAAACGCAAAAATCTGCAAAATATGCTTTATACCCAGTCGCAGCGTCGCGACAGTAGGGCAACAGTGTCGTAACGCTGCCCCCTGCAAAATAGGAAAAAGTCTCGAGTTGCCCTAGCGTTGCGAAGCTAGGGCAACGGCGTCTCGACGCTCTGATGGTAGCGCGCGAACTCCAGGATCCTTTCCTAATTTGTGCAGCGTCCCGACGCTCTGATGGTAGCGTCTCGACGCTGAGACGGCTCCAGGGGAAGAATAGTCATTTTACACTCCAGTTTCGCTCGTTTAAGTCCCGAATTGCTACCAAAACTCCGACGAGGACCTATAGACATATTATACTCATTTTAAAGCATTTTTCGCAAGGAATTCAACTAAGATAAGCAAATTGTGAGATTCTAAGTGTATAATAAATTGGACTTATCAATAGTGATAAGAAAGTTTGAATCGTTCAAATTCGATTTAGGGAGTTAGTGTCGATTATATACGATATTATCAACACAATAGTTTAATTATGGATTAAACTATTAATTGAGAGAGTAAAGTATTATATATGGTTTAAATACAATATATATGAATAGGGATTCATATTAGGTGCATAGTATTGATTTGATATATGATATTAAATTAATATTACATAATTGATTAAATTGTTTAATTAATTATTTTTTTAATTTAAAAATGATTATGAATTGTTTTTTAATTAAAATTGAGATAGAGATTTCAATCTTGAATTTAAGGAAATTCGAGATTAGTGGATTGAATTAGGTGATATGAATTAATTTGATTAATGTCACATGATTAGTTGAAATAGTTCAATTAATTGATAATTTGAAAGGCAATTGAGAATTGCATTTTAAATTAAATCCAAGAGTAGAAATTAACTCTTGCATAGATGGAGATAGTGGAATTACACAACTAAATCCACTCTTGCATGGATGAAGAAAGTGGAATAACACCTCCCACATTCAATCTTGCATGTAATCTCCATAGAACACCTTGAATCCACTAAGGCCATTCTCCTCTCCATGTGTCTTACATTGGTGAATCTAAGATGCATGAAAATCCTCTATAAATAGGGGATTAGAAGATGGAGAAGCATGGATTTTTGGAGTAATGTTATGCTGCCAAAATTCACTCTCAACCTCACTCTCTCAAACTCTCTAAAAGCTCCAAGGGCGGTTCGGGTCGGTTCGAATGGTTCGGGAGCGGTTCAAGCCCTATTTGAAATTATTATTGTAATAATTTTAGTTTTTTTTTTTTTTTGCTTGATTAAAAATCCCAAAACCAATTCACTTTAGTTAACTTAATTAATTATCCATTATTGAATGTATGTTTTAATTAAATAGTATTTTATGTGCATAATGTATGTCATTTAGATTTAAAATCCCACCATAGGAAAGCATGAATCATGCATTAATTAATATATTATAAGACTTATGATATTAATTGAATGCATGAATAAAGTTTCATAAATTAGTATAATAGTTATATTAATTTAAGAGATGCATGTTGGATGGTTTAATTTCATTTATGATTAGTTAATAGAATTGTTATATTAATAAAACGAAAATGAACCAAGCATGTAGCATGAAACTTCCTTAGCTTGTTTATAATGGTTATATTCAAATAAAGCTAGTTATGGATTTAAGTTGACGGTTTATGGAACATCTCCGACCTGGGCATCGAATCGGTACTTGAGTTAAGTTGACCCGAGTTTTATGAGCATGCGTGAGCGATGTGAGGTTTTAAAGAGTTATCACCTAGACATCGTCGTATAAAGAGTTATACACTCCTAGACATAGGATGTTTCTAAATGTTGCTTTATATATAACTTGAATGTTTGATTGTTATATGCTTTAAATCACCATTAGAAAGCATGTTATAGGGCTAATTCATTAAAAGTTATAAGAGTTATAAAAGTTAATGAATAGAAACTGTAAAACCTATAAGAAAGACTTGCATGCTAACATAGAATCTTAGGATCATGACATAATTTTAAACGGTTTAAAATTAAATAGACCTAAGATCACCATTTCTAATAGGATTAGAAAATGTCTTACTTAGTATTTTAATAGATTTAAAATATGGTTAAGTAGGACATAAGGCCTTAGTTATAAGGGAACTCTCCCGGCAAATGGTCTGCAACCTGAGTTGAATTAACCATAGTCTTATTAGCATGCAATGTCACTAGGTAATTAAAAGAGTTTAATCCACCTAGACATTTAGTGTAAAGACCTTTTCTGATAAGGCATAGACTTAGATAGATTCATTTAGACGGAATTTACCTAAGTAAATAGATCCTAATCTTAAAATACTCAGTGGGAGGAAACGTATAAAAAACAAGATGTCTCATATCAAGTTTTTTATTCCCACGTATCTCCGCAAAGTTCACACCGTGAGAATCATGCTCGGCCTCGTTTCACCCTGGAAGTGACCTCCCTTCGAAAGGTATTTGCATGATTCAATACCAAGGTGAATGAAGAGAGTGTTTATAGTAAGTGGGAGAGGGAAGTGTGTCAACACATCCTTCGGTCTCCTCCATTGGTACGTTCTAAGATTTCATGCTCCGCCTGCGTGTTGCCAATAGTGTGACCATCCCTTCGAAGGGCTTTGAGCATGGGGTAGCAGGGCGAACTCCGTAATGGATAGGGTTTCTTAGGTTTTGCCCCAACATTGTCTTTCTTGATCGTAGCTTGTTGGGGCGGACCTATGGGATCTGAAAGATGGCGAGTCACACTTACAAGAAATTATTAAATTGTTAATAATTTCTTGACCAAACAACGGTAACTAAACACTAACGAAATATGAGTTATTCTGGTGTTAGACTTTGGTTGAGAACGTCTCAATTCAGGGGAGGAGTAGCTGATCACCCCTCGGTGACTATTGCTCTAAACCTCTGAACTATTGTTGCAAAATATTTATGAAATATAGGGTGCATAATTACTTTTGCTAAATTGATTGGATATGTATAATGGGTTTAGTTCAACATTATTAATACAAGTTATTTGTTTGTTTCAGCAATATGTCGAAAAACGTATGTAGTTTGTCTGACGTCAAATTAAACGGTTTAGAACATCGTACTAAGAATATGTGCTTAAACAATGAAAAAGTGGCAAACGATTTATTGGTCTTAAACGAGGAACGTCCTCGACCAAACTGCTTAGCTTACAAGAACGCTACCAAAGACTTACTAGTCTTAGAAACGTGCTTAGTGGAGAACGATAGTTCTACCTGGATACTTGATTCAGGGGCCACAAACCACGTTTGTTCTTCGTTTAAAGGAATGAGTTCCTGGGAATAGCTTGGAGCTGGAGAAATGACTCTCAGAGCTGGAACTGGATAAGTGGTCTCAACTATAGTAGTAGGAAGCATAAAATTATTTTTCCAAGAAAACAAGTACATATTATTAGATAATATGTACGTAGTTCCAGAGATTAAAAGAAATCTGATTTATGTGTCTTGTTTGCTCGAATAAACTTATTCCATATCTTTCTCATTAAATGAAGTTTTCATTTCTAGAAAGGGAATTAATTTCTGTTCAGCTATAATGGAAAATAATTTATATGTTCTAAGACCAATCGAGAGTATAGCAGTTAATAATACCGAAATGTTCAAAACTGCTACTACTCAAAGTAATAAAAGGCAAAGAGTTTCTCCTAAAGAGAATACCTATCTTTGGCACCTGAGGTTAGACCACATAAATCTAAATAGGATTGGGAGACTGGTCAAGAGTGAAATTCTAAGCGAGTTAGAAGACGACTCATTACCTCCCTGTGAGTCATGCCTTGAGGGCAAGATGACAAAAAAACCTTTTACTAGAAAAGGTTATAGGGCCGAAGAACCTCTAGAGCTCATACATTCAGACCTCTGTGGTCCGATGAATGTTAAAGCACGAGGAGGGTATGAATACTTCATCAGTTTTATTGATGATTATTCTAGGTATGGATATCTTTACCAAATGCATCATAAGTCCGAAGCCCTTGAAAAGTTCAAGGAGTACAAGGCAGAAGTTGAGAACTTATTAGGTAAAACGAGAAAAACGCTTCGATCTGATCGAGGAGGAGAGTATATGGATTTAGAATACCAAGACTATTTGATAGAACACGGAATCACATCCCAACTCTCAGCACCTGGTACACCACAGCAAAACGGTGAATCGGAAAGGAGAAACGGAACTCTATTGGATATGGTTCGTTCCATGATGAGTTATGCTCAATTGCTTGACTCATTTTGGGGTCATGCAGGGCAGACTGCCGTTTATATTTTGAACAACGTTCCATCCAAAAGTGTTTCTAAAAGGCCATTTAAGTTGTAGAGAGGGAGTAAAACTAGTTTACGTTACTTTAGAATTTGGGGATGTCCAGCACACGTGCTAGTGACTAACTCAAAGAAACTGGAACCCCGTTCAAAATTGTGCCTATTTGTAGACCCCAAGGAAACGAGACGTGGATACTTCTTCGATCCACAAGAGAATAAGGTATTTGTATCTATAAACGCCACATTCTTAGAAGAAGAACACATTAGAAATCATAAGCCACGAAGCAAAATAGTGTTAAGTGAATTATCGAACAAAGCTACAGAAACATGAACAAGAGTTGTTGATGAAACTGGCACCTCGAGTCAATCACGTTCTTCTCAAGAAATAAGAGAACCTCGACGTAGTGGGAGGGTTGTTAGACCGCCTCATCTCTATTTGGGTTTAACTGAAACTCCAGTCGTCATACCTGATGATGGGATCGAGGATCCATTAACCTTTAAACAGGCAATAGATGACGTTGACAAAAATGAGTGGATTAAAGCCATGGACTTGGAAATCGAGTCCGTGCATTTTAATTCAGTATGGGATCTTGTAGATCAACCTGAAGGGGTTAGACCCATAGGGTGTAAATGGATCTACAAGAGAAAACGAGATGCTGCTGGAAAGGTACAGACCTTTAAGGCACGACTTATGGCAAAGGGTTTTACCCAGCGGGAGGGGATTGACTATGAGGAAACCTTCTCCCCTGTTGCCATGTTGAAGTCAATTCAGATTCTTTTATCCATTGCCACCTTTTATAATTATGAAATATGGCAAATGGATGTCAAGACTGTCTTTCTGAACGACAATCTTGAGGAAAGTATCTACATGTCTCAGCTAGGGTTCATTGCTCGGGATCAAGAGCAAAAAGTTTGCAAGCTTAAACGATCCATTTATGGATTGAAACAAGCGTCTAAATCCTAGAATATGAGATTTGATATTGCGATCAAATCTTATGGCTTTGAACAGAACGTTGATGAACCTTGTGTTTACAAAAGGATCATCAACAGCTCCGTAGCTTTTTTAGTACTGTATGTGGATGATATCCTACTCATTGGGAATGATGTAGGTTATCTTACTGACATTAAACAATGGCTAGCAACTCAATTTCAAATGAAAGATTTAGGTGAGGCACAATATGTTCTAGGGATCCAAATTGTTCGGGACCGAAAGAACAAAACGCTAGCCCTGTCTTAGGCGTCTTATATCGACAAATTGTTAGTTAGATATAAGATGCAAAATTCCAAGAAGGGTTAATTTTTCTAAGGAACAGTGTCCTCAGACTCCTCAAGAAGTTGAGGACATGAGACGAATTCCCTATGCCTTTGTAGTAGGCAGCCTAATGTATGCCATGTTGTGTACAAGACCTGACATTTGTTATGCAGTAGGGATTGTCAGTAGATATCAATCCAATCCAGGATTCGATCACTGGACAGCCGTTAAGAATATCCCCAAGTATCTTAGGAGAACGAGGGACTATGTGCTCGTGTATGGCGTTAAGGATTTGATCCTTACAGGATACACTGATTCTGACTTTCAAACCGATAAAGATTCGAGGAAATCTACATCGGGGTCAGTATTCAGTCTGAATGGAGGAGCAATAGTATGACATAGCATCAAGCAGGGATGCATTGCAGACTCGACCATGGAGGCCGAATATGTAGCTGCTTGCGAAGCAGCAAAAGAGGCAGTATGGCTCAGGAAGTTCCTGACTGACTTGGAAGTCGTTCCAAATATGCATCTGCCTATTACTCTATACTGTGATAATAGCGGCGCAGATGCAAACTCAAAGGAACCTCGCAACCATAAGAGAGGCAAGCACATCGAAAGGAAATATCATCTCATCAGGGAGATTGTGCACCGAGGAGACGTGATCGTCACGAAGATAGCGTCGGAGCACAACATTGCTGATCCATTCACGAAGGCTCTCATGGCTAAAGTGTTCGAGAGTCATCTAGAAGGTCTAGGTCTGCGAGATATGTATGGGAAATAATCTAGGGCAAGTGGGAGAATTGTAACCGGTATATCGATGCCTTAGTATACTTGGTATTTAGATGCCCTAGTTTATTGTATTTTCACTCTGTTATTAATACAAATATTTATTCCCCCACTGTTGTTATGGATTATAGTACATCCCACTAAACTAGAGTTTTAGTTCAAGTGGGAGATTGTTGGGATTGGTGCCCTAAAACTCGTAGACAGTGAATTTTAAACGAATTATATACTTGATCGATAAAGTCGTTGTCGAGATTCATTTAGTAAAGTCGTTACTGAATAAGTAAATTGCACGTCAAATAACCCAAATCCAATAAACTAAGATCCCTAGCTATATGATGAACACTTGAGCTTTATGTAGAGACATAAAAGTGGATCAGGCTCGAGTAATAGCCAAAACGGTCTATAGTATAGGGATAGGGCTGGGTACCTTATCCTGGGGACATTATGAGACGCGGCCCACTTTGTAGATAGTACAGACGATGTGATCTTAAATCGTCCATGTAGAGACATGTGAGTGGGGGCGTCCTATGCAATGAGTTTGCATAAGACCAGGACCGAGAAATAAGTCACTCTTGCTTTATAATGTCGTTTACTAACAAGACTGACTATTTCATGTGATGACCTAGGTAACTCGATCTTAATCCTGAGCTAACTATGAACTCCTGTTTATTCGGACTTATCCTTAGATCTGCATGGGTGAGAGTGGCTCAACATCGCTGACTCAATAAGCCTCCCATTTTAGGGATAGGAACGAGTAGATAGTTGGGGACATAGTTCTGTAAGAAGAAATTCGCTCCTACCCGAATTGGGGATAGTAGAGAGGTTGTTCCCTTAAGTGTTGTATCTGTGGCTTGAACAAAGGGATCCCACCCTCTCATTGGTCCGAGAGGGACTCGGTTTGTTGGTTGGACCATAAACCAATTGTTCATTAGAGGATCAGTGGGGCTTAAGGAACAATAAGTACTATATGGGTAACACAGACATTTGACCCAGCTATAGTTACGAACAACCTGTGAAGGATCGACTTACTAATCATGGTTATACCAGGTGGACATAAATATATCTACAGTGAGGGGAGTGCAACTACAGGGCTACAGTGGAGTGTCCCGGTAGTTAACGAATGTTGGTTAGCTAGGTTAATGAGATTAGTCGGTTAACCTCGGATCGTTGGAGCCCATGATTTGTAGGTCCATTAGGTCCCCCTGCTAGCTCATACGGATTATACATTTGAACATAGTGATAGAAAAGTTTGAATCGTTCAAATTCGGTTTAGGGAATTAGTGTCGATTATATACGATATTATCAACACAATAGTTTAATTATGGATTATACTATAAATTGAGAGAGTAAAGTATTTAAATATGATTTAAATACAATATATATGAATAGGGATTCATATTAGGTGCATAGTATTAATTTGATATATGATATTAAATTAATATTACATAATTGATTAAATTTTTTAATTAATTATTATTTTAAGTTAAAAATGATTATGAATTCTTTTTTAATTAAAATTGAGATAGACATTTCAATCTTGAATTTATGGAAATTCAAGTTTAGGTGATATGAATTTATGGAAATTCGATATTAGTGGATTCAATTTGGTGATATGAATTAATTTGATTAATGTCACATGATTAGTTGAAATAGTTCAATTAATTGATAATTTGAAAGACAATTGAGAATTGCATTTTAAATTAAATCCAAGAGTAGAAATTAACTCTTGAATAGATGGAGATAGTGGAATTACACAACTAAATCCACTCTTGCATGGATGAAGAAAGTGGAATAACACCTCCCACATGCAATCTTGCATGTAATCTCCATAGAACACCTTGAATCCACTAAGGCCATTCTCCTCTCCATGTGTCTTACATTGGTGAATCTAAGATGCATGAAAATCCTCTATAAATAGGGGATTAGAAGATGGAGAAGTATCGATTTTTTGAGTAATGTTATACTGCCAAAATTCACTCTCAACCTCACTCTCTCAAACTCTCTAAAAGCTTGAAGTGCTCAAGCATATCCCTTCCAATCCCTATCACCAGACTCCCACAAGTTGTTCTAAGGTCGGAGGATAGTGGAGAAGACACTAGAGGTAGTCCACACAAGGTTGGTATAAATTATGCTCTCTGTTTACGGTATTTGGACAACATGCTTTCATTTTCTAAAATTGATGTTGTTAAGTCCCTCAGACCTAAAATTGCTTCCGCATGTGTTATATGAACACCTTCACTACTTACCCTAATAGGGGAAGGAGTGAATTCCATCTTGTACTGTTATGTTCCCAGCCCCCATTCGGTCTTGCCCCTGAAATGGTAGGATTATTGAGTCGGCGAACTGGCCACTCTCACCCATACAAATCTAAGGACAATCCCTCTTGAAAGGAGTTCATAACAGACTCAGTATTGAGATTGAGTTACCTAGGTCATCCTATTGAAATAGAAACCTAAACTAGTTAACGACGTTACATCTAGTGGTTACTATTTCGCGGTCCGGTCTTATGCAAACTCATTGCATAGGATACCCCCGCCCGCATGTCTCCTACATGGATGCTTTGGATCATTGCATCTGTATCAAATACAAGGTGGGTCGTATCACATAGTGTCACCAGGATAAGATACCCAGCATTATCCCCATACTATAGACCTTTTAGGTTGTTACTTGGACACCGATCCCCGTATGTCCCCACATACTAGTCCAAGTTTCATTTAAACAACCTTGGATCTTAGTTTATTTGATTTGGGGTTTATTAATTCAAACTCGATTATTCAATAACCAAATTACTGAATCACTCAAATAACGCTTTATTGAGATCGATTAATTTGTTTCAATTACTATCTACGACTTTTAGGGCATAAAACCCAACAACTCCCACTTGAACTAAAACTCTAGTGGGCAATGTACATCAACAATCAAAATTGAACGAATAATCATTGAAGTAGGAATAGTAGTTTGTATTAATACTGTCTAATACATGAAAAGTACAAATACAGATAAATACAATAAACTAGGCCATTTACAATACCCATTACACTTCTCCCACTTGCCCTAGATTATTCTATGTACATATCTCGCAGACCTAGACCCTCTAGATGACCCTCGAACACTTTAGCCCTGAGATCCTTCGTAAATGGATCAGCAATATTGTGCTTAGAGGCTACCTTCGTGACGATCACGTCCCTTCGTTGCACGATCTCTCTGATGAGATGATATTTGCAATCTATGTGCTTGCCTCTTTTGTGACTGCGAGGTTCGTTAGAATTTGCCACTGCACCACTATTATCACAGTAAAGGGTGATTGGCAAGTTCATATTTGGAACAACTTCTAAATCCATCAAGAACTTCTGTAGCCATACTGTTGGGTTTTATGCCCTAAAAATCATAGATAGTGAATGTAAACAAATTTTATACTTGTGTTTAATACATTGCTATTTAGTTTCTGCAATAAATTGTTATTGTTAAATATTGCATTATTTGACCCAAATCCAATAAACTAAGATCCAAGGTTGTTTGTATTTAACTTGAACAAGTATGTAGGGACATACGGGGATCGATGTTCAAGTAACAACCTAAAAGGTAAATATATAGTACAAGGATAAGACTGGGTACCTTATCCTGGTAACACTATGTGATACGACCCGCTTTGTATTTGATACAGACGTATTGATCCAAAGCGTCCATGTAGTAGACATGAGAGTGGGGGTATCCTATGCAATGAGTTTGCATAAGACCGGACCGCGAAATAGTAATCGCTAGTTGTAAAACCGTTAACTAGTTAGGTTTCTATTTCACTAGGATGACCTAGGCAACTTAGTCTGAATCCTGAGTGGATTATGGACTCCTGTTCACGAGGGATTGTCCTTTGATTTGTATGGGTGAGAGTGGCCAGTACGCCGACTCAATAAGCCTACCATTTTGGGGACAATACCGAGTGGGGAGCTGGGAACATAATCACACAAGATGGAATTCACTCCTTCCCGACTTTTGAGGAAGTAGATGAGTGTTCCCTTAAGTGGTGTCTCCGGGTCTTGAACAAAGGGCCCTACCCTCTCACTGGCCCGAGAGGGATTTCTGTTTCATGGTTGGACCACAAACAGGTTGTTCATTAGAGGAGCACTGGTACTTAAGGAAGTAGAGTTAACTCAGGGGTACAACGGGAATTTGACCCAGCTGGAGTTACGAACACTCGTGAAGGACTAACTTGCTGTTATTGGTCGATATCCGTGGACACAGAAATATTTTGCAGTGAGAAGAGTACAGTTGTGGGTCTTTAGTGGAGTGACCCACAGTTAACGAATGGAGACTAACTTGGTTAATGAGTTTAGCCGATTAGTCTCGTATCGTTGGAGGTTCTGATCTGTAGGTCCATTAGGTCCCACTAGTAGCTCGTAAAAAGACTTGAAGCAAATAAATATAAATTGTAAATTGAAAGTATTCAATTTATTTGGGAAATCATATAATGTATATTGATGCATTATAATATAAAGTTTATGAAACTTTATAATATAATTTTTGAATTAAATTTCAAAAATTAATTCTTGAGAGAAAATATTTTAAAGAGTTCAAATAAATTTAATATGAATTGGATTCATATTAATTTTAATTTTAATAAAATCCCTAAGATTAAATATATGATATTTAATTGGGTAATTAATTAATTATTTATTAAAATTAGAGACCTTTTCCTATTGGGAAAAAGGTCTTGGCCTTTACTATATATAGGACCCCTGGCGTGGGGTGAAAGGCATCCTATTGTCTCTCCTTCTTTCATAGATCTCTCCAAAAGACTCCCACAAGTCTCCTGCTTCAAGAAGTCTTAGAGATATACCGGTGTAGTCGATTGGTGGTGTTCGCACAAGAAGGTTGCTGCGTTTTTTATCTCATTAGCAAGAAAAGGCGAATCGATCAAGGCTTTCTACAAAAGTAAGTTTTCTATGAAATCCTTGATCACTAGGATCAATCTAGTTGATCATTTAGCATGTTTATAGCCTACATACTGCCCATTAAATATAGATTTATTGTTGTAATATTTTGCAAATTGTATTGGTATTTCAATTAGAATCTAAGACTCTGAGTAGGTTCGGTAATTCCTTCCGCTGCACAGGTTTTTTATCCCTTCACATACAGCCTCCTTAGCTGCTTCACAAGCAGCAACATATTCGGCCTCCATGGTGGAGTGTGCAATGCATCCTTGCTTGATGCTACGCCAGACTCTAGCTCCCCCATTGAGGGTAAATACTGACCCTGTTGTGGATTTCCTAGAATCCTTATCAGTCTGAAAGTCAGAGTCTGTGTATCCTGTAAGGATCAAATCCTTAGAGCCATACACAAGATGATATGCCTCGTTCTCCGAAGATACTTGAGGATGTTTTTAACTGCAGTCTAGTGGTCTAACCCTGGATCGGACCGGTACCTGCTGACTATCCCAACTGCATAGCAAATGTCAAGCATAGTACACAACATGGAATACATAAGGCTGCCCATAGCTGAAGCATAAGGGATGTGTCTCATATCCTCAATTTTGTGAGGTGTCTTAGGACACTGTTCCTTAGACAAATGAACTTCATGCCTGAAGGGTAGTAAACCCCTCTTGGAATTCAACATCTTATATCTAGACAACATCTTGTCTATATATGTGCTTGAGACAGGGCTAACATTTTGTTCTTACGATTTCTGATAATTTGAATCCTAGAACATACTGAGCTTCACCCAAATCTTTCATTTGGAACTCAGTCGATAGCCATTTTTTAATGTCAGCTAGATATTCTACATCATTCCCAATGAGAAGAATATCATCTACATACAACACCAGAAAACCTACTGAACTGTTGATAATCCTTTTATAAACACAAGGCTGATCAACGTTCTGGTCAAAGCCATAAGATTTGACAGCAATGTCAAACCTTATATTCCAAGATCTGGAAGCTTGCTTCAACCCATAAATGGATCGTCTAAACTTGCAAACTTTTTGCTCCTGACCTTGAGAAATGAACCCCTCCGGTTGAGACATAAAGATGTTCTCATCAAGATTTCCATTCAGAAAGGCAGTCTTGACGTCCATTTGCCAAATCTCATAATCATAAAACGTGCAATGGACAAGAGAATCCTTATCGACTTTAACATGGCAACTAGGGAGAAGGTTTCCTCATAGTCCACCCCCTCTTTTTGGGTATAACCCTTTGCCACAAGTCAATCTTTGAAAGTTTGTACTTTCCCAGCTGCGTCTCATTTTCTCTTCTAGATCCATTTGCACCCTATGGGTTTGACCCCTTCAGGTAGGTCCATAGCTTTGACCCACTGGTCATGGTCCACATCATTCATTGCCTTTCTAGCTTTACGTCCCAAATTCTGAAATGACGTAAACTAGCTTTACGTCCTCTCCCGAGCTCAAATGTTGTTTCAGAAACAATCTTTGAGGGAACTACATTCAAAATATAAACTGCAATCTCTAGTACATAACCCCAAAAAGAACTAGGCAGTTGAGCATAGCTCATCATAGATCGAACCATGTCCAACAAGGTTCTGTTTCTCCTTTCAGACACACCATTCTGTTGAGGTGTACCTGGTGTTGAGAGTTGAGACGAGATTCCATGTTCTATCAAATAGTTCTGGAATTTTAAGTCCAAATACTCTCCACCTCGATCAGATCGAAGTGTTTTAATGGTCTTACCTAACAAGTTCTCAACTTCAGTCCTGTACTCCTTGAACTTTTCAAGGGCTTCAGACTTATGACTCATTAGGTATAAATAACCATACCTTGAATAATCATCTATGAAAGAGATGAAATATTCATACCCTCCTCGAGCTTTTACATTCATTGGACCACAAAGATCCGTATGTACGAGTTCTAAGGGCTCCTTGGCACAATAACCTTTTCCAGTAAAAGGTCGTTTGGTCATTTTACCTTCGAGACATGACTCACACGGAGGTAAAGTACCATCTTCTAACTGGCTTAGAAGTTCGTTCTTAACCAATCTCCCAATCCTATTGAGATTTATGTGGCCAAGTCTCAAGTGCCAAAGATAGGTACTTTGAGAAACTTTCTGCCTTTTTGGTTGAGTCTCAGCTGTTTTAAACATTTCATTGTTCAAAATAGCCCTAGACTCTATTGGTCTTTAAACATACAAATTGTTCTTCATTTTTGCAGAACAGATATCAGTAACCCTTTTAGTAATAAAAGCTTCATTCACAGAAAAGGACACTTAATATCCTTGTTCTAGCAAACAAGAAATAGAAATCAAATTTCTTTTTATTTTGGGAACTATATATACATTATCTAATAACATATAGTGTTCCCTGAAGAATAACATTTTAATATCTCCCACTGCTTTAGCTGAAATGAGCTCCCAAGTCCCAACTATGAGAGTCATTTCTCCAGCATCCAACTATTGTCAGGAGCTCATTCCCTCAAAGGAAGAGCATACGTGATGAGTGGCACCTGAATCAAGGATCCAGGCTATATCATCATTTTCCACTATACACGTTTCAGTGACCAATAAATCAAATTTATTTTCATTGAGATGTGCTAAGCAGTCTATGTCATATTCATCATGAACAATTTCAGATGAATTAGACATGTGGGCTTGAGGACCGTCCTCAGTTAAGACCAATTCCAGGCAATTAATGTTTAAGTTCATTTTCATAATTGTATTAGAAATACCAGTTTTGTAATTGGCGTTATTCGGGGCATACAAAGAACGTTTCATGCTGAGAACAAACAAATTAACTTAATAAGTGATGTTGCATTAACCCATTACACAAAATAATAGTATTATTTTAATCAAATCAATTTAGCAAAATTAATGATCGACCCATAGAGTAAACATTCATTTTGCAACGATACTTCAGTGGTTTAGAACAACAACTATCGTAGGGCAGTCAGCTACTCCTCCTCTGAATTGAGACAATCTCAACCAATCTCTATTCCCAGAATAACTCATATTCCAATAGTTCTTAGCTACCATTTTTTTTCGATCAGGAAATTATTAATACATTAACAATTTCCCGTAAGTGTGACCCTCCATTTTTTTAGATCTCAGCGGTCGGCCCCAACAATGCTACCGTAGGGAAAGTCAAAGTTGGAAATAGACCTAAGAAACCCTATCCATTTCTGGAGTTTGCGTTGTTCCGACTCCCATGATCAAGCCCTCCGTAGGGTGATTGCTCCAAGGGCGACTCGCAGGCAGATCTGTTGGGTTTTATGCCCTAAAACTCGTAGATAGTGAATGTAAACAAATTTTATACTTGTTTTAATAAAATGTTATTAAGTTTCTACAATAAAATGTTATTGTTAAATATTGCACAATTTGACCTAAATCCAATAAACTAAGATCCAAGGTTGTTTATATGTAACTTTAACTAGTATGTGGGGACATACGGGGATCGATGTTAAAGTAACAACCTAAAAGGTCTATTGTACAAGGATAAGGCTGGGTACCTTATCCTGGTAACACTATGTAATACGACCCGCTTTGTATTTGATACAGACGTATTGATCCAAAACGTCCATGTAGTAGACATGCGAGTGGGGGAATCCTATGCAATGAGTTTGTGTAAGACCGGACCGCGAAATATTAACCGCTAGCTGTAACACCGTTAACTAGTTAGGTTTCTATTTCACTAGGATGACCTAGGAAACTTAGTCTGAATCCTAAGTGGATTATGGACTCCTGTTCACGAGGGACTGTCCTTTGATTTGTATGGGTGAGAGTGGCCAGTACGCTGACTCAATAAGCCTACCATTTTGGGGACAAGACCGAGTGGGGAGCTGGGAACATAATCACACAAGATGGAATTCACTCCTTCCCGACTTTTGTGGAAGTAGATGAGTGTTCCCTTAAGTGGTGTCTCCGGGTCTTGAACAAAGGGCCCTACCCTCTCACTGGCCCGAGAGGGGTTTCAGTTTGATGGTTTGACCACAAACAGGTTGTTCATTAGAGGAGCACTGGTACTTAAGGAGGTAGAGGTAACTCATGCGTAAGACGGTAATTTGACCCAGTTGGAGTTACCAACACTCGTGAAGGACTAACTTGCCGTTATTAGTCGATATCCGTGGACAAGAAATATTCTGCAGTGAGAAGAGTGCAGTTGTGGGTCTTTGGTGGAGTGACGCACAGTGAACGAATGTTGACTAACTTGGTTAATGAGTTTAGCCAATTAGTCTTGTATCGTTGGAGCTTCTGATCTGTAGGTCCATTAGGTCCCCCTGGTAGCTCGTAAAAAGACTTGAAGCAATTAAATATAAATTGTAAATTGAAAGTGTTCAATTTATTTGGGAAATCGTATAATGTATGTTCGTACATTATAATATAAAGTTTATGAAACTTTATAATATAATTTTTGAATTAATTTCAAAAATTAATTCTTGAGATAAAATATTTGAAAGAGTTCAAATAAATTTACTATGAATTGGATTCATATTAATTTTAATTTTAGTAAAATCCCTAAGATTAAATATGTGATATTTAATTGGGTAATTAATTAATTATGGAATTAATTATTTATTTATTAAAATTAGATATTGTTCAAATAATATATTTGAACTTATTCATAGACCTTTTCCTAATAGGAAAAGGTCTTGGCCTTTACCTATATATAGGACCCCTATATATTGTTCAGATAATAGATTTGAACTTATTCATAGACATTTTCCTATTAGGAAAAGAATTTGGCCTTTATCTATATATAGGACCCCTGGGGTGGGGTGAAAGGCATCTCATTGACTCTCCTTCTCTTAGAGATCTCTCCCAAAAGACTCCCACCAGTCTCCTGCTTCAAGAAGTCTTAGAGATATACCGGTGTAACCAATTGGTGGTGTTCGCACAAGAAGGTTGTTGCGTTTTCGATCTCACTAGCATGAAAATGCGAATCGATCAAGGCTTTCTACAAAAGTAAGTTTTCCTTGAAATCCTTGATCACTAGGATCGCCTAGATTAGATCTAGTTAATTATTTAGCATGTTTATAGTCGTTGTTCAGCCTATTAAATATAGACTTATTGTTGTATTCTCTTGTAAATTGTATTGGTATTTCAATTAGAATCTAAGACTCTGAGTAGGTTCGGTAATTCTTTTCGCTGCGCAGAGCTTTTATCCCTTCAATTGGTATCAGAGCCCAACTCAGTTGTTCTTTATTTTAAATTGAAATTTGCAATTTGTTTATGGTGGGATTTATGCATTGGGAATGTTATGGTTTGTGTATAAATGGTTTCAATTAATTTGGCCATAGATTTACGTTTTATTGAATGGTTCAATGTAAAGGCCCCTGCGTTTTTTGGTATATTTTGTAAATCTATTATCCTCTGTAAGTCCGGGTCTAGAGTAGGGTGTTCTATGATGAAGATCGTTGAAAATCACGTCCAAAATCGAGGCCAAACACGAAGAACAGCCGCTGGAATGCCCAGATTCTGCCTCTAGACGCAGCAACGTCGCGATGCTGTTCATCGAGCGTCACGACGCTGTCGTGATTTCGCGAAAAAGGAGTTCTTGCGATCGCATAAGCGTCGCGACGCTATCTTCTAAGTGTCGCGACGCTAACGAGATTTCATGCTGCGTGCGGCTAGGGTTTCATGAGGCGGCTGAATGTGTTTTCTCCGGTCTGGTTCGCTGCTATAGAGTCGGTTTGGTCCGGTCCAGCTCAGTTCAAGCTTGGTTTGGTGATTTGGAGTCCGGTTCGAGGTGGTTCGGGTCGGTTCGTGCAGTCTAGTCCGGTTCTGAAGCTGCAGAAGGATATTTTTAGGATAAAATAGTTTAAATTATTGTAATTTATGTGTTGTATTTTATCCTAGGGGCCAATTAATCTGCTTATACGCTATTTAAATGCTTTATGGATGTCATTTAGATTTAAAATCCCACCATAGGTTATAAAGCATGCTCATGCATTTTATATATATTATAATTAGTTATAATGTATTGATTGAAATGCATGGTTTATTTTCATGAATTGTTTAATATATAGTTGAGCTATATTAAAATCATGAAAAATGGAATAGCATGATGCATGAAATTACTTAATTAAATATAAAGAGTTATATTTGATAAGTTGTTTGCAGCATGCTACTTTGATTTACCTTCATTGGCAATATTATAATGGTTATAATTGTTTAATAAGGAAATCAAAGTTGCATTGAGCATGAAACACCCATAGCTTAATATAATTGTTATATTAAATTCATGCAATGCAATCCAGTATATATATAGTTTTATTATATTAACTTGAATGTGATTGTTAATTATTTTAAAACTAAAGTATGCATGATTATAGGACTAATCATTAAAATTTGAATAGTTTAAAATTAATGATTCGAAACCGTCAACCTATAATAAAGATTGAATGCAAACATAGGATCATAGGTAAATGAATTAATCTTAAAATGTTTAAAATTAATTAGACCTAAGATCTCGTTAATTCTAATAGGATTAGAATTAAGTCTTACTTAGTTTTAAAATAGTTCTAATATGACTAAGTAGGACAAACATAACTATTGGTTATAAGGGAACTCTACCGGTGAAGTTCTGTCTAAGGCTGAAGGTACTTAAGTTGACGGTTTACGGAACACCTCCTACCTGGGAACTGACCCAGAACTTGAGTTGAATTAACCACAGTTATGTAAGCATGCAATATCGCTAGGTTAATTAAAAGAGTTTAATACACCTAGATCTTTAGAGTAAAGACTTTACATTACTATGGTTAAAAGGGAACTCTCCCGGTTATGTTCTGTCTAAGGCTGGAGGTATTTAAGCTGACGGTTTACGGAACACCTGCTACCTGGGAACAAACCCGGAACTTGAGTTGAAATAACCATAGTCATGTTAGCATACAGTGTTGCTAAGTTTGTTAAAAGAGTTTAATTCACCTAGAACATTTCGGTATAATTCCCATTATAATAGTTATAATAGGATTAGACTTAGATAAATTGAATTAGCCGGATTTATCTAGTTTAAAAAAACCCTAAAATATACGGTAGGTCACTTTAGTGGGAGATAAGATCAAAACTTGATTTAAATCGAGTTTTTACTCCTACATCCCTATATTCACAACGTGAGATCCATGCTCGGCTTTGTGTCATTTTAGCGCGGCCTCCCTTCGAACAGTGTTTGCATGGTTCAATAACAAGGTGAATGGGGAAAGTGCCCATAGTAAGTGGGAGCGGGACACGTGTCAACGTATCCCTCGATCTCCACCCATAGGTCACACCGTGAGAGTCTTATGATCCGCCTGCGTGTTGTCCTGGAGCAACCATCCCTTCGGAGGGCCCGATCATAGGATTCGTAACACCGTGAACTCCTGAAAAGGATAGGGCCACTTAGGCTAATTACCAACAGTTGTCTTTCCCTTCGGTAGCCTGTTGGTGCGTGCCTCTTAGATCTGAGAGTGGGAGGGTTACACGTACGGGGATAAGTTAATTCGTTAACAAATCCTTGACCGAACAACGGTGGTCAACGTCTATAGAAATATGAGTTATTCTAGTAATAGAGTTGACTGAGAAGTGTCTCATTTCAAAGGAGGAGTAGCTGACCACCCTTCGTTGGTTGTTGCTCTAAACCTCTGAAACATCGTTGCAAACCTAAATCAATAGTCTTAGGGTTCTATGATTGCTTGTTTTTTGCTAAATTGATTGGATTGTATGCTATTGTTTGTATTGCTCTTGTAATGGGTTAGTGCGATTAATAATCAAGTAATTTGTTATTTCAGCGATTCAGTGATTAAATATGTGCATAATCTTACGCCTATAACGGTGATTATACAACAAACGATTAATTTGTGGCGAATAATTTAAGATTAGTCTTAACAAATAAATGTTCTCATGCCCCAAATGTTTAATTCATTAAGAAGTATTATTAATGAATGTGACATTGAACCTTGCTCAGCTAAATAAGACTTGTCCAAAGACAGTAAATTCGATTTACTAGTCTTGGAAGCGTAATTTGTGAAGAATGATGATTCTACCCGAATACTTGATTCATAATCACAAATCACGTTTGTTCTTCTTATTAAAAGGAATGAATTCCTGGCAATAGCTTGATGCTATTGAGATAACTCTCAAAATTTTGAACTAAAGAGGTTGTCTTGGTTGTAGCAATGGGGAACGTTAAGTTATTTTTCCCAGTGGGAGCAAATACATATTATTAGATAATGTGTATATAATTCCTAAGATCAAAATAAATTTGATTTATGTATCTTATTGGCTGGAACAATGTTACTCTTTACCTTTCCCTACTGACGCAGTTCATTTCAAGAAAGGGTGTTAACTTTTGTTCAGCTGAACTGAAAAATAACATAAATGTTTTAAGACTAATCAAGAGTAAGACAGCCATGAACACTGCATTGCCTGAGGCAGCTACTACTCAAAGAAATGAACGGCAAAGGATTTTTCCTAAAGGAAAATACATTTCTTTGGCACTTAAGGTTAGGACATATTTACCTCAATATGATTGGGAGATTGGTCAAGAGTATACTTCTAAGAAAGTTAGAAGATAACTCTCTGCTACCTTATAGGTCATGCCTTAAGGGCAATATGAGTAATAGATTCTTTTGCTTGAAAAGAACTATAGAGCCAAAGAGCCCTTGGAGCTTGTACATTTGGATCCTTGTGGTCCAATATGTTTAAGCAGTGGGAGGGCATGAATAATTCATCTATATTATAGATAATTATTCAAGGTATGGGTATCTCAACCTTATGCAACTTAAGTCTAAAGCTCTTGAGAAATTCAAAGTGGTTTGAAACTGAAGTTAGAAACTTGTTAGGTGAGATGATAAAAAACACTTCGATCTGATCGAGGTGTAGAGTATATGAGACTTGAGATTCCAAGACTATTTGATAGAACATGGAATTACATCTCAACTCCCAAACCCCTGAAACACCTTAAGGAAACGGTGTATCAGATAGGAGAAATAGAACCCTATTGGATACGGTTCATTATGAGCTATGCTCATTTGCCTGACTCGTTTTGGGGTCATGCAGTGTTGACTACAGTAAATATTTTGAACAACATTCCATCAAAAGTGTTTCAGAAACATCTTTTGAATTGTGGATAAGGCGTAAAAGTAGTTTACGTTATTTTTTTGGGGGAGTCCAATACACGTGTTTGTGGCTAACCTAAAAGAAACTAGAACACTGTTCAACAGTATACCTATTCGTAGGCCACTCGAAGGAAATGAGAAATGTGGAAACTTCTTCAATCCACAAGAGAATAAAGAATTTGTACCGACAAATTCTACATTCTCAGAAGAAGACCACATGAGAAATAATAAGCCACAAAGTAGGGTCGTTTTAAGTAAATTAACTGTTGAAGCTACAGAAATATCAACAAAAGTTGTTGATAAGTCAACAAGGGTTGTTGATGATGCTGGACCTTTAACAAGAGTTGTTGATAGGGCCAATACACTTGGTTAGTTACATATATCTCAAGAGTTGAGAGTGCCTCAATATAGTGGGAGGGTTGTTTTACAATCTGACCGTTACATGGGCTTAATTGAAGCCCAGATCGTCATACCTAATGATGGCATTGAGGATTCATTGTCTTAGAGCAAGGCAATGAATGATGTTAACACGAACCAATTGGATTAAAGTAATGGACCCGGAATTAAAATATGTGATTTTAATTCCATCTAGGATCTTGTAGATATATCTAATGGGGTAACACCTATGGATTACAAATGAATCTACAAGAAGAAACGAGACATAATCTTATGGTTAGACTTATGGCAAAGGGTTATACCCAGAGACAGGGGACTGTAAGAAATTCATATCTCCTGGCGTTATGCTGAAGTCTGTTAGAACTCTTGTCCATTTTGAATGAATGTCAAGACTACCCTTTTGAATGGTAATCTTGAGAAAAGTATCTACATGTCTCAACCAGAATGGTTCATTTATCAATATCAAAAGCAAAAAGGATTTGCAAAGCTTAAGTGATCCATTCATGGATTGACCTAAGAAATTCGATCTTGGAATATAAGATTTGATATTGTGATCAAATTTTTTGGCTTTAATCAGAACATTGATGGATCTTGTCTTAAAGATCGTCAATAGTTCTGTAGCTTTATTAGTGTTGTATGTGATTGATATCCTAGTCATTGGGAATGATGTAGGTTATCTTACTGACTAGTAAAATGAGCTTGCATCTCATTTCCAAATGAAAATTTGGGAGAAGCTAAATTTGTTCTTCAGATCCAAATTGTTAGGAACCGTAAGAACAAAATGCTAGCCTTGTCTCAAGTGTCTTATATCTATAAGATGTTAGTTAGATATAAGATGCAGAATTCCAAGAAGGGTTCACTACCTTTCAGGCATGAAATTCATTTTGTCTAAGAAACTATTTCCTGAGACACCTCAAGAAGTTGAGGACATGAGACAAATGCCCTATGCAATAGAGATTATCAGTACGTATCAATATAATCCAAGATTTGATCACTGAAAAACCGTTAAGAATATCCTCAAGTATCTGAGGAGTAAGAGGAACTATATGCTCGTGTGGGACTAAGGATTTGATCCTTACAGGATACACTAACATGGATTTTAAGACTGATAAGGATTTGAGGGAATCTACATCAGTATCCATAGTCAATCTTTACGAAAGAGCTATAGTATGGCATAGTTACAGTCTTTACCATATAGGCCGAAAATATAGCTGCTTGTGAAACAGCAATAGAGACTGTAAGGCTTAGAAAGTTCTTGACTGATTTTGAATGTGTTCCAAATGTGAACTTGCCCATCACACTTTATAGTGATAGAGTGATGCTGTGACAAATTCAAAAGAACCTTGCAGCCCAAGATTAGCAAGCACATTGAATTAAATGGAATATTCACGATGGCTCTCTCGGCTAAAGGGTATGAGGGTCATCTAGAAGGTCTACGTCTACGAGTTATGTACAAAGATGGAATCTAGGGCAAGTGGGAGAAATCTAATGGGTATAGTGATACCATTATGTAATGCGTATAGTGATGCCCTAGTTTATTGTATTTGTACATTGTATATGTTTTATATATGTACTTAAAAACCCACTGTTGAATAGATTATTGTACATCCCACTAAACTAGAGTCTTAGTTCAAGTGGGAGTTTGTTGGGTTTTATGCCTTAAAACTCGTAGATAGTGAATGTAAACAAATTGTATACTTGTTTTAATAAAATGTTATTAAGTTTCTGCAATAAAATGTTATTGTTAAATAGTGCACAATTTGACCCAAATCCAATAAACTACGATCCAAGGTTGTTTGTATGTAACTTGAACTAGTATGTGGGGACATACGAGGATCGATGGTCAAGTAACAACCTAAAAGGTCTATAGTACAAGGATAAGGTTCGGTACCTTATCCTGGTAACACTATGTGATACGGCCCGCTTTGTATTGGATACAGACGTATTGATCCAAAGCGTCCATGTAGTAGACATTCGAGTAGGGGTATCCTATGCAATGAGTTTGTATAAGACCGGACCGCGAAATATTAACCGCTAGCTGTAACACCGTTAACTAATTAGGTTTCTATTTCACCAGGATGACCTAGGCAACTTAGTCTGAATCCTGAGTGGATTATGGACTCCTGTTCACGAGGGATTGTCCTTTGATTTGTATGGGTGAGAGTGGCCAGTACGCCAACTCAATATGCCTACCATTTTGGGGACAAGACCGAGTGGGGAGCTGGAAACATAATAACACAAGATGGAATTCACTCATTCCCGACTTTTGTGGAAGTAGATGAGTGTTCCCTTAAGTGGTGTCTCCGGGTCTTGAACAAACGGCCATACCCTCTCACTGGCCCGAGAGAGGTTTTTGTTTGATGGTTGGACCACAAACAGGTTATTCATTAGAGGAGCACTGGTACTTAAGAAGGTAGAGGTAACTCAGGGGTAAAATGGTAATTTGACCCAGCTGGAGTTACGAACACTTGTGAATGACTAACTTGCCGTTATTGGTCGATATCCGTGCACACAGAAATATTCTGCAGTGAGAAGAGTGCAGTTGTGGGTCTTCAGTGGAGTGACCCACAGTTAACGAATGTTGACTAACTTGGTTAATGAGTTTAGCCAATTAGTCTCGTATCGTTGGAGCTTCTGATCTGTAGGTCCATTAGATCCCACTGATAGCTCGTAAAAAGACTTGAAGCAATTAAATATAAACTGTAAATTGAAACTGTTCAATTTATTTGGGAAATCATATAATGTATGTTGATACATTATAATATAAAGTTTATGAAACTTTATAATATAATTTTTAAATTAATTTCAAAAATTAATTATTGAGAGAAAATATTTGAAAGAGTTCAAATAAATTTAATATTAATTTGATTCATATTAATTTTAATTTTAATAAAATTCCTAAGATTAAATATGTGATATTTAATTGGGTAATTAATTAATTATGGAATTTATTAATTATTTATTAAAATTAGATATTGTTTAGATAATAGATTTGAACTTATTCATAGACTTTTTCCTATTAGGAAAAGGTCTTGGCCTTTACCTATATATAGGACCCCTGGGGTGGGGTGAAAGGCATCCCATTGACTCTCCTTCTCTAAGAGATCTCTCCCAAAAGACTCCCACCAGTCTCCTGCTTCAAGAAATCTTAGAGATATACCGGTGTAACCAATTGGTGGTGTTCGCACAAGAAGGTTGTTGCGTTTTCAATCTCACTAGCAAGAAAAGGCGAATCAATCAAGGCTTTCTACAAACGTAAGTTTTCATTGAAATCCCTGATCACTAGGATCGTCTAGATTAGATCTAGTTAATTATTTAGCATGTTTATAGCCGCTGTACATCTATTTAAATATAGATTTATTGTTGTATTCTTTTGCAAATTGTATTGGTATTTCAATTAGAATCTAAGACTCTGAGTAGGTTCGGTAATTCTTTCCGCTGCGTAGGCCTTTTATCCCTTCAAGATCATGAGGATCTCACGGTGCAACCTAATGGAGGAGACCGTACGATACGTTGACACGTGTCCTACTCCCAGTTACTATAAAATACTCCCTCATTCACCTTGATATTGATCCATGCAAACACCGTCCGTAGGGGGTCACTCCCAGGGTGACTCGAGGCCAAGCATGGACCTCACGTTGTGAACTTTTGAGGACGTAAGAGCAAAACTTGATTTATGAAAATCTTGTTTTTATATATTTCCTCCCACTAAGTATTTTTATAATTATAGGGTCTATTACTTAGGTAAATTCTGGCTAAATGAATCTATCTAAGTCTATGCCTTATATAACTCTTATATGGAGGTCTTTAATCTAATGTCTTAGGTGAATTAAACTCTTTTAATTAACCTGGCAACATTGCATGCTAACATAACTATGGTTAATTCAACTCAACTTTCGAGTCAGTTCCCAGGTGGCAGGTGTTCTGTAAACCGTCATCTTAAGTATCTCCAGCCTTAGAAAGAACTTTATCGAGAGAGTTCCCTTATAACCATAGTAATGTAAACTCTTTACTCTAAAGATCTAGGTGAATTAAACTCTTTAAAAAACCTAGTGACATTGCATGCTAACATTTAACTATGATTAATTCAACTCTGGTATTCCGGGTTAGTTCCCAGGTAGGAGGTGTTCTGTAAACCGTCATCTTAAGTACCCCCAGCCTTAGACAGAACTTAACCAGTGGAGTTCCCTTATAATCATAGTAATGTTTTTCCTACATAGTCAATTAAAACTATTTTTAATTCTAAGTAAATATAATTATAATCCTATTAGAAATATGATCTTAGGTCTAATTAATATTAAACATTTTAAAATTAATCTAATTTTCCTAAGATCCTATGTTTGCATACAATTCTTTGTTATAGGTTAACAGATTCTAAATTTTATAACACTTATAAAATTTTAATGAATTAATCCTATAACTTGCTACTATGATGACATAAATTAACAATCGAATTCTAATTAATTTATAACCATACAATAGCATTTATGACATACATTAATATAACAATTATATTAAACAAAAGTAATGTCATGCTCAATGCATTTTAATTTTGGGAAAAATACACTTTTAGTCCCTGAGGTTTGGGTTAAGCTACACTTTGGTCCTTGAGTTTTCAAACTCAACAAAAATACCCCTGAGGTTTGAGATAAGCAATTTGGTCCTTGTCATCCAATTTGCCGTTAAACCCTAACGGATTGCTGACGTGGCACCATTATTTTAATAATAAAAATATTTTTTTAATTTTCTAAATAAAAATATATTAAAATATAATAAATATTATTATTTTATTCTTCTTTTTAATTATATCTCCTCCTCTCTCTTACTATTCCTCTTCTTTTCCATTTCATCTTCTTCCTTCTTCTTCTTCATAGCTCCGGTGGTAGGCAACTGCCGACCGCCGACAACTTTTTTTTTTTTTTTAATCTTCTTCCCCTTCTTTTATTTTTCTCCCTTTTTCACTGTAAGAAAAAAAAAAAAAGAAACGAAGGGGGTTTTCCCCCTTCGATTCCGACGTCGGAGAGCGAGGAGGGACCTCCCTCCTCCATTTCCGGTGAGAAACGGAGGGATGGAGGACTCGATTTCACGCCGTCGTCAAGCTCCTCCTCCTCAGATCTGTAGCTGACGTCGAGCTACCGTCAAGCTTGCAGTGGAATCGCGTCAGATCTGAAGCTGCTGCCGTCGTCTGTCCGTTGTTGTCGTCGATCTATCCGCAAGGTGTCGTCAGCCTGCTCTATTCGCTGCTGTTGCTATTTTCTCCACGCCGTCGATCTGAAGCTGCGGGCGGGTCTTCTTCTTCCTCAAACCGAAGAAAAAGGGGAGCCTAGAACCCCGTTCGATTATCTTTTTTTATAAACAATAAGGTTAGAACAAGCCCAGATCGAGCTCGCTCCAGCCGATTCGAAGGGGAGACGAGGCTGGAACTAGCCCACGAGGGAGACGAGGGAGACGACGACGAGATCTGGACACTCGCGAGCGGCAGATCTGGGCGAGCGACGGTGAGATCTTGCTGCCGGTGGAGGAGAAACGAAATGGAGAGGCCAAATGAGGGAGACGACGACGAGATCTAGAAAAATTGAAGGAGGGGAGGCCAAACGCGTGAGAGAGAGGAAAGGGAGAGAAGAAGAAAAAATAAGAAAAAAAAATTCAGTTGCCGGCCGGCGGCGGCGACGAGCGGTGGCGGCCGGTCGCCGGAGATAGGAAGAAGAAGAAGGAAGGAGAAGATGGAGAAGAAGAAGAAGGAAGGAGAAGATGGAGAAGAAGGAGAAGAAAGGAGAGATAAAGGGAGAAAGAATAAAAAAATTAATAAAAAATTAATATTTTATTTTTTAAGATTTTTTATTTAAAAAAAATTAAAAAAAATAATTTTTTAATTAAAATAATAGTGCCACGTCAGCAACCGTTAGAAGTTAACAGAAAAATTGACGGCAGGGACCAAAGTGCTCCTTATCTCAAACCTCAGGGGTATTTTTGTTGAGTTTGAAAACTCAGGGACCAAAGTGTCACTTACAAACCTCAGGGACTTCCTGAGCCATACAACCTCTTTCGCTGCTTCGCAAGCAGCTACATATTCAGCCTCCATGGTCGAGTCTGCAATGCATCCCTGCTTGATGCTACGCCATACTATTGCTCCTCCATTCAGAGTGAATACTGACCCCGATGTAGATTTCCTCGAATCTTTATCGGTTTGAAAGTCAGAATCAGTGTATCCTGTAAGGATCAAATCCTTAGCGCCATACACGAGCACATAGTCCCTCGTTCTCCTAAGATACTTGAGGATATTCTTAACGGCTGTCCAGTGATCGAATCCTCGATTGGATTGATATCTACTGACAATCCCTACTGCATAACAAATGTCAGGCCTTGTACACAACATGGCATACATTAGGCAGCCTACTGCAGAGGCATAGGGAATTCGTCTCATGTCCTCAACTTCTTGAGGAGTCTGAGGACACTGTTCCTTAGACAAATTAATTTCGTGCCTGAAAGGTAATAAACCCTTCTTGGAATTTTGCATCTTATATCTAACTAACAATTTGTCGATATAAGACGCTTGAGACACTGGTAGCGTTTTGTTCTTTCGGTCCCGAACAATTTGAATCCCTAGAACATATTGTGCCTCACCAAAATCTTTCATTTGGAATTGAGTTGCTAGCCATTGTTTAATGTCAGTAAGATAACCTACATCATTCTCGATGAGTAGGATATCATCCACATACAGTACTAAGAAAGCTTCAGAGTTGTTGATGATCCTTTTGTAAACACAAGGCTCATCAACATTTTGTTCAAAGCCATAAGATTTGATCGTAGTATCAAATCTCATATTCCAGGATCTAGACACTTGTTTCAATCCATAAATGGATCGTTTAAGCTTGCAAACTTTTTGCTCTTGATCCCGAGCAATGAACCCCTCTGGCTGAGACATGTAGATACTTTCCTCAAGATTGCCGTTCAGAAAAGCAGTCTTGACATCCATTTGTCATATTTCATAATTATAAAATGTGGCAATGGATAAAAGAATCTGAATCGACTTTAACATGGCAACAGGGGAGAAGGTTTCCTCATAGTCAATCCCCTCCTGCTGGGTAAAACCCTTTGCCAGAAGTCGTGCTTTAAAGGTCTGTACCTTTCCAGCAGCGTCTCGTTTTCTCTTGTAGATCCATTTACACCCTATGGTTCTAACCCCTTCAGGTTGATCTACAAGATCCCATACTGAATTAAAATGCACAGATTCGATTTCCAAGTCCATAGCTTTAATCCATTCGTTCTTATCAACGTCATCCATTGCCTGTTTAAAGGTTAATGGATCCTCGATCCCGTCATCAGGTATGACGACTGGAGTTTCAATTAAACCCAAATAGAGATCAGGCTGTCTAACAACCCTCCCACTACGTCGAGGTTCTCTTATTTCTTGAGAAGAACGTGATTGACTCGAGGTGCCAGTTTCATCAACAACTCTTGTTGATGTTTCTGTAGCTTTGTTCGATAATTCTCTTAACACTAATTTGCTTCGTGGCTTATGATTTCTAATGTGGTCTTCTTCTAAGAATGTGGCGTTTATGGATACAAATACCTTATTCTCTTGTGGATCGAAGAAGTATCCACCTTTCGTTTCCTTGGGGTAGCCTACAAATAGGCACAATTTTGAACGGGGTTCCAATTTCTTTGAGTTAGTCACTAGCACATGTGCTGGACATCCCCAAATTGTGAAGTAACGTAAACTAGTTTTACGCCCTCTCCACAACTTAAATGGTGTTTTAGAAACACTTTTGGATGGAACGTTGTTCAAAATATAAACGGCAGTCTGCACTGCATGACCCCAAAACGAGTCAGGCAATTGAGCATAGCTCATCATGGAACGAACCATATCTAATAGGGTTTTGTTTCTCCTTTCTGATACAGCGTTTTGTTGTGGTGTACCAGGTGCTGAGAGTTGGGATGTGATTCTGTGTTCTATCAAATAGTCCTGGAATTCTAAATCCATATACTCTCCACCTCGATCAGATCGAAGCGTTTTTATCGTTTTACCTAATAAGTTCTCAGCTTCTGCCTTGTACTCCTTGAACTTTTCAAGGGCTTCGAACTTATGATGCATTAGGTAAAGATACCCATACCTAGAATAATCATCAATAAAACTGATGAAGTATTCATACCCTCCTCGTGCTTTAACATTCATCGGACCACAGAGGTCTGAATGTATGAGCTCTAGAGATTCTTTGGCCCTATAAACTTTTCCAGTAAAAGGTCGTTTTGTCATCTTGCCCTCAAGGCATGACTCACAGGGAGGTAATGAGTCGTCTTCTAACTCACTTAGAATTCCACTCTTGACCAGTCTCCCAATCCTGTTGAGATTTATGTGGCCTAACCTCAGGTGCCAAAGATAGGTATTCTCTTCAGGAGAAACTTTTTGCCTTTTATTACTTTGAGTAGGAGCAGTTTTGAACATTTTGGTATTGTTAACTGCTATACTCTCGATTGGTCTTAGAACATATAAATTATTTTCCATTATAGCTGAACAGACATTAATTCCCTTTCTAGAAATGAAAACTTCACTTAATGTGAAAGATATGGAATAAGTTTGTTCGAGCAAACAAGACACAGAAATCAGATTTCTTTTAATCTTTGGAACTACGTACACGTTATCTAATAATATGTACTTGTTTTCTTTGAAAAATAATTTTATGCTTCCTATTGCTATAGCTAAGACAACTTCTCCAGTTTCAACTCTGAGAGTCATTTCTCCAGCTCCAAGCTGTTCCCAGGAACTCATTCCTTTAAACGAAGAACAAACGTGGTTTGTGGCCCCTGAATCAAGTATCCAGGCAGAATTATCGTTCTCCACTAAGCACGTTTCCAAGACTAGTAAGTCCTTGGTAGCGTTCTCGTAAGCTAAGCAGTTTGGTCGAGGACGTTCCTCATTTAAGACCAATAAATCGTTTGCCACTTTTTCAGTGTTTAAGCTCATATTCTTAGTACGATGTTCTAAACTGTTTAATTTGACGTCAGACAAAGCACATATGTTTTTCAACATATTGCTGAAACAAACAAATAACTTGTATTAATAATGTTGCACTAAACCCATTATACATATCCAATCAATTTAGCAAAAGTAATTAAGCACCCTATATTTCATAAATCTTTTTCAACGATACTTCAGAGGTTTAGAGCAACAGCCACCGAGGGGTGATCAGCTACTCCTCCCCTGAATTGAGACGTTCTCAACTAAACTCTAACACCAGAATAACTCATATTCCATTAGTGTTTAGTTACCGTTGTTTGGTCAAGAAATTATTAACAATTTAATAATTTCCTGTAAGTGTGACCCGCCATCTTTCAGATCCCAGAGGTCCGCCCCAACAAGCTACGATCAAGAAAGACAATGTTAGGGCAAAACCTAAGAAACCCTATCCATTACGGAGTTCGCCCTGTTACCCCATGCTCAAAGCCCTCTGAAGGGATGGTTACACTATTGGCAACACGCAAGGTGGAGCATGAAATCTCAGAACGTACCAATGGAGGAGATCGAAGGATGTGTTGACACATTCCCGCTCCCACTTACTATAAACACTCTCTCCATTCACCTTGGTATTGAATCATGCAAACACCTTCCGAAGGGAGGTCACTTCCAGGGTGAGACGAGGCCGAGCATGATTCTCACGGTGTGAACTTTGCGGAGATACGTGGGATAAAAAACTTGATATGAGACATCTTATTTTTTATACATTTCCTCCCACTGAGTATTTTAAGATTAGGGTCTATTTACTTAGGTAAATTCCGGCTAAATGAATCTATCTAAGTCTATGCCTTATTAAATAAGGTCTTTACACTAAATGTCTAGGTGAATTAAACTCTTTTAATAACCTAGTGACATTGCATGCTAGTAAGACTATGGTTAATTCAACTCAGGTTCCGGACCATTTGCCAGGAGAGTTCCCTTATAACCAAGGCCTTATGTCCTACTTAACCATATTTTAAATCTATTAAAATACTAAGTAAGACAATTTCTAATCCTATTAGAAATGTTGATCTTAGGTCTATTTAATTTTAAAACGTTTAAAATTATGTCATGATCCTAAGATCCTATGTTAGCATGCAACTCGTTGTTATAGGTTGTACGGTTTCTATTCATTAAATTTTATAACCTCTTATAACTTTTAATGAATTAGCCCTATAACATGCTTTCTAATGGTGATTTCAAGCATATAACAATCAAACATTCAAGTTATATAAAGCACCATTTAGAAACATCCTATGTCTAGGTGTGTATAACTCTTTATACTACGATGTCTAGGTGATAACTCTTTAAAACCTCACATCGCTCACGCATGCTCATAAAAATTGGGTTAACCTAACTCAAGTACCAATTCGATGCCCAGGTAGGAGGTGTTCCGTAAACCGTCAACTTAAATACCTCCAGCCTTAGACAACATCTTACTGGGTAAGTTCTCTTGTAACCTTAGCTTTACAAGATATCGACCTAATCTATGCAAGTTGATCGATTTGGAGGTTCGTTAACCTAAGTGAGCATGCATTTATCTTGTTATAGATTTTAAGCCTATCTCGGTTTATAACGCTTATAACGAACGAAAAATCCATAACTAGCTTTATTTGAATATAACCATTATAAACAAGCTAAGGAAGTTTCATGCTACATGCTTGGTTCATTTTCATTTTATTAATATAACATTTATATTAACTAATCATAAATGAAATTAAACCATCCAAAATGCATCTCCTAAATTAATATAACTATTATACTAATTTAATTCATGAAACTTTATTCATGCATTCAATTAATATCATAACTCTTATAACATATTAATTAATTAATGCATAATTCATGCTTTCCTATGGTGGGATTTTAAATCTAAATGGCATACATTATGCACATAAAATACTATTTAATTAAAACATACATTCAATAATGCATAATTAATTAAATTAACTAAAGTGAATTGGTTTTGGGATTTTTAATGAAGCAAAAACAAAAACTAAAATTATTACAATAATAATTTCAAATAGGGCTTGGACCGCTCCCGAACCATTCGAACCGACCCGAACCGCCCTTGGATTGCTTGAACCGGACCATTTTTCCTTTAAGTGAAGAACATACTTGGGCTGGAACTAAAAAACAGCATGCTGGAATTTTTGGCCAGCAGCGAGCAGTCTCCGAATTTCTTCAAATTGACGGCCTAAATGGACTCTATTGACTCTCAAAATTTACAGACTCGATATGAACACATTAATGCCCATAAACATGTAGGCAATTACAATTAATTCCAACAAATTGAACAAGAAATAAATTCAATCCCAAAACCAATTTTCTTTAGATTTTACACAGTTTCATCATATGAAAAGCTACCCACCAAGCTAAAATTAATGCATGTTAGGTGCCTTAATCATGCTCTGATACCAATTGAAGGTGTTCATATAACACATGTGGAAGCAATTTTAGGATCGGAGGCACTTAACTACATCAATTTTAGAAAATGAAAACATGCTGTCTAAATACCATAAACAAAGAGTAGAATTTGTACCAGCCTTTTTAGAGACCGATTCAACAACTCCCTTTGATTCCTTTGATCACGAACGGTGTGTGGACCACCTCTAGTGTCTTCCCTACTATTCTCCGGGCCAAGAACGACTTGTGGAAGTCTATAGAGATAGGGAATGGGAAGGGAATGCTTGAAGGTTCAAGCACTAGAGAGATATATGGAGATGAGTGAGTTTGAGACCAAAATCCAACAGCATAACAATATGGAAATGGCTCTCTCTACTCTTAATCTGATTTTGCATCTACTTATAGAGATATTCCATGCAAGGAAAGGCCTCAAGATGCAAGACACATGGTGGTAATGCAAGCAAAAGTGGATTCTAGGTGTTGAAGTCACAACACATGCAACAAGTGCATGGATGTGTTGTATTCCACTTTGTATCAACATGCAAGAGTGGAAATCCATCTAAATCCACTAAGTTTGATCCTCAATCAGATTTTGCTTGCATTCTAATTCAAATTCCAATTCCAAATTGAAATTTATTTCATGGCAATTAATTAGAAACATTTCCAGTTAACTTGTTATGATTAATCCAATTAATCATTGACACCTTGTGCAATATAATTATATATGATTCCTAATTCATATATAGTATTTAAAACACTTTTAAATGCATAATCTCTCATTTTCCAATTTAATTCATAATTAAATATTGTGTCAAACACAATTTACGAAAATTCCCTTTTTCCCGATTTTGAACAATTCAAAGAATCCTATCCTATTGTTCTAGGCTTTATTCCGATATGAGCTAGTAGGGGGACCTAATGGACCTATAGATCATGGGCTCCAACGATTCGAGGCTAACCGACTAATCTCATTAACCAAGCTTAACCAACATTCGTTAACTACCGGGACACTCCACTATAGTCCGATAGTTGCACTCCCCTCACTATAGATATATTTCCGTCCACTTGATTTAACCATGTTCAGTAAGTCGATCCTTCACAGGTTGTTCGTAACTATAGTTGGGTCAAATGTCCGTTTTACCCCTATAGTACTTCTTGTTCCTTAAGTCCCACCGATCCTCTAATGAACAATTGGTTTATAGTCCAACCAACAAACCGAGTCCCTCTCGGGCCAATGAGAGGGCGGGATCCCTTTGTTCAAGCCTCGGATACAACACTTAAGGGAACAACCTCTCTACTATCCCTAATTCGGGTAGGAGCAAATTCCTTCTTGCAGAACTATGTCCCCAGCTATCTACCCGTTCCTATCCCTGAAATGGAAGGCTTATTGAGTCGGCGATGCTGAGCCACTCTCACCCATTCAGATCCAAGGATAAGTCCGAATAAACAGGAGTTCATAGTTAGCTCAGGATTAAGATCGAGTTACCTAGGTCATCACATGAAATAGTCAGTCTTGTCAGTAAACAGCGTTATAAAGCAAGAGTGACTTATTTCTCTGTCCTAGTCTTAGGCAAAGTCATTGCATAGGACGCCCCCACTCGCATGTCTCTACATGGACGATTTAGGATCACATCGTCTGTACTATCTACAAAGTGGGTCGCGTCTCATAGTGTCCCCAGGATAAGGTACCCAGCCCTATCCCTATACTATAGACCGTTTTGGCTATTACTTGAGCCTGATCCACTTTTATGTCTCTACATAAAGCTCAAGTGTTCGTCCTATAGCCAGGAATCTTAGTTTATTGGATTTGGGTTATTTAACGTGCAATTTACTTATTGAGTAACGACTTTGCTGAATGAATCTCGACAACGACTTTATCGATCAAGTATATAATTTGTTTAACATTCACTATCTACGAGTTTTAGGGCACCAATCCCAACAACATCCCCGTGTTGGTCCACGAATTCTACCAAGGGTAATGGCGGGTCGAGATAGATGAAGTGATGGTGCATGGCAACGTAGTCACATTCTCCCAATGCATCATCAATATCCTCCTGGAGCAACTTGACGCGCTAGAGGCTGAGGGGAATGCGTTACTCAATTCCCAAGACGAAAACTTCCTCAGCGAAGTTTTAGCTGCTGTTGGTCGACCAAGCGCCAGATGGGATGGGCACGGGACTGCACGAACTTTGAAGCCGCAGTGGCTGAACCTTGAGGCCACCGCATGGATGCACTGGATCAAGAACCGCATCATGCCTACAACACATTATGCCACCCAGCGCGTGGTCCTCTATTTCTGCATTTTAAGGAGCATTGTGATCAACTTGGGCCCCATCATCACCGAAGCCCTCCGCCAAACTGCCAACAAGCCAAAGAGGGTAATGTTCTGTCTAGGTATGGTCACGAAGCTCTGCCTTCAGTCCAGACTGGTTCTTGCGTCTGCTGAAGAAAGAAGAACAATTCTTTAAACCTTTGACGATAGATGGCTAGTGCGGATCACTCAGCCCCACAATAGCAGAATCCTCCCCGCTCCAACGCAAAATAAAGAAGTCGCTCCTGCGGTAGAGGAGAGGTTGCCAAAGCCTGAGCCCTAGAGAAAGAAGCGGAAGGAGCAGACTGCGGGTCGGAATTTAAGACTTGCGGCAAGGGCAATACCAGATATCACCCCCAGCGGCAACTCAGCGCAGGAAACTTCTGTCTCTGCTGAGAATCAGCAAGCCTCGCCCCCGCACCAGCCTTTTGAGCCAGATGAGCGCCTGAAGAATGTGCATCGAGTGGAAGTCTGCGGTCAGCAGACCATTGTAGAAGATCTTTAAGGCCCGCATGAGCAAATCCCTGTGCCATCTAATCAGCCGCCGCTTGTCAATCCAGCAGCTGCGCCGCCCCCGCAAATTATTGATGTTGGGCAAGTTTACGCGAAGATGCGACGCTACTTTGTGGAAATCGTGGAACCTTTGCGGCGAGAGCAGGAGGAGATGAAAACGCGTCTGAATGCTTTAATGTTATATTTAGTGCGTTGGACCAATCCCTTTGGTCGATTGCCTCCTGCGCCAGCTGATCTTTTTGTCCACCTGCGCACACAACCAAGGCCAGATGGCGCTCGACCTTCTCAAGTGAGCCCCAGCATGCCTCCTTCGCCGCCTAGATCGCCGCTCCAGACACCGCCAAGGGAGTGATTTATCTGCTTTATCATTTCATGTCCCTTGTAATTTTCGGTTTTGATTTTGTTATGCGCTTTTAAATGTATTGCTTTCACTGCATTAATGAATTCAATATTTTGGGCAATTATCGCATTCTTCAGTCGCAGCCTTAGTAAAATGCCTTAATCCTAAAATGTCTCTGCGTTAGTTCTTAGGATAAGTACTTAGCCGTAGTAAAATGCCTTAATCCTAAAAAAAGCACACACACACACACACACACACACACAAACATATATATATATATATATGTAGCCTTGTGCCTGAGACTAGTAGTGTGCAAGTTTTATGCGTTGTCGTAGAAAAGAAAGTCAAGCGCAGAAAGAATCTTTAGCCAAGAAGGAAAGCTAAGTGAAGGCTAAATCTTTTAGCTAAGTTGTGGGGAAAAGGATGAGGAACATTAGGATGAAAAGCCCTTGTAGAACTAAGTTATTTTCGCAAAGTGGATAGAGGGCATTGCTTGAGGGCAAACAATAATCTAAGTTTGGGGGTTTGATAACTTACAAAAACCATGTTATTTCTCATCTAAATTTAAATTAAATAAGGTTGGAAAAGAACCATGATGCGCTGGTTAGGTGCATATCAGCAGAGAATTGCGGTAATTCAATCTTTGAATGCATATCCCTTAATGCAGCGAGAAATCACATACTTATATCCATTAACGCATGTTTTCTGTAGCTACGTCCCTTGCCCATGTTATCTTTCAGCACAGGCGCCAATCCGACCACGTGAAAAAGTACATTGACAGCTGATGGATGGTCATTCTGATGTGTGACTAATTTGCAAGCTGGCAAAAGAAGATTGGAGCACGCAAGCCTATTTCTTAGAGAAGTCAGCATCCTTGGCCTATAAAAATCCCCCATTCGCCAGAAGAAAGGGAGGACGACAAGAGAGAGAAAGAGAGAACATAAAAAGGAAGAAGTCAAGCACCAGTGCAGATACCTCTTGATTTTATCATATATTGCGCTACATTTTTGCTTTGTAGCATGAGCTAATTACCCTTCATCAAGGCTTAGCCTAGGCGCCCATGCGGCGAAAACATTGTTTATGTATGCGTTAAGTTTGAATGAATGAAAATTGATGCTTTCTACTTAGATGCGATAATATTTCCATTACTAATGCTCGCCTGGCCAGCAGGTTGCGGTAGCAGCATGATAAATCCTTGACGGGTAACGCATGGGGATCTATCTAAGTAGAGCAAGTTAACGCTTTGCATGTAGTCTAGGTTGTATTAGTTTAGATTGTTTAGATTGTTTTAGGAATAATTGAATCACTTGCAAGTAATTAGTGAATAATACCAACACATGAACTAATTGAATAGAACGTTGTTAGTTCTACGCCAAACGCATGTCTAATACCGGAAGGGAATCACATGTTTATTTCTCACTTAGGCATCATTATCATTTCATTCATGCTCTGCACTACTAATAAGTTATCAACACATGTGGTCGATGTAGTGAAAGCCTTCATAGCCTCTCTCGTCTGTTTGTCTTTTACCTCTACCGCATAGTCTTAATTTCGTGTCCTTATTTACAAATCTCATCTGACTCATTCATCCTTTTGTCCGATTTATGCATAGTGCCATGCGTCTGAGTGTTTGTTATTGAGCTTGTTAAATATCTTTGTTTTTCCTTCCCTGTGTTCTAACCCTGGGATACTCCAATTTATACTTGGATTAATGCATATCAGCGAGGTTTTTAGCATATTATTGAATAGCTCTATAAGAACGAACCACCTGACCAACATCCTCATCTTCTTCCTCTTCTCTTTAAATCGGCGGCGGTGGGATCTAGGGGTTCAACAGGTCATCGGGGAAAACGGGGAAGGGTTGATATGGCTTGGAAAAGTTTGATTGCAAAGCCCTCCTAAGTGTGGCATCCCTCCTTTTAACATAATTCCAATACGTCTGGAATTGCCTTTCGGCAAACTCCATTCGGCTGGAATGCATTTGCAGTTGTTCTTGTATGTTATGGATGCTGCACACCAAACCACCTTGGTGTGCTTCCTGAGTCCTTTGAAGCCTCGCCAGATTTGGTGTGTCTATTATCCCATTATCCATCAGGATAACATCTTTTGCACTCGCGGGAACCCCTGTCCTTTGGCACAGCATGGTTATGGTATTCAGAAAAAACAGCTTGCCCACCTTCTTCCTCCAGCAATTATGAATCTAGCTGGAGATAATTTTGCCGACATCTATACTGAAAGACGGTAATATAGCAAAAACCAAGAGAACGTGATCACGGGAGGAAGTGGAGTCGTGAGTTGTTGGCAGCAGACGCAGCTTGACGAATCCCAACTAAGTATTTTCCTCGCTCTTAAGATTGCAGCTTGAAAAGTCCTTTTTTGTCTTCGAAAGCCACCATTGAGCCCCCTTGTTGAGTTCTAGAGAGGGTTAAAAATATAATAGAATTTGGCTCTAGAATACTATGCAGGTGCACATAGTCTGCAGCAAGTGATAAGTAATTTATCGTATCCACGAGGTTTTGAATAGTCTTCACTCTACCTATCTTGTGTAACTCTTTAGTGATTACAAGGTTGTTGAAATGATTGGGTTTTGAAATATTGCTGAAGCAAAAGAAATAACAGAGCATAAATGTAAACGGATAGAGAAGACATATTGGAGACAGGCGTTGGTTAAGACTTCTGTAATTGTTAAAAAGATGCTCTAGCAATTGTATTGATAAGGCAAACTGTCATAGTCTTATCAGCAGGATCCTCCTGGTACTCTGAATATTTTGGAATGTGTTTCAACTCCAATGAAGCTGTATCGATCGAGCACTAGGCAACTGGCTCACCCTAACTCAGTCACTAGCATTCACCAACACATAATGGTCTAGTGTGATTACAAGCCACACATCCCTTAAATCATCCCTGAAACTAAGAGAAGGTATTCATACCGTCTGGCCAGGCGAGCACAAAATAATATTAAACACAACAAGTAATCAAGATGCTCGAAATCAATACCAATTGGTACATTATTAAGAACGACAATTACATAATCCTAACCAACACCTAAAGTAAATTAGTTCATGGAATGGAAAATAACACACGCTACAATCTGTTCACGTGCATCCATAACTCAAAAATTTTACAAGAAAAGATAAATTCCCTTTTAGAAATCCGTAGTTGATGGTCGTCTTGAGTCTCCAATTGTTCCTCCTTTATTCGGTTTCCAAAGATGAAAAGTTAGTCTCCAACTTGGAATTAATTGACTTAAGGCGGCCCTTTTCTTTTATAGAGTGAATTCAACCCTAATTAGGTCAAAGATTACATGTGGAAGGTCTACAAGCTTTCTAGATCCGATATTGCTTCTGAAAACTCCACCTTATTAATGAATCACGTGCAGCTCACATGGCTAGTTTTGCTCCTAGCTTTGCTCGATCATGGAATTTGCTCCCTCAAGTCGCTCAGCACTAATTTCTCTGCAAAAGAACTTCTAAAGCATCCATTCTTCTAAATTGGGTAAAACATATAACATTCATCCAATAATACACCTATTTGGCACAAATGACACACTAATCACTATAGAAATAAGGCCTAAATAACTCCCTTTTGGAGAGTTATCATACCCCCAAACTTGAACTATTGCGCGTCCCGAGCAATACTAACCCACCTTCCCTTGAAAATTCAAACATTAGTCATAGCACAACTCAATCAAAACAGATAATCCAACACTACCTTCAACCTTTACTTGAGCATCCTACAAAACCAAGCACTGGTGCAGCAAAATAGTTCTTTCAGCATTGAACAAATAATCACCACTTTTAACTCAATCCTGAGGACTTACCACAACCTAGCTATATTATCAGACACAAATTAACACACTTTTTACGGGATTTTTTCTTTTGTTCTTCAGACTTACAGCAGCCCTACAGTCATAAGCTCTTAAGCATGAGATGACCCATTTTATGATGCAGTATACCCTTGCCTCAAGCTTATCACCAACTAGGCTAAACACTCATTGCTAAACCCAAAAATCTTTAGTTATCTATCCCTTGCTTCTCAGAATGGCGACATGTTATGATGAAGCTCACTTAAGCTCTGGGAGATAGAAAACTGCCAGATTATCATTCATCCTGCAAAAGTTTTGCTCTATCAATTTTCACAGCAAAATTTTCACTTTTTTTTAATATATATTTTTTTCTCAATATTTCCTAGGCCATCTTTTGACGCAAAGACAAACTGTGGGTGTCACAAATGTCCCTGGTTACTCAACAACCTAGAAAAATTATTATGAAGAAGATGAATGCTCGGGCAAAACAAGTGGAGTAGCTAAAAGTCCCCCAAACTTAAATTATTCATTGTCCTCAATGAATTAGCAACATAATTATTCCCCCAAACTTAAATATTTTTCTATTTGAATTTTAAACTAAGCGTGGGACTAAGATTAAGTTTAAGGTGTGATCGGTTGTCAGTATGCTTAACAAATTAATGCAAATTTGTCGTAGATATATATCAATAAAAGTATAAATTGACAAAATGAAGTAATACCTAGTGAGTCTAGGGTCGAATCCTCAGGGAAAGGTTATTTGCAAAGCTTTAATAATGTTTACTAATCTAAACTCGAAAACGTGTGATATTGAAAAAAAAATGAAATATAAGAGTTGGTGAGTCTGAAAAATAATTTTTGTAGAAAGTAAAACATGCGATGAAAGTAAAAAGAGAAGTATTAAGGAAAATGTTATCAAGGTTGTTACGGTCGCAACCTCGTGCGTTTATAAGAACCTTGTAGTGCATACCATGACTAATTAATTGATCCATTAATGCCTAAGTGAGAAAAAATCACAAGTTTCCCTTCCGGTACTCCTTCTGCATTTGGCATAAAACTATCAATTGGTTATTTGGCTAGTTCATGAGTGAGGCTTTGTTCTCTACAAACTTATAAGGGACTGCGTTAGTCTTAACGCAATCAAAGCTCATGCATGTACTAACTTATAACGGTAGTATTTTAATGCTACCAAGACTACATGCCATGCGCTAACTTGTTCTACTTAGATGTCCGTATGCATTACCTGTCAGGGATTTAGCATACTGCTACCGCATTCGGCTGGCCAGGCGAGAGTTAGTAATGAAAATAGTATAGCAACTAAGCAGAAGGCAATAATGTTTTATTAAATCAAAGTATGCGCTTACAAAATAAACTTATCACCGCATGGGTGCTTGCGCTAAGCCTTGAAGAAGAAAATTAGCTCATGCGAGCAAGACAATACATTATGCAATACATTGCAAACGCAAGTACACTCTTAATCACAGCTTTCTGTGATTTCTCTTTCTCCTTGATCTTCGTCTCTTCCCTCTCGTCCCTCAATTCTTGTATCTATTATGTGTTGTCCCTTTTTTTTTGAGCAGGTGGCTGCTATTTATAGGTGAAGGAAACCAACTTCTCCAAGGAATTAGAAGCTTGCTTCAGTCATCTTCAGCCCACTTGCAACTTGATAGCGGGCAGAAAGGTCGCTATTTTAGTCCTAAAATATTAAGCTTTTTAGTGCTTTAATTTTGTTTTTATTGAAGATATTTAATATATTTTGTTAATTTGTCTTTAGGAGCAAAATTATGGATTTTGGTGAAGAAATGCCCAAAAAGAAGTCATTCAAGCCCAATTTCCATACATGGGTCAAGGGGGAGTCCAAGAAAGTCAACCATGAAGAAGAGGCCCAAAAGAAATGAAGAGAGACCCAAATTCAAGCCCAAAATCGGGCCAGAAAGTTCTGGAATTCGCCTAGCGTTGAGACGCTGTCCCATTTCTTGGTCGGCAAGTCGGTGACGTCACAGCGTCGCGACGCTGTGTTAATAGTGTCGCGACGCTGTCAAGTTTTCAAGCCTATAAATAGCGCCCCTTGGAGCCATTTTTTACCATCAACCATCATTCTATTCCTTCATTCTTTTCTTTCCTTGGCTCCTTTGGAGCCTTTTCTCAAAGGCTTTCTAGCCTTTTTGAGAGTTCCTTAATGGGAAAATTTTGGAGAGTTTTTGGGAGCATTCTAGGAGGCTCAAGGGGAGCTCGGAGGGGCTCAAGCCCCAGCGACGAGGTCTTCTTCGGTCATTTCCTTCCCTTTTATTTTGCTCATATTTATGCTTTCCATTGTAAATTTTGTGAATATTTTAGCTATGTATAGCTAAACCCCAATTTGGGGTCTTGAAATGAAATTATAGTTAAATGTTGTTATAATTGCCTATCTCTTGCCCTGCTTACTAATTATTTGTATCGATGCTCGTAATTCCTTATGCAATCTGGCCAATTGTGTATTGATCTGATTCTTAATGGAGACTCGACCGAGAGAAATTAGGATATATCATAATCCATGCACCTAGTTTAATTGCCCGTCGTGACACGAGATTAGTTGATTAAACTTAGATTCCTAAAATGAATCAGAGCGTAATAATTAACGAATTTTAATGGCTAAGGACACTTAGGTTGTTAAAATGGATTAATTACAATTAGGGGAGACCGACAGGAGAACCTATGTGATTAACGGAGATTCTAGGATTATAATTAGTTGGGCATCGAGACAGGTTAATTGTAATAATTGTTTAGCTAATAATTGAGTTTCAAGACCCCACTTCCCATTAAAAGCTCTTTCTCCACTTTTTTTTTTTTGTGGTTGATCAAATTTCCTCTTTAATTGCTTTAATTTTTTAATTCATTTTAATTGCATGATTTGGTCCGTAGATATTATTTCTCCCAAGTATTTTTAGTGTTCAAGAATCTTTTTGCTTTGCTTAATTTTCGCTTCACCTCCCTGAGGATTCGATACTCGGAACTCTTCCGTTTTACTATTACTTGCGACGACCCATGCGCTTGCGAATAATCGAACCAACAACACAACTTTTCAACCTACTTGTGCGTCAGTGTGTCAGCATTGTCTTTTCATCCATCTTGTCTGTCTCATGATCGTCTTGGGATGTGTGCCTGCTGTTGGGTGTTATGCCCTAAAACTCGTAGATAGTAAATGAAATGAATTAATCGAACTCAATGAAGCGTTATTTGAGTAATTCAGTAATTTGGTTATTGAATAGTCGAGTTTGCATTAATAAACCCTAAATCCAATAAACTAAGATCCAAGGTTGTTTAAATGAAACTTGAACTAGTATGTGGGGACATACGGGGATCGGTGTTCAAGTAACAACCTAAAAGGTCTATAGTATAGGGATAAGGCTGGGTACCTTATCCTGGTGACACTATGTGATACGGCCCACCTTGTATTTGATACAGATGCAATGATCCAAAGCATCCATGTAGGAGACATGCGGGTGGGGGTATCCTATGCAATGAGTTTGCATAAGACCGGACCGCGAAATAGTAAGCAGTAGATGTAATGCCGTTAACTAGTTTAGGTTTCTATTTCAATAGGATGACCTAGGTAACTCAATCTCAATCCTGAGTCTGTTATGAACCCCTTTTAGGAGGGATTGTCCTTAGATTTGTATGGGTGAGAGTGGCCAGTTCGCCGACTCAATAATCCAACCATTTCAGGGGCAAGACCGAATGGGGGCTGGGAACATCACAGTACAAGATGGAATTCACTCCTTCCCCTATTGGGGTAAGTAGGTGTGTGTTCCCTTAAGGGCTGATTCCGGGGTTTGAACAAAGGCGCGCCGTCCTCTCCTGGCCCGAGAGGAACTCCTCTTTAGTGGTTGGACCCTAAACAACTTGTTCATTAGAGGAATCAGTGGTACTTAAGGAACCAGAGGTAACCCAGGGGTAAAACGGTAATTTGATCCAGCTGGTGTTACGAACACACGTGAAGGATTGACTTACTGCATTGGTCGATATCCGTGGACACAGAAATATTCTACAGTGAGAAGAGTGCAGCTGTGGGTCTTTAGTGGAGTGACCCACAGTTAACGAATGTTGACTAACTTGGTTAATGAGTTTGGCCAATTAGTCTCGTATCGTTGGAGCTTCTGATCTGTAGGTCCATTAGGTCCCACTGGTAGCTCGTAAAGAGACTTGAGGCAATTAAGTATAAATTATAAATTGAAAGTGTTCAATTTATTTGGGGAATTGTATAATGTATATTGATGCATTATAATATAAAGTTTATGAAACTTTATAATATAATTTTTGAATTAATTTAAAAAATTAATTCTTGAGAGAAAATATTTGAAAGAGTTCAAATAAATTTAATATGAATTGGATTCATATTAATTTTAATAAAATCCCTAAGATTAAATATATGATATTTAATTGGGTAATTAATTAATTATGGAATTAATTAATTATTTATTAAAATTAGAGACCTTTTCCTATTAGGAAAGAAAATATTTGAAAGAGTTCAAATAAATTTAATATGAATTGGATTCATATTAATCTTAATTTTAATAAAATCCCTAAGATTAAATATATGATATTTAATTGGGAAACTAATTAATTATGGAATTAATTATTTATTTATTAAAATTAGAGTAGGAAAAGGTCTTCCTTTTCTTATTAGGAAAAAGGTCTTGGCCTTTACTATATATAGGACCCCTGGGGTGGGGTGAAAGGCATCCCATTCATTCTCCTACTCTCAGAGAATTCCCCTCAAGTCTTCCTCTAGACTCCCACCAGTCTCTTGCCTTTAGAAGTCTCAGAGTCATACCGGTGTAGCCATAGTGGTGGTGTTCGCACTAGTTCGTGATTAATTCACAAGCAGTTGGTGAATTTAATCTGAGTCGTCAACGACAGTAAGTAATTTGTTACTATATAAATTAGATTTAGATTTAATATTTTTGTATGCTTAGCCTTAATATATATTTAGAATAGTTTTAATATTATTGTCAATGTATTGGTATTTTAGATTAAACAAAATTAATTACGAATCGGTCCCAATCACGCTTCCGCTTTACGGAATTACGGAATTCCAATCTTTCAATTGGTATCAGAGCCGATCGTAGATCTAATTTTCTTTCTTTAAAATTTGCATTGGCTATTGGTGGGATTGATTAATGCATAATGTATGTATGGTTTGCATTGAACTGTGTAGGTTAATTTTATGGCCATAGTGTTGACCGCAAAGTGCACGGGTCGCAAGTAATATAAAACGGAAGAATTCTGAGTATCGAATCCACAGGGAGGCGAAGCAAAATTTAATCAAGCAAAGATTCCTAGAGCACTAAAAAATACTTAGGATAAATAATATTTAGGGACTAGATCATGCAATCAAAGAAAATTAAAAATCAAAACAATTAAAGAGAAATTTTGATCAATCGATAAAAATAAAATACGGAGAAAGAGTTTTCTAATGGGAAGAGGGGTCTTGAAAATCAATTATTAGCTAAACAATTGCTACAATTGTCCTATCTCATTGCCCAACTAATTATACTCCTAAAATCTCCGTTAATAACATAGGTTCTCCTGTCGGTCTCTCCTAATTGTAATTAATTCATTTTAACAACCTAAGTGTCCTTAGTGCCATTAAAAATCATTAATTATTACGCTCTGATTCATTTTAGGAATCTAAGTTTAATCAACTAATCTCGTTGTCACGACGGGAAATTAAACTAGTTGCATGGATTATGATCTATCCTAACTTCTCTCCGTCGAGTTTCCATTAAGAATCAGATCAATACACAATTGGCCAGATTGCATAAAGCATTAAGCACATCCATACAAATAATTAGGACAAAGGGCTAGAGATAGGCAATTATAACAACATTTAAACTATAATTTCATTTCAAGACCCCAAATTGGGGTTTAGCTATACATACCTAAAATATTCACAATAATTACAATGGAAAGCATAATTAAGAGCATAACAAAAGGAAAGGAATTGACCGTTGAAGACCCCCTTGCTGACGCTTGGAGTCCCTCCAAACACTCCTTGAGCCTCCTAGAATGCTCCCCAAAATTCCCCAAAAGTTTCCCACTAAAGAAACTCTCAAAAAGGCTTGAAAGCCTTGAGAGAGGCTCCCAAAGGAGCCAAGAAAGCAAAAAAGGAATGGAAGAATATGATGATTGATGGTAAAATGAGGCACCAAGGGGCGCCTTTTATAGGCTCGGAAAGGGGGTAGCGTCGCGACTGCTACACGGCACAGCGTCGCGACGCTGTGACGTCATCGACTTGCCGACCAATAAATGGACAGCGTCTCGACGCTAGGCGTTTTCCAGAACTTCCAGCTAGCGGATTGGGCTTCTTTTCTTGGGCCAACTTCAATTCTTTTTGGGTTTTTTCTTCATAGTTGTCCTCTTTTGACTCCCCTTGACCCAAGCATGGAAATTGGGCTTGAATGGCTTCATTTTGGGCACTTTTATCACCAAAATCCATAATTTGCTCCTAAAGACCAAATAACACTATATATGAAATATTTTCAATAAAAACACAATTAAAGCACAAAAAAGCCTAATAAATTGGGACTAAAATAGCGACATTTCTGCTCGCTATCACACCCCCAAACTTAAACTTTTGCTAGTCCCGAGCAAAATAAATTCTAAAGATGCATGAAATAGAATCGCTCAAGCCTCAATGATTTTGGAATTCTTAAGATAGAATGGAAAACATGCTAGTGGAATAAGCAGGCACCGCATACTCATGAAGAAATCTTAAACTAGTTTGAACTTAAGATTAATGAATAGCAATGCTCAAGACTTATCTATTGATTCTTTTACTAACCTAGATTAGTCTTATGGCTTTCTCCATTTGTTTTCCCCCTACACTGGCTAAGAGCCCCTAATAGGTCGGAGTTCTTCTATCATGCAAAAAAAAGAAACTAGGGCGCCTGATATTTTTCTTTTTCATGGGGGAGCAAAACTCTCAATTGATTTTTTTCACTTTCTTTTTCTTTTTCTTTTTCTACTCCCCCAAACTTGCATTTTGATATCTAATGGTACTAGCTTTCACACTACAGTGCAGGGACCCTTAACCCGAATTTTATTCTTTTGTTGGTCTAACTGATCACACCACAGGTAGCTCTTTTTACCCATAGGCTTTTTCTTTTGTGCAAGCAAAAAATTTCTTTATCAACAGATTTTTCTTTTTTCTCATTTTCTTTTGTTGCTTTTGCTTTCTCTCTCAGCAGGCATAGCATTTTTTTCTACCTAACTCTTTAGAACATATCAAGCATGAACTTCCTAGTATTAGAAACTAAGCCTATCGGGGTGACAACAAACTTTAAAAATCATAATAAGAATCTAGATTTTCAAAGACGTCATTAGATAAGACTATAGCATGCTTTAGACATCAAAACTAAGTATCAAAAAAATTTAAAATTTCACAATTTCTGTCATGCTCCCAGATACCACAACATATAAACCATTTTCTCCCAAAACTTCTAAAATCACATCCTTGGCTATCATGGCTATCAATTCATGCATCCAACAGAATTCAAATATGCTCAACACAGCGAAAGCCTCCCCCCCCCCCCAAACTTAAACTAAACATTGTCCCCAATGTTTTAAAAACAATAAAGCAAATAGAGGGATACTGAGACTTCCCTGAGCTAGGAGCGCTACATCCTCTTCCTTTTGGATTCAAAAAAATGGGATTCTTGGAGCTTCGGGATTTGCTAAGGTGATCCTGCAAAACAAAATTGGATCACGAAGCAAAGAAAATTATTTACCGCAAAAACAACTACTTAATTCTTTAATCCTTGGGTTGCCTCCCAAGCAGCGCTTTCTTTAACGTCTTTAGCTAGACGAGGCTCGGCACACTTGCGGAGGCTCAAAATAAATGTTTTCATCATCCTTCGGGCCCTGCAAAAAATCGCGCACCGAATTGCACCCTGCAAACAGGGGAGAAAAAAAACTTTCCCCTGGCCCATCTTTGCTAAAGAGATTATCATAATAACATTTCAGAAAATATGCAACAGCATCAAATCTCTTTTCTAGATCTCTATTCTCAAAACAATTGTTAACAGAGTCATCAACCGTTATGATATCAACCGGTCTGGGATCTAAAGGTGGCCTATCAATCATGCCAGTCCATTCATCAGATTCAATATCTATATGATCAGAAGATTCCTCAGACTCAGAATTAAAAAATGATTCGACTAAGCTATCATATGACTCACTATCAGAATTAAAGAATTCAAGCTCATCAGGGTCAGATTCTATACTATGCACAAATTCGAGTTCCTCTGGGTCAGATTCTATGCTATATACATCATCAGGACACGAATCAAAGTTATTAACATTGTCAGGATTCATGCACTCAGGAATATGAAGATCAGACTCAATAGATTCAGCATTATCATGATCAAACTCAAAATTATCTATCAAGTAATCCTTTTTATGCAACTCATGTTCATTCTCAATGTTAGGCAAATCAATATCATCATCAAAATCATCAATCTCAGGCAAATCTAACTCATTTTCAAAAGAAGGTAAATCATCAACTGCAAATATTTCATTCTCAGAAGCAGGAAATTCTAATTCATTTTCAAAGTCAGACAATTCTAAATCATTCAGCTCATTCTCAAACAGAGGGTCATCTAATAAAGCATTATGATCGAAATCCCCATCATCCATAAGCACTTCTCCTAATCGTAGGCCAAGATTATATTCTACCTCCTCATCATCGTCAGTCAAGTATTCAGGACCAATAGAAAAACAAGTATGCAGACTACATACAGACTCATCCTGGCCAAAAATACTAAACACGACTTTTTCATCATCAATGTTCAAGGTAAGCTTACCTGTATGAACACTAATTTCGGCCTTACCAGTTGCTAAGAAAGGTCTGCCTAGGATAATGGGTACCTCTCTGTCCTCCTGCATGTCGAGTACCACAAAGTCTACTAGGGAAGATAAATTTATTGACCTTCACCAACACGTCCTCCACAACACCCATCGAGTGGGTAATTGATCTATCAGCAAGCTGGAGAGTGACGTCGATGTCCTCCATTCCTGTTAAACCAATCTTCCTGTATACAGAATAGGGCATTAAATTTATACTAGCACCTAGATCACACAAGGCCCTATTGAAAGATACTTCTCCTATGGTGCAAGGAATGGTAAAACTCCCTGGATCTTTTTGTTTAGAAGGCATCTTTCCAGAAACTATGGTACTACTACTTTCAGACAATTTAAAAACTTCTTTTTTCAAACTTTTCTTCCTAGAAAGCATTTCTTTCATGAATTTCCCATAATTAGGCATGTTATACAAAGCATCTACCAAGGGAATATTCACAGACAATTTTTTAAACAGTTCAAGGAATTTCTAAAACTGCTCATCTAATTTAACATTTTTAAAGCGCTGAGGAAAAGGTAACTCCCTGTAATTAAAGGTTGGACATTCGCCCCTGCGCTTGGGCGGGTTAATGTGCAAACCTTTGTCATGGTGGTTGCATGGAACCACTTCTTCCTCGTACAGTTTCTCCTCTTGCGTTTCTTCTTTTTCTTTTCCTTTAAAAGAGTTAGAAAAAACACAATTCAAATTAACATAGTTAGGAGGATGTTGGGACCTTTCAGAGGAGGCTTTTTGTGCCTCAACCCTTTCATCTTCATCCTTGCTCTTTTCTTCTTCCTTCTTCTTTTCTAAACTGATCTCCAGCTTCCTACCACTTCTTAGTGTCACCATCTTGCACTGCTCTCTTAGGTTAGGTTCAGTGTCGCTTGGGAACTTCCCCTTCTGAAGGGCATTCACCGCTGAAGCTATCTGACCTATTTGAACTTCCATATTTTTAAAAGCAGTGTCGTGGTTATTGACTACCGTCTGGAGATTGACATTCATCACTTTTTGTTCTTTGATAAACATAGCCACCATCTCCTCCAGGTTATTCTTCTTTTCAGGTGCACTGGATGATGCAAAACCTGGTGGTGGCTGCAAAACATTCTTCGTGTTTGAGTACGAGAAGTTCTCGTGATTGCGCAGACTAGGGTGGTAGAAGTTCGATATTTGAGTAAATGGTATGTTCCCTACGTATTGAACTTCTTCCACATCTTGACCTTCCTTCTTCGAATACCCTTCAGCTAAGGTGGAAACGGATTTGACCACCTCAGATGAAGTCAGCTTGTTCAGGGCATTGGTCAGAGATGCCATCTGTGCTTTCAGTGAACTCGACTCATCTAATTCATATATTCCAGCCTTTTTAGAAATCACTCCCCTCTCGGTCGGCCACTGATAACTGGTTGCTGTCATTTCCTCTAACAGATCTTTGGCTTCTGTCACTGTCTTGGAAAGAAAACTTCCACCTGTTGATGTGTCTAAAACTGTCTTGGTGGAGGAATTCAGACCATTGTAAAATAACTGCACCTGGAGCCAATCCGGATATCCATGTTGTGGGCATCGCCTGAGCATCTCCTTATATCTCTCCCATGCCTCGTACAACTGCTCCTCGTCAAGTTGTCTAAACGTTCCAATCTCAGTCCGGAGCTTCGTAGTTTTGGCAGGCGGGAAAAATTTAGTTAGGAAAGCCTGGGCAAGCTCATCCCATGTACTAATACTGCCCGTCTCGACTGATTCGAGCCAATCCTTAGCTTTGTCTTGTAGAGAAAATGGAAATAACCTCAGTCTTATAGCGTCTGCCGAAACTCCATTCATCTTTATTGTCCCACATATTTCCAAGAATGATCGCAGATGTGAGTGTGGATCCTCAGAAGGATGTCCCTTAAAAGAATTATCGCGTGCCATCTGAATCAATCCCGTCTTTAACTCCAAATTTGTAGCTTGTATCGGGGCGTAAACGATTCCTGAATTTTCGATCGGGAGAACTGGCTGTAAAAAGTCTCTGATTGCCTTGGGAGCTTCTTGTTGGGCCATTGCTTCTGCTAATATTTTTTCTCTACGAATGGTTCTAAGAGTCCTGCCAATTTCGAGATCTAGCGGAAACAAATTAACCACCTTGTTGCTTCGCATACAATACTCCCAATCAATCAAAAGAACCAAACAAAAACAAAAATAAAATGATATTCACAAAATAATAAAAGAAAAATATCTACACCTAAATTACTATTTATCCCGTTCTTTTTTATGTCAAGAAAAATTGGTTTGCTTAAAAATCAAGCCTCCCCAGCAACGGCGCCAAAAACGTGTTGACCGCAAAGTGCACGGGTCGCAAGTAATGTAAAACGGAAGAATTCCGAGTATCGAATCCACAGGGAGGCAAAGCGAAATTTAAGCAAGCAAAGATTCCTAGAGCACAAAAAAATACTTGGGATAAATAATTTTAGGGACCAGATCATGCAATCAAAGAAAATTAAAAATCAAAACAATTAAAGAGAAATTTTGATCAATCGATAAAAATAAAATACGGAGAAAGAGTTTTCTAATGGGAAGAGGGGTCTTGAAAATCAATTATTAGCTAAACAATTGCTATAATTGTCCTATCTCATCGCCCAACTAATTATACTCCTAGAATCTCCGTTAATAACATAGGTTCTCCTGTCGGTCTCTCCTAATTGTAATTAATTCATTTTAACAACCTAAGTGTCCTTAGCGCCATTAAAAATCATTAATTATTACACTCTGATTCATTTTAGGAATCTAAGTTTAATCAACTAATCCCGTTGTCACGACGGGCAATTAAACTAGTTGCATGGATTATGATTTATCCTAACTTCTCTCCATCGAGTTTCCATTAAGAATCAGATCAGTACACAATTGGCCAGATTGCATAAAGCATTAAGCACATCCATACAAATAATTAGGACAAAGGGCTAGAGATAGGCAATTATAACAACATTTAAACTATAATTTCATTTCAAGACCCCAAATTGGGGTTTAGCTATACATAGCTAAAATATTCACAATAATTACAATGGAAAGCATAATTAAGAGCATAACAAAAGGAAAGGAATTGACCGTTGAAGACCCCCATGCTGACGCTTGGAGTCCCTCCGAACACTCCTTGAGCCTCCTAGAATGCTCCCCAAAATTCCCCAAAAGTTTCCCACTAAAGAAACTCTCAAAAAGGCTTGAAAGCCTTGAGAGAGGCTCCCAAAGGAGCCAAGAAAGCAAGAAAGGAATGGAAGAATATGATGATTGATGGTAAAATGAGGCACCAAGCGGCGCCTTTTATAGGCTCGGAAAGGGGGTAGCGTCGCGACGCTACACGGCACAGCGTCGCGACGCTGTGACGTCATCGACTTGCCGGCCAAGAAATGGACAGCGTCGCGACGCTATCCTTACAGCGTCTCGACGCTAGGCGTTTTCCAGAACTTCCAGCTGCGGATTGGACTTCTTTTCTTGGGCCAACTTCAATTCTTTTTGGGCTTTTTCTTCATAGTTATCCTCTTTTGACTCCCCTTGACCCAAGCATGGAAATTGGGCTTGAATGGCTTCATTTTGGGCAGTTTTATCACCAAAATCCATAATTTTCTCCTAAAGACCAAATAACACAATATATGAAATATTTTCAATAAAAACACAATAAAAGCAAAAAAAAGCCTAATAAATTGGGACTAAAATAGCGACATTTCTTCTCGCTATCACATAGATTTTACTGTTTTTATGTGATTTGATCATGTAAGGGCCTGGTGTTTCGGGTATTTTATGTAAAATCGAGTCCTTTGTAAGTTCGGGTCTAAATTAAGTTTTTTATGAGATGAAAAACGTTGAATTGACGGCGAGAAGAAGTTGCAGCATCGCGACGCTGTCACGATGTGCGGTACGAAGACATGTTTCAGGCGGTTCAAGGTAGCTGGCGGTCTGGTTCGCATGGTCCATTTGGACTGGGACCGATTTGGTCCGATTCAGCTGGAATTTGGTTCGGTTCGTGGTTTCCGTGGCTGGTTCGACGTGGTTCGGGTTTGTTCGGGCGGTCTAGACAGTATTTGGAGCTGCAGAAGGATTTTTAGGATAGAATTTAGCTATAATTATTGTAATTTATGCTTTATTTTATCCTAGGGGCCAAAATTAACTGGTTCAATTGTTATTTATTTGCTTTATGGATGTCATATAGCTTAAATTCTCACCATAGGTATAGCATATTTATGTTATAATTGTTATAATGTATGGTAATTATGCATGAATTTAATTTCATGAGTTATTTAATATAATCGTTATATTAAATATATGAAATTGGTGAAGCATGATGCATGACTTTAATTTAGCTAAATATAATTGTTATATTTTATTAATGTAGCATGCATGCTTAGGATTATTTTCATGAGAATTAATATAATTAGTTATATTATGAATGAAAATAATCAATATATATCAATGCTTGTTTTCATGTATGATTTAATATAAAATGTTATATTAATTAAATGAAAATGGAATAGCATTGAGCATGACATTAATTAGATTAATATAACAGTTATATTATATTGATGTGAAATTTCATGAAATTTAATTTCGTGGATGTTTAATTAATATAATCGATATTAATTAAATGAAATTGAAATTGCATGAAGCATGACACCACTTTAGATTAATATAATCGTTATATTATCATTATCGGCGTCATAATAATATGGTGTTGAATAATTAGAATATGATTGTTATTTTTCCAACACCATAGAAGCATGTTATAGGGCTAATCATTAAAATTTTATAATAAGTTATAAAATTGATTGGAAACTGTCAACCTATAACAAAGAGTTGCATGCAAACATAGGACCTTAGGTTAAAATGAATTAATTTTACAATGTTTTAAATTAATTAGACCTAAGCTCATTATAATTCTAATAGGATTAGAATTATTTTCTTACTTAGAATTAAAAATAGTTTTAATTGACTAAGTAGGAAAAACATTACTATGATTATAAGGAAACTCCACCGGTTAAGTTCTGTCTAAGGCTGGGGGTACTTAAGATGACGGTTTACGGAACACCTCCTACCTGGGAACTAACCTGGAATACCGAAGTTGAATTAATCATAGTTAAATGTTAGCATGCAATGACACTAGGTTTATTAAAAGAGTTTAATTCACCTAGATCTTTAGAGTAAAGATTTATCATAACTATTGGTTATAAGGGAACTCTACCAGTAAAGTTCTGTCTAAGGCTGGAGGTACTTAAGATGACGGTTTACGGAACACCTGCTACCTGGTAACTGAGCCGGAACTTGAGTTGAATTAACCATAGTTATATTAGCATGCAATGTCTGTAGGTAATTAAAAGTGTTTAATCCACCTAGACATTAGAGAAAAGACCTATATATATAAAAGTAATATACAGGCATAGACTTAGATAGATTCACTTAGCCGGAATTTACCTAAGTAATAGACCCTATAATTATAAAAATACTTAGTGGGAGGAAATATGTCAAAACAAGATTTTCATAAATCAAGTTTTGCTCTCACGTCCTCAAAAGTTCACAACGTGAGGTCCATGCTTGGCCTCGAGTCACCCTGGGAGTGACCCCCTACGGATGGTGTTTGCATGGATTAATATCAAGGTGAATGAGGGAGTATTTTATAGTAAGTGGGAGCAGGACACGTGTCAACGTATCCTACGGTCTCCTCCATTAGGTTGCATCGTGAGATCCCCATGATTTGCCTGCGAGTCGCCCTGGGAGCGATCACCCTACGGAGGGCTTGATCATGGGAATCAGAACAACGCAAACTCCAGAAATGGATAGGGTTTCTTAGGTCCATTTCCAACTTTGACTTTCCCTACGGTAGCATTGTTGGGACCGACCTCTGAAATCTGAAAAATGGAGGGTCACACTTACTGGAAATTGTTAAGGTGTTAATAATTTCCTGACCGAAAAAAAACGGTAGCTAAGAACTATTGGAATATGAGTTATTCCAGGAATAGGGATTGGCTGAGATTGTCTCAATTCAGAGGAGGAGTAGCTGACTACCCTACGGTAGCTATTGTTCTAAACCTCTGAAGTATCGTTGCAAAATGAATGTTTATTCTATGGGTTGATCATTACTTTTGCTAAATTTATTGGATTAAAATAATAATATTATTTTGTGTAATGGGTTAATGCAACAATACTTATTAAGTTAATTGGTTTGTTCTCAGCAATGAAACGTTCTTTGTATGCCTCGAATAACGTCAACTACAAAATGGGTATTTCTAATACAACTAAGAAAATGAACTTAAACATTAATTGCATGGAATTGGTCTTAACTGAGGACGGTCCTCAAGCCCACATGTCTAATTCATCTGAAATTGTTCATAATGAATATGACATAGACTGCTTAGCACATCTCAATGAAAATAAATTTGATTTATTGGTCATTGAAACGTGTATAGTGGAAAATGATGATACAGCCTGGATCCTTGATTCAGGTGCCACTCATCACGTATGCTCTTCCTTTAAGGGAATGAGCTCCTGGCGACAGTTGGATGCTGGGGAAATGACTCCCAGAGTTGGGACTGGGGAGCTCGTGAGAGATATTAAAATGTTCTTCTCCAGGGAACACTATATGATATTAGATAATGTATATATAGTTCCCAAAATAAAAAGAAATTTGATTTCTGTTTCTTGTTTGCTAGAACAAGGATATTCAGTGTCCTTTTTTGTGAATGAAGCTTTCATTACTGAAAGGGGTACTGATATTTGTTCTGCAAAAATGGAGAACAATTTGTATGTTTTAAGACCAATAGAGTCTAGGGCTATTTTGAACAATGAAATGTTTAAAACTGCCGAGACTCAACCAAAAAGGCAAAAAGTTTCTCAAAGTACCTATCTTTGGCACTTGAGACTTGGCCACATAAATCTCAATAGGATTGGGAGATTGGTTAAGAACGGACTTCTAAGCCAGTTAGAAGATGGTACTTTACCTCCATGTGAGTCATGTCTCGAAGGTAAGATGACCAAACGACCTTTTACTGAAAAGGTTATCGTACCAAGGAGCCCTTAGAACTCGTACATACGGATCTCTGTGGTCCAATGAATGTAAGAGATCTCTGTGGTACATACGGATCTCTTTAGCACCCTATATTTTTTATAATTTCTCACCGCATACATAAATATAGCCTACCGCATAAAATCATCGCATTTTCCTTTCTTATTGCTCGGAAGTAACGCATCAATGCTTCTTTTAGCATAATTTTAGCTTAAGTTTAAAGGATAAATAACTTGTTTTTTGCAAGTTATCAAACCCCCAAACTTACACTATTGTTTGTCCCCAAGCAATGCATATTATCAACTCTGCGAGGATTACTTAGCTCTTCAACGCCTATGGTCCTAACATCCTCTTTTCTCTTTTTCTTGCGCGCATTACTAACCAGGATTAAACTTCTGCCAAATTTCCTTCATTGCTTAAGGAAAGTTCCTTACGCTTAGATTCTACCTTGTGCTAACTCAGCCAATCTTCTCCTGCATGTCCTGAGCGCATAAAAATTTATTCTTATTATATATATATTATCATTTATTTATTTATATATATATATATATTTAGAAGGCAATAGACATCAAAACGCATGCTCTCGTTTTGGCTTACCCACATTTGTGATGAAAGGTATCCAACTACGGGCATTACATTTTTTTACTGTCCTATAAGCTCATGGGATGCGTTTGCGTCTTCGCGCAGTGGCAAACTATGGGTGTCATAAATGCCCCTGGCTATAAACACGTCGCATTCCAGAGGAACACATGCGTAATTTATATATGCGCTGACTAACGCACTCCCCCAAACTTAAAATGGACAATGTCCCCATTGTCCTCCAAACTTAAACTGGAGTGCATAGACTTAAGGAGATCAAGGCTGAGTTGCGATAGGGCGAAAATGCGAAGGGATTTTCCTTAAGGTCTGAGGAAATGAAAACAGAGGTTAAACCTATTAAACTAATGCAGGCAAGAAAACTAAGAACTTTAGATGCATGGATTAAAGCAAAGGAGCTAACGCAGAGAATTTGCTAGATAAAGGCATTATATTAAGACAGAAAGAAAATTGGGATGAGATAAAACGTCAAACTATATTGATTGAATGCGGGACAAAATTACAAAAGCAGGGCGCATTCATCTAAAGTAAACAAGAGGAAACAAGAAAAGTAGGGAAGTATTTTCTACTCCTGCGGTGGCGGTGGCGGTGGAGGAGGTGGTCTTGGATGTCTCGGCCAGGCGGAGCCATGGGGGTGCGCACGTGTGATGGACCTGCGCTGTTAGGTCTTTGTTGCGTAGGTGGCCGCATGAACAGATTTGGTGTGACTGGCAAGCGGCCAAAAGACTCAGTCCATCACAGTAGGAAGAGGACTAGGGAGTTCATACGCCTTGGACAGTTCTTCTTGCTGCTTGCACAGCAATTCTTATTGTTGGCACATCCGTTCTTGTTGCTGGAGCAAGGGTTCCGCAACCTCTTGAATCATTTGCCGTAGTTCTGAGAGGGTTGTTTCCACATCAAGTTGTGGAACAGCCGCAACAGTGCTTGCGTTGGCAGATGGCGTGGCTTGCGGTGTGGAGCTTGGCTTAGGGATTTCTTCATTGCGAGGAGGGCTAGGCAATGGGGTCTCAAAAATCTCCTCTGGACCAAGGATTCGTACTGCGGAGGAGGTGTTTGTTGGACAGTTGGTGGTGAAGGTGGTGGTGGTGGCGGTGGCGGAGGCAAGGACACTTGAGGTTGAGCGTAGACAGTGGTTTCCTGCGCTAACGGAGCTGATTGAGGGGTCCTTGTGACCACTGGAGGGTTCCTGCCCGCGATTTTCTTGCGCCTCTTCTTCTTTTGTGTCTCGGGTGCAGGGGCATTTTTGTCTGTTTGAGATGCGGGGGCTTGGTGCTGAGTTTTGGCTTGCAGGCGCACGTTGTGGGTGCACGTTATGCGCGTCCACCATTGGTCATCAAAATTCTTCTGCATTGGTCTGATTTCCTCATCTGATGCGGGCGGAAGGCTTGATGCCGGCAAAGTCTCGTGACGAGGCCAGGGCAAAACATTGCACCTATGGGTTTTGCGACAGTCTGGTGTAGGGTGTCGACAAGGATTTTGCCCAAGTCGAGTGGGATCTCCTTCATGATGCAGTATACGAGGACCACTCTTGGGATGCTCAATGTGGCATGATGCGTTGTAGGCATGATGCGATTCTTTATCCAATGCATCCAGGTTGTGGCCTCGAAGTCCAATAGCTGTGACTTCAGAGTCCTCGCAGCCCCATGGTCGTCCCACTTGGCTTCTGGTCTGGCCACCGCAAGCAGCACTGCATTTAGGAAGTCGTCGTCTAGGCAGTTGAGTAGCGCATTCCCCTCTGTGTCAGGGATGTCTCGCAGCTCGTACACGAAGTTATGCATGTAGAGGAGAAGGCGACTATGTGGCCCCGCACCAAAACTTCGTGGACTTCTTCCTGCCATTGCGCTCGGTAGAAGTCGTGGACTAACGCAGGGGCGTAGTTGGGGAAGTTCTCGCAGACTGTCTCCCATCTGCGGTGGGAAATCTGATCCGTCATTGTCTGCGGGAGCGTGCAGCTGAACCCCCTTTCTTCTTGGAATTTTCCTTTGTCCTCGCCCACTTTTTCGTTGCCTTTTCCTTTCGATGCGGTGGTCACCCCTTTTCGTTTCTTGCTTTGGCCTGCCGTAGGTCTCTCGGATGGTTCTTGGATGGTCACCCCTGTTTGTTGGATGTTGCGGCGATGGGTTAGGGGTAGTTCATCCTCAGAATCTGTGGACTCTGAGTCCAATGCTGTCGCAATGATGGCTAGATTTACTGCGGCGATTTGGTCTTGCGCCAACTTGCTGGCGCATTCTCTTTCTCTGGCCACTTCTTCCTCTGCGGTGGCCGTGCGCGCAGTTTCTTCTATCGCAACTTTGTCCTGTTCTATTTGTTGGCGAATTGCGTCACCTTCCTCGCCCAATTCTCCCATCAGGGAGTCCCATGCGGCCACTTCCCGCTAAGAAAACTGTGGCGAAGTGGGTTGTGTTGAGGTTGATGGTGTGAGGGAAATAGTTGTGGGAGTGGAGGAAGATGAAGAGGTGGAGTTTGGTGCGAGGGTAGCTGAGGAGTCTGGAGGTGGAAGAAGGAGTTTTGGGCAGGTTGGAGGGTTACGGGCTGGATGGTGAAGGTGGAGGTGTCCAACGGTACAATGTCGAGCACCTCTGAGGGTTTGGCTGTGGAGGTGGACGGTTCAGTGGTTTGCTCAACATCAATGACCTCGGGTCTTTCTATTTCCATGGGGTCACCTTGAGCTTGATTATCATTTTCCTCGTCAGAAGAGGAAATGGCGTCGTGGTTAGACCTTCAACCTCAGGTGATGAGGGAGATGCATCGTCTGCGTAACCGGTAATGGAGAGGTTTTACGAGTCGGACATGGTGAGGTTCAGTGAAGGTGAAGCTTCGCGAGAGAGAGAAAGCAAGGGTTTAGGGTTTTGCACGAAGAGGATGAAGAAGATTAAGATTGGAAAGAGAAGGCACAACGTTTTTTATAGCTAATGCAAGGTGCTGCCTGCTTTGGTAATGATGCCCTTTCGCATCCAACATAGGTAGGTAGGCATGATTATCATGGGGAAATGTGGGCGGTTGCCTCGGGTAATGTGCAAAAGCAGGGAGTAGTGCGGCTCATTAAATGTGAATGATTGTGGCTGCGCCTCCAATGCGAGTAATGTACAGATGAATGAGGACATGCGCTAGGGTTTTCTTCCTAAGGCTCTAACGCAACAAAATAGTAACGCAACAAAATAAAACATGTGGAAAGAAAGAAAATAATTACAACTTCTGACATGTTGTGCTCTTGCTTTGCATTAGGTCCTACCGCAGCTGAGAGCACTCTTTTTTTTTCTAGACCTATCTATGTCTTGTTTCTTTATGGTGGATCTTCTAGAAGGATAATTTCAACTACCTCGTCAAAGGTCCCATCAATGTATGACTTTATTTTTTGTCTGTTGACCTTAAAAATTCTCTTTCCATCAGTAGAATGTAGGTCCACAGCCCCATATGGATATATCTTGTGGATAGTGTATGGGCCCGACCATCTTGATTTCAGCTTACCTGGAAAAAGACATAAGCGAGAGTTGAATAATAATACCTTCATACCTTCTTTAAGGTCCTTTTTGCATATTCTCCTGTCATGCTAATGTTTTTGTTTTTCTCTGTTGATTTTGGCATTTTCATATGCGCATCTTCTAAATTCCTCTAATTCTGATAGCTGGCGCAATCGTTCCTGTCCTGCCGCATCTAGATCAATGTTAAAGTGCTTTAGTGCCCAATGCGTGATAGCGAGCATAGCTAGCTAGTTTTTCCTAATTAATTTAGCTAGTCTTTTATAATTTATTGGCCAAAATGATGCGTTTTTGTGTTGTATTTGTAGGAAATAAATATTTGAGCTAATTGTGTGTTCGGGACATGAATAAGGGCTAAAAGATTGAAAAAGGACCAGCGTTGCGACGCTCTCTGCAAATTTTCTAGATTCGCGGTATCGCGACAGTGTCGCAACGCTGTCCATAGCGTCTCGACGCTGTCGGCAGATTTTCTATAAATTCATCCTTTTGTGCTACGGATTGGGGGAGTCCAATTGGTGAGATTTTAGCCCTAATTTCGACTAGAGACCTTTGGTGGGAGCTGAAGCAAGGCCAAGGAGCGGGAATCAAGCGAGAAGATGTGGAGATCGTGACGGAGACGGGCCGGTTTCGACAGATTCGAGTTTTCCTTTCTCTTTCCCTTATCTCTTGTAGTTTATATGGTTTTTCGTGCAATTAGTGTTTGTGGTTTAAAGACTATGAATTTCTAGTTGTTTGTCTTAGGGTTTGATGTAGTTGTTTTAGTTGTTGGATTGATTATTGGTATGAATGTGCTTTTATTTTTTGCATGCAAATTTGTGTAATGCTTTCAACTACTCGATCACTAATTGAATGATTTAAGTGTTGAATCTAACTCGGGAGAGATGATTTGGCCTAAGACTTGCCTTGTTTAATTGCATGACTAGAGTAGAAATTCTAAGTTTGTGACGGGATTTGGAATATCTCTAGAAGTATAACAAGGATTAAACCGAATAATGCCTTGCATGTTAATGAACTCAGATAGGGATATCAAGTTAGTTATATGCATGAGAATCAATTATACTCGGGAGAGGTAATCGTGGTAAAAGTTTCCTTGGCCTGTAGAATAATTGCACGATCAATTCATTCATATTAATCAATCCTCAATCTTAAATAACGAAATCAATTCCCTAAGAGTCTTTCCCTTTGAGTCTCCACCTTTATTTTATGCTTTTTGTTTTTAGATCTATCTTTTTCATTCAGTTTGGATCCCTAAATAAAATTGGACAAAAGTATTCACGATACTTAATTTGCTAGAAAACCAATCCAGAGGACGACACTCGTTTTACACGAAAACACTATATTATTACTTGACCCGTACACTTGCGGTAAGCAAATTGCGCATCAATGCGCTCAGTATTCCAACTCTAAAGGCAAATGGCAGGCCTTGCCAAACACTAACGCATAAAGAGACATCCCTATGGGTGTTTTGAAAGCCGTGCGATACGCCCATACCGCAAGAATTTCTTACGATGTTGCGTTGAGTACTCGTCAGGTAAGACTCCAGCGGCGAGATAGTTTGCTATATCAGCAAACCATGGTTCTTCTTCTTCAATCATCAGCGGCTTCTCATTAGGGAATTCCTCTGCGATGGGTATATCTGATGCATCCACTTTCTCAGGATTTTCCAATCGCGATAAATGATCTGCGGCCAAGTTCTCACTCCCTTTTTTGTCCTTGATTTCTAAATAAAATTCTTGTAGCAAGAGAATCCACCTAATCAGCCTTGGTTTTGCGTCCTTTTTAGTGATTAGGTATTTGATTGTCGCATGATCTGCGTAGACAGTGACTTTAGAGCCAATCAAATAAGCACAAATTTTATCAAAAGCATAAACAACCGCAAATAATTCCTTCTCGGTTGTTGTGTAATTATTTTGTGCTTCATTCAATGTCTTGCTGGCATAATAAATAGGGTGCAGTGACTTCTCCTTTTTCTGTGCTAGAACTGCTCCTACTGCCACGTCACTCGCGTCACACATTAGGACAAATGGTTCTTTCCAATCAGGAGTTGCGAGAATGGGCGCACTGACTAGCGCATGCTTCAGATCATTAAATGCCTTGGCGCATTCCTCTGAAAATTCAAATCTTTTGTTTGTTTCCAACAATGCGCATAATGGCTTGGTGATATGCGAGAAGTTCCTTATGAATCTGTGATAGAAACCTACGTGACCCAAGAAACTTCGAATTCCTTTCACAGAGGTGGGTGGTGGCAACTTTTCGATCACATCAATTTGTGCCTTGTCTACTTCAATACCTGCGCGTGATATGCGGTGGCCTAGGACGATGCCTTCTTCTACCATAAAATGGCATTTCTCCCAATTTCACACCAGGTTAGTCTCTTCGCGTCGCTCTAAAACACGTTCCAGCTGCGTTAGGCAATATGCGAAAGACTTTTCATAAACTAAAAAGTCATCCATAAAAACTTCCACTGATTTTTCTAGCAATTCTGAAAAAATGGCCATCATGCAACTCTAGAATGTCCCTGGCGCATTTCATAGCCCAAAAGGCATCCTTCTAAACGCAAAGGTTCCATATGGGCAGGTGAAAGTTGTATTTTCTTGGTCCTCTGGTGCAATGGATATTTGATTATATCCTGAATATCCATACAGAAAACAATAGTATGCATGTCCCACAAGTCTATCTAGCATTTGATCGATGAATGGAAGAGGGAAATGATCCTTCTTCGTGATTGCGTTGAGCTTTCGGTAATCCATACATATGCGCCACCCAGTAGTGGTGCATGATGGGATCAATTCGTTGTTTGCGTTGGCTACCACTGTCATTCCTCCTTTCTTGGGTACGCATTGCACCAAACTCACCCATCTACTATCTGCGATAGGGTAAATCACACCTGCGTCGAGCCATTTGATAATCTCCTTACTCACAACCTCCATCATTGTTGGGTTTAATCTTCTCTGTCGCTTAATAAATTCATTTGATTCGTCCAGCAAGCGAATTTTGTGCATGCAATATGAGGGGCTAATTCCCTTAATATCTGCGAGACTCCATCCAATGGCCTTCTTGTGCTTTGCAAGAACCTGCATTAGAAGGTGTTCCTGTGACTGATCAAGCTTTGATGAAATGATAACCGACAGGGATTCTTCTTCTCCCAAAAACTTATACTTCAGATGCGTTGGGAGTGGCTTGAGCTCTAGCGCAGGTGGTTGCGCTATGGTAGGTAAGGTGGGAATTCTTTCTTTAAGATCTAGCGAATGAATAATTTTTGCAGGCTGCGCCAGGATGCAGTTATCCTCGACTTGTTCTTCCTTTGTCTCCTCTCGCGCAGTGCTGAACGCATTTGATTGTAGCATTTCCAGTGGGGAACATACATCTATGCGTGCTACCATGTCGCATTCCTTGTTATCATCTGGGTATTTTAATGAGGTGAGCACATTAAAAACCACTTTTTGATCATTCATGCGCATTGTAAGCTCTCTTTTTTGCACATCAATCAATGTTTGGCTAGTCGCAAGGAACGGTCTTCCCAAAATAATGGGAACTGCCCTGTGAGCTTCATAATCAAGTATGATGCAATCTGCAGGAAAAATAAATTTGTCAACTTTTACCAAAACATCTTCAATTTTTCCTTCGGTGTACCACTGATTTGTCTGCCAATTGAAGCGTGACAGTGGTTGGTCTTGCTTCTCCAATCCCTAGGCGCTTGTAAACTGACAATGAAATTAAATTTATGCTTGCGCCTAGGTCGCATAAGGCTCTGCCAACATCAATCCCTCCTATCGAACATAGAATAGTAAAACTTCCGGGATCTTTCAATTTAGGTGGAAGCTTGTTTGCAACTATTGCGCTACATTCACTCGTCAACGCAACTGTTTCAAATTCCTTCAATGGTCTTTTATTCGTCAAGATGTCCTTCAAGAACTTTGCGTAGCTAGGCATTTTCTCCAAAGCCTCCACAAGTGGAATGTTGATGTGAAGTTCTCGCAAGACATTTAAAAATTTCTTGAACTGAGCTTCGCCATTCTTCTTTCTTAATCTTTGTGGAAAAGGGATTGCAGGCTTGTATGCATCAGGCTCCTTCTCTACGTGTGCCTCTTTCTTTTTGGGCTCTTCTTCAGCTGCGTTCTCTTCTTGCGCTAGGTTCCTGTCTGTTGCTGTTGTCGTTTTAATCAAATTTTCCTGTGTTGACGCAGTTTCATTTGATTGCAACTGTCTTCCACTACAGAGAGTCAGAGCATGGCAGAGCTCCTTTCCTTTTGGATCTTCTGTATTGCTTGGTAATGCTTCTGCAGGTCCTACCTGCATTTCCAGGCTTTGCAAGGATGCGGCCTGACTTTGAACCATCGCATCATTCTTGGCCATATATTCCTTCTTGCTTGCCATAAATTCTTTCATCATTCTTTCCAGCGCATTTGAAGATGATGCTCTTTGGTTTCCACCATCTGCATTGATTTTGCGCTGAAATTGGCCCTGCGACGATTGCTCATTGTTAGAATTAAATAATCTTGGTGCAGGGTTTATATTACCTTGTTGTGGCTGTTTGTTTGCGCCACCATTCCATGAGAAATTAGGGTGATTTCTCCATCATGGGTTGTATGTCTTAAAAAATGGGTTGTTGCGCACAACTCCTTGCGATCCAACGTAGAAAACTGGTCATGCGTGTGTCCCTCTCCGCAGATCCCGCATCCTACTATGTTGAGTTGCGCTATCAATGGTGTTGTGCTTGCCGTCAGCGCATCCATTTTGGTAGTCAACGCATCAATCTTTGCGTTGACTAAAGTCAATGGGTCAACCTCGAAACTTCCCAAGCTGGTTTTATTAGCTCTTCTTCTTCTAGCTTCCGCAGTGCCCCACTCATAATTGTTGCACGCAATCCGATCGAGGATTGCGTGAGCTTCATCATAAGTTTTTCTGAGCAGCGTACCATTAACAGATGAATCCACTAATACTTGCGAGTTTTTGTTAAGTCCCACGTAGAAAGTTTCTAGCTGAATGCAGAGTGGTAGTCCATGATGCGGGCACCTTTACAGTAGGCTTTTAAAACGTTCCCACGCCTCACTCAGTGTTTCGTCTTCCATTTGCGCAAAAGTCATGATTTCCTTCCTTAGTCTTGAGTTTGCGGTGGGTGGAAAGTATTTTTCTAAAAACTCTCGGCTAAATCATTCCATGTCGCAATGGAATTTGTTGGTTGCTGATTTAGCCATACTTTCTCCGCATCTCTCAATGAATAAGGAAATAGGATGACTTGCAGCAGCTACTCATGCGTTACTCCTGGGATGATGAATTTATTACAAATGTCCAGGAACGATTTTAGATGAGAGTGTGGATCTTCAACTGGACTTCCTCCGAATTGTCCTGCAGCAATCAACATTTGAAACATAACAGGTTTTAGTTCATACCTTTCTAGTTTCAAAAGTGGGTTGTACTATCCCTGGATTGAAATTGCAGTTTGTTGGGGCTGCATAATCTCTGATCCCTCTGGCCCTATCATCGGCCATTTGGATGGGATTTACTGATCTACTTGGGTGGTTGGGTGCTGCCATTTCTCCTGGTTGTCTTCGAGCTCTTCGATTTCTTCTCCTTCTATGATAAGTTTGGTCAATTTCAGGATCAACTTCGAAATCAATCTGGCGAGCAGCACGCATGCAATCTCTTTTAATAAACCTAGTGATATTGCAGGCTAACATTTAACTATGATTAATTCAACTTCGGTATTCCGGGTTAGTTCCCAGGTAGGAGGTGTTCCGTAAACCGTCATCTGAAGTACCCCCAGCCTTAGACAGAACTTAACCAGTGGAGTTCCCTTATAATCATAGTAATGTTTTTCCTACTTAGTCAATTAAAACTATTTTTAATACTAAGTAAGAAAATAATTCTAATCCTATTAGAAGTATAACGAGCTTAGGTCTAATCAATTTTAAACATTTTAAAATTAATTCATTTTAACCTAAGGTCCTATGTTTGCATGCAACTCTTTGTTATAGGTTGTGTTGGGTTTTATGCCCTAAAACTCGTAGATAGTAAATGTACATTTGACCGAACATTAATAAAAATGATGTATCATTCAATGTTTGTATTATATCTTGTCTTATTAACCCTAATCCAATAAACTAAACATCCAAGGCTAATAGAATGAGACTTGAACTAGTATGTAGGGACATATGGGGATCAATGTTCAAGTTTTAGCCTAAAGGGTCTGTAGTATAGGGATAAGGCTGGGTACCTTATCCTGGTGACACTATGGATACGGACCCGCTTTGTATATTGATACAAACGAATTGATCCAACGCGTTCATGTAGTTGACATGCGAGTGGGGGTATCCTGTGCAATGAGTTTGCACAAAGACCGGACCTGCGAAATAGTTAACCACTAACTGTAACACCATTAGTTAGCTCGGTTTCTATTTCACTAGGATGACCTAGGCAACTTGGCCTTAATCCTGAGTTGATTATGGACTCCTGTCCATGAGGGATTGTCCTTTCATTTGTACGGGTGAGAGTGGCCTGTTCGTCGACTCAATAAACCTACCATTTTGGGGACAAGACCGAGTGGGGAGTTGGGAACATAGTCTTACAAGATGGAATTCACTCCTTCCCGACTTTAGGGTAAGTAGAGGTGTGTTCCCTTAAGTGGTGTCTTCGGGTCTTGAACAATGGGCCCTACCCTCTCTATGGCACGAGAGGGACTTTTGTTTGTTGGTTGGACCTCAAACAGGTTGTTCATTAGAGGAGCACTCGTACTTAAGGACCAAGAGGTAGCCCAGGGGATAAAACGGTAATTTGACCTAGCTGGGGTACGAACACATGTGAAGGGCTAACTTGCTGTTGATGGTCGATATCCGTGGACACAGAAATATATCTGCAGTGAGAAGAGTGCAGCTGTGGTTCTTTGGTGGAGTGAACCACAGTTAACAAACATTGATTAATTTGGTTAATGAGTTTAGCCAATTAATCTCACATCGTTGGAGCTTCTGATCTGTAGGTCCATTAGGTCCCACCGATGACTCTAATAAGGTGTTGAGGTTTATTTCTAAGGAAGAATTGAATATTCGAAAGGGTTCAAATGATAAGTTGAAATATGAATATGATTCATATTAAAACTATAGGTTATAATTAATGTACATTGGATATACATTAATTCTATAGTTTATATGAGAGAATTCTAATTAAATATGTGCTGTTTAATTATAATATTAATTAATTGGAGAATTAATTAATCATTGTTTTAATTTAATTTAATTAAATTGTATTAAAACTATAGGTTAAGTGAAGGATAATCATTTAAATATAGTTTAAATGATTTGGTTATTTAATTATGAATTAACTAACCTTTTATTTTATTTAATTAATTTGTTAATTAAATTGAATTTTATTAAAATAACTGATGCATGATCAGTTATGAGGGAATGGGTGGTTGACCTATTTTCCCTCTCCTTCACGCCTACTAAGGAGGAGGTTACGGGGTCTTTTGAGAGGTAGTTCATTCTCTTCGTGGTGTAGCTTTTCATTCTCAGAAAAACTCTCTCAAGATATCTCTAGAAATCCTCCATTCTCTCAAATTTTCCCTTGGAGAAAGTAGAGTTCCCACTTACTCACTCAACTCAACCTTGTGAGTTCATTGGTAATCTCTTGGTGGTGTTCGTGGGAGATAAGCGACGATAAAGAAGAGTTCTTGCTGCTGGATTTTGGAGAAAATCACAAGGGAATTTGGTGAAAACCGTTGAGATCTTCAAGCTAAGTAAGGTTTTCCATTCCTTTAGTCTTTAGGGTTTATTAGATTTATTTTAGTGCATGATCTAATAAACCTAGCATGTTTTATAGCCATTGTACAGCATGTTAGTTTTCTGTGTTGATGCTGTAAATTATCTTTTGTGAACCGTACCGGTATTTGAATCATGACTAAAAATCAGTGTGATCCTCTGACCATTTCCGCTGCGCTAGGGCTTTAATCCCTGCAGGTTGACGGTTTCTAATCAATTTTATAACTTATTATAAAATTTTAATGATTAGCCCTATAACATGCTTCTATGGTGTTGGAAAAATAACAATCATATTCTAATTATTAAACACCATATTATTATGACGCCGATAACGATAATATAACAATTATATTAATCTAAAGTGGTGCCATACTTCATGCAATTTCAATTTCATTTAATTAATATCGATTATATTAATTAAACATCCATGAAATTAAATTACATGAAATTTGACATTAATATAATATAACTCTTATATTAATCTAATTAATGACACGCTCAATGCTATTCCATTTTCATTTAATTAATATAACATTTTATATTAAATCATACATGAAAACAAGCATAGATTTATATTTATTATTTTCATTCATAATATAACTAATTATATTAATTCTCATGAAAATAATGCTAAGCATGCATGCTACATTAATTAAATATAACAACTATATTTAGCTAAATTAATGTCATGCATCATGGTTCACCAATTTCATATATTTAATATAACAATTATACTAAATAACTCATGAAATTAAATTCATGCATAATTACCATACATTATAACAATTATAACATAAATATGCATGAAAACATGCTTAACCTATGGTGGGAATTTAAGCTATATGACATCCATAAAGTAAATAAATAGCAATTGAACCGGTTAATTTTGGCCCCTAGGATAAAATAAAGCATAAATTACAATAATTATAGCTAAATTCTATCCTAAAAGTCCTTCAGCAGCTCCAAATACTGGTCTAGACCGCCTGAACCGACTCGAACCACTTCGAACCAACTACGAAAACCACGAATCGAGCCAAATTCAAGCTGAACCGGACCAAATCGGTCCCAGCCCAGCTAGACCGCGTGAACCGGACTGCCCAACAGCCTTGAACCGTCCTGTTGCGAATTTCTAATGCGTACTGTAATTGTGACAGCGTCACAATTTCTCCGATTTTTATCTCATAAAAACCTATTCTAGACCCGAACTTACATAGGACTCGATTTTACATAAAATACCCGAAACACCGGGCCCTTACATGATCAAATCACATAAAAACAGTAAAATCTATGGCCATAAAATTAACCTAAACAGTTCAATGCAAACCATACATACATTATGCATTAATCAATCCCACCAATAGCCAATGCAAATTTTAGAGAAACAAAATTAGATCTACGATCGGCTTTGATACCAATTGAAGGATTAGAATTCCGTAATTCGTAAAGCGGAAGCATGATTGGGACCGATTCGTAATTAATTTTGTTTAATCTAAAATACCAATACATTGGCAATAATATTAGAACTATTCTAAATATATATTAAGGCTAAGCATACAAAAATATTAGATCTAAATCTAATTTATAAAGTAACAAATTACTTACTCTTGTTGACAACTCAGATTAAATTCACCAACTGCTTGTGAATTAATCACGAACTAGACCACTATGGCTACATCGGTATGACTCTGAGGCTTCTAGAGGCAGGAGACTGGTGGGAGTCTAGAGGAAGCCTTGAGGGGAATTCTCTGAGAGTAGGAGAATGAATGAGATGCCTTTCACCCCACCCTAGGGGTCCTATTTATAGGTAAAGGCCAAGACCTTTTTCCTAATAGGAAAAGGAAGACATTTTTCTAGTAGGAAAATGTCTCTAATTTTAATAAATAAATAATTAATTCCATAATTAATTAATTTCCCTAATTAAATATCATATATTTAATCTTAGGGATTTTATTAAAATTAAAATTAATATGAATCCAATTCATATTAAATTTATTTTGAACTCCTTCAAATATTTTCTTTCCTAATAGGAAAAGGTCTCTAATTTTAATAAATAATTAATTAATTTACCCAATTAAATATCATATATTTAATCTTAGGTATTTTATTAAAATTAAAATTAATATGAATCCAATTCATATTAAATTTATTTGAACTCTTTCAAATATTTTCTCTCAAGAATTAATTTTTGAAATTAAGTCAAAAATTATATTATAAAGTTTCATAAACTTTATATTATAATGCATCAATATACATTATACGATTCCCCAAATAAATTGAACACTTTCAATTTACAATTTATACTTAAATGTCTCAAGTCTCTTTACGAGCTACCAGTGGGACCTAATGGACCTACAGATCAGAAGCTCCAACGATACGAGACTAATTGGCCAAACTCATTAACCAAGTTTAGTCAACATTCGTTAACTGTGGGTCACTCCACTAAAGACCCACAGCTGCACTCTTCTCACTGTAGAATATTTCTGTGTCCACAAATATCGACCAAGCAGTAAGTCAATCCTTCACGTGTGTTCGTAACACCAGCTGGGTCAAACTACCGTTTTACCCCTGGGTTACCTCTGGTTCCTTAAGTACCACTGATTCCTCTAATGAACAAGTTGTTTAGGGTCCAACCACTAAACAGGAGTTCCTCTCGGGCTAGGAGAGGACGGCGCGCCTTTGTTCAAGCCCCGGAATCAGCCCTTAAGGGAACACACATCTACTTACCCCAATAGGAGAAGGAGTGAATTCCATCTTGTACTGTTATGTTCCCAGCCCCCATTCGGTCTTGCCCCTGAAATGGTAGGATTATTGAGTCGGCAAACTGGCCACTCTCACCCATACAAATCTAAGGACAATCCCTCCTGAAAGGGGTTTATAACAGACTCAAGATTTAGATTCATTCTATTGAAATAGAAACCTAAACTAGTTAACGGCGTTACATCTAGTGGTTACTATTTCACGGTCCGGTCTTATGCAAACTCATTGCATAGGATACGCCCACCTGCAGGTCTCATACATGGATGCTTTGGATCATTGCATCTGTATCGAATACAAGGTGGGCCGTATCACATAGTGTCACCAAGATAAGATACCCAACCTTATCCCTATACTATAGACCTTTTAGGTTGTTACTTGGACACGGATCCCCGTATGTCCCCACATACTAGTCCAAGATTCATTTAAACAACCTTGGATCTTAGTTTATTGGATTTAGGGTTTATTAATGCAAACTCGATTATTCAATAACCAAATTACTGAATTACTCAAATAACGCTTTATTGAGATCGATTAATTTGTTTCATTTACTATCTACGAGCTTTAGGGCATAAAACCCAACAGTTTTATGAAACAATCTCAGATCTAGGAAGCTTGGAGAGCCTTCCACGTGTAATCTTTGACCTAATTAGGGTTGACTCCACTCTATAAAAGGAAAGAGTCGCCTCAAGTCAAATCATTTGAGGAGGAAAGTCCAATTCCAAGTTGGAGACTAACTTTCCATCTTTCAAAGCCGAATAAAGGAGGAACAATTGGACACTCAAGAAGACCATCAACTACGGATTTCTTCAAGGGAATTTATCTTTTCTTGTAAAAGTTTGTAGTTATGGATGCACGTGAACAGATTGTAACATGTGTTGCTTTCCATTCCATGAACTAAATTTACTTTAGGCATTGGTTAGGACTATGTAATTGTCGTACTTAATAATCTAGCAATTGATATTGATTTTGAGCATCTTGATTACTTGTTGTGTTTATTATGATTTTGTGCCCGCCTGGCCAGCCGATATGAATATCAACTCTTAGTTTCTAGGATGATTTAAGAGGTGTGTGGCTTGTAATCACACTAGACCATTATGTGTTGGTGGACGCTAGTGGTTGTGTTAGGGATAACCAGCCGCCTAGTGCTTGATCGTTAGAGCGTCATTGGAGTTGAAACACATTCCAAAAGATTCAGAGTTCCGAGAGGATCCTGCTGATAAGACTGCAAGAGAATGCGTGATCAATATAATTGCTAGAGCATCATTTTTAACAATTACATAAATCTTAACCAACGTCTATTTCCATTATGTCTACTTTATCCGTTTAAATTCTGCTCTGTTATTTCTTTTGTTTCAACATTATTTCAAAACACAATCATTTTAACAACCTTGAAATCACTAAAAAGTTACACAAGATAGGTAGAGTGAAGGCTATTCAAAAGCTCCTGGATACGATAAATTACATATCACTTGCAACAGACTACGTGCACTTGCATAACATACTATAGCTAAATTCTATTATATTTTTAACCCACTCTCGAAGGCAACACCTACCCACAGAAAGATTAAATTCCAAACGGAAAAAATAATCAATTCTCAACCAATCCCTTTATAATCTGACGAAATATTTTTATCCTAACCAAAAAATTGCGAAAACAAACTGATCTTCAAAATATATTCTTCTAGAAGGATCTTTTATCTGGAAAAATTCAAATTAAATTATAAACCACCAAAAATCAAATCAAATCTTATTTTGCCGAATAAATTAGGAAATACATTATTATAAACCTAATCTCTATAGAAATTAAAATCAAAATACAACAAAAAATAATCTGATTAAATTAAGAGTCAAATCGGCCAAATAATTAAACCTAAAATAAAATCCAACAAAATTTTAAAATACTCACGATTTAAAATAAATCTCATAAAATTAAAATAAACAAAATCTAATTCAAAATAATTCAAATTAAAATAAAATCAAATCAACTAAATAAAATAAAATCGCAACAATCACTGGGAGCTAAAAATATCACAATACGAAATGCTCCCGCAAAACCCTCGCTTGCTCATTCTTTACCCAATTTTAGGGAAAAATATTTTGAACAAAATTCCTCTCCCCAATAATGCTTCACTCGCTGTCCATTAACCTTAAACACTCGACCATCTTTTTCATCTCTTAAAGTAATTGCTCCATGTGTCTATTGTGGTGAAGAGCATAATTATGAGTTTTGCCCCAACAATCCAACTTCTGTGTTTTTTGTAGGTAATCAAATGAATAACCCATATTCTAGTTTTTATAATCCAGGTTGGCGTAACCACCCCAACGTTGTGTGGGGAGGGCAAGGAAGCAATTCGCAAGCCCCCCAGCCACAACAAAAGGTGGTGAACCAGTCAGGATTTGCTAAATCACAGGGAATGCCCCATCAAAATAAGCAGGCATTGCCCCAACAAAATTCAAAGAGTTCTCTAGAGTCATTGATGAAAGAATATATGGCTCGTAATGATGCCGCAATTCAGAATAATCAAGCTTCATTGAGAGCCCTGTAATTGCAAATGGGTCAGCTAGCTATTAAGTTGAAGGCACGACCTCAAGGGAAACTTCCTGCGGATACTGAGCACCTTAGAAGGGAAGGTAAGGAACAGGTGCAGGCAGTGACTCTAAGGAGTGGTAAGCCACTAGAAGAGAGAAGAGAGCCTAGTAAACCTCAGGATGTAGAGAAGAATAGTGATAAAAATTTTCTTGTTGAGAAAGAGTTGGAGTCTAGTAAAAGTGATGGAGGCAGCAGTAATAATGCTGGAGCATCTGGTTCTGTTCCAGATGTAGAACCATCTTATGTACTGCCCCCACTTTATGTACCACCTCTACCTTTTCCACAAAGGCAGAAGCCTAAGAACCAGGATGGTCAATTTAAAAAGTTTTAAGAAATTCTTAAGCAATTGCATATAAATATTCCTTTAGTAGAAGCTATAGAGCAAATGCCAAATTCTGCACAATTTCTTAAGGATATCTTGACTAAAAAAAAGAGGTTAGGAGAATTTGAAACTATATCTCTTATAGAGGAATGTAGTGCTATTCTTAAGAATGGGCTACCAACCAAGGCTAAGGATCCAGGGTCATTTACTATTCCTGTCTCTATAGGTGGAAAAGAGTTGGGTAGAGCACTTTGTGATTTAGGCGCAAACATTAACTTTATGCCTCGTTCGGTCTATTGAAAGCTAGGTATTGGTGAAGTAAGGCCTGCCATAGTCACACTTCAACTAGCTGATATGTCTATCGTGTCAAACAACAAAGTCAGAGTCTACTCTTGGGACCCGTGCCCACGAATCAGTCTATGCGGTAACTATTAAACCAATCACTACAACAAATACCACTTTCTATAGCACCTAATTATAGCATTGGGTCAAAATAGCTATTAAAAAAAACGCGCTGAGGATATTTTTAAGAAAAAAAAGGGCGGCAAAAATCGCACTTGCAAAAAACGTTACGGTAAAATACCTTCCCCTCACTTGTAGTCGACACGCTTGTAGCAGAGCCCTTATTCTCTCTCTCCCATGTTCTTTCTTAGCCACCGACCCTTTCCCTCACTCTCTTTTCTTCTTCTCCATGAATCCTCGCCACCGATTGTTGTTCCTTCATCTTCGATCACCTCCGACGAGCGCAAGGGTCTAGGCGATGGGGTTCAGCGGTTTCAACGGCTTCACGCGACGACAACGAGATTAATCTATCTCTCAGTTTTCTCTCTCTTTTCCTCTCGATCTTTGTCGATCTCTCCCTCTCTCCCTCGCGCAGACCTTCCTCGGATTCGAGCATCATCTTCAGCGAGAACAACAGGCTTGGACGCACGACGACAACAACAAATTTTGGCAGGTCCTCCACACGAACAGTTTAGCAACATCAGGTCTTCATTTTTTTTCAGCGATCCCAGTGCAGCGACACAACTTTGACGTGTTCTCGAGTTGGGTAGGCGACGTGCAGGTAGCGTGGGAAATATTTTTAAGATTCAATTTCTAGTGAATTTATCGATTGGAGTTTAGTTTTTTAATTTCTAGGTTTTGGTTTTGTAATTTCAAGATACTGGAGATTCCATGGGTTCTTTTCAAGTATCTCATGGAGAAGTTGGCATCTTGCTTGACCAACTCAATTTAGAAAGTGACATTCTACCGAGAAAAAAATGATTAACAAAAACGAGAATAAAATCTGTTGGAATTCTCATTTTCAAAATCTTTTGAAAGTTTTCATTTTCCCTCCTGTCTAATGGAGCTTTTTTTTAGGGGGGGGGTTGTGGTTGACTAATTTGCTACCCGAGAAGAAAACTAAAATCTATAAGAAGGGAAGTACATGAACATTTTCTTATACGAGGAGAAGGTTGCTTTTATAAGCATTTGTTACTGTGAGAAAACATACATATTCATATAAGCAATATATGGAAAACATTTTAATATTGATTACGCTAGTTGAAAAAGGAATGGGGACCTCATGATTTAGAGAAAAAGATGTAATTGGAAGTATGTAGGTTTAGTTGATCGCTCGACAATCTAATCTGTATACCCTTTTTCTTCCAATCTGATGCAACAATGCTTAATTTTGGAAGTTTTGAGTGCGAGCGATCAAAATTAGTTTTTGTTGTTTGATTTTGTGTTTATTTGATTTTTAGCAATGAATGATTGGATTTCTCTTTGTGGAAATTTGGGAAAGGATTAGAGATGGCGGGACTTGGGAATGTTCTTGGCCTAATGGATTTGGTTGCAAAGTGTTTGTGAAAATGCCTGTATGAGCTCATGAAAGATGAATTTTAATTTTTTGCCTTTGATATTATTTTGAAATTGAAGTTGATCCTTTTTTGTTTCTTTGTCTGATATGGTCTCTTACATTGTTTGTCACCCTATTATCTACAAGTTGAAGACAATTGCTTTGGATGTTGGATTGTTTTGGGTTTTCTATCTAGTTTTCCTCCTGTTGTGTTGTGATTTCAAATGATAACAGTTCCAATGTGCTTTTCGATCTTGCGAGTTCTGAAATTTGGAGCCCACACTTTAGCTAATTTATGGAGGGAAAATTTCCATCCCTTGAACAGGAATTATGGTCAACCTAGAGCATGTAAGGTATTTTGTTCAATGATATGTTTTGACAATGCACAAGTGACCGGTTATCCACTATAACTATTTGCTATATATCTCTTCAGTCTTCCTAAAACCTCTCTCTGTGAAATGAAATGAAAATTAAAGGGGATATTATTTGGTTAATTTTTTGGGCAATAATTTATTCACGAATCTTACATGCCTTGTTTTCTCTACTCATTTAGATTTTGCACCAGTGTAGAAGCTTCATACATCTCAGAAACTTTTCTCACCTACTTTCCCCTGGTAATTTTGATTACAGCTTCTCTATATACTTGTTTAAGCTCCCACCTCATGCAACTAGTTCAAATATAAATTTTGAAACTTAAAGTCCAAATGGGACTTGTAACTTTGGTGGTTGTTCTTTCCCTTGTTTTATTTTTATTTTTATGTGAATGATCCAGGTTATTTCCCCTTATAAGTCTTGCATGGTTGGTATACTTCTCTGCTTAGGCAAAGTAGTTCTTCTCTTGCCTTGCATTATACATTCAATATAGATATGTTAGCTACCTTTAGTAATTCCTTATGGGGTGTTTTCATGATGTTCAAACTCTTATTAAAAAGAGGATGTTCGCAAGATTCTCGAGTGCAAGGATAGTGATGTGACTGATGTCGGCCAAAGGGGTACTTTCTTTCTTTTTCCCCATTTTATCCATATCTATTTCTTATTGTTGTTTGCATTTTGGTGTTTTTATGGATTTTATCTTGTTTTATGAACGGTTGATTCTCAATTTTGGTCCACATTGGATTCTAATCTTATCCAAATTTGTATACTTATCTTCTTGTTTTGTTGGTTCAAATATTCTTGTACATTTGAGGTTCTTTTCCTATTGGAATAGTAGTTAGACACTCAGAACAAAATAACTTTTTAGTTTCTCAGGTTAAACAAATCTGAATGGTTTTAACTTCTTTGGATAATCTAATGGATCTGTTTAGTTTCTAACTTGTTAGTAATTTAAATATAAACCAAGACCCTTCACAAGGATTAAACTTTTTTATGGATATCCATGGTGCATTAAGGATTTTGTTTCCCTTCAATATTTTTTTGAATGGGAGGAAATTAAATTTTAGGTGGAAACATGATGCATACTCCCATTAATATAAAATAATAATAATAATAAAATCCAAATATGAGTGCCCAATGTCAAGTTCAAAAGATAGGAAAAAACTACCATCAAAATTGATCACTATCAAAGTCATGAAAATTGATCGCTATCAAAGTCATGGTATGGGTACTATGACTATCCTGCAGTTATGGTAGTCATAGTTTTGTTATGATTTTTGTTGGTAAGTTTGTTTTCCATTGAGTTGTTATGTTCGCATTCTGATCTTTTAATAAGTTGTTACACTCTCGTTTATGAGGATCACTACATTGATGCACTTTGTTGTTTGAATAAGTTTAACAATTTTGGTTGATAAGTTTAGTTGTTTCATTGAAAATGTTTTGATCATTTGAGTTACGTTTAGTCTCATTTGTTTCTCGTTAAGTTGCGTTTATGAGAATCGCTACATTGTTGCACTTAGTTACCTCTGAAATCTGTGATTCCAAGCTTTTGTGTGTAGTTTTGCTCTTCGCCTAGAGGTTTTGACTTCAAGCTTTTGTTAACAAAGATGGTTGAAGGTTTCTAGATCTTGAGAAATATGAGGTAATAAGTAAATCTTTTGAAATGGTGCTTTTATTCTCAAGGATTTCTTTCATTAGTTTTCACTCATTTCTCTTCCTCAAACCTTTGAACAAAACACATAAGCAAACAACCTCATCCCCCAATTTTCTGCTCTTCATTGCAAACTAATGAAAGAACATTCCTGCTCACAATATGGAGCTTAGCTGTTTCTTATTTTGTATACATTTTTCTATTTCCTTTCGTTTCTTTACCATGTATGTGTATATATATCTATTTATTTATTTATATTTTAAACGTTTGTTCTCTCTCTGTTATTTTTTTTTACAAAGAACATTTATGTTTTTCTTGTAGAGGATTTTTTCAATAGTGTAGACTTTGCTATCTCTTTAAATATTTGTTATGTTTTTAAACTTGAGTTAGTCAATATTCATATGATTTATTTCTTTGAACTTTGGTTAGTGAAGCCTTGTGCATTCAGAGTAATAATAATTATCTTGTGGTTATCCTTTGCTCATAATAATCTTGTTCAGATTCTTAGCAATAGTATATTAGCTTTCACAAATCAAATATATAGAAAAGAAGAGAGAGAAAGAGGAATGGTGTGTGTAGTTCGTTAAATGTAAACTGTTCTTTTCTTTGAAAGAAAATTCACTAATAGGTTGGTTTGTGCAAGCCATTGTCTAATCAATCATGTTTAGAACATAAGTTTCCTATTTAAAATTTCCTTTGTTAATAAAATACTCCTTTGAGTTTGTTTGTTTAAAACATAGGCAATGTAAATGCATATATACAGAGACTTTTGTATCTATGGTTTTTGTTCAATATACAATCTTGTAGTTATATGCTCCTCGTTGTGTACCCTCCAAAACTTACATATTTATATATATTTGTGGGATTTGAAAATAAAGAACATTCTTTTTGTCTAAGCTTAGTTTGGCATTACATTTTTTAAGTCTTCTTTAAATTGAAGCTTTGTGTGATTTTGAAAGTTATGGCTTTTAGTTCTTGAACTAGTATTTTCTATCTTTCCAGTAGTGGCAACAAAATTTTATCTATGTAACTTTTTTACTTCCTAATGTTATGTATAGGACAACCCATGTATAGTGGTATGGTGGAGGATTGTTGTGGCTATAACACTGTAAGCCAACTTAATGAGAAAAGTATTATATCCATCCCTCCAAGAGCCTGTTAAGGCACCATTCTTTTTCTATTTGAAGGTTGAGAGAGTTAGAGACGTTAAATGGAGAGTGGAGCTCGAGGCTATGTCTAAGAGCTGAAATTGAAAGTATTTTGGACGATTAGCACTGTGATTACGACGTTGACAAAGCAACACGTGTTGGCAGAGGTGGTGGAAGAGCATTATTTGGGGATGGAGAGACTGGTTTTTAGAGTCAAAGGAGGCGTAGGCATTGTGTGTCAGAGTGTAAACTTCCAAACAAAGCTCATTTTGTCCTGTTTACATATCATGAATCATATACCTTTGCCTAGTTTGTAAGTTTAGCATCATTGTTTCAATGAGCTCTCGATTTACTTTCTTTGGTTTGTTGAGCTTGTATAGATTTTTGCGCTGTTGATGTACTTTGAAGATGTGTTACTGTTTTTGCTTAATGTGAAGTAGATTTTTTCTTTTTTTTTTTTTTTTTTTGGGGGGGGGGGGTGTATTTGAGAGCTTTAGTTGGGGAAATTTTGAGGTTTTTATTTGATTGTTTAAACATTCAAAGGAAAAATGACAAATGACTAATTTCTGCAAGGATTTTGTGTTGCGTTATGTTGTGTATGCTTGGTGATATAACACTAATTAACAGAAACCTTTCCTAATTTCATTTTGAATAGCTATTTTGATCCCTTGTTAGGCTCTTTCTATTTAGTTCTATGTGAAGTAGTTACATGTGTTGTCATTTTTCGTTTGTCTTAGTCAGCTTTGTTCTGCACTAGCTATTATCCTTTTTGTTTTTATTCATTATCCATTTTGGTTGTTTCTTACTCGATCCTTTCTTTTTACCCCGAACTGATGCATGGATCTAGGATATCACTTTACCTTTTCGAAGAATGAATCTTGTTGGAGTTAATTTTGTGCTTTTAAAATAACTTTCACTTAATTTCTACCATATAATGAGCTTGACTGAATTGATTTATTTCTGGAATTTGAAGTTGCGTGTGGAGTATAGTTTTATTTTTTTGGTTGCTTAATTGAATTGTATGATTAATAGGTGGGGTATTTCTCATCCTTTATCTATTAAAGAATATGAAAAGTTGAAGAAAGAGCAAATGAAGCTTGATTTCCTTGATAAGGTTCCTTGGTATTCAGGGTATTATATTTACTAAGATTCTTGGTCTTATTTTCTTCCTTTAATATGGTCTTCTTTTTTGTAGGTGTATACGTCCATTGTGCAAGGGATCTTTGTGCGTGCTTTTATTATTTCTCGAAGAGCACACGAATACAATGATCTCACAGCATCACAAAGTAAAGGTATTTATAGCCCTATCACTATCTAACTAAATTTGAAATGCAAGCTAGTTGAGCTTTATAAGTTTCTATTGGTTGGGTTTTTTTGCATGAGATATGCATTTCTGAAACTTCTTTGCAGGTTGTGCCTACCGTTTACAAGGAAGTGAAAGGAAAGGTTATAAAGTCAAATCAGGTTGATCGGGTGTTTCAAGTTTCTAACTTGATGGTTATTTGTTAAGCTTTCCATTTATGATTTATATTGGAAGTGCAGTTCTCAGTAACTCAACACACTTGAGGGGCATAGATGGAGAAAGCTTCTAGGCTCTTCCTGGAGTTTTTTTCTCTCTTCATGGAGTTTTTTTCTTTTGTCTTGACAATGGTGTTTGTTAAGCTTTTATATTCTTAAAATATGCAACCCTCCAACCAACCATAGTTGCCATCTACTTCACAAGGAAACCCACCAGTTTCAACACATTCATATAGACCACAAGCAAACTTATCTGCTATGCAGCAAATATGACAAATCCCACAACAGAACAACCCATTACCTCCAGTTTCTCAACAAAACAAATTTCATAAGCCCTTCAGCAACAACCTGAATAATCACATCAGTAGCATAACCATTTTTCACAATAAATCCAACCATCAAGGAGCACATCAACAATAGGCTGCAAAATCTAAGGGGCCAACGAACTAGAAGGCTTATCTTCAAAGGTAATTGGCATATTTTGTTGAAATCTTGGAATTTTACAACTTTCACATATTTTGTTGGCAGGCATAAATGGATGCATGTGTTTAGGCAATGAAAATGACCAACTATGAAATTCTAGCTTAATTATAATTTTGGTCTAGGTTTTTTAGTTTTGAGTGTGATCATGTTCTATAATTTTGACTAAGGTTTGTTAGTTTTGAGATTTTGACTTAATAGTTTGGGATTCTAGCTTAAATGATGCTTTTTCTTGAGTTATTGTTTTTTTTCATTAGCGAATTATCACGTTTTGTTTTCTTTGGTCCTATGGACATGCATGTTTATAAGAATTCGAGCTTAATATGAAAGTAGAAGCATATTGTGTATTTCCTTATATAATGCAACCATTTAGTCAATTTTCATTTTGCTTAGTTTAGGGGATGAGTGAAGAGTTTAGGAGACACCTTGTGACTTTGTTGTGATCTCTTACTTATAGGATGTGTAAAATTTGGTCGAAAAATGACTTCCAAGATTTTTTTTTTGGGGGGGGGGGGGGGAGTTTGTGAGTGTTATGCTTGTGATTTTGTTACGATATTTTGCAATGCATATTATACACTTGTAGAATAAGTGAAATTTTGTTGAAAAAGACTCCAAGGATTTTGCTTTATTGTTTTATGGAAAATAAGGAAGACTACCAGAGTTAGCTTTTGTGACTTTCTTTGTGATTTATTGTGTTTTTAGTGGTAGTTTAGTTTATGACATGGTAGCTTTTCTTAAAAGAAGTAAAGTTAATAGTTATTTTAGATAATATATACTTTGAAATATAATCTTCGTTGGGCATCCTTTCAAGAGTTGTTATGTTGGTTGCTTGTCATGTATATAAAAAAACATGTTTAGTTGTGTTTGAAAAACATGATGTTGCTTAGTTTGTTGTATGTTGTTTGATGGCTCTTCAGGTGTGAGCCACTTAGTGCCATGGTTTGTACTGACCTACCATCAAATTTTGTAGGTGATGAGGATTACTACGAACCGGGTGATGCTGAGGAAGAGGTCTGAGGAACAATAATAGCTCTCTAAGTCTTAATTTCATTATTGTCTTGTGCTTAAATAGTGGTTGTTTGAAAGACTTAGTCGTTTTATTTAGTTGCGTGTTATTTAATTCGAGGGACATATCTTACTCTTGTGGTTAGCATCGTGTTAGACTTACAAGTTTATTTGAGTTATTTAAATGAAATTTATTATGAGATTTGACTCGTAATTTTGTTTGGAATTCTTTGGAGTTATGTGTTCTTTTAAGTGGTAGGTGGTTGAAATTTTTGAGTTAGTTATAGTTATGTTGTTATGCTGTCGAAATTTTTAGAAATGTTTCAACGAATAATAGGGATAAATTTGGTAATGTCATTTATAATAGGTAAATTTTGGTACTATGTCTATTCTTGAAAATTTATTTTGATGTAAGTGCATTTAAATACATTGTATGTTTATATAAATGAGTTTATTTTACAATAACATTTGAAAATATTTGGTACACATATAAAATGTTATAGACATTGTTACATATTACTAAAAAATGGTACAAATGTATGTGTATGTATAAATGCTATTAAAAGTTACCTACTATCCATAACATTGCCTATCACGATGATGAGATAAAAAATGATTATGTTTTGATAACATTTTTAATTGTTATAAAAAGATGCTATTAAAGAGCAATCATAGCATTTTTTGCTTGTATTATGAAAAGTTTTTATAACATTAAAAATGTGCAATAAAATTTTGATTTTTTAATAGCTTTTTCTATAGCATTGAAAAAAAGCTATAAAAAGTCAAAGACTTTCAATAACATCGGCTATAACAGCGTGTGTAAAAATGCTATGATATACTTTCTATAGCATTTTTTTAATGCTATAGAAAACGCTATTAAAAGGCAATCATAGCGTTTTTTGCTAACGCTATGAAACATTTCCATAACATTAAAATTATGCAATTGAAACGGAATTTTTATAGCCTTTTTTATAGCGTTGAAAAAACGCTATGAAAAGTCGGAGACTTTCAATAACATCGGCTACGACAGCGTTTCAAAAAACGCTATGGAAAGCCTACGATAGCGTTTTTTTAATGCTATCGTAAGTGATATTTGTTGTAGTGAATAATGTTCCATTAGCTACTTGGAAATCAATTTCTTAGCAAGTTATTAACATACGAGCTGCGAGTTAGGGCGTCAATCTAACCTTCTGCGAATTCAAATAATACGAACTGAATCCAAAATAAAATATCAATATGAAAATAAATAGATATCCAGAACATGAAACTCACAAAGAAATACATTTTATATCCCAAAAATCATCCAATCGGCGTCAACGGGTTTAGACGGCAGTTAACCCGACTAAAACCCGCGACCCAACTCTACAATAATAAGAAAATACAAAGGAAATCAAAAGGAAAACTTACACCTCTTAATTCTGGTCTTGAAGGACATAGAGAACTGAGAGGAAGACCAAAAATAAAACCCTAAAAATTGATACATTCGGAGGAACAAAAACGAAGGTATTTATAGAAAAATTCGTTGTGGCGTCGAGACGTTGGGATTGGCATCTCGATGCTGTGTCATATGGGCCACAGGCTGCAAACGGGCCAGCGTCTCGATGCTGGCCACGACATTTCGACGCCTGGCCTAATTTCAGCGTGCTTCGACTTCATTCCTCGTTATTTTTTGCTCGATTCGGGCCTCAAACCTTTGACTCCTTGGAACTATTCTTCGGGCTCGTCACAATCCTCAAGGTCTTCTCACCTCCTCAAGATCCATGACCCTCAAGTTAGCTCGAAAACTTCTTAAATTGTCCGAATTAACTCCAATTTTCGTAGTTCGACCCTGATGCCCTAAATGCACGAATTATCTACAAAACAGACAAATGAAGCGAAAAGTGCACCCCAACAAGTCTAGATTAATAACAAATAAATAGGACTATTTTGGTTCTATCAAATACCTCCAACCTAAACCTTGCTAGTCCTCGAGCAAGCCTATAAATCAAAAGTATAGGATTCAAAAGTTACAATTCTTATAAACTCAAATCTCAATGCTAAAGATCTTGAAATCATTGCAATTAAGAATCATGCACACATCGCCCGATAAAGAGACAAATCAAAATTTTTCATGAAGTCTCTCGCTAAAGCTAACACTTAGACTACTTAGAATCAATTCTACTGGCCCGGAATTGGATTATATAACCCTCAACCTATCTTTCCTCTACACTGGCACTAGGAACTTACTAAGGAGCAAACAAAACAAATTAGACTGCTTTTCTCTTTACCCAGGTGCCTGTAAAATAAAAGACACTTTCTTTCTACTCTCTTCTTTCTACGCTAATTTGCAGGTGTTTGACTCTATAGCTCATCCCTACACCTATCGAGGTGACAACAAGCATATGGATTCTATAATTTTCTCCTAAGCTTTCAAACTAATCCTAGGCATGCTAAGGTTTACTCTTGCAAGAAAAGTACTAGAAAAAATTTAAAAGGGCTCAATTTTTGGACAACATGCTTATCATTCAACAAAGCAATGAAATAAACATAAATGGCACATCATGGATTTTCATAGTCGTAAGAAAAGTAACAGTGTGTGACATTGAACCATTCAAGGAATTCAAAATTTGCTTACAAATTATGTCACACCCCCTCCCAAACTACCTGCTAGCTTAGTCAGGGAGATGGCGTGAAGCCAACAAACATCGTCCTCCTCTAACGATACCTGTTGACCTTGCTGAATCGTTGAACCTGATAAACATACTAGTCTTAGATATAAAATACCTTACATGTAACACTACACAACGGAATCCTTGAAACCTTTAGACATACATGAAGTACAACCCTGACATAATTTAGTTTGGGAAATAACCTGATAGAGACATCACAACCAAAACATATCCAACTAGGGTTTACACAACCACGACATCTAAAACTTACACAAACCGAAAACTATCCAATCCTTACAAGGACATTTACAATATAGACTGACTCAATGTACAACTCCACCCACGTACCGGAGCTTGATCGGGAAGCTTTTAGCAGAAAACCAACTTTGGCAGTTATCAGGCACCAGGAGCTCGATCTCTACCTGAAAAGTGGGAAAACATTTTGAAAGAGTTAGCTACGAAGCCCAACGAGTGACTAAATTTAAAATTGTAAATCCGCAAATCAGAACGCGTGATAAACCTTTAAACGTATAAATCTGTTCAATCAAAGCGTTAAACATAAACGTGTAACGATAAAAGCTTTCTCAAATATTCCGCAAGTACGTCATTAAAATCTAACACGGCATATCAAGTATATAAAACATTTTAACTAACATGACAAATCAACGTTGTGTAGGGCATGCCCAGTACAACCAATGTTTACTAGTTCTACGATGTAGTGGGGCCCGCCCAACACTCCCATCATCTTTGCCATAGTGGGGCCCGCCCAACACTCACGACAGCATCGTTGTCACGGAGTACACTCAACGTCAACAACGAAATATAACCTGTGTGCACACGGTACCATATAGCCTCGGGCTCAATATCTCCATCATGTAGTCAATAGAAATCTCAAAAAATAACATGAAAACATTAAAACATGCCTGCTTATCTTTATCTTTCATAAAACTCAAGCTTACTCAGCTTGCTCGTGGAAAACTGAAAAATCTTTAAACAATACTCGAACATACTTTGCTTAAAATGATATCGTTTCAACTACTTTTCAGAAAATCAATAATCATGTGCTCACATATAAATCTCATTAGAAAATGTAAGCTCGAAACTTATGCTTGAAACCATTCATAGAAATCATGTAACATTCATAAGTTCATATTCAAGCATGTAAACCATTTAATCATAAATAACAGTTTAGAAATCATTTTCGAAATTTGTTTTGTCACTCACAGTCTTGGTTAGTTCCTTGGCCTGTAGACTCGGCCTATTTCCTCTTGGCCTGTCAAACAAACCAAAACCGAGCATCAGAACTATAAATCGTCTTGTCTTTACATGATCATGAATTCTAAACTCTAGAAATAAAATTACACTCCACACTTTTTCCAGATTTTACAGATTCAATACCGTAACTACAAACACTCATAACGTCCTCAATACTTATCCAAAATTAATGTACTATATATCAAACTCTTCAGGAACCCTCTACAACTTACTTGAAGGAATGAAAATGAGATGTCCAACGAATTTGTCCAGAAACCCCCCGAACACAGCAAATACAGATTCGTGCTTCTCTGGTACCCTCTACCTTTCTCCTGAAATTAAACCCACTTCTAGTCATTTTTGGCTCACGAATTTTTCATTAAAGTTATAGGAAATTGAATAAGCTTTCCAACCATACCAATTGAGCTTCTAATTCAACCTGTACACCCCAGAACATTCGAAAAACCAGAGAAAGCCAGAGACCCTTCAGATTTGCACGAAAATTATGTGCTCTGTTTTCCTCTTCAAAAACCATTAACTTAACATCAGAATTACCTTAAGCTTCCTTCATTATTTTTTTTAGAAAATGGATTAACTTTCAAGAAAGTAAGACCTCACCTCTTAGTTCTTCTTGTGTAGCTCAAACCGAATTAAAAACCAGAGATAGGCAGATTGAACCCAGATTCTGCCATGGTTGCATTTGCATGAGCATTCCCCTCTCTTCTTCAACCTAAAAACTCCAGCAAGCTTCTTCTTCTTCTTCCTTCACTCTCTCTCTCTGAAGGTTCTGAAAATTGATATGAAATGGAAAGAAAGTGGGCTGAAATGGTGGATTCATTCCTTAAAACCATTAAGCACCGACAACTTCCTCTCCACTTTCTTCTTCTTTTTTTTTTTCCATTTCCTTTATTTTGTTTCTTTTCTTTCTTCTTTTAAATTAATAAATTCCAACAACTTTAATCCAACGATGAAACCATAATGAAACCACAAAGCTTTGCAATTTTTCTTCAACAATGAATAACAACAACTTTAATCCAACTTCCTACCATATATGACAATATCAAATATTCCAAGGAAAGTCTCGGGTTTACAAATTAGGTCCAATGCTCAGGTGCATGGCCTCAACCTAATCAGAGCAAAGCTAATAACACTATGCATGGTATAATAAAGAAGTGTGCTCAGATGCATCAAAACTAAAATGAAACATACGCAAGCAAAGCAAAACAAAGCACATACCCCACCCCCAACCTAAATTCTACATTGTCCTTAATGTATGTATCAAGTAGAAAGAGTAAAGGACAACTAGAATAGGGAACAGAAAACCTCCCTGAGTATATGGTCAGGAGCTGGTTGGATCAAGAATTGAATTCCCTCATATTAATTTTGTCGAAATCAACAAAAAAGAAAACAAATAAAACAGGAAAATAAAAGCAGAAGAAGCTAAGAAATAAAAATAAAGAAAAATAAGGGAAAGGATAGAAAAAACCGAGGATGAGCCCGTATGAAAGTGCATCACTCCTCATCCTCAGGAGACTCATAAGGTGGCAGCGGCGGTGGGATGGGTTGTCCAGACGTCGAGGCAATAATATACTCTCGATAAAAGGCGAACTAGTCCTCAGTCCGTCTGAAGTGTCTACACTCCCTACGCTGCTGGCTCTCATTGTAGCGCAACTTCTCAAATCTCATCTGATTCATCCTCTCATCTAACGCCTCAAGCGTGAGAGGAGGACGATCGAAGTGAGGCTGCTCTCCCTGAGCTTGGGGCTCCTCTTCTGGTTCTTCCTGTTGGGGTGGAGGTGGTGGGCGGGCTATCCTACGTCTAGGCTCCCTAAATCTAATCGTGATAAGTTTCTCATTAATCGCAGCTGCAGGATGGCTTATCTCTCACTGGGGGTCCCACACGACCCCAACAGCTCTACAGAGTGCTGGGTTGAGGGAAGGGTGCCCTAGACCTACAGTGGTCGTCCTCTGTGAATCTGGCGCATGGAAGAATATATAACTCTCCCAATGTCTACACTGTTCCCGGTCGCTATAGCGAATAATAGAGTTGCTCTCTCCTTTGTTACATCACTCAGATACATCACAGGTAAGAGTTTGGCACACAGAGAACTATGCCATGCTCTGTTATCCACTGTCAGATCAGAGGATTTAAAGTTTATTGTTTCACCCTTTCTTATTAACCAAGTTGCCCCTGGCCTACATTGATGCTCTATAATTTGATGGGCATTAAAGTGATTACTTGCGTAATCATTGTACCCATCCCTATCAATATTGGGAAGGCCATAGAATTGGTTAATAGAGGTTGAGTCGAAAGGGATTATTTTACCCCTAACAAAGGAAGCAGTGGATCCTTCCGTTATGTTAGCGTAAAATTCCCTAATGATAAGGACTACAGCGGCCTGGGGGTGCCTAGTGAACGTACCCCAACCTCTCTCAGCTATACTTTGGGTGAGCTCATGTTGGTTTTGGGCACTTGGAACTAACCCTCTCTCAGGAACTATCCCCTACTTACCACGTAAGAGTTATAAACATCTTAAGCATCCTTGCTAATAAATCTTCTCCTATCAAAGGGAGCAGAGGATGAAGAAGTTGTTGATCTCCTAGATCTCTTGGTGCTCATGGTGGAATGGGTAGGAAGAGTATGAAAATTCTAAAGGGAATAGGAAAAAGGGGTCCCTAAAGAAGTCTAAAATAGGTTGGAGGCTAGGAAAACTAAGGATTCAAGATCAATGGGTCCGAAAACTCCAACACTTAAAAGCCCTTCCTCCTTATGAACAAATTTAAACCTGCCAAACAACAAAATCCCAACAAAAATAGCAGAAAATTTACACAAACAATAAAAATACAGCAGCCACAACAATGTTTTCAACGATTTTCAGCTAGAAAAGGTAAAAATCATGCGCAAATCAAGCTCATTCAACTTCTAATCTTAACCAAATGAATCTAGACATGGAAAAATCAAGTAAAGAAAATGACGGGACCACCAGGAGGGTGTCGAATTCTCCCAAGTCGTCAAATAAAATTTATAATCCACGACACCGCTACTAATTTTGTAGCAATAGCGGCCGGGGTCGAACACAGGGAAGAGGGATCTAATAAGTGTAAGATTTCGTGCTTATGAAAACAGGGGGGATTTTTGTGATTGAAGGACAAGAAAAAAATTAACAATAAAAATGTAGAATTTTAAAAGACAAGAAGCTAAGCATGCAAAATGGAAATAAGACGGGATCAATAACATAAAACGGGATCGTTGGATTGGCATTTATTATGCTTGATTCTAATTCATTAACTTCCTAGTTTTCTCTAATGATTGTTCTAAACTGATTTTATTAGTCCGATTGGCTTCTGGGTTACTCAGAGGACCCCCCTACACTAACCTGTGCTAATTAACTCGCAAATCGTGAATTCGGCAATTAAAAAGATTAATTAATTTAGACTCTATCGCTCGCCACCCCTTATGCATAATGTAGCAATCATCTGAGACTTTTGCAATGGTTACTACTTATATCTAGCTAGTTTAATAACAAGCAATTTTGCAACCACCTGTTAAAACTAGCCGCTTTGGGATCGTGGGTCCAGAATCATAAGAACTAAATTCAAATACAATTTAAATTTAATTCCTATAACCTTTAACATGCATCCTAGGCCTATAAGGGTCGTCTCACGTAGAGAGTGACTTGCCTCAACCTAGTGGCTATCTCAAATAACTGATAGAATACACAAGTGGTAATCACATAGGGTCAATCCTAATTGACTAGCCTCATGTATTGGTTTAAACGAGATTACATGCAAAACTCAATAAAAACCCAATAAGAACAGCAAGTATAAACCAGAAAACTCAGCCAATATCATTTAGAATCAAGACATAAATCTAATCCAACGATCTAAAGGAGTTTAGCTACGCATAGGTGAAGTAAAAGCGATAAATAACATAAAAGAATCCATAGAATATGGCCAACAATGGCCTACAAGAGTGCTGGAAAGTAAAAGAGGCAAAGAAATCGTAAAAGGGACCAAAATTCTAACCTAACGGTGGACTAAACCGAGACTACATATATATAGAAAACACGCCGGCATCGAGACGCCAAGGCGCAGCGTTGGGACGCTGCGAACATTTGTCTTCAGCTCGAAATCGCGTCGGCGTCGAGACGCCAGCCTCATGACTCGACTTCTTGCTCTATTTCTCGGCTTGGTCTCGTTTCATTTCGGTTCGGGGCTTCAATCTTTTGCTTTTGGTGTCACAATTAAGGCCCGCTTCAGTACAATTGGGTCTCTTCTCCTCCTCGTTGTCCAAGACATCGAGATGGCTCTAAAATCTCCGTAATTGGCCCGAATTAACACCAATTAGCGTGATCGTCTCCCGACACAACTTAAGCTCAATTAACCTGTAAATAGAACAAGTAAAGCATAAAATGACTCTAACAAGCTTAGATTAGAGGCGATAAAATAGGACTATTTAGGTCCTATCAGAAAGGAAGAAGAAGAGAAAATCGCCTTACCCATGCTTGAACAATGGAAAACACCGAAAATCTTCAAGAAATCGTCCAAAAGCAACAAAACCCACGAAATCAAGGATTGAAATCTGAAATTTTTTTTGAATGAGGCTTGAAATCGTGAAAGTTTTGTAAAAAGATGAAGAAATTTGGGTGGGAAGATGTGGGTGTTTGAGTGAGAAATGAAAAGAGTAGAGAGTAAAAAAACTAGGGCTCAAAGGATGATTTTACCGAATGGGACAAAATCTGGGGTTTTTACCCCAGATTCCGCTGTCGGCATCGAGACGTCGAGAGCATGGCGTCTCGATGCCGGCTCTCGGGTTTCAATCCCAAATTGGTTTTTTTTTTTTTAATTTAGCAATCCTTTCTTTCTTTTAATAAATTTACAACTTTAAAAGAACTAAGAAAGAAGGAATACACTAAATTGGGTTTAAAAGAAATCGAAATGTGCCCTATTTAACATCTTGAACTCGACGGAGTTCTCCATGAACTCATCCGGGATCTAAATCTTCCCGCTCCAGAACATTGACTCTCCTAGATCTAGAGGTCTTGTACCTGTTTACCTATATCTTATGGGAAGTATTTGAGCAGGTAAGAGAAGGATCAAGGTGACCTAAAATGTCAGATATAAAGCAAATTCTTTTTCCATTAAATTCAACAGAGATGATTCCCTTGCCTAAGTTCATTTTAACCTTGGCTGTTTTCATGAATGGACGACCCAAAATCATAGATGTGGCATTAGGCGAACCATTTTCATGCAAATCAATTATAATGAAGTCTGCAGGAAATATATGCTCATCTACCTTAACTAGAACATTCTCACAAAGCCCTAGAGGTCTAATTAAAGATCTATCTGCCAATTGAATCAAATTACTAGTTTTCTTGATATGGGAAAGATTAAGCTTATTAACGAGTGCATGCGACATGACATTAATAGAGGATCCCAAATCTAACATGACTTGCTCAATTTCTAAATCCCCTAGTATGCATGGCAAAGTATAAATACCATGGTCTAGACACTCGTTAGGTAACTTTTTCTGGAGCACCATTTCTTTAAAAATTTTACTACCTTAGGAATTTGCTTTACGGTGTCTAGAAGCGGGATGTTGACCTCCACCCTCTTGAATGGGTCAAGTATGTTCTTTTCTTCCTTTTCCTTGGGAGGTTCAGGCTTCAGCGCTAACCTGCTAGGGAAAGGAGCTTAAGGAACATAAGAACTAAAATCAATAGAAGGATCGAAATATACCCCTCGCTTCTTTGGAAAGTTGAGATTTCTTGTCTTCTCTTCAGGCTTCTTTGCCTCTCTATTCTTTTTAGATGCTGGATGAGAAGGGAATTGTGGACTAGGACTCAGGACTGTCCCACTCCTTAACGTGGTCGAACATACTTCTTCTCTCTTTGGGATCTCAGATTGAACAGGCAGTTTGTCAATTTTGGCCTCCAATTTTCTGACGGTGTCAGCCAATTGAGAAACTTGGGCTCTCAATTGTTGCATCTCAACTCTGGTCTCCTCTTGGAATTTGAGTTGACCTTCCTGTAAAACTCGAATGCCATCAGATAAATTTTTAACCAAAAACACTAAAATACTTGAATTTGATCCATGCTGCATATTTAGGCCTTGATTGTTCTCGAAGTAATAGTTTGGTGTTTGTTGGCTTTGCATTGTTGGAAATCCTTCATATGTATTATGTTCAGACGGGGATTCCTTTTGCAGCCAACTGATTAATGAGAGCCTTAAGCTCGGACAGTAAAGATTTGAACTTTCTTACCTCGTTGTTTGTACTTGTTTTCTCAGCCATAACAAATAAAAATTAAACTAAAAATTAAAAACTCGAGATAAAAAGAAAATAATTAACTGTTTGCACTCCCCGACAACGGTGCCAATTTGACGGAGCGGGAGTTGTCGAGGCTCCCAGTTTGCCTAATAAAATTTATAATTCCACGAACACTAAACTACTTGCAGTAGTAGTTGCTTGGGTCAAACACAGGGAGTGGCGGTTGGTTATTTATTTCCTATTTATTTTGAGTTGTGAAAGCGATAAATGAGGGAATTGGAAAATTGGGTAAATGAACGTGTAAGGAATTTAAAATGCAAGAATTTAAACAGGCAAGAAATTAAATTGCAGGAAATCATAAAAAGACGAGGTAATTGATTAAATTAGGCGACACCGATTGGAGTGATTATTGGGGTTGAATGATTTACTTTGATCATTGAATCTCTACCTATTAAAGGCTAGTTTGAATTGCTCAATTGCCCAATCAATCTAATCTGAAACCAGAAAAGACCCAAAGCCCACCTAAGCCATCTAACCCGATCATACAACGTCCATCGAATTAGACACTAATTGGTTAATGAATTAATCCAATTGGACTATCAAATTAAACAATTAACAATTGCCTTAAGTTTAGTGGATTGATTAGGACATTAGAAATAATTATGCCTAGATTACTTCTAACGCTATTTTGGATTCTAAACCTATCGTGTCAAGCAAAAAAGTCAGAGTCTGCTCTTGGTTCCCATGCCCACGAATCAATCTATGCACTAACTACTAAATCGATGTTCCATTAGCTACTTGGAAATCAATTTCTTAGCAAGTTATCAACATACGAGCTGCGAGTTAGGGCGTCAATCTAACCTACTGCGCATGCAAATAATACGAACTAAATCTAAAATACAATATCAATATGAAATTAGACATCCAGAACATGAAGCTCACAAAGAAATACATTATATATCCCAAAAATCATCCAATCGACGTCAACAGGTTTAGACGGAGGTTAAGCCGGCTAAAACCCACGACCCAACGCTACAATAACAAGAAAATACAAAGGAAATCTAAAGGAAAACTTACACCTCTTAATTCTGGTTTTGAAGGACAGAGAGAACCAAGAGGAAGACCGAATATAAAACCCTAAAAATTGAGACATTCGACGGAACAAAAACGAAGGTATTTATAGAAAAATTCGTCGTGGCGTTGAGACGCTGGGCATGGCGTCTCGACGTCGTGCCATACTGACCACGTCGTTTCGATGCCTAGCCTAATTTCAGTGTGCTTCGACTTCATTCCTCGTCGTTTCTTGCTCGATTCAAGCCTCGAACCTTTGACTCCTTGGAGCTATTCTTTGGGCTCATCATGATCCTCACGGTATTCTCACCTCCTCGAGATCCATGACCCTCAATTTAGCTCGAAAACTCCTTAAATTGCCCGAATTAACTCCAATTTGAGTAGTTCGACCCTGATGCCCTAAATGCACAAATTATCTACAAAATAGACAAATAAAGCGTAAAGTGCACCCTAACAAGTTTAGATTAATAACAAATAAATAGGACTATTTTGGTCCTATCATAGCCCATCTTTCTGTATGCATAAGATCACTCTAGAGAAGGGATCCTTTAGGAGTATTGAGCAATAGAGAAGGCTTAACCCTACAATGAAAGAAGTTGTTAAGAAGGAGGTGATCAAATGGTTGGATGCTGGGATTATTTATCCAATTGCAGATAGCAATTGGGTTAGCCCTATCCAATGTGTTCCTAAGAAAGGAGGTGCTACGGTAGTGACTAATAAGGACAATGAGTTGATCCGCACCATGACAGTAACTGGCTGGAGGGTTTGTATGGATTACAAGAGACTTAACAAAGCCACCCGTAAGGACCACTTCCCTCTACCATTTATTGACCAGATGTTGGATATGTTAGCTGGCCAGGCTTACTACTGTTTCTTAGATGGTTATTCTGGGTATAACCAGATTACCATTGCTCCTGAGGATCAAGAAAAAACAACTTTCACCTACCCGTATGAGACATTTTCTTTCAGGCGAATGCCTTTTGGCCTTTGCAATGCTCCAACAACATTTCAGCGGTGTATGTTAGCTATTTTTTCTGATATGATTGAATCCATTGTTGAGGTATTTATGGACGATTTTTCAGTTTTTGGAGGTTCTTTTCAGTATTGTTTGAATAATTTAGGTAAGGTGTTAAAGAGATGTAAGGATACCCATCTAGTTCTTAATTGGGAGAAATGGCACTTCATGGTGAATGAGGGCATAATATTAGGTCATAAAATTTCAAAGAGAGGTCTAGAAGTTGATCGAGCAAAAATAGAGGTTATTGATAAATTAGAACCACCGAATTCAGTTAAAGGGATTCGAAGCTTTTTAGGTCATGTTGGATTTTATAGAAGGTTCATAAAGGATTTTTCCAAAATTAATAAACCTCTTTGTAAATTGTTGTGTGCTAATAGTGTTTTTGACTTTGATGTAAATCGTAGGAAGGCTTTTGAGACTTTAAAGGCTGCTTTAATCTTAGCGCCCATTCTTTGTGCACCCAACTAGAATTTGTCATTCGAGGTGATGTGCGATGCCAGTGATGTGGCAATAGGTGCAATGTTGGGGCAAAAGCAGGGCAAAGTTATCCATCGTATTTATTATGCAAGCAGGGTTTTGAATGAGGCACAAATCAACTATACAACTACTGAAAAGGAGTTGTTAGCAATTGTGTTTGCCTTTGAGAAATTTCGCCCATATTTAGTTAGTTCCAAAGTCACGGTATTCACGGATCTTGCAGCAATAAGGTACTTAATGTCTAAGAAAGATGCGAAGCCTGGATTAATTCGTTGGGTTTTGTTATTGTAGGAGTTCGACCAAGAGATAAAGGACAAGAAGGGATCAGAAAACGTTATTGCAGATCATTTGTCTCATCTTGATCCATCATCATCTTTGCTCGAGCAATCTGTAATCTCAGATTCATTTCCAGATGAGCAGCTTTTTGTCGTTGCAATAAAGGTAGTGCATAGTGCTCCTTGGTATGCGGATATAGCAAATTTTCTTGTAAAGGGAGTCACTCCTATTGATATGGATAGGAGGCAAGTGCAAAGGTTTAAGCATGTTGCAAAATTCTTTTATTGGGATGAGCCATTTATGTATAAACAGTGTTCTGGTGGTATTATTCGGATATGTGTTTCAGGTGATGAAGCAAAGGAAATCCTGGAGCAATGCCACTTTTCCCCGTATGGAGGTCATTTCAGTGGTCAGATGACAACTATGAGAATTTTACAATGTGGATTTTTCTTGCCTTCTTTATTTAAAGATGCCCATTGGTTCTATAGGCAATGTGATGCTTGCCAAATGAGAGGAAATTTAGGACCTAGAGATGAAATGCCTCTTACTTATATTTTAGAATTAGAATTATTCGACGTATGGGTTATTGATTTTATGGGACCATTTCCCCCTTCTAACGGTAATGTGTTTATTTTTTTGGCAGTTGATTACGTGTCCAAGAGAGTGGAGGCCATTGCATGTCATCAGAATGATGCTAAGACGGTGTCGAGGTTTCTTCAATCGCACATTTTTGCGTGATTTGGGACACCTAGGGCTCTTGTGAGCGATGAGGGTACACAATTTGTGAATAATGTGTTAACTAAGCTTTTAGAGAAGCATGGAGTGAAGCATAGGATAGCTACCCCTTATCACCCGCAAGCAAATGGTCAAGCTGAAGTACGTAATAGGGAAATTAAATCTATATTAGAGAAAGAAGTCCATCCATGTAGGAAAGATTGGTCTTTTCGGTTAGATGAGGCTCTTTGGGCTTATAGGGCAACCTATAAGACTCCTTTAGGTATGTCTCCCTATAGGTTAGTGTATGGAAAGACTTGTCATTTACCGTTAGAGCTTGAGCATAAAACATTTTGGGCATTGAAAAAATTGAATTTTGATTTAAGTCGTGCAGGTGCAATTAGAATGCTACAACTAAATGAGTTAGAGGAGTTTCGTCAGTTTTCTTATGAAAATGCGAAAATGTATAAATAGAAGACGAAGCGGTGACATGATAAGAAGTTAAAACCTAAGGAATTTGTTAAGGGTCAAAGAGTCATATTGTACAACTCTAGATTGAAATTGTTTCTTGGAAAATTAAAATCTAAATGATCTGAACCATTTGTTGTGATTGAAGTTTTTCCTCGTGGAGCAGTTTCTTTGAGAGATGAAAAAGATGGGCGAGTGTTTAAGGTTAATGGACAGCGAGTGAAGCATTATTGGGGAGAGTAATTTCGTTCGAAATATCCTTCCCTGAAATTGGTTGAAGAATGAGCAAGCGAGGGTTTTGCGGGAGCATTTGATATTGCAATATTTTTAGCTCCTAGTAATTGTTGCGATTTTATTTTATTTCGTTGATCTTATTTTATTTTTATTTTTATTATTTTTAATTAGATTTTGTTCATTCTGATTTTATCTGATTTATTTTTTTTCGTTGGTATTTTTAATTTTCGTTGGATTTTATTTTCGGTTTATTTATTTTTAATTTTGTTGATTTAATTTTATTTATCGGATTAATTTCTGTTTTTATTTAGTTGTATTTTTTTATTTTAATTTTTGTATAGATTAGGTTTATAATAATGTATTTCTTAATTTATTCGGCAAAATAAGATTTGATTTGATTTTTGGCGGTTTGAAATTTTAATTTTATTTTTTCTGGATTAAAGATCCTTCTAGAAGAATATATTTTGAAGATCAATTTGTTTTCGCAATCTTTTGGTTAAGATCAAATATTTCGTAAGATTATAAAGGGAATGGTTGAAGAATTAAATATTTTTACCGTTTGGAATTTAATTTTCTGTGGGCAGGTAAAACGCGTGGAGCATCTGACGCTTCCACGTGTCGTGGAGTGGAGATCAAACGGCCTAGCCGTTAGATAACACATCAGGGAATTTACCACGGGCGATTATTTTACTGTTTATTGGGATTAATTTTCCATGATTACATGCAAAATTAAAATGGTAATTTTTATTTAATTGGAGCAGATCTTTTCGATTAGGATTTTAAGTGCTGGAGCCCTATTTAAGCTAAGCCCTGGTACGTTTTTCTTTTAACTTCATCTTCATTTTGCAATCGTTTCTTGCCTTCTACTTTTCTTCTGTTGCTGTGAGTGCGAAAATTCTTTGAGTTCTGAAATGGCAACAACTAGAGGTAGAAGGGAAAGGGAGGTGAGGAAGAAGTGCCAGTAACACTTGAGGCACCGAAAAAGAAAATGAACAGAAGGAAAACACCTGAAGAAAGAGAGGCCAAAAGATTGAGAAGATAACAGCAGGCCGAAGTTACAGAGATTCTGCAAAAAGTGATTGAGGATGTTGCAGAGGAAGTGGCTAGGGAAGAACAACCAACAGCACCTAAAGAAGGAAAAGGTTCAGAGCAAGGATATCAACTTGTCGATACTCAGCAAGAAATACAAGATAAGCGAGCAGAGGATATGCCGGAGCAAGGGAATCGTCAAGAAACTCAAGAACAGCAGGTTTAGGGAGAAGTTGTGCTGGAGCCACCACGTCGTCGTCGCCGCAAGCAGGAGGCAGGACGAATTAAGAGGGTTTGAACAGACACCCCATCTCTGCCAACAACTGAATCAGTGAAGGAAAATACACAAAAAGAGAATCAAGAAAAGGAATAGACTGAAAAGAAAACTGAAGAGGAGGCCCTAATGAAGCAACAGAAAGACGAGGCCAAAGGAGGTGCTGAAGCAACGACCGAAACAGAGGAAGCTGAGACCGAGGAACCAAGATTGTCATATGAGCGCTTCGTCAACAACCTTGCCAGAGCAACGTATTTAGAAATGCTGAAGCGGGACTTTCTGTTTGAAAGAGGATTTGGAGAGGACCTACCACACTTTCTAAGAGCAGGAATTACTAATCACGGATGGGAAGAGTTTTGTGCAAAGCCGGAGCCAGTCAACTCAAATGTAGTTCGTGAATTCTACGCGAATATTCACGAAGAAGAAGGCTTCCAGGTGATTGTTCGTGGAGTCGTTGTGGATTGGAGCCCAAGTGCGATTAATTCTTTATTTAATCTCCAAGACTTCCCCCACGCCGGTTACAATGAGATGGTGGCAGCACCATCTAATGATCAACCTAATGTGGCTACTAGGGAAGTAGGAATGTGGCTCCGAGAAGATTCTGAGGTAGCATTGTCTTATTTTGATCCACCTTAAAATTCCGATAGAAAAAAATTAAGTTTGGGGGAATAATTATATGTTGCTAATTCATTGGGGACAATGAATAATTTAAGTTTGGGGGACTTTTAGCTACTCCGCTTGTTTTGCCCGAGCATTCCTCTCTTTCTTAATAATTTTTTTAGGTCGTTGAGTAACCAAGGACATTTGTGACACCCACAGTTTGTCTTTGCGTCAAAAGATGCCTAGGAAATATTGTGAAAAAAATATATTTATGCTAAAAAAATGAATGATTTTGCTGTGAAAATTGATAGAGCAAAAATTTTGAAGTATGAATGATATTTTGGCAATTTTCTATCTCCCATGGCCTAGGTGAGCTTCATCATAACATGTCGTCATTCTGAGAAGCAAGGGATAGATAACTAAAGATTTTTGGGTTTAGCAATGAGTAGTTAGCCTAGTTGGTGATAAGCTTGAGGCAATATACTGCATCATAAAATGGGTCATCTCATGCTTAAGAGCTTATGACCGTAGGGCTGCTTTAAGTCGAAGAACAAAAGAATAAATCCCCTAAAAAGTGTGTTAAAATGTGTTTGATAATATAGGTGGATTGTGGTAAGTTCTTAGGATTCAGTTAAAGGTGGTGATTATTTGTTCAATGCTGAAAGAACTATTTTGCTGCAGGAGTGCTTGGTTTTGCAGGATGCTCAGATAAAGGTTGAAGGTAGTGTTGGAATATCTGTTTTGATTCAGTTGTGCTATGACTAATGTTTTGAATTTTCATGGGAAGGTGAGTTAGTATTGCTCGAGACGCACAAGAGGTCAAGTTGGGGGTATGATAACTCTCCAAAAGGGAGTTATTTAGGCCTTATTTCTACCATGATTTATATGTTGTTTGTGCCAAATAGGTGTGTTATTAGATGAATATTATGTGTTTTATCCTATTTATTAGAATTGATGCTTTGGAAGTTATTTTGCAATGCTAAGTGACTTGAGGGAGCAAAATTCATGATCCAGCAAAGCTAAGAGAAAAACTGGCCACGTGAGCTGCACGTGATTCATTAATGAGGTGGCGTTTTATGAAGCAATCTCGGATCTAGGAAGCTTGGAGACCACGTGTAATCTTTGACCTAATTAGGGCTGACTCCACTCTATATAATTAAAGGAAAGAGCAGCCTCAAGTCAAATCATATGAGGAGGAAAGTCCAATTCCAAGTTGGAGACTCACTTTCCATCTTTCGAAGCCGAATAAAGGAGGAACAATTGGAGACTCAAGAAGACCATCAACTATGAATTTCTTCAAGGGAATTTATCTTTTCTTGTAAAAGTTTGTAGTTATGGATGGACGTGACCAGATTGTAACGTGTGTTGCTTTCCATTCCATGAACTAAATTTACTTTAGGTGTTGGTTAGGACTATGTAATTGTCGTACTTAATAATCTAGCAATTGATATTGATTTTGAGCATCTTGATTACTTGTTGTATTTATTCTTATTTTTTTCTCGCCTAGCCAGCCGGTATGAATATCATCTCTTAGTTTCAGGGATGATTTAAGAGGTGTGTGGCTTGTAATCACACTAAACCATTATGTGTTGGTGGACACCAATGACTAAGTTAGGGATAACCAGTCGCTTAGTGTTTGATCGGTAGAGCGTCATTGGAGTTGAAACACATTTCAAAAGATTCAGAGTTCCAGGAGGATCCTGCTGATAAGACTGCGAGAGAATTCGTGATCAATATAATTGCTAGAGCATCATTTTTAACAATTACAGAAATCCTAACCAACGCCTGTTTCCATTCTGTCTACTTTATCCGTTTATATTCTGCTCTGTTATTTCTTTTGCTTCAGCATTATTTCAAAACCCAATAATTTTAACAACCACTAAAAAGTTACATAAGATAGGTAGAGTGAAGGCTATTCAAAACCTCGTGGATACGATAAATTACTTATCACTTGTTGCAGGCTATGTGCACTTGCATACTAGAGCTAAATTCTATTATATTTTTAACCCACTCTAGAAGGCAACACCTGCCCACAGAAAGATTAAATTCCAAAGGGTAAAAATAATCAATTCTCAACCAATCCCTTTATAATTTGATGAAATATTTTGATCTTAACTAAAAGATTGTGAAAACAAACTGATCTTCAAAATATATTCTTCTAGAAGGATCTTTTATCCGGAAAAATTCAAATTAAATTTTAATCTGCCAAACATCAAATCAAATCTTATTTTGCCGAATAAATTAGGAAATACATTATTATAAACCTAATTTGTACAGACATTAAAATCAAAATACAACAAAAAATAATTCGATTAAATTAAGAATCAAATCGGCCAAATAATTAAACCGAAAATAAATCCAACGAAAATTTAAAATACTCACGAATTAAAATAAATCTCATAAAATTAAAATAAACAGAATCTAATTCAAAATAATTCAAATTAAAATAAAATCAAATCAACGAAATAAAATAAGATCGCAACAATCACTGGGAGCTAAAAAAATTGCAATATGAAATGCTCCCGCAAAACCCTCGCTTGCTCATTCTTCAACCAATTTTAGGGAAGGATATTTTGAACAAAATTCTTCTCACCAATAATGCTTCACTCACTGTCCATTAACCTTAAACACTCGCCCATCTTTTTCATCTCTCAAAGTAATTGCTCCATGAGGAAAAACTTCTATCACAACAAATGGTCCAGACCATTTAGACTTTAATTTTCCAGAAAACAATTTTAGTCTAGAGTTGTACAATAAGACTCTTTGACCCTTAACAAATTCTTTAGGTTTTAACTTCTTATCATGCCACCTCTTTGTTTTCTCTTTATACATTTTCACATTCTCATAAGAAAATTGGCGAAACTCCTCTAACTCATTTAGCTACAGCATTCTAATTGCACCTGCACGACTTAAATCAAAATTCAATTTTTTCAAAGCCCAAAACATTTTATGCTCAAGCTCTAACGGTAAATGGCAAGCCTTTCCATACACTAACCTATAGGGAGGCATACCTAAAGGAGTATTATAGGCTGTCCTATAAGCCCAAAGAGCCTCATCTAACCAAAAAGACCAATCTTTCATAGATGGATGAACTACTTTCTCTAATATAGATTTAATTTTTCCCTATCACTAACTTCAGCTTGATCATTTGCTTGCGAGTGAAAAGGTGTAGCTATCCTATGCTTCACTCCATACTTCTCTAAAAGCTTAGCTAACACTTATTCACGAAATGTGTGCCCTCATCGCTCACAAGAGCCCAAGGTGTCCCAAACCATGCAAAAATGTGCGATTGAAGAAACCTCGACACCGTCTTAGCATCATTCTGATGACATGCAATGGCCTCCACCCACTTGGACACGTAATCAACTACCAACAAAATAAACACATTACCATTAGAAGGAGAAATGGCCCCATAAAATCAACACCCCATACATCGAATAATTCCAATTCTAAAACATAAGTAAGAGGCATTTCATCTCTAGGTCCTAAATTTCCTCTTCTTTGGCAAGCATCACATTGCTTGTAGAACCAATGGGCATCCTTAAATAAAGAAGGCCAGAAGAATGCACATTGTAAAATCCTCATAGCTATCCTCTGATCGTTGAAATGACCTCCATACGGGGAAAAGTGACATTGCTCCAAGATTTCTTTTGCTTCATCACTTGAAACACATCTTCGAATAATACCATCAGAACATTATTTATACATAAATAGCTCATCCCAATAAAAGAACTTTGTATCATGCCTAAACTTGTGCACTTGCTTCCTATCCATATCAATAGGAGTGACTCCCTTTACCAGAAAATTAGCTATATCCGCATACCAAGGAGTACTATGCACTACCTTTACCTCAACAGCAAAAAGTTGCTCACATAGATATGAGTCCGAGATGAAATATTGCTCGAGCATGAAGGTGTTCATATAACATATGCGGAAGCAATTTTAGGATCGGAGGCACTTAACTACATCAATTTTAGAAAATGAAAACATGCTGTCCAAATACCGTAAGGAGAGAGCAGAATTTTTACCAACCTTTTGGAGACCGATTCAACAACTCCCTTTGATTCCTTTGATCACGAACGATGTGTGGACCACCTCTAGTGTCTTCCCTACTATTCTCCGGGCCAAGAACGACTTGTGGGAGTCTATAGAGATAGGGAATGGGAAGGGAATGCTTGAAGGTTCAAGCACTAGAGAGATATATGGAGATGAGTGAGTTTGAGACCAAAATCCAGCAGCATAACAATATGGAAAATGGCTCTACTTCATTTGAATCTGATTCATACTCCTTATATAGACATCTTCCATGCAAAGAGAAGCCTCATGACACTAGACACATGGTGAAATTGCAACTCAAAGTGGATTCTAGGTGTTTAATTCACAACACATGCAACTAGTGCATGGTTGTGTTGTTTTCCACTATGCATCAACATGCAAGAGTGGGAATGCCACTAAATCCACTTAAAATTGAATCTAAATTCTCAATTTTCAGCTTGCAATTCATTCCTATTTCAATTCAAAATTGAAATTGATTTCTAGGCAATTAATTTGTACAATTCCAAGTAATTTTTACATGATTAATCCAATTAATCTTTATCACCTAGTGCCATGAATTATATATGATTCCTAATACATATATATGGTATTCAAAACACTTTTAAATACTCCATCTCTCATTTTCTAATTTAATTCATAATTAAATTATTGTGTCAAACACAATTTACGATAATACCCGTTTTCCCGATTTTGAACGATTCAAAGCTTCCTATCTTTTTGTTCTAGGCTTTGTTCCGATATGAGCTAGTAGGGGGACCTAATGGACCTATAGATCATGGGCTCCAACGATTCGAGGCTAACCGACTAATCTCATTATCCAAGCTAGCCAACATTCGTTAACTACCGGGACACTCCACTATAGCCCGATAGTTGCACTCCCCTCACTATAGACATATTTTTTTTTGTCCACTTGATTTAACCATGATTAGTAAGTCGATCCTTCACAGGTTGTTCGTAGCTATAGCTAGGTCAAAAGCCCGTTTTACCCCTATAGTACTTCTAGTTCCTTAAGTCCCACTGATCCTCTAATGAACAATTGGTTTATGGTCCAACCAATAAACCGAGTCCCTCTCGGGCCAATGAGAGGGTGGGATCCCTTTGTTCAAGCCCCGGAGTCAGCACTTAAGGGAACAACCTCTCTACTATCCCTAATTCGGGTAGGAGTGAATTCCTTCTTGCACGACTATGTCCCCAGCTATCTACTCGTTCCTATCCCTGAAATGGGAGGCTTATTGAGTCGGCGATACTGAGCCACTCTCACCTATGCAGATCTAAGGATAAGTCCGAATAAACAGGAGTTCATAGTTAGCTCAGGATTAAGATTGAGTTACCTAGGTCATCACATGAAATAGTCAGTCTCGTTAGTAAACGGTGTTATAAAGCGAGAGCAACTTATTTCTTGGTCCTGGTCTTATGCAAACTCATTGCATAGGACGCCCCCACTCGCATGTCTCTACATAGACGATTTAGGATCACATCGTCTATACCATCTATAAAGTGGGCCGCGTCTCATAGTGTCTCCAGAATAAGGTACCCAACCCTATCCCTATACTATAGACCGTTTTGGCTATTACTCAAGCTTGATCCACTTTTATGTCTCTACATAAAGCTCAAGTGTTCATCCTATAGCCATGGATCTTAGTTTATTGGATTTGGGTTATTATATGTGCAATTTACTTTATTCAGTAATAACTGTACTGAATTAATCTCGATAACGCCTTTATCGAATAAGTATATAATTCGTTTAACTCACTATCTACGAGTTTTAGGACACCAATCCCAACAGAGCAAAGATTATAATGGATCAAGACCAGACAAATGATCTGCAATAACATTTTCTGATCCATTCTTATCTTTTATCTCTAAGTCGAACTCCTGCAATAACAAAACCCAACGAATTTATCTAGCCTTCTGGTAAGAGTAAAAAATATACGTATTTTACCCTTATATTTAGCTTACTATCTTGTCAAAATTATATGTTTTAGATCAATTTTACTGTTCCCGAGCTCAAAATATGTTAAAGTTGATAAGTTAGATAGTTGAGAGTCACATTTGTCAAATTATGCTTATTTATGCTTAAAAAGACTCAATTTGATGAGAATTTGACTAAGTTTGTTGTTGTGCAGAAAAAACAGAGGAAGCTGGAGTTGTTGGGTTTTATGCCCTAAAACTCGTAGATAGTAAATGAAACAAATTAATCGATCTCAATAAAGTGTTATTTGAGTAATTCAGTAATTTGGTTATTGAATAATCGAGTTTGCATTAATAAACCCTAAATCCAATAAACTAAGATCCAAGGTTGTTTAAATGAAACTTGGACTAGTATGTGGGGACATACGGGGATCAGTGTCCAAGTAACAACCTAAATGGTCTATAGTATAGGGATAAGGCTGGGTACCTTATCCTGGTGACACTATGTGATACGGCCCACCTTGTATTCGATACAGATGCAATGATCCAAAGCATCCATGTAGGAGACATGCGGGTGGGGGTATCCTATGCAATGAGTTTGCATAAGACCGGACCGCGAAATAGTAACCACTAGATGTAACGCCGTTAACTAGTTTAGGTTTCTATTTCAATAGGATGACCTAGGTAACTCAATCTCAATCCTGAGTCTGTTATGAACCCCTTTTAGGAGGGACTGTCCTTAGATTTGTATGAGTGAGAGTGGCCAGTTCGCCGACTCAATAAGCCTACCATTTCAGGGGCAAGACCGAATGGGGGCTGGGAACATAACAGTACAAGATGGAATTCACTCCTTCCCCTATTGGGGTAAGTAGATGTGCGTTCCCTTAAGGGCTGATTCTAGGGCTTGAACAAAGGCGCGCCGTCCTCTCCTAGCCTGAGAGGAACTCCTGTTTAGTGGTTGGACCCTAAACAACTTGTTCATTAGAGGAATCAGTGGTACTTAAGGAACCAGAGGTAACCCAGGGGTAAAACGGTAATTTGACCCAGCTGGTGTTACGAACACAAGTGAAGGATTGACTTACTGCTTGGTCGATATCCGTGGACACAAAAATATTCTATAGTGAGAAGAGTGCAGTTGTGGGTCTTTAGTGGAGTGACCCACAGTTAACGAATGTTGACTAAACTTGGTCAATGAGTTTGGCCAATTAGTCTCGTATCGTTGGAGCTTCTGATCTGTAGGTCCATTAGGTCCCACTGGTAGCTCGTAAAGAGACTCGAGGCAATTAAGTATAAATTGTAAATTGAAAGTGTTCAATTTATTTGGGGAATCGTATAATGTATATTGATGCATTATAATATAAAGTTTATGAAACATTATAATATAATTTTTGAATGAATTTAAAAAAAAATAATTCTTGAGAGAAAGTATTTGAAAGAGTTCAAATAAATTTAATATGAATTGGATTCATATTAATTTTAATTTTAATAAAATCCCTAAGATTAAATATATGATATTTAATTGGGTAAATTAATTAATTATGGAATTAATTAATTATTTATTAAAATTAGAGACCTTTTCCTATTAGGAAAGAAAATATTTGAAAGAGTTCAAATAAATTTAATATGAATTGGATTCATATTAATTTTAATTTTAATAAAATCCCTAAGAATAAATATATGATATTTAATTGGGAAATTAATTAATTATGGAATTAATTAATTATTTATTAAAATTAGAGACTTTTTCCTATTAGGAAAAGGTCTCCCTTTTCCTATTAGGAAAAAGGTCTTGGCCTTTACTATATATAGGACCCTGGGGTGGGGTGAAAGGTATCCCATTCATTCTCCTACTCTCAGAGAATTCTCCCAAAGGCTCCCACAAGTCTCCAGCCTCTAGAAGTCTCAGAGTCATACCGGTGTAGCCATAGTGGTGGTGTTCGCACTAGTTCGTGATTAATTCACAAGCAGTTGGTGAATTTAATCTGAGTCGTCAACGAGAGTAAGTAATTTGTTACTTTATAAATTAGATTTAGATCTAATATTTTTGTATGCATAGCCTTAATATATATTTAGAATAGTTATAATATTATTGCCAATGTATTGGTATTTTAGATTAAACAAAATTAATTACGAATCGGTCCCAATCACGCTTCCGCTTTACGGAATTACGGAATTCCAATCCTTCAGGAATTTGCCCAGAAATGCGACCACATTTCTGGGAAGGCAAAACGAAATGCGACCGCATTTCTGAAAAAACAGAGACAGTTCCGAGTCTATCGCGGGTCGTTTTGAACGAGACTATTGCGCACCTAACCGGCTGTTTTGACCCCGAATTCCTCTGGGCTACCTACCAACATCTATTTCACAGCTCCCCAACCACTTCCAACACTATATAAGCTCGTGAATTCGAAGTCAAATCCAAGCAGAACTCATTTGGAAGAAGAGGGTGGTGACAGAACCCTAGTTGACGCCTATGAGTAGGGACGCCCGAGGTCCTTCTTAGATGACTAAATTCTAACCTTAGTTACACATCAAACCTTAGGGTTTGTAGGGATTTTCACCCATTCCCACTTGTAAAAGCGAGAGAGTGGAGTGTCGAGAGAACTCTAGAAGGATTGGATAAAATAGAAAAAACCCTAGTATATAGCTACTTGTCATTATTTCCAGATTGTGTTACTTTTCATTTATCTCTATTCTTTACATCTTATTTCAATGAAAAGGTATTCATTTGCACTTTATCTCACCATGAGTAGCTAAATTTCGTTGAGGGGTTCAATAGGGTGAATTCCCTTGTGGTTCAATAGCTTGAAAGTGTTTTATTTGTTCAATGCATGTCATTCTTTATTGAATATCATTCTGATCTTGCTGAGTTTAAATTGATCACTTAGACTTTGCATGTCATGTGAGTTTGATCTCGAAAGGGACAGACGATATCGGTTCTCATAAAGGTGAGATAGGAGAAAAGGCTCGGAAGAGATTGTTTGGTGGTATAGGGGAAGCTGCCTAAGGCACCCTATATCAACTATAGGGTTATTGATTGCATTCGTGAATTATCTATGTCGGAGTCTAGTCACAGAAATGTGCATAACGGTACTCGCTTAGTCTTCTAACGGTTCGTGGGAGCAAGGCCAAATAGAAGTAAATCTTGACCCAATGCATTGAATAGGCTTAAGTTGAATAATCCATGATTAAAGTTATTGTCTTCGGGATGAATCCATCGAAAGTGTTAATATCTAAAAAGCGAAAGCAATTTTGGATCTTAGGCACATAGTTTGTTCAATTTGATCAAACATTGCATGTTGTCCATTTAAACAAAAACAGAGTATGTTTACCAACCTTGAATCAATGGAGAAATTGGTTGTATTTCTTTGTTGTTTTTCTTCACCAACGAGTCACAAACCACCAAAGGATCTTCCTTGCTATCCTCAAGCCTTTAGAACGGATTGTGGGATCCTCAAGTGATGGAATTTGAGAGAGAAAGTTTGAATAACAAGCTTGCAAGGTGGGTTTTGGTGAGTTTTCAATTTGGCAGCATTTTCTTATGTTTCAAGCTTAATTTCTTTAGCCATCTCCTTGCCTTTTATAGAGGGATTAGAGATGAAGGAATGCTGCAGCAATTGACACTCAATCAACCAAAGATTAGTGGGAATTTTGGTGTTCAACATGAGGTGAGTGCATGGGTTTAGTCATCATGCACTCCACCTCCAAAAATTCAATCCTTTTTTTAATTTAATTAAATCCATAATTATCCTTAATTAGTTGGATAATTATTTGAATTTTAATAATTTGAAAATTTTCAATTTCAATTTCAAATTTTCAATTTTAAATTAATTCAAAATTAATTTAAAATAATTATTAAATAATTAATTAATTATTAATTTAATATTAAATATTAAATTAATATTTTTCCACCAATCCCGAACATTTCCTAAATGTTATTTTCAATCATGAATCCCTATTCATGTTGTCTGTATTTAAATCATATTTAAATATTAACTACTCAACTACACGGTTTTCACAAAAACTCCAACGTATCGACAACGCCTATCACCTCTACTCATATTTCTCAACATGAACTAAAGCAATTCATATTTTATCCATCATATTGTTCTAAAGGTTAGTCTCGAGCTAGCAAGGGGACCTAATGGACCTACAGATCATAGGGTCAAACGATACGAGGTTAAACTAGCGAAACTCTTTTAACCTAGTCAACCAACATCCGTTAACTATCGGGACACTCCACTATAGCCTAGTAGTTGAACTCCCCTCACTATAGATATATTTGTGTCCACTCGATGTAACCATGATTAGTAAGTCAATCCTTCACAGGTCGATCGTTATTATAGATAGGTCAAAAGTCCGTTTTACCTCTATAGTACATCTTAGTTCCTTAAGTCCACTGGTCCTCTAATGAAAAATTTTGTTCATGGTTCAACCATTAAATAAGATCCCTCTCGGGCCAATGAGAGGGTAGGGCCCCTTGTTCAAGTCTTGGATTCAGCACTTAAAGGAACAACATCTCTACTGTCCCTGAATAGGGTAGGAGTGAATTCCATATTGCATTACTATGTCCCCAGCCATCCATCTAGCGTTATCCCCAAAATGGGAGGTTTATTGAACGAAATTTTATGACCACTCTCACCTATGCAGATCAAAGGATAACTGTTGGGTTTCCAGAGTGAGTAAAAATAAGATATAAAAAGACTCTAGAACTCTGTGTAAGTATACACAGTCCGCAGCAAGTAATAAGTATTTATCGAATCCAAGGTCTGAATTAGCTTCCACTTTATCTATTTTGTTTATCTTTTTAATGGTTTCAAAGGTGATTAAAATGATTGGTTTTTATAGAATGTTGAAGCAAAAGAAATGACAGAACATAAAATAAACAAATAGGCAGACAGATTAGAAACAAGCACTGGTCAGGATTTAGTAATTGTTTTAAAAGATGCTCTATCAATATTATTGATCATGCAAAACTCTCGCAGTCTTATTAGCGGATTCCTCCCGAAACTCCAGATTTTATAGAATATGTTTCAACTCCAATGAAGTACTATCGATCAAGCACTAGGCAACTGGCTATCCCTAGCTCAGTCACTGGCGTTCACCAATACACAATGATCTAGTGTGATTAACCGCCACACACTGCCTAAATCATCCCTGAAACTAGAGAGAGGTATTCATACCGGCTGGCCAGGACGGGCATAAAATAGAAATGAACACAACAATTAATCAAGATGCGTAGAATCAATACTTATTACTAGAAATTAAGCACGAGAATTACATGCTCCCTAACCAACGCCTAAAGCTACTTAGTTCATAAAATGCATGGAAACACACGTTACAATCTGAGTAAGCATATCCATATTCACAAAATAATACCAGAAAATATTAATTCCCTTGATCAACTTGCAAATGATGGTTTCCTTGATGGTCTCCAATCTCTCCTCTATTCGGTTACCAAAGGTGGATGTAACCTTTCCAAGAATGGAATGTTTCTCCCAAAGATGGAATGCCTTTGACTAGGGCGGCTATCTCCTTTTATAGAGTGATAGGAGGCTTGAATTAGGTTGACCTAGACACGTGGATGGCTCTCCTTTCTCCATAAATCCGAGAATAGCTTGACAGAATTCAGTTTGTTAAATTGGCTAACGAGCTGTGACGTGGCAGTTTTGCTCCCAGCTTTGCTGCAGCACAGAATTTGCTCCCTCAAGTCGCCCAACAACATATTCTGCACAAAATAATTTCCAAAGCTTCCATTCTTCCAAAGACACACAAAAGACACACAAATCACTATAGAAATGAGGTCTAAATAACTCCCTTTTGGAGAGTTATCAATAACCCTAAACGAACAGGAGTTCATAGTAAGCTTCAGGATTAAGATCGAGTTACCTAAGTCATCGCAAGAAATAATCAGTCTTAACACTAAACGACGTTATAAAGTAAGAGTGACTTATGTCTCGGTCCAGTCTTGTGTAAACATCTGTTACACAGGATGCCCCTACTCGCATGTCTTTACATGAACGATCCAGGATCACGTCGTTTGCCTTGTTTGCAAAGTAGGCCACATCCATAGTGTTACCAGAACAAAGTACCCAACCTTATTCATTTACTATAGACCATTTAGGTTATATACTCAAACTTGATCCCTGTCCATATTCACTATGTAGTTCGAGTATCTCATGTTATAACCATGGATGTTTTTATTCGATTATAAGTTATAAATAAACAATTTCACTGAATAACATCTTTATTTATATAAAGGATAACAAAACTTGAGTTCTAGGACATAAACCCCAACATCCATATTGAATACCTCGTTTCATTTATTATTGTTGTTATTTATTTATTTACTCGTGTTATTTATTTTTCTAAAAATCAATCAACAATCATTTCTTTGGTTACCTATTTTAAGCAATCAGTTGAGCAGTTTCTTCTTCAAATCTGAATTTCAAATTTAGTCCTCGTGGGATCGATACCCTTGGAATACTTCTAAGGTTTTTATTACTACGTGCGATAGTGTATACTTGCACTAAGGTTGGCTGAATTTATCTCTACTATTATTTACCATCTTATATCACATCCATCATTCAGCCTCTGTCACACCACCTTCGCATCTTTCTTAGACATTAAATACTTTATTGCTGCATGATCCGTGAACACTGTGACTTTGGATCCAACTAAATATGGGTGGAATTTCTCAAATGCAAACACAATCGCTAACAACTCCTTTTCAGTAGTTGTATAATTGATTTGTGCCTCATTCAAAACCCTGCTTGCATAGTAAATAGGATGGATAACTTTGCCCTGCTTTTGCCCCAACATTGCACCTACTGCCACATCACTGGCATCACACATCACCTCGAATGGCAAACTCCAGTTGGGTGCACAAAGAATGGGCGCTGAGATTAAAGCAACCTTTAAAGTCACAAAAGCCTTCCTACAAGTTGCATCAAAGTCAAAAACACTATCAACACACGACAATTTACAAAGAAGTTTACTCATGTTAGAAAAATCCTTTATGAAATTTCTATAAAATCCAACATGACCTAAAAAGCTCCGAATTCCTTTAACCGAATTCGGTGGTTCTAAGTTCTCAATAACCTCTATTTTTGCTCGATCAACTTCTAGACCTCTCTTAGAAATTTTACGACCTAACACAATGCCCTCCTTCACTATGAAGTGACATTTCTCCCAATTAAGAACTAGATGGGTATCCACACATCTCTTTAGCATCTTACCTAAATTATCGAAACAATGCTGAAAAGACCCTCCAAAAACTGAAAAATCATCCATAAATACCTCAACAGTGGATACGATCATATCAGGAAAAATAGCTAACATACACTGCTGAAATGTTGCTGGAGCATTGCAAAGGCCGAAAGGCATTCGCCTGAAAGCAAATGTCCCATAAGGGCAGGTGAAAGTTATTTTTTCCTGATCCTCAGGAGCAATGACAATTTTGTTATACCCAGAATTACCATCCAAGAAACAGTAGTAAGCCTGACGAGCTAACCTATCAGACATCTGGTCAATAAATGGTAGAAGGAAATGATCCTTATGGGTGGCTTTGTTAAGCCTTCTGTAATCCATACAAACCCTCCAGCTAGTTACTGTCCTGGTTGGGATGAACTCATTGTCCTTATTAGTCACTACCGTAACACCTTCTTTCTTAGGAGCACATTAGACAGGGCTTACCCAATTGCTATATGCAATCACATAAATAATCCTAGCATCCAACCATTTAATCACCTCATTCTTAACAACTTCTTCATTGCAGGGTTAAGCCCTTCTCTGCTGCTCAATACTCCTAAAGGATCCCTCCTCTAAAGTGATTTTATGCATACAGAAAGATGGGCTAATTCCTTGAATGTCAGCTAGTGTCCAACCTATTGCTTTGCGATATTGCTGCAACAACTTAACTAAGGCCTCTTTATCCTCCGACACTAAATCTGATGCAACAATAATGGACAATGTCTCACCCTCCCCAAGATACGCATACTTTAGATGATCCGACAAAGGCTTCAAATCTAAAGTTGGTGCCTCAATTAGGGATGGCTTAATAGGAGGAGCCTTCCTTTCATCCAAATCTAAAGTCTAAAAAATATCCTCACACCTAGACACTTCTTTTTCATTTTTTCTTTCTAAAAGTACAAACTGCTAAATACTCCATACTAATCTCTAAATAATCCTCAAAATGTTGATCCGTCAAATCCTCAATTGTTGTCTCAACAATTGTGTTCTCCAGAATCCGAATGAAAGAGCAATCTTCCATTTCATCTGGATACTTCATGACTTTAAAAACATTAAATTTCACTTCCTCATTATGAACCCTAATTGTTAATTCCCCTTTCTGAACATCTATCAATGCCCTACCATTAGCCAAAAATGGACGACCAAGAATAATTGGGACACTTTATCTGCCTCATAGTCTAAGATAATAAAATCAACAAGAAATATACATTTATCTACTTTCACTAAGATATCCTCAATCTTACCCTCAGGATATGTGATAGACCTATAAGCTAATTGGAGTGTGACTATGGTAGGCCTAGCTTCACCAATACCTAGCTTTCAGTAGACCGAAAGAGGCGAGGTTAATGCTCGCGCCTAAATCACAAAGTGTTCTACCCAACTCTTTTCCACCTATAGAGACAGGAATAGTAAATGACCCTGGATCCTTAACCTTGGTTGGTAGCCCATTCTTAAGAATAGCACTTCATTCCTCAGTAAGAGATACAGTTTCAAATTCTCCTAACCTCCTTTTTTAGTCAAGATATCCTTAAGAAATTTTGCATAATTTGGCATTTGCTCTTTAGCTTCTACTAAAGGAATATTTATATGCAACTGCTTACGAACTTTTAAAAACTTCTTAAATTGACCATCCTGGTTTTTAGGCTTATGCCTTCGTGGAAAAGGTAGAGGTGGTACGTAAGGTGGGGTGGTACATAAAGTGGTTCTACATCTAGAACAGAACCAGATGCTCCAACATTATTATTGCTGCCTCCATCACTCTTACCAAACTCCAACTCTTTCTCAACAACAACATTTTTATCACTACTTTTCTCTACATCCTAAGGTTTACTAGGCTCTCTTCTTTCCTCTAGTGGCTTACCACTTCTTAGAGTTACTGCCTGCACCTGCTCCTTACCTTCCCTTCTAGGGTGCTAAGTATCAGCAGGAAGCTTCCCTTGAGGTCGCTCCTTCAGCTCATTAGCTAGCTGACCCATTTGCAATTCTAGGGCTCTTAATGAAGCTTGATTACATTGAATTGTAGCATCAGTACGAGCCATATATTCTTTCATCAAAGTCTCCAGAGAACTCTCTGAATTTTGCTGTGGCAATGAAGGTGTTCATATAACACATGCAGAAGCAATTGAAGATCAGGAACCTAACTACATCAATTTTAGATCTAAAGCATGCTTGTTCTAGAAAAAACAGAACAGAGAGAAAGTAAACACCAACCTTTTGTAGCTCAACTATGTGATGCTCCTTGTTGTGCTTTCTTCTCCAACCTTTCTTGGACAACCTCTAGAGTCTTCCCTACCATCCTCCGGGCCAAGAACGACTTGTGGTAGTCTATAAAGATAGGGAATGAGAAGGGAATGCTTGAAGGATCAAGCTATGGAGAAGTATGTGAAATGAGAGTTTGAGTCCAAATTCCAGCAGCATAACATTAAGGAAATGGCTCTCTTAGGCTTGAATCTGATTCATGCTTCTTATATAGACATCTTCCATGCAAAGAGAAGCCTCGTGACACTAGACACATGGTGAAATTGTACCTCAAAGTGGATTCTAGGTGTTTAATTCACAACACATGCAACTAGTGCATGGTTGTGTTGTCTTCCACTATGCATCAACATGCAAGAGTGGGAATCCCACTAAATCCACTAATTTTAATCAATATTAGAATTTTCAGCTTGCAATTCATTCCTATTTCAATTCTAAATTGAATTTGATTTCTAGGTAATTAATTGGGACATTTCCAAGTAATTTGACATGATTAATCTAATTAATTATTGTCACCTAGTGTCATTCAATATATATGATTCCTAATACATATATATGGTATTTAAAACACTTTTAAATACCTTATCTCTCAATTTCTAATTTAATTCATAATTAAAATATTGTGTTAAAACACAATTTACGATAATACCCTTTTCCCCGTTTTTGAACGATTCAAAACTTCCTATCTTTTGTTCTAGGCTTTATTCCGATATGAGCTAGTATGGGGACCTAATGGACCTATAGATCATGGGCTCCAACGATTCGAGGCTAACTGACTAATCTCATTATCCAAGCTAGCCAACATTCGTTAACTACCAGGACACTCCACTATAGCTCGATAGTTGCACTCCCCTCACTATAGATATATTTCCAGTCCACTTGATTTAACCATGATTAGTAAGTCGATCCTTCACAGGTTGTTCGTAGCTATAGCTAGGTCAAAAGTCCGTTTCACCTCTATAGTACTTCTAGTTCATTAAGTCCCACTGATCCTCTAATGAACAATTGGTTTATGGTCCAACCAATAAACCGAGTCCCTCCCGGGCCAATGAGAGGGCGGGATCCCTTTGTTCAAGCCCCGGAGTCAGCACTTAAGGGAACAACCTCTCTATTATTCCTAATTTGGGTAGGAGTGAATTCCTTCTCGCACGACTATGTCCCCAGCTATCTACCCGTTCCTATCCCTGAAATGGGAGGCTTATTAAGTCGGCGATACTGAGCCACTCTCACCTATGCAGATCTAAGGATAAGCCCGAATAAACTGGAGTTCATAGTTAGCTCAGGATTAAGATCGAGTTACCTAGGTCATCACATGAAATAGTCAGTCTCGTCAGTAAACGGTGTTATAAAGCGAGAGCGACTTATTTCTCGGTTCTGGTCTTATGCAAACTCATTGCATAGGGCACCCCCACTCGCATGTCTCTACATGGACGATTTAGGATCACATCGTCTATACAATCTATAAAGTGGGCGTCTCATAGTGTCCCCAGAATAAGGTACCCAAGCCCTATCCCTATACTATAGACCGTTTTGGCTATAACTCGAGCTTGATCCACTTTTATGTCTCTACATAAAGCTCAAGTGTTCATCCTATAACCATGGATCTTAGTTTATTGGATTTGGGTTATCTAATGTGCAATTTACTTATTCAGTAATGACTTCACTGAATTAATCTCGATAACGCCTTTATCGAATAAGTATATAATTTTGTTTGACATTCACTATCTATGAGTTTTAGGGCACCAATCCCAACAGGCAATGCCTGCTTATTTTGTTGGGGCAATGCCTGTGATTTAGCAAATCCTGACTGGTTTACCACCTTCTGTTGTGCTTGGGGGGCTTGCGAATTGCTACCTTGCCCTCCCCATGCAAAGTTGGGGTGGTTACACCAACCTGGATTATAAAAATTTGAAGCTGGATTGCTAGGGCAAAACTCATAATTATGCTTTTTACCACAATAGACACATGATTCTTCTGTAACTTGGTTCACAACTGCAGCAGACTCCACCATTGGCAGCTGCTGAACATGACTAACCACAGTTACATTTTTAAGAGTGTTAGCTAACATCGCAATATCAGCCATAATGGTAGACACACCATCAACTTCTATCACACTCTTAACTTTCTTACTAGACACACCATCAATTTCTCTTCACCACAATTGACAACTATTGGTTGATATTCTTTCTAAAATCTCATGGGCTTCATTAAAGGTTTTTGCCAAAAGGGCCCCACAGAGGCATCTACCATACTTTGGGTTGCTAAGTTTAACCCATTGTAAAATGTTTCCATTTGGATACAATGAGGTAAACCATGGTGGGGACACTTTCACAAAATCTCCTTAAACCTCTCCCAAGCCTCAATAAAAGTTTCATCTTCGAGTTGCCTAAATCCCACTATCTCACTCCTCAACTTGGCATTCCTAGTTGGTGGAAAATACTTACTAAGAAATTTTTCCGCTAACTCATTCCAAGTTCTAATTGATCCTGAAGCAAAAGAATTTAACCACACCTTTGCTCCATCTCTAAGAGAATACAAGAACAAAGTTAATCTAAGGGCATCTCTCGACACTCCCTAAATCACAAACGAATCACTAACTCCTAGAAAAGACTTAAGATGTAAATGAGGGTCTTCAGATGGTAAACCATGGAATTGACCCACGGTTTGCAACATCTGAAACATTACCGGTTTCATTTCAAAATTTGCTGCCTCAATTTGAGGAAGCAAAATTCCTGGATTTAACTCATCAAACATCGGAAAAGCATACGCTCGAATGGTTCTGGCCCTATCGTTTGCTACAAAAATAAGGTTCTCAGCCCGGTTATTTTGCTCTCCATTTTGCTACAGCGGTTGATTTTGCTGCAGCAAACGATTCCGCTGGGGATCAACTTGATCTTCTGGAATATCTGGAAGACGCGGAGGGTCATCCATCGGATTGATGTTCTTTTGCTGCTCTCTCCTTCTCCTTCTTAATGTCCTTTCAATTTCTGGATCAAGCTCGAATCTCATCTAGGAGGATCGCTCATGCACCAATCTCACACCTACAAAACAAAAAGAAACAGTCAAAAAGTTCTCGCACCAAACCACTAAAACACATACACAAAACACTATGGAAATGCACATAGTCTGCAGCAAGTGATAAGTAATTTATCGTATCCACGAGGTTTTGAATAGCCTTCACTCTACCTATCTTGTGTAACTTTTTAGTGATTTCAAGGTTGTTAAAATGTTTGGGTTTTGAAATAATGCTGAAGCAAAAGAAATAACAAAGCATAAATGTAAACGGATAAAGAAGACAGATTGGAGACGGGCGTTGGTTAAGACTTCTGTAATTGTTAAAAAGATACTCTAGCAATTGTATTGTAAGACAAACTCTCACAATCTTATAAACAGGATCCTCCCGGAACTCTTAATCTTTTGGAATGTGTTTCAACTCCAATGAAGCTCTACCGATCGAGCACCAGGCAACTGGCTATCCCTAACTCAGTCACTAGCGTTCACCAACACATAATGGTCTAGTGTGATTACAAGCCACACATCCCTTAAATCATCCCTGAAACTAAGAGAAGGTATTCATACCGGCTGGCTAGGCGGGCACAAAATAATATTAAACACAACAAGTAATCAAGATGCTCGAAATCAATACCAATTGGTAGATTATTAAGAACGAAAATTACATAATCCTAACCAACACCTAAAGTAAATTAGTTCATGGAATGGAAAATAGCACATGCTACAATCTGTTCACATGAATCCATAACTACAAACTTTTACAAGAAAAGATAAATTCCCTTGAAGGAATCCGTAGTTGATGGTCTTCTTGAGTTTCCAATGGTTCCTCCTTTATTCGGCTTCCAAACATGGAAAGTGAGTCTCCAACTTGGAATTAATTGACTTGAGGCGACCCTTTCTATTTATAGAGTGGAGTCGACCCTAATTAGGTCAATGATTCGAGATTGCTTCTGAAAACGCCACCTCATTAATGAATCACATACAGCTCACGTGGCTAGTTTTGCTCCTAGCTTTCTTGGATCATGGAATTTGCTCCCTTAAGTCGCTCAACGTTAATTTCTCTGCAAAAGAACTTCCAAAGCATCCATTCTTCTAAATAGGGTAAAACATATAACATTCATCTAATAATACACCTATTTGGCACAAATGACACACAAATCACTATAGAAATAAGGCCTAAATAACTCCACTTTGGAGAGTTATCATACCCCAAAACATGAACTATTGCGCGTCCCGAGCAATACTAACCCACCTTCCCTTGAAAATTAAAACATTAGCCATAGCACAACTCAATCAAAACAGGCAATTCAACACTACCTTCAACCTTTACCTGAGCATCCTGCAAAACCAAGCACTGCTACAGCAAAATAGTTCTTTCAGCATTTAAAAAATAATCACCACCTTTAACTCAATCCTAAGAACTTACCATAGCCTAGCTATATTATCAGACACAAATTAACACGCTTTTTAGGGGATTTATTCTTTGTTCTTCAGACTTAAAGCAACCCTACAGCCATAAGCTCTTAAGCATGAGATGACCCATTTTATGATGCAGTATACCCTTGCCTCAAGCTTATCACCAACTAGGCTAAACACTCATTGTTAAACCCAAAAATCTTAGTTATCTATCCCTTGCTTCCCCGAATGGCGACATGTTATGATGTAGCTCAGAATGTCAACCAAGTGCAAGTATACACTATCGCATGTAGTAATAAAATCTCTGGAAGTATTCCAAAGGTATTGATCCCACAGAGACTAAGTTGGAAACACAAATTTGAAGAACAAACTGCTCTAAGATTGCTTTTGAAAGGTAACCAAAAGAAATAGTTGATGTTGGATTTTGTAAAACAAATAAACAAACAAGTAAAGAAATAACAATAATAATAAAGCAAGGTGTTCAATATAGCTTCAACCCTAAGGCAAATAACTCTAATAATGGCTTATTTAACCTAAGTCTACTCATGCATTGGGTCAGGTTTAACTCCTATTTGGCCTTGCTCCCATGAACCGTCAGAACTACGGGTCTTGAACATATGGTCCTACCCTCTAACTGGCCCGAGAGGGGTTTCTGTTTGATGGTTGGACCACAAACAGGTTGGTCTTTAGTGGAGTGACCCACAGTTAACGAATGTTGACTAACTTGGTTAATGAGTTTAGCCAATTAATCTCGTATCATTGGAGCTTCTGATCTGTAGGTCCATTAGGTCCCACTCATAGCTCATAAAAAGACTTGAAGCAATTAAATATAAACTTTAAATTGAAAGTGTTCAATTTAATTAGGGAATCGTATAATGTATGTTGATACATTATAATATAAAGTTTATGAAACTTTATAATATAATTTTTGAATTAATTTCCAAAATTAATTCTTGAGAGAAAATATTTGAAAGAGTTCAAATAAATTTAATATGAATTGGATTCATATTAATTTTAATTTTAATAAAATCCATAAGATTAAATATGTGATATTTAATTGGGTAATTAATTAATTATGGAATTAATTATTTATTTATTAAAATTAGATATTGTTCAGATAATAGATTTGAACTTATTCATAGACCTTTTCCTATTAGGAAAAGGTCTTGGCCTTTACCTATATATAGGACCCCTGGGGTGGGGTGAAAGGTATCTCCCACCAGTCTTCTGCTTCAAGAAGTCTTAGAGATTTACCGGTGTAACCAATTGGTGGTGTTCGCACGAGAAGGTTGCTGCGTTTTCAATCTTACTAGCAAGAAAAGGTGAATCGATTAAGGCTTTCTACAAAAGTAAGTTTTTCTTTGAAATCCTTGATCACTAGGATAATCTAGATTAGATCTAGTTAATTATTTACCATATTTATAGCCGTTGTACTGCCCGTTAAATATAGATTTATTGCTGTAATATTTTGCAAATTGTATTGGTATTTCAAATTAAAAACATAGACTCTAAGTAGGTTCGGTAATTATTTCCACTGCGTAGGGCTTTTATCCCTTCAATTGGTATCAGAGCCAACTCATTTGTTCTTGTTTTTTAAATTGAAATTTGCAATTTGTTCATGGTAGGATTTATGCATTATGAATGTTATGGTTTGCGTATAAATGGTTTCGATTAATTTGGCCATAGATTTACGTTTTCACTAGAAGAATTTTCGACTAGGCCCACACTTCTTTTCGTCGATGCAAGCTAATTCGTCGGTTATACATCCTTTCAGCCGACGAAAATGGGAAGTGTCGGAGGTAATATGGGTTCGGGGATTAGCCGACGCAACATGCGTCGGCTAATATTCATTTACTAAAACGCTGCGTTTGAGGGGATTAGCCGATGCAATATGCGTCGGCAAAAGTCGCAATAAAAACAACCTACGCCCCATTTCGTCTTCGTCTCCCAGCCCCTCATTCGCGCCGTTCTCGTCTCCCAGCCCCTCTCACTCTCTGATTTCGTCTCCCAGCCCCCCCTTTTGTTTCTCCTTCTCATGAAGACTACGTAGGTGCAAAAAGTGACGGCGGCGGCGGCGAACTAACGCTGTCTTCGTCTCCCAGCCCCCTCTCATTCTCGTTTTTCGTCTCCCAGCCCCCCTCTTGTTTGTCCATCTCAGGAAGGTCACGGCGGCGACAAACTTCAGTATTGGGTATTTTTCACTTAACTTCCTCTTAAGTTTCTTAAATTTGGGCATTTTTTGTTCCTTATTACACTTCTAGGTTTTGATTGTTCAATAGTTAGAATTTCAATTTCAGTTATGTCTCATGGTTATTTACTATACCTCTTTTGAACAATTGATATTAAAATTACTATTAAAATGGCGATGTCTCATTTTCAGTTTTAAAAAACTTTGCATATTAGGTCATCGGTTTGATTGATGAGTGAGGAATTACTAATTTCTATCTTAGGTAGTCTCCATGTTTGAACAAGAATGAAGTCAAATGGGTACTCTCTTGCTTGCTTGCTTTTAGGAGATTCATGTTCCAAACTTTTAAAATGTAGAGAAAAGGAAAGGCCTTACTCAAGATTTTTACTTTTTCTTTCTTGGGATTTAGAAACGGGATAGATAATTTTTATTTTGTTGAATATCATGTATATGTAAATTCTATATTAGATTCAAATTTTCCCTCTTTGGAAGAGTCATAATTTATTTTTGTTATCTATCATATGTAATATTAAATATTTAATGGATTTTATTGTCTTGTTTTAGCCACAATTTTTATATCATTTGAATATCACACGCTCAACTTTTTCAATGAAACAATTATCTCAAATCAAGAGGAGAGAATATTCCCCAAGCTTAGAAATGGAGTGGGGCTGGACGATAAACATAGTTTCTTTATTTTTTCTTAGTAAATATGTTATTGTTTGATTTCGTTGATCAATTGAACTTGTTCTTCTAGAATGATCACGTGTTAACACACACTTTTGGAAAAAAGTGCTATTGTGTATGTTGAGGTACTTTTTGTATGAGCATTACTTGTTAAATTGCTAATTACTTGTTTCTGTAATTGTAGAATAGTCAAAATCAATAAAAAAATCTTCTTTTTTTTTTGTATAAATCACTTAGCAAACTATATGTATGCACGTCCACCCCACACTCCCACAAGCAAGTGCACATAACTTGTAAACTGTTCAGTGCAATGTTAGTTTGTTAATCTAACATTAGAAACAAACTGTTCATTCTAATAGAGCAATTGGAAAAATATACAAAAAATCAGCTCAAACAAAAAGTATATAGAATGAAAAAGAGAAAAGGCAGAAGCCAAAAACAAAAAAGAAACATTGCATACAAATTGTAGAAAAAAAAATTGTTAAGGGAAAGCCTTTTCTTTCTTGAATATTGAGCATAATCCACCCTGCATAACAACCCATAACCTTTTCTTTGGCACAAAGTAATCAATTAAGAACTTGTTTCTTTCTAAGCTAGTTTCAATTCATAGAAAACATCCTAAGAGACCTAGAACAAAGGTTAATCTTACTTTTCCATCCTGATTATGACAAGATCAAATTTTGTCTATTCGTACTAAATCCCGAAGTTCACAAAGTATTTCCAAAGATGAATAGAGATTGGATTAAGCTTAGAGATAAATTTTGCAAAGAGTATATTGAAGGAGTTGCACAATTTTTGGAAGTGGCAAAGTGTCATCTAAATGAGGGTGGTAGAATGAGATGTCCATGTAAAAATTGTCAAAATTCAATCTCGCAACCATTGGATGGGGTAGAGCGAATTTACATATGGAATATCTCCTTCATATAACCAATGGGTCTATCATGGAGAACCAGCAAACTTAGCTCAATTTCAAAGAGTCCCAACCTCTTCACTAAATGATGGATTAAGTACGGATTCTAATACTCGGAATGATTTTGATGAGATGTTTGGTCTTCTAAATGATTTGCAAGGGTCGATGATAGAAAGGGAAGAGCGTGCAAATGATGAAGACGACTTTATGGATGAAATGCCTGGTAACGTTGAAGAAAGTGATACCTCAAAAGTTTTTGAGTTAATGTCTGAAGCACGTAACCAATTATACTCTGGTTGTACTAAATATTTCTCCTGAAACTTTTTGGTAAGATTGATGCATATGAAAGTGCTGAACAATTGGAGTAACAAGTCGATGGATATGTTACTAGAATTGTTGAAAGACGCACTTCCAACTGGTGTATCTATACCTAGTAAATTCTATGAAGCTAAGAAAAGGTTACGTGACTTAGGGTTAGGATATGAGTCCATTCATGCCTGCAAGTACGACTGCATATTATTCTGGAAAGAGTTTGCTAATTGTGAAAGTTGTCCAGTATGTGGTGAGTCACGTTATAAAGTAAAAGATTGTAAAGGTAAGAAAATTCCATAGAAGGTCTTACGTCGTTTTCCACTAATACCGAGGTTGAAGCGATTGTTTTCATCAAAACATATTGCATCTGAAATGAGATGGCATAAGGACAAACGAGTTGACACGGATGATGTGTTGCGACATCCAACTGACGCTGCAGGGTGGAAACATTTTGATAAAGAGTTTCCTCAGTTTGCTTCAGACCCACGGAATGTGCGTTTAGCATTATCTTTAGATGGATTCAATCCATTTGGAAATATGAGTATTGCCTACAACATGTGGCCCGTGGTTCTTGTTCCATACAATTTTCCACCTTGGAAGTGCATGAAAGAATCCAATTTTTTCATGTCCTTACTTATACCTGGACCGAAGTCTCTCGGAAAAGAAATTGACGTATATTTGCAGCCATTGATTGAGGAGTTGAAAGAGTTATGGACTAATGGTGTTCGCACTTACGATTGCGTGAGTGAGGAGTACTTTCAATTACACGCATGTTTGTTGTGGACCATCAATGACTTTCTGGCGTATGGAGACTTATCAGGATGGAGTACCAAAGGTTATCAAGCATGTCCCATTTGTAAAGAAGATACATCATCGGTTAGGATTAGAGGAAAAATCTCATTTATGGGATATCGACCTTATCTTCGAAATAATCATAGTTGGCATAGGAGCAAGCAACATGATGGAAAGTTTGAGCATAGACCTTCCCCAATTATAATGGATGGAAATGGTATCCTAGAACAAGTAAACACGTTAAACTTTCCAACCTTAAGTAAGCATCCATCCAAACAAGATAAGAAAAGAAAACGTGCTATTAATTGGACAAAAAAAAGTATATTCTTTGAACTTCCATATTGGTCTAAACTTTTGTTAAGACATAAGTTAGATGTCATGCATATTGAAAAAAATGTGTGTGACAACTTGTTGGGGACTTTGTTGAACATTGAGGGGAAAAGAAAAGACACGACTAACGCCCGTTTGGATCTTGAAGATTGGAACATACGAAAGGATTTACACTTGCAAAAGCAAGGAGGTAAAGTTGTAAAACCACATGCTGCGTATACATTGACTGCCAGTGAGAGGGTAGATTTTTATAAGTTCTTAAAATCAGTTAAATTTCCTGACGGGTTCGCTTTGAACATATCACGATGTGTCAGTGTAACCGATGGGAAAGTGTGGGGCTTGAAAACTCACGACTCTCATGTTCTGCTTCAACGCCTTATTCCTATTGCTATTCGAGCATACTTACGAAAGGATGTCTGCACGACCATCGTAGAGTTATGTAATTTCTTTTGCGAACTTTGTGCAAAGATAATACGCATTAGTGACTTGGATCGATTGGAAGAAAATATTATATTCATACTTTGTAAGTTTGGAAAAATATCCCCCCCAGCCGTTTTTGATGTAATGGTGCATCTTGCAGTCCACTTGCCGTATGAAGCGAAGATTGTTGGTCCAGTTAGCTATAGTTGGATGTACCCTATTGAGAGAAGTTTACGAAGATTGAAACAATATGTACGAAACAAAGCTCATCCCGAGGGTTCCATAGTAGAAGGATTTGTTTTGAATGAATGTTTGACTTTCTGCTCGATGTATCTAACTGGAATAGAAATGAGGTTCAATAGGGATACACGTAACGATGACTCATTTTTTTATGGCGAGATTTGTGGAGAATTTGAAGTGTTCAGACAACGTGCACGACCATTGGGAGGTTCAGTTGTGAGGACACTGTCCCCAAATGAGAAACAAATGGCGCATTGGTATATATTGAACAATTGTTCTGAGATCGAGTCTTATCGCAGCTAAATTTTCTAATAGTACGTGTTTTTGGCTAAACTTTTGTTCTAAGATTTAGAGTGTATATGTGGTGCGTGGCTAGCTGAATGGATGGAATGTGAGATAAGATGGATAATAAGAAGAAAGAAATATCCAGCCAACACTTAAGTGCAAGTATACATTGTCGCAAGTAGTAATAAAAAAAACCTTAGAAAGTATTCCAAGGGTATCAATCCCACGAGGACTAAATTGGAAATTCAGATTTGATGAAGAAACTGCTCAAATGATTACTTTTGAAAAAGGTAACCAAAGAAAATAATAAGTTGATTGATTGGGTTTTTCGAAAAGATAAATAAAACTAGCAATAGAATAATAAAGAATAACAATAAGATAAAAAGAGGTATTCAACATGGATTCATCCCTAGGGTAACAACCATACTTATGCAATATCTAACTTAAGAGTGTTTAATGCATTGGGTCAGATTTAACTTCCTTTTGGCCCTCGTTTCCAAAAACCATAAGAAGGCTAAGCGAGTACCGTTATGCCCATTTCTGGGACTCGACTCCGACATAGATAGTTCAGGAATGCAACCTATAACCCTATAGTCGATATAGGGTGCCTTAGGCAGCTTGCCCTATACCGCCGAACAATCTCTTTCGAGCTTTTTCTCCTATATCACCTTTATGAGAACCGATATCGTTTGTCCCTTTCGAGATCAAACTCACATAGCATGCAAAGTCTAAGTGATCAAATTAATCTTAGCAAGATCAGAATGATATTCAATTAAGAATGACATGCATTAAACCCTACTTAAGCAAATAAAACACTGTCAAGCCATTAAACCCTAAGGGAATTCACCACATTGAACCCCTCAGCGGGATTTAGCTACTCATGATGGGATAAAAAGCAAATGAACACATTTTCATTGAAACAATGATGAAAAGAATACAAAATAATGAAAAGATTCAAGAGCTGGAAATAAAGAAGATAGCTAAATATTATGGGTTTTTTGTTTACACAATCCTTCTAGAGTTCGCTAAGACACTCCACTCGCTCACTTTTACAAGATGGGAATGGGTGAAACTCTCTACAAACCACAAGGTTTGATGTCTAACTCTCTCTCGGGTTAGAATTTGGTCATCTAAGAAGGACCACGAACATTCGTACTCATTGGTGTCGAGCCAGGGTTCTGTCACCACCCTTTTCTTCCAAGTGAGTTCTGCTTAAATTTAACTTCGAATCCCGAGCTTATATAGAGTAGAAAGTGGTTGAGGAGCTGCGAAATAGGTGCTGGAAGGTTGCCCAGTCAGTTTTGGGGTCAAAACAACCGGTTAGGTGCGAAGAAGACTCGTCAACAACGACCCGCGTGCAACTCGGAACAGCCTCTGTTTTTCCAGAAATGCGATCGCATTGCATTTTTGCCTTCCCAGAAATGCGGTGCATTTCTGGGGAATTCGAGCTTCAACTCTATTTTTTTGCACAACAGCAAACTAAGTCAAATTTGCTTCAAATCAAGTCTTTTTAGGCATAATTAAGCATAATTCAACAAAAGTGACTCTCAACACCCTAACTTATCAAATTAACATATTTTGAGCTCGAAAATAGTAAAATTGACCTAAACACACAATATTTGACCAAGAAATGAGCTAAGAATAAAGGTAAAATAGGCATATTTTTTACCCTTATCATACCCCCAAACTTAACTCATTGCTTGTCCTCAAGCAATTGCAAATCAAAATGTTAGAGATCAACTCTTTAATTGCCAATCAAACGTAAGAGCTCAATACTAATTGCAAACCAAAATATTAGAGTTCATGCATAGTAATGAATCCTAGTACTAATATCAACTTTTCATTTCAAATCAAGTGACATGGAAGCAAGTAAACATGTTTTTCAAGATTGTTTTCTAAAAAGTTTGCCTTTCAGGAGAGGGTTCTATTCTAGTGCCAGTCACAACGTATGAGTTTCCTAGGCATAAAGATTTCTACTGTTCTTTTTCAAAGCAAAACTCTCTCTCATCCATCCTAACCAATGTGCTTAAACTACCTAACTTCTACTAATAGTAGTCCTTTTAGTCTAAGAAAACATTCTTTAGGAAAACAAAAGCATATATGAACCACTAGACCTTCTCCATCTCCCCCAAACTTATTTGACTGCTGGTGCTCCTTTTATTTGACTTCTTTTTCTCCCAAGAGTATCATTGCTGTCATCTTTTTCGTTCTAGCTTATCGACACTTTGTGGTGAAGATATCTAGCTAAGAGCAAAGTTCACAAGCTTGGAGTGATACTCACTTCCTTAGGTAAACCTTTCATGCAGTGGCAAACCATGGGTGTCATGAATGCCCCTGGATACTCAGTAAACCCTATGAAGGAGGAGTAACTCTCGGTTTTTTCTTTCTTTCATCTTCTTTTTTTTTTCAAAACTACTGAGCACATATTCTTTCCAGCAATACAAATTTACAAAAGATATTCACATAAAGCATAAAGCACCCCCCCAAACTTAAAGGTAGACAATGTCCTCATTGGCTTGTTTTTTAGGCATGGGCTTAATATGAGGCTTTTTGTTTTCAAAACTTCAAGGCTAAACTCTCCTAGAGTGTTAGAAAGGTTGAACACGAGGAAGTTTAGACTCTAAGACAATTTTGTAAAGAAAAAGACTAATGGAAAGCCTATGACTAGAAAACAACTCAGTTGAGATGGTGGCACTTTTGAGATAGAACAAAGCTCTAGTTTTCATCATTAAGGGCTTAAAAGAAAACTCCTTTGAAACATGTTTTTTTCTTCCAAAACATTTTAAAGCAATTTTTCAATAAAGATTTACAAAACCCAAGTTTATTCTATTCCAAGCTATCCACAAGCTATCTAAACTACCCTATGATCAAAGCTATTAACAACTAAACAACTAAAACAATCAAAACAACAACTAAACTACTAAAATCATAATTTAAAACATGCTAAAACTAAAAAACAGCAAACAATAAAAAATAGTATTTATTCACAAAAATATTCAGTCAAAGGGGATCAGAAAACTCCCCTATTCCTCGTTTGAGGAACTCTCTCTCTCTTCATTCTCTTCATCTTCCTCTTCATCAGAATCTTCTTCTTCCTGGGGCAGCAGTGACTGAGGGAAATTTGGAAAGACCGAAGCAATGCTTGGGGCAATGGAGAGATAGAACTCTCTAATAGCTGCATCCCTTTCCTTGGCATACGTCCAATAAGTCTTCAGGTTCTCCCTGATTCGATCAAGCTGGTGGTGGACCATGCCTAGGGCTTCTGATGCTGGTGAAGGCCCTGTAAAAGGAAGTGTGTTGGGATGGAGAGGCTACCTTCGGCCCTGGTTGAGGTGTGGCCTGTGATGTAGAGGCTTTATCCTTCCTCTGGATGTTGTTCTGCTGGAGCTTCCCTACCAAGGACAAGTCAATGGTTGGTTTAAAGAAATGGCGCTCCTCGTCCTTGCCTGGCACAATCTTCACCCTCTGACAGAGTTGGGTGATGAGTGAGCCAAAGAAAAGCTTGCCTGCCCTTTTCCGTCCACAGGCTAAGATCTCATCCCTGATAATGCTCCCTACATTGATCTCCAACCCCTTCATTAGGAAATAGAGTAGCATCACTCTATCTACTGAAATCGTGCTGTCGTGGGTGGTTGGCATCAAACGGTTCTTGATGAAGTGAAGCCACAATGCCGATTCTGGCTTTAGGTCGCTTGGCACTAGAGACTTCACTTTTGTCTGTGATTCTTTCCATTGGACCCCCTTGTTGGCCACGAGTTTCAATGCTTCCTTCATCTGTTTGGCCGAAGGGTTCCTTATCACATCATTCCCTCTTGGGTTCAGGGGTGCCTTGATCCTGTATACCCTGTTGATGTCGACTGAGGAGAAACTAACCATCTTCCCCCTCACCACCGCCATGCTAATACTCTCCTCCCTCAGGCCGGCGTAGAATTCACGAAATAGGGGCACAACAGCCTCCTGAGGGTGAGCACAGAACTCCTGCCATTTGTACCGGAAGATAACTCTGCTTACGAACTCTGGCAGTGCTCCTGCTCGATCAGAGAATCCCTTCTTGTTGAGGAAATCTCTCTACTTCATGATCTCCATTAGTTCCTGAAAGTTAACATCTTTAAATATCTCAGGGAACGGATTTTTAGGAGATGCTGCCTTGGGTGATTTGCCCTTTGGTTTGGCGGGTGAGATGGTCGGAGGAACTGTAGGAGAGGCATCCATGGATCTCGTCCTCGGCCTCTTGGCAAAGATTGGGTCATTCTTGTTCTTTGTCCGTCCTCTCAGCCTTAATCTTTCTCTTTCTCTTTCTTCTTAATGCTGCATAGATAGGGACTTGGTCTTCATCTAGCTCCCTAATCTCTGAATCAGATTCTGTATCGGAGTCAGAATCACTAGAGGTCTCGGCCTCCTCGTCTTCTTTTTCTTTTTCATCCCCCTTCTCCCCTAAAGAGGTGCTATCAGCAGCTGGTGGGTCATATGTGAATAGAGGCTCAAAAACCTCTTCAGCTGGCTGCTCTTTATTGGCCTCGGCTAGGCCTTCTTCAGAATGCGGCCCAGATGCGGTTGCATTCTGGCCTTCTACTTCTTTTTCTGTTTTTTCTTCTTTTTCTAAATTTTCTTCTCTTGACCCCTGTTGGGCCTCTTCTTCTACCCTTCCTTGCAGCACATTAGCCTTACTTTGAGCCTTGTGGAGTGGCTCAAAGGCTGCAAGGAAGTCTTCAGCTTCCTTCCTTCTCTTTTCGTCTTCTTTTATTTCTTCCCTTCTCTTTTTCTCTTCCTCAAGGAGCTGCAAATCCATAGCTGCCCTCCTGAGGTTTTCCTCATATTTTCTCTCTTCCTCAGCTTCTAAGGCCCTCTTGGCCTCTTGAAACTCATCCTCTTCAGCCATCTTTTGATTTTCCATCTCTTTCTCCGCTTCAACCTCTTTCAAAGCGTCCTATTCAGCCTTGTACTCCTCTGCAATCTCAAGAGCCTTTGCCACTGCTTGGTAGATTATTCCTTCGAATACACTGGTCGACATCTTTGCGATTTTCAGGGGCTGAATTTCAAGCGGCTTTTCAGACACATTTTTCTTTGGGCTCTTCTTCCTTGCGCTGTAAGTAACCATGGGTTTGGTCCTGCAAGATAGAGAGGTGTTAGTTGAAGGTTCGGAAACCTTACCCATTGAAGCTTCTTCTTGCCGAGAGCTTTCAGCTGCCTTGGCGGCCTTTTCTTCGTCTTACCGATTCCCTTCTTCTTCAAGGGCAGCTCTTCTCTTGGCATCCATCTCTCAGATCATCTCAAACCACTCCCGTGAACGTTTTCTGAATTGTTGAGTGGGAGGTTTTTGGGTTTGGTGGACAGCAGCAGCGCGCGTGAACCGTTTTGGTGTAGATGAGCTCGGCATCTCCCTAGAACTAGCCGGCATTGTCGAAGTGGATGGAGTTGGAGCGTTGGGCGCTCGGTTCACGATCGCCAGTGAGAATCCCGTGGGTCTCGTCCTTCGCGTGCCTTGCATGTGTGCTTCAGGGTTCTCTTCTTGCCGTCGGCTGCTTCCTTCAGCTTCGTGGATCGATCGTGCACTCTGAGATCGAGTGTTTTTGCGTGAGGATGATGATCCTTGTGTGTTCTTCATCTTCATTCAGTGTGGGTCTTGCGGTTTCACGATGGAGAGAGTATGGAGAGTTTTGGGTTTGACTTGAATGCAAAGGTTGGGTGTTTGGTGAAGAAAAAGGAACTTAAGTCAAGCTATTTATACTTTTCCAATTAGGTCACGTGCAGGTCAAATGATTTTCGTGACTCCCTTTTTATTCGGGCAAATGCGATCGCATTCCCAAATACACTGGGGAGAAATGCGATTGCATTTCACCCAGTTTTTTTGCCTTTATTCTTTTTCTGCCTTTTCTCTTTTCCTTTACTTTCTCCTTTTCTCTGAAACACTCATAAACAAGTTAGAAATCTCATATGCTTAATCATGATTCATTCCTTTTTTTTCATTGTTATCAATTTAAAAAGAATTAAGGAAATGTTTTGATCAATTCAACTTCCAGGTAAGTCCCCAAGTAGAGGTGTTCCTAATGGTCTGCTTAAATACCTCAGCCTAGGCAGGACTTGCCTTAGAAAAAGTTCCCTCTTGATAAAAAATAAGTTATTCAAAACGAACTTACACTTTTCCCATCTTTTTCTGCTTTTTATTATAAAAAAAAATCTTCTTTTTTCCTTTTAAATAGATGGGATACAAAATAGTATGGACTTTTCAAAACTCCTAGGTAAATCCCCAGGAAAAGGTGTTCCCTACGGTCAACTTAAGTACCTTTTCCTAGACAGAGTTTTTACTCTTGTCCATATATTTTGTTTTATTCATCTTACAGGAAAACTAGCCTAAGCATCAACAAACTAACCTAACAAACTAACAGAGTAATATAATAAAAACAATATGCTCATAACAAAAGTAACAATTCCAAACCTAAATAAGCAAAAAGAACAATGAATTAATGCAATAAAACAAATTACGAAATGAAAACAAAGAAACATGTTGATTTTTAGAAGGAAACAGTAAGAAGTAAAAGAGAGTGAAAACTCCCTTAGTTCTGGGAAGATTTATTCTCCAAATCAGAGATCTTAGGTTCATCCAGAAGGAATAACGAAAATGGAGGGGCAATTGAAGCTTCATAAGATGAGCTGGCCAGGAACATCCGCTTGATAGCCTCATCCCTCACTCAAGCATAGGTTAAATAGTCCTTGTTCTACTCCTTTTCTAGATCTTCCTATCGCATGTTCTCTTCTTCTTGTCTCCTAACTTTATAAGCTTCCTGAAACATAAACAAACACATCAAAAAGTTCAAAAGCTCAAATATGTTTTTTTTTTTACTTAATTATGCAAAGAAAAAGAATAACTTAGCTGATCTCCAAAAGGGAGATTAAAGCTTTATTCCTACTTCTTGCACCACAAACTTTCATCTGCACCCTAGGTCTTGATAACGGACGAGATTTGAGTCTTAACTGAGGCGTTTTAATCATGGAGTGCTTAGTCTCTATTATCAGCTCACTCAATCTACTCTTGAATGTAGACTTTGCAGTCTCATTTTCTGCCACATATTGCCAATGTTCATCGTCCATGATTGCCTCTTTGATTTCTCTCTCGAATAGCATTTTCTGCAAGCTATAACAAGTAAAAGAATCAATATGATCAAACTCAAAACATCCATTCATTTCCTCAGGGTGTTCTAATGCCTGGAGCACATCGAAGTTCACTTGCTGTGAAATGACATCTGCATGGCTCACTGCAATTTCGTTTCCTGGTGCCTTCTCTTTATTCTCTTTTTGAGGTGATTCTTCTTTAATCACTTCTCTCTCATTTGTCTCCTCAGTATTTTCAAGTGCTGGAATGCTTCTTGCTTCTACTGGGAGTTCAGGGTCTTCATGCTCCAATACACTTTGAAATGGCATCCCTTCGTATTGCTCTTATGCTTCTTGTTCCACATTCTCTTTAGTGTCAGGTAAGATTTCTTGTTGGCTATTTTTCAATTCCTTTAGCAATTGCCCTACTTGAATCTCCAAGTTCTGCATGACTTTATCATTTCTCACGATATATTCTCTTCTGAGTTCTTCCAAGCTGGTTGACACTTGTGGTTAAATCTCTTGTTGCATCTCTGGTTGGGCATATTGATTTTGATATTGGTCTTCAAAAGTAAACAGACATTCTTGCTCCAAATGAGGTGTTGGATTATTGTTGCTAACATCTTGTTGATGTTGCAACCATCCTCGGTAAGGATTGAAAATAGGACTCTGGTTGTCTGGTTGCCGTGTATAATAAGGATTAGATGAACAAGTTTCAAAGAAAGAATGAATATTAGCACAATAAACACAAAAGAAGTTAGAGTGACAAGCCATTGATGTGATTTGTGCACTCAATGTTGTGATGATGTCTTCTTCCACATGATGGTTATCTTGAGCTATCAAACCCTTCAGTTGTGCTTATCTTCGATCGCCTTTTTCTGTTTTTTTTTATTTTTCGGCCAACAAGGAGGATCGACTCCGGGTAGATCTATTAGAAGTTCTCGAGTGTAAGAAGCTTCTTCAAGATGTTCCTGTACGCTCAACTCCAGTTGCCTCTTTCTTTCTATCTCATGGTCTCTGTCAAGGAGTGGACACCCCTCGTTCATGCACTAACTTCAACCTGCCAAAGCAAAACAAATGCAAATCAAAGTCAAATTCCCTCTTGAGACAGAAATTGCGGTCGCAATCTGATCGCAATTTCAAAAACAAATCTGGTTTCACTTTTGGTCCCCGGCAACGACGCCAAAAACTTGGTGTGTGGCTAGCTGAATGGATGGAATGTGAGATAAGATGGATAATAATAAGAAAGAAATATTCAGCCAACACTTAAGTGCAAATATACACTGTTGCACGTAGTAATAAAAAAACCTTAGAAAGTATTCCAAGGGTATCGATCCCACGAGGACTAAATTGGAAATTCAGATTTGATGAAGAAACTGCTCAAATGATTGCTTTTGAAAAAGGTAACCAAAGAAAATAATAAGTTGATTGATTGGGTTTTTCGAAAAGATAAATAAAACTAGCAATAGAATAATAAAGAATAACAATAAGATAAAACGAGGTATTCAACATGGATTCATCCCTAGGGTAACAACCATACTTATGCAATATCTAACTTAAGAGTGTTTAATGCATTGGGTCAGACTTAACTTCCTTTTGGCCCTTGTTTCCAAAAACCGTAAGAAGGCTAAGCGAGTACCGTTATGCCCATTTATGGGACTCGACTCCGACATAGATAGTTCACGAATGCAACCTATAACCCTATAGTCGATATATGGTGCCTTAGGCATCTTGCCCTATACCGTCGAACAATCTCTTTCGAGCTTTTTCTCCTATATCACCTTTATGAGAACCGATATCGTTTGTCCCTTTCGAGATCAAACTCACATAGCATGCAAAGTCTAAGTGATCAAATTAATCTTAGCAAGATCAGAATGTTATTCAATAAAGAATGACATGCATTACACCCTACTTAAGCAAATAAAACACTTTCAAGCCATTAAACCCTAAGGGAATTCACCACATTGAACCCCTCAGCGGGATTTAGCTACTCATGATGGGATAAAAAGCAAATGAACACATTTTCATTGAAACAATGATGAAAAGAATACAAAATAATGAAAGATTCAAGAGCTGGTAATAAAGGAGATAGCTAAATATTATGGGTTTTTTTGTTTACGCAATCCTTCTAGAGTTCGCTAAGACACTCCACTCTCTCACTTTATAAGATGGGAATGGGTGAAATTCTCTACAAAGCACAAGGTTTGATGTCTAACTCTCTCTCGGGTTAGAATTTGGTCATCTAAGAAGGACCTCGGGCATCCCTACTCATTGGCGTCGAGCCAGGGTTCTGTCACCACCCTTTTCTTCCAAGTGAGTTCTGCTTAAATTTGACTTCGAATCCCGAGCTTATATAGTGTAGAAACTGGTTGAGGAGCTGCGAAATAGGTGCTAGAAGGTTTCCCAGTCAGTTTCGGGGGGTCAAAACAACCGGTTAGGTGCAAAGAAGACTCGTCAACAAAGACCCGCGTGTGACTCGGAACGACCTTTGTTTTTCCAGAAATGCGGTCGCATTTCATTTTTGTCCTTCCCAGAAATGCGTCGAGTTCCAGCTTCAACTCTGTTTTTTTGCACAACAGCAAACTAAGTCAAATTTGCTTCAAATCAAGTCTTTTTAGGCATAATTAAGCATAATTTAACAAAAGTGACTCTCAACACCCTAGCTTATCAAATTAACATATTTTGAGCTCGAAATAGTAAAATTGACCTAAACACTCAATATTTGACCAAGAAATGAGCTAAGAATAAGGGTAAAATAGGCATATTTTTTACCCTTATTAAAATGTCTAAGAACAAACTTTCTCTTTGTGCCTTTGATCTTCATTCTAAATAGGGAACATTTGAGATTGATTCGTAGAAGAACAGATAACACGTTAGACTTATATAGACGACACCAATTGCAATTTCCTAACTGGTTTAAAGAACATGTAAGTTTAGTTACGAAGTTTGAATTTTGAATTTCAATAATAAGTTAAAACTAAGTTTGTGTTTATCCACATGCACATACACAGATGTACTCATTGCATGAAAGAGGGGAAGCATCTGATGATTTGTACTCAATAGCGCTTGGGCCTAGTAATGAGGTTCGATTTTATAGTGGTTGCTTTGTCAATGGAGTACGTTTTCATTGTATAGAGCGTGACAATCGTCGTAATACTCAGAATAGTGGAATATTGGTATCCGGAGAAACTGAACAAGATGAAATGAATTACTATGGGGTATTACATGAGGTTTTGGACTTAGATTATCCTAAAAGAAGACGTGCGATCCTTTTCAAATGTAAATGGTTTGACACAGATCCTAAGAAGAACAAATTACATGTGAATTTAGGATTCAAGTCAACATCTCATTTTTGGTGTACGGATGACCCTTACATATTTGCTACTCAATGCCAAACAAATTTTCTATATTAACGATCCTAAACTTGGTAATAATTGGAAAGTTGTCCAAATTGTTCAAAACAAGCACATATGGGACGCTCCAGAAGCTGAAGACCAAGAGAATGACGATCTAGAATTACTAGAAGTCCCTGGGGCAAATGATGTTGATGAATCCGTCCAGGATGTCATATTGAGTAGGGACGATGTGGAACCCAGTGTCGTCGTTCAAAGCCAAGTGAGCAGACAACAATTGAATAAAAGTGTGCCCTCCAACAATGAAGACGACTTTATAAACGATGAGCCTGAATATGTAGATACATCTAGCGAAAAAGGGTCGAGCACATTCAATCAATTGAAGAAGGTTCGAGTTCACTTCAATCCATAGATTTCGATGATCAGAACAGCGAATAAGTATATAAATAATGTATTTCGATTATATATGACTCAGTTCCATCTTTAATTTTTTTTCATCCAGTATATGCAGTTGTAGCCATGACACGTAATGGTAAACAGTCGGAGGCACGTGATGTACTTGCAAATGCTAACCGACCAGTAATTGGTTCATCCACTGATCAGGTTGCGTCAGGTGATTTAGAAGATTTACGTCATTTTGACTCATATTTGTATATGTAATCTTATTAACTAATTACTTGTATTATCTTTGTTTCAGGATCCAGAGGCAGTGTAAGAAATCAACGAGGAAGAGGAAGACGGACTAGAGGACATAGTCAAAATATTGAACTAGACTGATATGTGGCTCTTCATGGGAGGATCAGAATTGAGATCACCGATCAGATTGGAAAACCAGTATGCGGTTGGGCTACGAGGTTTAGTGGCACTATTGGTACCATAACAAGGAGCACAGTTCCTTTGAGTTGTGCGACATGGAGGGCTGTACCAAAACAAGTACGGGACGCTGTGATGGCCCGTTTGTTGGTAAAGTTATGGCTTTTCAACATACCTTCACTTATAGAACAAGTGTAGAAGTTTCATTACATATTTGTTATCAATTATATGCAGACATATTTTGACCTTGTTATGTCAAAGAGACATGTGGTGAAGTACATACTCAAACTCATGCAGTCAACTTTCAAGGAATTTCGAGTGGATTTATATAAACATTATTGTGAGTTTGAGGACCTTGCAGAAGCTCGCCAAAATCCACCTGAGAGGATAACAAACCTTGAAGATTGGAATCTTCTATGTGATCGATGGGAGACACCTGAATGGAAGGTATTTTGATTTTCTTAATTTAAGTTGATATGAACATAATTCATTTGGACTAACCATAAACTATTTTAGGAAAAATCGGATAAGAATAAAAATAGTCGATCAAACCTTCCATTCAACCATCGAGTTGGGCCGAAGTCATTTCTCCAACTACAACATGAATTGGAAAGTAGGTGAAACTTAGTTATTGTTTTCCAAATTATGTAATTATTCTTCGAAAAACACTTCATGCAATTGGGCTGTAGAAAATCAAAGAGAATCGGGATGTTGACCAAGTAGATTTGTTCCATGAAAGTCATTTTTGTGAAAGAGATGGATGGGTCAACGATGTTGCCAAAGATGCATATGTAAGCCCAAATTATGTAATTATTATTTCACTTGCCTTATTTACGAATTTAACCTCATTTCATTCAAAATGCAGTTAGAGATGCAAAAAGTCATAGAAGGATCAACACAAGAAGGCGCAACACCAATTCTCCCAGACAAAGTATGTAAGCAGGTGTTGGGTCATCGATCAGGCCACATCAAAGGCCTAGGTTGGGACCCAAATCCTAGCTCATCATCTAGTGTCACATCATCACAATATGAACAAGAACTAGAAAAAAAGGTTGAAAAGATGGAAAGTGAACTGGAACAGATGAAGGCTTCTTACGCAGATATGCACGAATCAAATGTTGCCCTGAAGTCACAATTGTCGATGTGGGAAAGTAGATGGTCTTACATTCAAAACTTGTTGGGGCGAGGTCAGAGAGAGGATGGACCTTCAAACAATTAGGTACACTTTATTATTTATGAAGTTTATGTGGCGTTGTGTGGCGTTGTTGTGTGGCTATCCTGCAGTTATGGTAGCCACATATATCTACTTGGGCACAGAGTATGTATTTTATTGTTATACGTTTGGCTATCATGCAGTGATGGTAGCCACATATATGTCTTTAGGCACGAAATTGATTTTCTTGTTATATGTCTGACTATCCTGCAGTTATGGTAGTCATTTTGAGCATCTTGAAGGGTTGGGGGTGGGTTATAGACGCTTAGTTTCGCTTAGAGATAGTTCCAAACTCATCTTGACATCCATAATACGCATTAGGCACGTTTTTTGACACTTGTAGTTAACTTTTCTACATTTTTCAACTCCTTTCAAGTTAGGATTTGGCATCACAAAACATATTTCCACGTTTTGAGCATCTTGAAGGGTTGGGGGTGGGTTATAGACGCTTAGTTTCGCTTAGAGATACTTCCAAACTCATCTTGACATCCATAATACGCATTAGGCACGTTTTTTGACACTTGTAGTTAACTTTCCTACATTTTCAACTCCTTTTAAGTTAGGATTTGGCATCACAAAACATATTTCCACGTTTTGAGCACCTTGAAGGGTTGGGGGTGGGTTATAGACGGTTAGTTTCGCTTAGAGATACTTCCAAACTCATCTTGACATCATGGAGGACTTTGACACGATAATTATAAACGCAAAACTATGTTCTTGTGTTGGGTTTTGCCATGATTGTTGATTTATGATCTAGTGTTCATCTTTAGTTACAAAGATTTGTTTAACTTTCTTTTGCATAAAACTTTTGATATGTTCATTAAGTAGGTTCTATTAGTTGATAGGTTGGTTTGTTGAGGCGATTTGAACTAAAATAACTTTTTACGTAAGGTAGCCTCTTTCTCTTTGTTAAATTTCACTATGTACACCATTGTACTAAGTTCCAAATAGGAAGAAAATAAAATGACACCATAACTTTATTAATTGTAAATAAATGCCACCAAATTCTCTTTAGGTGAAACATTCCATATAGTATGTGCTCCACATCTTTGTTTACGTACTTCATGTTAATTTATGTTTCAATTTCAAATGGATGTACATTCTTTTTTAAGCACTTGGTGTTAATATTCCATCCAATTTGAAGTACTTGGTGTTAATATTCCACCTCTTTTATTGCAGGTTTGTTTTGATGTAATGTTGAAGACATATTTTAAGAGATTCATTGGAATCTTGAAGGCATATTTTGGGAGATTCATTGGAATCTTAAAGGTTGATCAGCTAAAGACAGAACTTGAAGCATTCTTTTTTATTTTATGTCTCAACTAATGGTCGTTTTTTTGTTGTACTTGGATATTTTGAATTATATGGACAACTATGTATTACGGATATCGTTGTAATGATCGTACTTGACAAATATTTTGTATGAAAATTTCATTTTGAATGTACAGAAACTTCTATTTTATTTAGTTCAACTGAAAATTGAAACTTGATCCACTTAGCATATGAATTATCAGGTTTATGTTAAAAAAAAAAAAAACATCTGCAAATATGAAGAGTAAGGTCGAAACCAACATTTCTCTATAGCGACGCATTTAATAACTTTCCCCGACGCACATTTCATCGGCTATTGTCTGTATATTGAGAAATTAAGCTGATTATAGCCGACGCATCATGTGTCAGCTATGAAGGTTTCCACCGACGCAAACGTTTGTGTCGGTTAATCTCATCATTTATGCCCACGAATTTCAATTTTCGTCGGCTATTTAAAGTTCGACGACGATATACCGACGCTTAAGCCGTCGCAAAATAGCATCGCTGTTTACTTTTAGCCGACGCAATTTTGGGATTCACCGACGTTTTGTTGCGTCGGCTGAATCCGGAAATTCTTGTAGTGTTTCTTGAATGGTTCAATGTAAAGCTCCCTGCGTTTTTGGGCATATTTTGTAAATCTAATTATCCTCTGTAAGTCTGGGTCTAGAATAGGGTGTTCGATCATGAAGATCGTTGAAAATCGAGTCCAAAATCGAGGCCAAACGCGAAAAACAGCCGCTGGAATACCCAGATTCTACCTCCACAAGCAGAAGCGTCGCGACCCTGTTCATCGGACGTCGCGACGCTGTCGCGATTACGCAAGGTGGGAGTTTTGAGATCGCGTAAGCGTCGCGACGCTATCGCGATTTCATGCGGCGTGCGGCTAGGGTTTCATGAGGTGGCTGAAGGTAGTTTAGCGGTTTGGTTCGATTGTTGGGGCTGGTCTGGGGTCGGTTTGGCCCGGTTCAAGCTCGTTTTGGTGATTTGGAGTCCAGTTCGAGTCGGTTCGTGTGGTCTAGCCTGGTTTTGAAGCTGCAGAAGTATATTTTTAGGATAAAATAGCTTAAATTATTGTAATTTATGTGCTTTATTTTATCCTAGGGGCCAATTAATCGATTTATACGCTATTTAAATGCTTTATGGATGTCATTTAGATTTAAAATCCCACCTTAGGTTATAAAGCATGCTCATGCATTTTATATATATTATAATTAGTTATAATGTATGGATTGAAATGCATGGTTTATTTTCATGAGTTTTTAATATATAGTTGAGTTATATTAATATCATGAAAATGGATAAGCATGATGCATGCAATTACCTAGTTAAATATAAATAGTTATATTTAATAAAATTGTTTGCAGCATGCTACTTTGATTTACCATTTTTGGCAATAATTTAATTGTTAATTTATTAATAATGGAAATCAAAGTTGCATTGAGCATGAAACATCCATAGTTTCATATAATTGTTATATTAATTTCATGCAATGCAATCCTATAATTTTATCATATTAACTTCAATGTGATTGTTAATTATTTTAAAACTATAGTATACATAATTATAGGGCTAATCATTAAAATTTAAATAGTTTAAAATTAATGATTAGAAACTGTCAACCTATAATAAAGATTTCATGCAAACATAGGATCATAGGTAAATGAATTAATTTTAAAATGTTTAAAATTAATTAGACCTAAGATCACGTTAATTCTAATAGGATTAGAATTAAGTCTTGCTTAGTTTTAAAATAGTTTTAAAATGACTAAGTAGGACAAACATAACTATTGGTTATAAGGGAACTCTACTGGTGAAGTTCTGTCTAAGGCAGGAGGTACTTAAGATGATGGTTTACGGAACACCTCCTACCTGGGAACTGACCCAGAACTTGAGTTGAATTAACCACAGTTATGTAAGCATGCAATGTCGCTAGGTTAATTAAAGAGTTTAATACACCTAGATCTTTAGAGTAAAGACTTTACATTACTATGGTTAAAAGGGAACTCTCCTGGTTAAGTTCTGTCTAAGGCTAGAGGTATTTAAGCTGACGGTTTACGGAACACCTGCTACCTGGGAACAGAACCGGAACCTGAGTTGAAATAACCATAGTCATGTTAGCATGCGATGTTGCTAGGTATATTAAAAGAGTTTAATTCACCTAGAACATTACAGTAAAATTCTCATTATAATAGTTATAATAAGATTAGACTTAGATAAATCGGATTAGCCAGATTTATCTAGGTTAATAAACCCTTCAATATACGGTAGGTCACTTTAGTGGGAGGTAACATCAAAACTTGATTTAAATCGAGTTTTTACTCCTACGTCCCTATATTTACAACGTGAGATCCATGCTCGGCTTTGTGTCGTTTAAGCGCGGCCTCCCTTCGGAAAGTGTTTGCATAGGTCAATAACAAGGTGAATGGGGCAAGTGCCCATAGTAAGTGGGAGCAGGACACGTGTCAACGTATCCCTCAGTCTCCACCCATAGGTCACACCGTGAGAGTCTTATTATCCGCCTGCAGTGTTGTCCTGGAGCAACCATCCCTTCGGAGGGCCCGATCATAGGATTTGTAACACCGTGAACTCCTAAAAAGGATAGAGTCACTTAGGTTAATTACCAACTAGTTGTCTTTCCCTTCGGTAGCCTGTTGGTGCGTGCCTCTGAGATCTGAAAGTGGGAGGGTTACACTTTCGGGGATAAGTTAATTCGTTAACGAATCCTTGACCGAACAACGATGGTCAACATCTATAGGAATATGAGTTATTCTGGTAATAAAGTTGACTTGAGAAGTGTCTCATTTCAAAGGAGGAGTAGTTGATCACCCTTCGTTGGCTGCTGCTCTAAACCTCTGAAACATCGTTGCAAAACTAAATCAATAGTCTTAGGGTTCTATGATTGCTTGTTTTTGGTAAACTGATTGGATTGTATGCAATTGTTTGCATTGCTCTTGTAATGGGTTAGTGCGATAAATAATCAAGTAATTTGTTATTTCAGCAATTCAATATGTGCATAGTCTTAAACCTATAACGGTGATTATACAACAAACTCAAACGATTAATTTGTGGTGAATAATTTAAGATTAGTCTTAACAGAGAAATGTTCTCATGCCCCAAATGTTTAATTCATTAAGAAATGTTATTAATGAATGTGACATTGTGTTGGGTTTTATGCCCTTAAAACTCGTAGATAGTAAATGAATCAAATTAATCGATCTCAATAAAGCGTTATTTGAGTAATTCAGTAATTTGGTTATTGAATAATCGAGTTTGCATTAATAAACCCTAAATCCAATAAACTAAGATCCAAGGTTGTTAAATGAAACTTGGACTAGTATGTGGGGACATACGGGGATCGGTGTCCAAGTAACAACCTAAAAGGTCTATAGTATAGGGATAAGGCTGGGTACCTTATCCTGGTGACACTATGTGATACGGCCCACCTTGTATTCGATACAGATGCAACGATCCAAAGCATCCATGTAGGAGACATGCAGGTGGGGGTATCCTATGCAATGAGTTTGCATAAGACCGGACCGCGAAATAGTAACCACTAGATGTAACGCTGTTAACTAGGTTAGGTTTCTATTTCAATATGATGACCTAGGTAACTCAATCTCAATCCTGAGTCTGTTATGAACCCCTTTCAGGAGGGATTGTCCTTAGATTTGTATGGGTGAGAGTGGCCAGTTCGCCGACTCAATAACCCTACCATTTCAGGGGCAAGACCGAATGGGGGTTGGGAACATAACAGTACAAGATGGAATTCACTCCTTCCCCTATTGGGGTAAGTAGATGTGTGTTCCCTTAAGGGCTGATTTCGGGGCTTAAACAAAGGCGCGCCGTCCTCTCCTGGCCCAAGAGGAACTCCTGTTTAGTGGTTGGACCCTAAACAACTTGTTATTAGAGGAATCAGTGGTACTTAAGGAACCAGAGGTAACCCAGAGGTAAAACGGTAATTTGACCCAGCTGGTGTTACGAACACATGTGAAAGATTGACTTACTGCATTGGTCGATATCCGTGGACACAAAAATATTCTACAGTGAGAAGAGTGCAGTTGTGGGTCTTTAGTGGAGTGACCCACAGTTAACGAATGTTGACTAACTTGGTTAATGAGTTTGGCCAATTAGTCTCGTATCGTTGGAGCTTCTGATCTGTAGGTCCATTAGGTCCCACTAGGTAGCTCGTAAAGAGACTTGAGGCAATTAAGTATAAATTATAAATTGAAAGTGTTCGATTTATTTGGGGAATCGTATAATGTATATTGATGCATTATAATATAAAGTTTATGAAACTTTATAATATAATTTTTTAATTAATTTCAAAAATTAATTCTTGAGAGAAAATATTTGAAAGAGTTCAAATAAATTTAATATGAATTGGATTCATATTAATTTTAATAAAATCCCTAAGATTAAATATATGATATTTAATTGGGTAATTAATTATTTATTTATTAAAATTAGAGGCCTTTTTCTATTAGGAAAGAAAATATTTGAAAGAGTTCAAATAAATTTAATATGAATTGGATTCATATTAATTTTAATTTTAGTAAAATCCCTAAGGTTAAATATATGATATTTAATTGGGAAATTAATTAATTATTTATTAAAATTAGAGGCTTTTTCCTATTAGGAAAAGATCTTCCTTTTCCTATTAGGAAAAAGGTCTTGGCCTTTACTATATATAGGACCCCTGGGGTGGGGTCAAAGACATCCCATTCATTCTCCTACTCTCAGAGAATTCCCCTCAAGGCTTCCTCTGGACTCCCACCAGTCTCCTGCCTCTAGAAGTCTCAGAGTCATACCGGTGTAGCCATAGTGGTGGTGTTCGCACTAGTTCGTGATTATTTCACAAACAGTTGGTGATTTAATCTGAGTCATCAACGGAGAGTAAGTAATTTGTTACTATATAAATTAGATTTAGATCTAATTTTTGTATGCTTAGCCTTAATATAAATTTAGAATAGTTCTAAAATTATTGCCAATGTATTGATATTTTAGATTAAACAAAATTAATTACGAATCGATCCCAATCACGCTTCCGCTTTACGGAATTACAGAATTCCAATACTACACATTGAGCCTTGCTCAGCCAAAGAAGACTTGTCCAAAGACAGTAAATTCGATTTACTAATCTTGGAAGCGTAATTTTTTAAGAATAGTGATTCTACCCGAATACTTGATTCATAGTCACAAATCACATCTGTTGATCTTCTTATTAAAAGGAATGAATTCCTGGCAACAGCTTGATGCCATTGAGATAACTCTCAAAATTTTGAACTAGAGAGGTTGTCTTGGATGTAGCAATGGGGAACGTTAAGTTATTTTTTCCAGTAGGAGCAAATACATATTATTAGATAATGTGTATATAATTCCTAAAGATCAAAAGAAATTTGATTTTTGTATCTTATTGGCTTGAACAATGTTACTCTATACCTTTCCCTGCTAACACAGTTCATTTCAAGGAAGGGAGTTAACTTATGTTCAGTTGAATTGAAAAATAACATAAATGTTTTAAGACTAATCAAGAGTAAAGCACTCATGAACACTAAGGGCCCGTTTGGTAACGTTCTCGTTTCTTGTTTCCGTTTCTTCATTTTTAATAAAGAAAAATAGAATTTCATGACCCTAACACCTATACATTCAATAATAATAAACCTATATTCTTATTTATGTTTGGAAAAAATTGGAAACAAGAACAAAAAAGGAGAAACTAGTTTTAGTTGTTCCCAAAAGTTCTATACAAATTTTGGGAGTGTTTCTAAAAAATGAGAAACAAGAAACATACATAGTTATTAAATGCTTAGATTTCTTAATAAAATTGGAAACAAGAAACAAGAAACGAGAACGTTATTAAACGGGCCCTAAGTTGCTTGAGGTTGCTACTACTCAAAGAAATGAAAGGCAAAGGATTTCTCCTAAAGGAAAATACCTTTCTTTGGCACTTAAGGTTAGGACATATTTACCTCAATATGATTGGGAGATTGGTCAAGAGTATACTTCTAAGCAAGTTAGAAGATGACTCTCTGCTACCTTATAGGTCATGCATTAAACGCAATATCACCAATAGATTCTTTTGCTATAAAAGAACTATAGAGCCAAAGAGCCCTTGGAGCTTGTACATTTGGATCCTTGTGGTCCAATATGTTAAAGCAGTGGGAGGGCATGAATAATTAATCTATATTATAGATAATAATTCAAGGTATGGGCATCTCAACCTAATGCAACTTAAGTCTAAAGCTCTTGAGAAATTCAAAGTGGTTTGAAACTGAAGTTGGAAACTTGTTAGGTGAGATGATAAAAGCACTTCGATCTGATCGAGGTGTAGAGTTTATGGGACTTAAGATTCCCAGACTATTTGATAGAACATGGAATTACATCCCAACTCTCAAACCCCTGAAACACCTCAGGAAAACGGTGTATCAGATAGGAGAAATAGAACCCTATTGGATATGGTTCGATTCATTATGAGCTATGCTCATTTGCCTAACTCGTTTTGGGGTCATGCAATGTTGACTACAGTACATATTTCGAACAACGTTCTATCAAAACTGTTTAGAAACATCTTTTGAATTGTGGATAAGGCGTAAAAATAGTTGACGTTATTTGTTTTTGTAGTCCAACACACGTGCTTGTGGCTAACCAAAAAGAAACTGGAACACTGTTCAACAATATACCTATTCCTAGGCCACCCCAAGGAAACGAGAAATGTGGAAACTTCTTCAATCCACAAGAGAATAAAGAATTTGTACCGACAAAGGCTGACATTCTCAGAAGAAGACCACATGAGAAATAATAAGCCACAAAGTAAGGTCGTTTTAAGTAAATTAACTAATGAAGCTAAAGAAATATCAACAAGAGTTGTTGATAAGTCAACAAGGGTTGTTAATGATGCTAGACTTTTAACAAGGGTTGTTGATAGAGCCAATACAACTGGTTAGTTACATCTATCTCAAGAGCTTGAGAGTGTCTAAATATAGTGGGAGGGTTGTTCTACAATCTGACCGTTTCATGGGCTTAATTGAAGCCCAGATCATCATACCTGATGATGGCTTTGAGGATTCATTGTCTTATAGCAAGGACAATGAATGACGTTAACAAGAACCAATTGGATTAAAGCAATGGACCCAGAATTAAAATATGTGATTTCAATTCCATCTAGGATCTTGTAGATCTATCTAATGGGGTAACACCTATGGATTACAAATGAATCTACAAGAAGAAACGAGACATAATCTTATGGTTAGACTTATGACAAAGGGCTTATACCCAGAGACAGGGGACTGTAGGAAATTCTTATCTCCTGTCGTCATGCTGAAGTCTATTAGAACTCTTGTCCATTTTGAATGGATGTCAAGACTACCCTTTTTTTGAATGGTAAGCTTGAGAAGAGTATCTACATGTCTCAACCAGAATGGTTCATCGTTCAAGATCAACAGCAAAAAGGTTTGCAAAGCTTAAGTGATCCATTCATAGATTGACTTAAGCAATTCGACCTTGGAATGAAAGATTTCATACTGTGATCAAATATTTTGGCTTTGATCAGAACATTGATGAATCTTGTTTTAAAGATCGTCAATAGTTTAGTAGCTTTATTAGTGTTGTATGTGATTGATATCCTAGTCATTGGGAATGATGTAGGTTATCTTACTGACTAGTAAAATGATCTAGCAGCTCATTTCCAAATGAAAATTTGGGAGAAGCTAAGTTTGTTTTTCAGATCCAAATTGTTAGGAACCGTAAGAACAAAAAGCTAGCCTCGTCTCAAGTGTCTTATATCTACAAGATGTTAGTTAGATATAAGATACAGAATTCCAAGAAAGGGTCTCTACCTTTCAGGCGTGGAATTCATTTTGTCTAAATAAACTGTTTCCTGAGACACCTCAAGAAGTTCAGGACATGAGACGAATGCCCTATGCAATATGGATTGTCAGTAAGTATCAATCTAATCCAAGATTTGATAACTGGAAAACCGTTAAGAATAACCTCAAGTATCTGAGGAGAAAGAAGAACTATATGCTGGTGTATGGGACTAAGGATTTGATCCTTGCAGGATACACTTACATGGATTTTAAGACTGATAAGGATTTGAGTAAATCTACATCAGTATCCAAGGTCAATCTTTACGAAAGAGCTATAATATGGCATAGTTACAGTCTTTACCATATAGGCTGAAAATATAGCTGCTTGTGAAACAGCGATAGAGACTGTAAGGCTTAGAAAGTTCTTGACTAATTTGGAATGTGTGTCCAAATGTGAACTTGCTCATCACACTTTATAGTGATACAGTGGTGTTGTGGCAAATTCAAAAGAACCTTGCAGCCCAAGATAAGCAAGCACATTGAATTAAATGAAATATTCACGAAGGCTCTCTCGGCTAAAGGGTATGAGGGTAATCTAGAAGGTCTAGGTCTACAAGTTATGTACAAAGATGGAATCTAGGGCAAGTGGGAGAAATGTAATGGGTATAGTGATGCCCTAGTTTATTGTATTTGTACATTGTATATGTTTTATACATGTATTTATACACCCACTGCTGAATAGATTATTGTACATCCCACTAAACTAGAGTTTTAGTTCAAGTGGGAGTTTGTTGGGTTTTATGTTATAAAACTCGTAGATGGTGAATGTAAACAAATTGTATACTTGTTTTAATAAACTGTTATTGAGTTTCTGCAATAAAATGTTATTGTTAAATATTGCACAATTTGACCCAGATCATATAAACTAAAATCCAAGGTTGTTTGTATGTAACTTGAACTAGTATGTGGGGACATATGGGGAACGATGTTCAAGTAACAACCTAAACGGTCTATAGTACAAGGATAAGACTGGGTACCTTATCCTGGTAACACTATGTGATACGTCCCGCTATGTATTTGATACAAACATATTGATCCAAAGCATCCATGTAGTAGACATGCGAGTGGGGGTATCCTATGCAATGAGTTTGCATAAGACCGGACCGCGAAATAGTAATCGCTAGTTGTAACATCGTTAACTAGTTAGGTTTCTATTCACAAGGATGACTTGGGCAACTTAGTCTGAATCCAGAGTGGATTATGGACTCCTGTTCACGAAGGATTGTCCTTTGATTTGTATGGGTGAGTGTGGCCAGTACGCCGACTCAATAAGCCTACCATTTTGGGGACAAGACCGAGTGGGGAGCTGGGAACATAATCACACAAGATGGAATTCACTTTTTCCCGACTTTTGTGGAAGTAGATGAGTGTTCCCTTAAGTGGTGTCTCCGGGTCTTGAACAAAGGGCCCTACCCTCTAACTGGCCCGAGAGGGGTTTCTGTTTGATGGTTGGACCACAAACAGGTTATTCATTAGAGGAGCACTGGTACTTAAGGAGGTAGAGGTAACTCAGGGGTAAAACGGTAATTTGACCCAGCTTGGAGTTCCGAACACTCGTGAAGGACTAACTTGCTGTTATTGGTCGATATTCGTGGACACAGAAATATTCTACAGTGAGAAGAGTGCAACTGTGGGTCTTTAGTGGAGTGATCCACAGTTAACGAATGTTGACTAACTTGGTTAATGAGTTTAGCCAATTAGTCTTGTATCGTTGGAAGCTTCTGATCTGTAGTTCCATTAGGTCCCACTCGTATCTCATAAAAAGACTTGAAGCAATTAAATATAAACTGTAAATTGAAAGTGTTCAATATATTTGGAGAATCGTATAATGTATGTTGATACATTATAATATAAAGTTTATGAAACTTTATAATATAATTTTTGAATTAATTTCAAAAAGGGAAAAATACACTTTTGGTCCCTGAGGTTTGGGATAAGTGACACTTTGGTCCCTGAGTTTTCAAGCTCAACAAAAATACCCCTCATGTTTGAGATAAGGAGCACTTTGGTCCCTGTCGTCAATTTTTCTGTTAAATCTTAACGGCTACTAACATGGACTATTATTTTAATAAAAAAAATTATTTTTTAATTTTTTGAAGTACAAAAAACCACCGCCGGCCAGCGAACGGCGCCGGAGTTGAAGAAGATGAAGTTGGGAAGAAAAGTTGGAGAAGGAAGTGGGGAAGAGGAAGAAAGAGAGAGAGGGATAAAAAGTATTAAAAAATAAAATAATAATATTTTTTTATTTTAATATTTTTTTTAAAAAAAAAATTCAAAATAATTTTTTTTATTAAAATAATAGTGACACGTCAGCAGCCGTTAGGATTTAACAGAAAAATAGACGGTAGGGACCAAAGTGCCCCTTATCTCAAACCTCAGGGGTTTTTTTGTTGAGTTTGAAAACTCAGGGAGCAGAGTATAACTTAGCCCAAACCTCAGGGACCAAAAGTGCATTTTTCCCTTTCAAAAATTAATTCTTGGGAGAAAATATTTGAAAGAGTTCAAATAAATTTAATATGAATTGGATTCATATTAATTTTAAATTTAATAAAATCCCTAAGATTAAATATGTGATATTTAATTGGGTAATTAATTAATTATTTATTAAAATTAGATATTGTTCAGATAATAGATTTGAGCTTATTCATAGACCTTTTCCTATTAGGAAAAGGTCTTCGCCTTTAACTATATATAGGACCCCTGGGGTAGGGTGAAATGTATCCCATTGACTCTCATTCTCTCAGAGATCTCTCCCAAAAGGCTCCCACCAGTCTCCTGCTTCAAGAAGTCTTAGAGATATACCGGTGTAACCAATTGGTGGTGTTCGCACAAGAAGGTTGCTGCGTTTTCAATCTTACTAGCAAGAAAAGGCGAATCAATCAAGGCTTTCTACAAAAGTAAGTTTTTCTTTGAAATCCTTGATCACTAGGATCATCTAGATTAGATCCAGTTAATTATTTAACATGTTTATAGTCGCTGTACAACCCGTTAAATATAGATTTATTGTTGTAATATTTTGCAAATTGTATTGGTATTTCTAATTAAAAACATAGACTCTGAGTAGGTTCGGTAATTCTTTCCACTGCGTAGGGCTTTTATCCCTTCACGACCCCCCCTCTGGGAATTTCTTCTACCAGCAGCCTCCATTCCCTCCATCTCCTTCGGTTTCTCATCTTCGTTGTAGAGCAGAGCCACCCGAAGCGTCTCTCTAAGTCCCTCTCTCTCGTGTTCGCCATCGCCGCCATCTCTCTCTTTCTATTTCCTCTGCAAGACCCACTGAGCAGCTTGTCCGGTAGGCGTTTTTTCTCCGATCGTCCATCGCTATTTTTCTCTTCTTCGTGTGTTGGTTCGGTCTGTTAGCAGGTCCGCCAGCGTTTTTCTCTCTTTTTTCCACTCGTCGTCGTCGTCTTCCCCTCTTCGTGCTGTCGACCAACTGCAAGAAGACCACTGACGTCTTCCTCTCCCTCCTTCTCTCTTATTTCTGTCGGCCTCAACAGGTGAGTCTCAAAATTTCCCTTTTGTTTCACGCGTAAGACTTTCTTTCTCTCTCTATTCTGTTCATGTTCAGCAAATAAGCGTGTTAATCTTTTCTTCTTCGCATTTTTTTCAAGCCAGGCCCATGATGTAGGATCTGCTCCTTTTTGTCCCTCACGTTTTGGGCATGATTAGGCTAGTTTAAGGTTTGTTCAGACGTTTTCGGGCTCTAGTGCACTGTGCAGTGTCGTCTTGGACTCGAAATCATCCTTGCCTTGTAACCAATCATCCGTTTGGCCTTAAACTCGAACACTCACTGTCTAGGGACTCTAAACAAGTGGTTTCAAGTCTCCTTGTTGTTGGACAACACGTGTTTGAGGTTATTCTCTCGCTGAACGTTCAAGCTCTTTAGGCTCTTCTGGTTGGTTCTGTTGATCCTTTAGGATCACATAGAAGTGCAATACGTAAGTAGTTCTTATTTGATGAAGTCTGTTTGATTGCATGATGCCATGTTGTTTGTTACATTCTTTATGTATGTTTTATACTTGTTCTATTGCTTATATGCTATATGTATACATGTGAATCTGAAATATATGAGAGTTGGTCGTGATGTTTGGTTGTAAGCATGCTAGTTCTGTTGTGAGTTCTCGAGTTATGCATGGAGTGAGCATGTTATGGTATGTTTATGCTTGGTGGGCATAGTACATGAGTCTAGAAGCATGTTGCAGGGCATATGCATTCTAGATGGTTGCGAGAAAGAGGTCAGGGACCTAAATGTGAAAGAAAGGCAAGATGGGTGAATGTCAGTGCACCTCGGGTACAAATGGTCGAGGGGTGATATGTCACCATTGGTTTAAAGAGAACTAGCTTTGTGGTTGAGATATTAGGGTCTCGGGTATAAATGGTCGAGGGCTGATATATCACAATTAGATGTCGAGGCCTCGGGTATAAATGGTCGAGGGTCGACATGCCAATGTTAGATAAGATGAGCATGGAGGCCTTGGGTATAAGTGGTCAAGGGTCGGTGTGATGAGTCTTGAGGCAAGTATTGAGGCCTTGGGTATAAATGGTCAAGGGTCAATACGTTGCTTAGCCATCAAGGCCTTGGGTGTAAATGGTCAAAGGTCGATGCACAGTTCTAGGCCTTGTGTATAAATGGTCAAGGGTCGAACGCCGAGCTGTGTAGAGAAGTGTCGAGGTCTTGGGTATAAATGGTCACGGGTCGATGAAACTCGAAGGGTTAGTCTTGGAGAGTTTTGCAGAGCGTGATGCGAAAATCACGTGTGGAGAGCCATGTGAGAGCTAAATATGAGTGTTGAGTGAGCTCGTGGAGCATGAGTAGCTAGTGAGTTGCATGGAGAGATGCATGAGTTAGGGCTTAGGAGAGTCATTCATTCTTACCCGCTTTCTAAGTATGTTGTTGTGTTTATAGCTTTGAGAAGTATGTTGTTTGTACATGAAAAGCATGTTGTTTGCTGGTTGTTGTTTTATGGCTTCTCAGGTAGGGGCTGCTTACCAGTACTGTGGTTGTACTAACCCCCTCCCCTTCTTTCCCCCCAACATTTTAGATTATGCAGGTTATGAGGACTGCCTTGACCATGGTGATGCAGAGGAGGTGCTCGAGGAGGGACCATAGCTAGATAACATTGTTCTCTTTTATATTCTTATCTTGGATAGGGTAGTGTTGCTTTCATTGGTTGGACAATTGTTGTCCCATTTGTTTTAGTTCTGAATTTATTACTGTCGAAACTCTCGGCTTAGTTGAGTTGGTTGTAATAAACTATATCTCTTTATTCAGTTAATGATAGTCAGGTTGTTTCTAATGAACTAAAGTTAAAGTTAGTTGTGTTTAGTTGAGTTTTTAGTTGTGGAGGCTCTACTTGGTTGTTTATTATTACGCGGGATCTAACTCGCTAGTTTCTTTGAAGTTCTGTTGTGCTGTAGTATGGTGGTGTAGCTGGAATTGTTTTAGAAGTGTTCTTCTTGTTCAAGCAGGTGTTTGAAAATTTATGGTTTAGTCCGTTGTACATCGTTATGCTGCCAAAATTTTTGGAGCACTCGGGTAGTTTCGTCATGAGTTAGTAATGTCACTAGGTTAATAGTTTAAAAAACCCGGGGGAGTTACATCGTTGGATTGGGTTTATGTCTTGATTCTAAATAATATTGGCTAAGTTTTCTGGTTCTTACCTTCTGTTCTTGCTGTATTTACATTGAGTTTTGCATGTCATCCCGTTTAAACCACTCTCTACGCAAGACGACCCTTGATAGGCCTAGGATGCAAATTAAAGGTTGTAGGAATTAGATTTTGTTGGGTTTTATGCCCTAAAACTCATAGATAGTGAATGTAAAAAATTTTTATACTTGTGTTTAATAAAGTGTTATTGAGTTTCTGCAATAAAATGTTATTGAATATTGCACAATTTGACCCAAATCCAATAAACTAACATCCTAGGCTGATAGTATGAGGCTTGAACTAGTATGTAGGGACATACGGGGATCAATGTTCAAGATACAGCCCAAAGTGTCTATAGTATAAAGATAAGGCTGGGTACCTTATCCTGGTAACACTATGGATACGACCCACTTTGTATTATGATACAAACCCAGAGGGAACAAATACATATTATTAGAGAATGTGTATATAATTCCTAAGATCAAAAGAAATTTGATTTCTATATCTTATTGGCTGGAACAATGTTACTTTTTACCTTTCCTTGCTAACGCAGTTCATTTCAAGAAAGGGAGTTAACTTTTGTTCAACTGAATTGAAAAATAACATAAATGTTTTTACGACTAATCAAGAGTAAGGCAGTCATAAACACTGTGTTGCTAGAGGCTGCTACTACTCAAAGAAATGAAAGGCAAAGGATTTCTCCTAAAGGAAAATGCCTTTCTTTGGCACTTAAGGTTAGGACATATTTACGTCAATATGATTGGGAGATTGGTCAAGAGTATACTTCTAAGCAAGTTAGAAGATAACTCTCTGCTACCTTATAGGTCATGCCTTAAGGGCAATATGACTAATAGATTCTTTTGCTTGAAAAGAACTGTAGAGCCAAAGAGCCCTCGGAGCTTGTACATTTGGATCCTTATGATCCAATATGTTAAATAAGTGGGAGGGAATGAATAATTCATCTATATTATAGATAATTATTAAAGGTATGGGTATCTCAACCTAATGCAACTTAAGTCTAAAGCTCTTGAGAAATTCAAAGTGGTTTGACACTGAAGTTGGAAACTTGTTAGGTGAGATGATAAAAACATTTCGATCTGATCGAGGTATAGAGTATATGAGACTTGAGATTCCAAGAACTATTTGATAGAACATGGAATTACATCTCAAACTCTCAAACCCCTGAAAACACCTTAGGAAAACGGTGTATCAGATAGGAGAAATATAACCCTATTGAATATGATTCGATTCATTATGAGCTATGCTCATTTGCCTGGCTCGTTTCGGGGTCATGCAGGTAGACTGCAATGCATATTTCGAACGACGTTCCATCAAAAGTGTTTTTGAAACATCTTTTGAATTTTGGATAAGGCGTAAAAGTAGTTTACGTTACTTTTGGGCAGTCCAACACACATGCTAGTGGCTAACCCAAAAGAAACTGGAACACTGTTCAACAGTATACCTATTCGTAGGCTACCCCAAGGAAATGGGAAATGTGAAAACTTCTTCAATCCACAAGAGAATAAAGAATTTGTACCGACAAATGCTACATTCTCAGAAGAAAACCACATGAGAAATTACAAGCCACAAAGTAAGGTCGTTTTAAATAAATTAACTAATGAAGCTACAGAAATGTCAACAAAAGTTGTTGATAAGTCAACAAGGGTTGTTGATGATGCTGAACTTTTAACAAGAGTTGTTGATAGGGCCAATACAACTGGTTAGTTTCATATATCTCAAGAGTTGAGAGTGCCTCAATATAGTGGGAGGGTTGTTCTACAATCTGACCATTACATGGGCTTAATTGAAGCCCAGATCGTCATACCTGATGATGACTTTGAGAATTCATTTAGAGTAAGACGATGAATGATGTTAACAAGAACCAATGAGATTAAAGCAATGGACCCATAATTAAAATATGTGATTTCAATTCCATCTAGGATCTTGTAGATCTATCTAATAGGGTAACACCTATGGATTACAAGTGAATCTATAAGAAGAAACGAGACATAATCTTATGATTAGACTTAAGGCAAAGGGTTATACCCAGAGACAGGGGACTGTAAGAAATTCTTATCTCCTGTCGTCATGCTGAAGTCTGTTAGAACTCTTGTCCATTTTGAATGGATGTCAAGACTACCCTTTTGAATGGTAATCTTAAGAAGAGTATCTACATGTCTCAACAAGAATGGTTCATTTAGCAAGGTCAAAAGCAAAAGGGTTTGCAAAGCTTAAGTGATCCATTCGTGGATTGACCTAAGCAATTCGACCTTGGAATATAAGATTTGATAATGTGATCAAATCTTTTGGCTTTGATCCGAATATTGATGAATCTTGTCTTAAAGATCGTCAATAGTTCAGTAGCTTTATTAGTGTTGTATGTGATTGATATCCTAGTCACTGGGAATGATGTAGGTTATCTTACTGACTAGTAAAATGAGCTAGCAGCTCATTTCCAAATGAAAATTTGGGAGAAGCTAAGTTTGTTCTTCGGATCCAAATTGTTAGGAACTGTAAGAACATAAAGCTAGCCTTGTCTCAAGTGCCTTATATATATGAGATGTTAGTTAGATATAAGATGCAGAATTCCAAGAAGGGTTCACTACCTTTCAGGCGTGGAATTCATTTTGTCTAAGAAACTGTTTCCCGAGACACCTCAAGAATTTGAGGACATGAGACGAATGCCCTATGTAATAGGGATTGTCAATAAGTATCAATCTAATCCAAGATTTGATCACTGGAAACCTGTTAAGAATATCCTCAAGTATCTGAGGAGAAAGAAGAACTATATGCTCGTGTATGGGACTAAGGATTTGATCCTTACAGGATACACTGACATGGATTTTAAGACTGATAAGGATATCTGTATGACGTAAAAGAATGGCTAGCGGCCCAATTCCATATGAAAGATTTAGGAGAGGCCCAATATGTTCTTGGAATCCAAATAATCCGGGATCGGAAGAACAAAACGCTAGCCCTGTCTCAAGCAACGTATATTGACAAAATGTTGTCCCGATATTCGATGCAACTCCAAGTAAGGGCTTATTGCCTTTCAGGCATGGGGTTCACTTGTCTAAGGAATAGTGTCCTAAGACACCTCAAGAGATTGAGGATATGAGACAGATTCCCTACGCCTCCGCTGTAGGCAGCTTAATGTATGCAATGCTCTGCACGAGGCCTGACATCTGTTATGCTGTAGGGATAGTCAGCAGATATCAATCAGTATCCATGGTCAAACTTTACAACAGAGCTATAGTGTGGCATAATTACAATCTTGACCATATAGGCCGAAAATATAGCTGCTTGTGAAGCAGCGATAGAGACTGTAAGGCTTAGAAAGTTCTTGACTGATTTGGAATGTGTTCCAAATGTGAACTTGCCCATCAGACTTTATAGTGATACAATGGTGCTGTGGCAAATTCATAAGAACTTTGCAGCCCAAGACAAGCAAACACATTGAATTAAATTGAAATATTCACGAAGGCTCTCTCGGCCAAAAGGTATGAGGGTCATCTAGAAGGTCTAGGTCTACGAGTTATGTACAAAGATGAAATCTGGGGCAAGTGGGAGAAATGTAATCGGTATAGTGATACCATTATGTAATGGGTATAGTGATGCCCTCGTTTATTTTATTTGTACATTGTATATGTTTTAGACATGTATTTATACACTCACTGTTTAATAGATTGTTGTACATCCCACTAAACTAGAGTTTTAGTTCAAGTGGGAGTTTGTTGGGTTTTATGCCCTAATACTCGTAGATAGTGAATGTAAACAAATTTTATACTTGTGTTTAATAAAGTGTTATTGAGTTTCTACAATAAAATGTTATTGAATATTGCACAATTTGACCCAAATCCAATAAATTAACATTCTAGGCTGATAGTATGAGGCTTGAACTAGTATGTAGGGACATACGGGGATCAATGTTCAAGATTCAGCCTAAAGGGTCTATAGTATAGGGATAAGGTTGGGTATCTTATCCTGGTAACACTATGGATACAGCCCGCTTTGTATTATGATACAAACGCAATGATCCAACGCATTCATGTAGTTGACATGCGAGTGGGGGTATCCTATGCAATGAGTTTGCATAAGATCGGACCTCGAAATAGTTAACCACTAACTGTAACACCGTTAGTTGGCTTGGTTTCTATTTCACTAGGATGACCTTAGGCAACTTAGTCTCAATCCTGAGTGGATTATAGACTCCTGTTCACGAGGGGTTGTCCTTTCATTTGTACGGGTGAGAGTGGCCAGCACGCCGACTCAATAAGCCTACCATTTTGGGGACAATACCGAGTGGGGAGATGGGAACATAATCACACAAGATGGAATTCACTCCTTCCCGACTCTAGGGTAAGTAGAGGTGTGTTCCCTTAAATGGTGTCTCCGGGTCTTGAACAATTGGCCCTACCATCTCTTTGGCACGAGAGGGACTTCTGTTTGTTAGTTGGACCTCAAAGAGGTTGTTCATTAGAGGAGCACTAGGAATTAAGGACAAAGATGTAACCGAGGGGTAAAACGGTAATTCGACCCAACTGGGGTACGAACACACGTGAAGGACTGACTTGTCGTTATTGGTCAATATCCGTGGACACAGAAATATTCTACAGTGAGAAGAGTGCAGTTGTGGGTCTTTAGTGGAGTGACCCACAGTTAACGAATGGAGACTAACTTGGTTAATGAGTTTAGCCGATTAGTCTTGTATCGTTGGAGCTTCTGATCTGTAGGTCCATTAGGACCCATTGGTAGCTCGTAAAGAGACTTGGAGCAATTAAATATAAATTGTAAATTGCAAATGTTCATTTTATTTGTGGAATCGAATAATGTATGTTGATGCATAATATAAAGTTATGAAACTTTATAATATAATTTTTGAATTAATTTCAAAAATTAATTCTGGAGAGAAAATATTTTAAAGAGTTCAAATAAAATTGTAATATGAATTGGATTCATATTAATTTTAATTTTAATAAAATCCCTAAGATTAAATATATGATATTTAATTGAGTTATTAATTAATTATGAAATAATTAATTATTTATTCAAATTAGATATTGTTCAGATAATAGATTTGAACTTATTAAAAGACCTTTTCCTATTATAAAAAGGTCTTGGGCTTTACCTATATATAGGACCACTGGGGTGGGCTGAAAGGTATCCCTATTGACTCTCCTTCTCTCAGAGATCTCTTCCAAAAGACTCCCACAAGTCTCCTGCTTCAAGAAGTCTTAGAGATATACTGGTGTAATCGATTGGTGGTGTTTGGACAAGAAGGTTGATGCGTTTTCAATCTTATTAACAAGAAAAGGTGAATCGATCAAGGCTTGCTACAAAAGTAAATTTTCTATGAAACCCTTGATCATTAGGATCATCTAGGTTAGATCTAGTTAATTTTTAGCATGTTTATAGTCGTTGTACAGCCCTCTAAATATAGATTTATTGTTGTAATATTTTTCAAATTGTATTCGTATTTCAATTAGAATCTAAGACTCTGAGTATGTTCGATAATTCCTTCCGCTGCGCAGGGCTTTTATCCCTTCAGATTTAAATTGCATTTGAATTTAGTTCTTACGATTTCGGACCCATGATCCCAAAGCGGCTAGTTTTAATAGGTGGTTGCAAAATTGCTTGTTAATAAACTAGTTAGATATAAGTAGTAACCGTTGTAGAGGTCTCGGATGGTTGCTACATTATGCATAAGGGGTAGGGAGCGATAGGGTTTTTATTAATTAATCTTGTTAATTGTTGAATTCACGATTAGCAAGTTAATTAGCATAGGTTAGTGCAGGGGGGTCCTCCGAGTAACCTAGAAGCCAACCGGACTAATGAAATCAGTTTAGAATAATTATTAGAGAAAACTAGGAGGCCAATGAATTAGAATCAAGCATAATAAATCTCAATCCAATTATTTTATTTTATTGCTTGTCCTTCATCATAAAAAATCCCTCCTGTTTTCATAAGCACGAAATTCTACACTTGCTAGATCCCCCTTCCCTGTGTTCGATCCCGGCCGCTATTGCTACAAAAATAGTAGTAGTGTCGTGGATTATAAATTGTTAATTAATTAGTTAATATATTTACTTAATTAAATTTTATTTTAATTAATTATTATATTAATTAAATATTTTCTCACTCACTTAACTACACGCGAGAGGGGTCTTTGGTTGATCCCCTCATTCTGCAATCTTACAAAATCTCTCAATAGACTTTTTTGCCCTCTCATACTTTCTCTCAACGTGAATCACAGAGAGAATTTAATTCAAGAACGTGAGGGAGTCCCACCACTCCTTTCCCAAAACTCAGAGGATAGTGGGGAAGATCATATGGTGGTGTTCGTCATTGAAGATCAATCAAGAAGCGTTCAAGAATTCAAAGTCTTCCACGACGGTATGCTTCTATGTTCTTTAGATAAGATCTATGGAATTTATGCTTAGCCTAGGATTTTCTATAGAATTGTTCTCTAAAAATTTCCAAGGTATTGGTATTTTGACAAACCTAATTAAAATACAATTCGGTCCAATTGCTTCCACTGTAACGGAATTATGAATTCCAATCCTTACATAACTAATGGTTAGAATTTAGTCTTTTCGCAAGGACCTCAGGCATCCCTACTCATGGGCATCTACTAGGGTTCTGTCACCACCCACTTCTTCCCAGTGAGTTCTGCTTGAGTTTATCTTCGAATCGTGGCCTTTTTATAGCATGGGGAGTGGTTGAGGAATCACGAAAATGGTGCTAATAGGTGGCCCAACCAGTTTCAGAGTCAAAACAGTCAGTTAGGTGCGCAAAACCCTCGTTCAAAACGACCCGCGACGGACTCGGAACTGTCTTCCTCTGCCCAGAAATGCGATCCATGTCATTTTAGCCTTCCCAGAAATGCGGTCGCATTTCTAGGAATTTTCCAGATTCCTTTATTTTCCGCAAAACACCAAAACTAAGTCAAATCATTACCAAAATAAGTTATTTTAAACACAAATATGCATAATTTGACATACATGACTCCCAACATCCTCTTATCAACTTTAGTACTTTTTAAACTCGAGAATAGTGTTTTTCATCTAAAACATACAATTTTTACAAGTAAATGAGCTAAATATAAGGGTAAAATAGGTATAGTTTTTTACCCTTATCAATAAGTCTCAGTGGGCGCTAAAGCCTAAACCTCGACTTAGCTGTAGCAGGAGAAGCAAGAATGCACCAGATCTCAGAGTTGGAAGAATTCAGGCTCAGCGCATATGAAAATGCCAAAATTAATAAAGAAAAGCAGAAGAAATGGCATGACAAGTGGATCAAGAGAAAGGTACTAAAATAAGGAATGAAAGTTTTATTATTTAACTCTCGTCTACGTCTTTTTCCAGGAAAACTGAAGTCTAGGTGGTCGGGTCCCTACATTATCCACAAGATATATCGCCACGGGGCAGTATACTTGCATTCTGCTGATGGAAAAATAATTTTCGAGGTCAACGGGCAAAGAATCAAACCATATGTTGATGAGACCTTAGATGAGGTGGTTGAACTCATCACCCTGACAGATCCACCCTGAACACGTGAAAAAATTAGGTCCAGCAGGGAGGAGCTCTCATTTACCGCAGGACCTCGCGCATCTGTGGGAGCACTCACAAGTTAGTATGTTTTTTTTTCGTACCGCATTTATTCTATGTCGTACCTTGCGTAAGCTTACTTTAGTAGGTTCAGATTAGTGCCTTGATAATTGTTTCACCGCAAAGCCTTGCACAAATGAGGAAAGAACACTGTGCGTCAGCCAGTGTGACTCATAGTCTTCGTGTCGTCGCATCAATTTTGATGCACTCAAGTAAATCACATCAGGTGTACGACACTCGAGATAAGGCCATGTTCCCCATGATCATCAATTACTATCTTTATGCGTGGCATTTGAAAGGGCATGATTGCATGGAAAACCGTTTGTATTCCCATTTAATGCAACGTGGGCCAATATAAATACCTCTTGAACGCAGTCGTGAGCCTCATTTCATCTTCTTCCTGAATCCGTTCATTCGAAATTTCTCTCTCAAAACCCTAACCCCTCTGTAAACGAAAGCTCTTGCCCTTTATGCCATGTCTCTAGACGACTCTCAAAACGTTTAAGTCGGAGGATATGACGACGACGACGAGGTCCCCTCCTCGCCGAAAATCCAAGGTCCATATCACGGTGCCGAGCTTTCCTCCGATGAAGAACAACCGGAGCAAGAGCAAGAGAACGCCCAAAATACCCAAAGCCCCAAAGAGGAGCCAGAGGTGGTCGACGACGAAGAACCACCCGCGTCGGACAACGCAATAATCCCTGCCACCCATGCCGGCGCCTCTAATGAAGTCCTCGACATTCCGCCCCTCAGCACTTTAACTTTTAGGGTCGAGCCAATCTCCCTCATCCCTACCATTCCCACTTGTTTCCCTCGCATCCTCGCCTCGCCTTTCCTACCTTCTCCCCAACCATCTAACTCTTCACATTCTAACCCACCGTCCACTTCCCAAATCCCACCTTCTGACCCTTCACCTAACACCACCCTTGCGACTGAAGCCCTTCCCTCCGCAAGCCTCCCTGTCCTTCGCCTAACATAACAAGAGGAGGCTGTGTGGAACTCCATGATGGGAGAAATGGGCGTAAAAGGCAAAGCCTTATGCCAGCACGAAGAAGCTGCAAAAGGTTGCGGCAGACGAAGCCGCAAGAAAAACAGCCGCAGAGCTTGAAGTTGCGGCACAAAGAGAAAGGGAGCGCATTGAGAAGGAAGTGCAAGAAAAAGCGGAAGAAGAGATCGCTGCTGTAGGACTGGCCGCAAAAGCTGAGGCCAGCGCAGCCCAAAGCATACCAACTAAAGAAAGAGAGTCTGATTTTGTAGACTCTGAAGATGAAGTCCCTCTGCGACAGCGCTGGTCATTAGAGAGTTGCTGCAGCACAACAAAGTTGGGCCTAGTGGCCAGAAGAAGAGAGAAAGAGCCCCCATCGCAGCAGCAAAGGGCAAAGAGAAAGTGGGTGAAGAATGTGGAACTTCACCGAGGAGCGCAAATTTAGCTGTGCTCTTCCGCTGGCGATGCAAGACTAGATCTCCTAGCGCAAGTGGGAGTTAGCCTGAAAAGCAGTCCGAGAGTACGTCCCTACGCTAGTCCATGAGTTCTACCGCGCACAATGTAGGGACGAAATCGACGAAGTAATGGTACGGGGCAACGCATTTGCATTTTCACCAAGCATCATCAACAAATTTCTGGAGCTACCTGACGCGCCAGAAGCCGAAGGAAATGCGCTTGCTGAACTCACAATACGAAGACTTCTAAAGTGAAGTCTTGGCAGCTGTCGCAAGGTCAGGCGCCAGATGGGAAGGGCGTGACGCAGTAAGAATCCTGCGGCCGTAGTTGCTCACCTTGAGGCCACAACATGGATGCACTGGATCAAGAACCGTATCATGCCCACAACGCATGATGCCACGCTGTCTATTCAACGCATGATCCTGTGCTACAGCATCATGAAGGGTCTTGCGATTAACTTGGGCCCAATCATCACCGAAGCCTTCCACCAGACCGCAAAAAAGCTGAAAGGGGTGATGTCCTGCCTTTGCCAGGTGAGAAGCGCAGAAAAATTCGTCAATCTTTTGACGATAGGTGGCTTGCACGGATCACCACTGCCCACAACAAAAGAATCCTTCCAGCGCCAGCGCAACAACAGGAAGCATCTCCTGCGGTAGAGGAGCAGCCGCTAGTGCTAGCACCTCAGAAAATGCGCTTAGGCCAAATGCGCCAGTGCCCACCGCGAGCATCACTCCAGAGCAGAAAATCGATGTCTGCACTGTAAATCACCAACCATCTCTACCGCGAATCGACTCACCGCTGTGCCAAGACTTCGAGCAAGAGGAGCACTTGGCGCCTGTTAACCAAGTGAAAGTCTGCAATCAGCAGACTAATCAAGAAGATGCCCAAAAGATATAGACGCACTGATACTATATTCAGTGCGTTGGACCAATGCTTTTAGTACGCTGCTGATAATAGTAAAAAATATACCTATTTTACCCTTATATTTAGCTCATTATCTTGTCAAAATTATATGTTTTAGATCAATTTTACTGTTCCCTAGCTCAAAATATGTTAAAGTTGATAAGTTAGGTAGTTGAGAGTCACAATTTTCAAATTATGCTTATTTATGCTTAAAAAGACTCAATTTGATGAGAATTTGACTAAGTTTGGGGTCAAAACCGTATTTCTGGGAAGGCAAAATAAAATGCGACTACATTTCTGGAAAAACAGAGGCAGTTCCGAGTCTATCGCGGGTTGTTTTGAATGAGACTATTGTGCACCTAATTGGCTGTTTTGACCCCAAATTCGTCTGGGTTACTTAGCAACACCTATTTCGAAGCTCCTCAACCAATTTCAACACTATATAAGCTCATGATTCGAAGTCAAATCCAAGCAGAAGGGTGGTGATAGAACCCTAGTTGAAGCCTATGAGTAGGGACGCCCGAGGTCCTTCTTAGATGACTAAATTCTAACCTTAGTTAGACATCAAACCTTAGGGTTTGTAGGGATTTTCACCCATTCCCACTTGTAAAAGCAAGAGAGTGGAGTGTCGAGCGAACTCTAGAAGGATTGGATAAAATAGAAAAAAAAACCCTAGTATTTAGCTACTGTCATTATTTCCAGCTTGTGTTACTTTTCATTTATCTGTATTCTTTACATCATATTTACAATGAAAAGGTATTCATTTGCACTTTATCTCACCATGAGTAGCTAAATTCCGTTGAGGGGTTCAATATGGTGAATTCCCTTATGGTTCAATACCTTGAAAGTGTTTTATTTGCTTAAGTATTGTTCAATGCATGTCATTCTTTATTGAATATCATTCTGATCTTGTTGAGTTTAAATTGATCACTTAGACATTGCATGCCATGTGAGTTTGATCTCGAAAGGGACAGAAGATATCGGTTCTCATAAAGGTTATATAGGAGAAAAAGCTCGAAGGAGATTGTTCGTTGCTATAAGGCAAGCTGCCTAAGGCACCCTATATAAACTATAAGGTTATAGATTGCATTCGTGAATTATCTATGTCGGAGTCGAGTCACAGAAATGTGCATAACGGTACTTGCTTAGTCTTCTAACGGTTCTTGGGAGCAAGGCCAAATAGAAGTTAAATCTAACCCAATGCATTGAATAGGCTTAAGTTGAATAATCCATGATTAAAGTTATTGCCTTTGGGATGAATCCATATTGAATAACTCGTTTCATTTATTATTGTTACTCTTTATTTATTTACTCATGTTATTTATTTTTCTAAAAATCAATCAACAATCATTTCTTTGGTTACATATTTACTCGTGTTACTCTTTACGTGCGGTAGTGTATACTTGCACTAAGCGTGGCTGAATTTATCTTTATTATTATCCATCATCCTATCTCACATCCATCATTCAACCTCTGCCGCACCATGTTTTCGGCGTCGTTGTCGGGGGACCAAAAGTGAAACCAATTTTGTTTATTTGAAATTGCGATTGGATTGCGACCGCATTTCTATCTCAAAGGGAATTTGACTTTGATTTGCAATTGTTTTTCTTTTGCAGGTTGAGTTAGTCCACTCCTTGACATTGATCCTGAGATAGAAAGAACCTTTCGTCGTCATAGGAAGGAGCAAAGACGAAAGAGAAGGGAACAACAAGAGTTGACCGCACAGGAACCTTTAGATGAAGCTACTTACATACAAGAGCTTCTGATGGAACCACTTGGAGTCGATCCTCAAGTTGACCAACAGAATCGTGGAAGGGAGCAAAATGGTGGGAGAATTCCTCTAGTTCCTCCGGTTCCACCGGTGCCACAACAAGAAAATCCAATTTATATTGTTGAAGACCGCAATAGAGCAATAAGGGACTATGCTTTACCTGTTTTTCAGACTTTAAATCTAGGAATTTCGGAGCCACCGATAGATGCTCCACAGTTTGAACTTAAACGAGTGATGTTCCAAATGTTGAATACCATGGGCCAATTCTCTGGACTTCCAAATGAAGATCCACATAAACACATTAACCTATTTTTGAGAGTTTGCAATTCTTTTAAAGTTACAGGAGTGCCTGAAGATACCTTGAAGCTAAAGCCTTTTCCATTTTCTTTGCAGGGAGATGCTAAAGCTTGGTTGGATTCATTCCCTCCAAACTCCATCACTTCTTGGAATGATTTGGCGGAGAAATTTTTAGAGAAATTTTTTCCTTCTAATAAAATTGCCAAATATAGAGCAGAGATTATTGCATTTAGACAATCTTACAATGAACCTCCGGATGCAGCTTGGGAAAGATTTCAAAGGTTGGTTCGGAAGTGTCCATAATCTTGGAGCATATTTATAGTGGATTAGATCAAGCTTCGAAGGCACTAGTCAATGCATCTGCAAACAGATCTTTCTTAAAGAAGTCTGCAAATGAGGCACATTCTATATTGGACACCATAGCCACAAACAATAGACATTGGGGAGAGACTGAGCCAACAACAATCTTGAAGAATCCAGCTAAAACAGTGGAAACAGAGGCTAATTCTACCATGCAAGCTCAGATCAAAGCTATCCACAGCATGATGATGGGCATGATTATGAACAATCAAGCGAACATAGCCCCTGCCAATGTTATTTCTTCTCCCTGATGTGAAATTTGTGGTGAGGAACACATTGCTGATAACTGTCCACTAAATCCCGCGTCTGTCTTTTATGTAGGTCAACAATGGAACCAGAACCAGAACAGATGGAATCCATACTCGGCCACATACAACCCAGGTTGGAGACAACATCCAAACTTCTCTTGGGGAGGACAAGCCGGGTCAAGTAATTCCAATGCAAATCAATTTGGGAAACCTCCTACACAACAACAGCCGCAAAAGAACTTCCAACCAATCCAAGTGCAGAGTCAAGAGTCAAATCTAGAGACTCTTATGAAGAGTACATTGCAAGAAATGATGCATGCAGTTAGAAATTTGGAAGTACAGATTGGATAAATTTCTCAGGAAATTAAAAACAAACCGCAAGGGACGTTGCCCAGCAAGACTGAGATCCCTCAAAGAGAATGAAGAGAACAGTGCAAGGCAGTAACCTTGAGAAGTGGACTAGAATATGATGGCCCAAAGTACCCAGTGAATCAAGAAGCAGAAATCCCAGAAGAAGCTCAAGAAAAGTTTTCAGAAAAGAAATTAGAAGTTACCTCAGAAGTTATACAGAATAAAGAAGATAAAGAAAATACCAAGGAGCATGAAGCCTTGGTAGAAAAAGAAGAAAAATCAAATTCAGAGAAAAAACAGGGGAATGCGACCGCAAAACCTAAAAAGTTTGTTATAGATCCAGAATACAGACCGCCCCCTCCATACCCTCAAAGATTTAAACATGCTTTGTAGGATGTACATTTCAAAAAAAATTAGATGTTTTAAAGCTGCTACATATCAATATTCCATTGGTAGAAGCACTTGAACAAATGTCTACCTATGTGAAGTCCCTGAAGGATATTCTATCAAAGAAAGAAAACTGAGAGAATACGAAACAGTTGCACTTACTGAATGCTCTAGTGCACTGGTCAAGAATGAGATCCTTCCTAAGCTCAAAGACCCAGGAAGTTTCACCATTTCATGCTCCATGGGAGGAAGGAATGTAGGCAGAGCTTTATGCGACTTAGGAGCGAGTATAAACCTGATGCCATACTCAGTTTTTCAACAGTTGGGGATAGGTGAAGCGAGACCAACAATTGTAACCTTACAGTTAGCTGATAGATCACTGACACAACCTATTGGAAAAATTGAAGATCTGTTAGTCAAGGTTGACAAATTTGTACTCCTAGCAGATTTCATCATTCTTGATTGTGAAGCTGATAAGGATGTGCCGATCATCTTAGGACGACCTTTTTTAGCCACTGGCAGAACCTTAATTGATGTGCAAACAGGAGAATTGACCATGAGGGTCAATGACCAGCACGTCACTTTCAATGTGATGAATGCAATGAAGTACCCTGAAGATCTTTAGGAGTGCTCGATGGTTGATGAAATTGATGAACTCTCCCGGTCTACTTTTCAAGAAATGATGAAAGGAGAAACTTTGGAATATTTACTTGGAGAACAAGAAGAAAAAGATGGGAAAAAGATTGAAGAAGAAGAAATCAATCAACCATTGAAAAGACAAAGAATCAAACCATATTGGGGGAAGGGTTTTGAAGATGAAGAAGCCCATGTTTCTGTGATTGACCTGGTATGAATTCTGTCCTCGAGAATGTATTTTTGTATATTGTGTGGATCTATAATGAATTAAGAGATTAATAAAAATAAAATAATACAGATAGGAACTCAAAAATATCTGGACAAGAGTAAAAACTCTGTCTAGGAAAAGGTACTTAAGTTGACCGTAGGGAACACCTTTTCATGGGGATTTACCTGGGAGTTTGAAAAGTCCATATTATTTTGTGTCAAATCTATTTTAAAAGAAAGAAAAAAAAAAGAAAAAAAGAAAAGAGAGAATAAATCATGATTAAGCATGTGAACTTTCTAACATGTTTATGATTGTCTCAGCAAAGAAAGAAAAGCAAGGGAAAATGAAGAGTCAAGAAAAAAAAAAGCAGAAAAAATGGGGAAAATGCGATCGCATTTCTCCCCAGTGTATTTGGAAATGCGACCGCATTTTCAAAAATAAGAGGGCAGTCACTGATTTCTTTTGACCATCAGGTAACCTAATTTAGAAAACTATAAATAGCTGACTTTAGTTCTTTCCCTTTCCACCAAACACTTATACTTTTGGCATTGAAGTCAAAACTCCAACTTTCCATATACTCTCATCTTGTAACGGAAACCCACAAGCAAGATCAATGAAGAACACGCCCAAATCATCATCATTTCGCAAGATCACTCGAGCCCAGAGTGCTCAAACTGCCCAAGAAGCTGAAGCAAACGTTCAACGTCAAGAAGAGCAACCTGACGCCTCCATGCACGGCACAAGAAGGACGAGACCTTCGGCTTTTTCGCCGGCGATCGTGAACCAAGAAACCGCAGCTCAAACTCCTTCTTCCTCGACAATGTCGAGCACCTCGAGGGAGAATCCGAGTTCATCTCAACATAGGAGGACCACGCCAGCCAATGTCGTCCATAAAACCCAAAAACCCGCGAGCCAACAATTCAGAAAATGCTCGACGGAGTGGTTTTCAATGATCCGGGAAACGGGAGCCCAAAGACGTGTAGCTCTTGAAGAAGAAGCAAGGAGGCGGGATGAAGAAGAAGTCACCGAGGCAGCAGAGAGCTCTCGGCAAGGAGAGGCTCTAACGGGTAAAGCCTCTGAACCTTCAACTAACCCCTCTTCGTCTTGCAGGAACAAACCATTCGTTACTTACTGTGCAAGGATGAGGAGTCCCAAGAAAGTTGCACCCGAAAAGCCGCTTGTCATTGTGCCCCTCAAAACCGCAAGAATGCCTGCGGATGTGTTCGAGGACATAATCCGCCAAGCTGTGGCAAAGGCTCTCATGATTGCCGAAGGCTAAAAGGCTAAACAAGAAGCCTTGAGGGATATTGAAGTTGAAAGAGAAATTGAAAAGCAGCATATGAGGGAAGAGGATGAGTTTTCAAGAAAAAAAGATCTTGATGAAGAGAAGAAAAAGTAAGAGGAAAGGCAAGAGGCCGAGACGACCAAGTTAGCTGAAGAAGAAGAAGGAAAACTAGGCGAAAACCTCAGGAGGGCAACTGTTGATTTGCAACCCCTTGAGGAAGAAAAACAAAGAAGGGAAGAGTTAAAAGAAGATGAGAAAAGAAGGAAGGAAGTTGAGGACTTCCTTGCAGCTTTTGAGCCACTCCACAAGGCTCAAAGTGACGCTGAGATGCTGCAATAAAGAGAAGAAGAGGCCCATCAGGGGCCAAATGACGAAAATCCAGAAAAACAAAGAGAAGCAGTAGATGAAGGCCAGAATGCGACCGCATCTGGGCCGCATTTTGATGAAGGCCACGAAGAGGCCACCAATGAACAGCCAGCTGATGAGGGTTTGGAACCTCTATTCAAATATGATCCGACCAGCAGCTGATAGCACCTCTTCGGCAGAGAAGAGGGATGAAGAAGAGAAAGAAAGTAAGGAGGCCGAGACCTCCAGTGATTAGATTCAGAAGCCGATTCAGAGATCAAGGAATTGGATGACGACCAAGTTCCCATCTATGCAGCATTAAGGAAAAAGAGAAGAAGAGAAATTAGGGTTGAAAGGAGGACTAAAAACAAGAATGACCCGATTTTTGCCAAGAGGCCGAGGACTAGGTCCATGGACGCCTCTCCTATAGCTCCTCCTACCGTCTCATCAGCCAAACCAAAAGCCAAAACTCCTAAGGCTGCATATCCTAAAAATCCATTCCCCGAAGTATTTAGAGATGTAAATTTTCAGGAACGGATGGAGATTATGAGAAAAAGAGATTTCCTCGATGAGAAGGGATTCTCTAATAGAGCAGGAGCACTGCCAAAGTTGTAAGCAGAGTTATCTCATAGTATAAGTGGCAGGAGTTTTGTGCTCACCCTCATGAGCATGGCGGTGGTGAGAGGCAAAATGGTCAGTTTTTCTTCAGTAGGACATCAACAGGGTGTACAGAATCAAGGTACCTCTACATCCTAGAGGGAATGATGTCATTAAGAACCCGTCAGCCAAGCAGAGATGAAAGAAGCGCTGAAATTAATGGCCAGCAAGAGAGTCCAGTGGAAAGAATTCCAAACGAAGGTGAAGACTCTAGTGCCAAGCGATCTCAAGCCAGAATCGGCAGTGTGCCTTCACTTTCTGAAAACCCGATTGATGTCGACCACCCACGATAGCACCATTTCAGTAGATAGAGTCATGCTCCTCTACTGTATTATGATGGAACTCAACATCGAGAGTATTATCAGGGAGGAGATTCTTGCATGTGGAAGGAAAAGAAAAGGAAAGTTTTTCTTTGGATCACTTATCACTCAGCTTTGTCAGAGGGTGAAGATAGTTCCTGGAAAGGATGAGGAGCTTCATTTCTTCAAGCCGACCATCGACCTATCCTTGATTGGGAAGCTTCAACAGAATAGCCTCCAAAGGAAAGACAAAGCCTCCACATCTCAGACCACTCCACCATCAGGGTCGAACATGGCTTCTCCATCTCAGCACTCTTCTTTTTTAGGGCCCTCACCACCATCTGAAGCCCTAGCAATTGCCTACCAACAGTTAGATCAAATCAGGGACAACATGAGGACTTATTGGGCATATGCAAAGGAGAGAGATGAAGCCATTAGAGAGTTTTACCTCTCTATCGCCCCGAGTATTGCTCCGGTCTTTCCCAATTTCCCTCAATCGCTGGTGCCTCAAGAAGATAAGGATTCTGATGAAGAAGATGATGAAAATGCTGATGAAGAAGACGAAGAGAAAGAGAGTTCCTCGGACGAGGACTAGGGGAGTTTTCTGACCCCTTCGAATGTTGTTTTTGTATATAATACTATTTTATTGTTTCTGTTTTTTTTATTAGTTTTAGCATGTTTTCATTCTGTTTTTGTTTAGTTGCTGTTTTTGATTGCTTTAATTGTTTAGTTTGTTGATAGTTATGTTCATAGAGTAGTTTTAGATAGCTTGTTGATAGTTTAGATTAGGTAAACTTGGGTTTTAAATCTTTTCTTAGAAAAATCTGCTTCTTGTTTTTTAGCTTAACCCATGGACTCTTTGAAGAAAAATCAACTTAAGAAAAAATTTCTTGAGAAACAAAATGTTTTGGAAGCATGTTTTCAAAGGAGTTTTCTTTTAAGCCCTTGATGATGATAACTAGAGCTTTTTTCTATCTCAAAAGTGCCACCGTCACAACTGAATTGTTTTCTAGTCATAGGCTTTCCACTAGTCTTTTTCTTTACAGAATTTTCTTATGTCTAAACTTCCTCGTGTTTAACCTTTCTAACACCCTGGGAGAGTTTAGCCTTAAAGATTTGAAAAACAAAAAGCCTAATGCAAAGCCCATGCCTAAAAAACAAAGCAATGAGGACATTGTCTAACTTTAAGTTTGAGGGGTGCTTTATGCTTTGTACTTATGCCATGTTTTGTTTGTAAATTTGTACTGCTGGAAAAGAATACGTGCTCAGTATATATCTCAAAAAAAAATAATACAAACCGAGAGTTACTCCTCCTTCCTAGAGTTTACTGAGTAACCAGGGGCATTCATGACACCCATGGTTTGCCACTGCATGAAAGGTTTTCTTAGGGAAGTGAGTATTATTCCAAGCTTGTGAAATTTGCTCGTAGCTAGATATCTTCACCACAAAGTGTCGATAAGCTAGAACGAAGGTAAAGATGACTACGAGTATACTCTTGGGAGAAAAAAGAAGTTGAATAAAAAGAGCACTAGCAGTCAAATAAATTTGGAGGAGATAGAAAAAGGTCTAGTAACTCATGTATGCTCAAGGAACCTCACGTCTTGTTTTTCTTAACGAAAAGGACTACACTAGGCTCAATGAGTAGAAGTTAGGTAGTTTAAACACATTGGTTAAGATGGACTAGGGAGAGTTTTGCTTTGAAAAAGAACAATAGAAATCTTCATGCCTAGGAAACTTAGACCTTGTGACTGGCACTAGAGTGGAACCCTCTCCTGAAAGGCAAGCTTCTTAGAAAAAAATCTTGAAAAACATGTTTACTTTATTCCATGCCACTTGATTTGCAATTAAAAGTTAATACTAGTACCATGATTGACAATTACATATGGTCCATAACATTTTGGTTTGCAATTAGTATTGAGCTCTTACATTTTGGTTTGCAATTAAAAAGTCGATCTCTAACATTCTGATTTGTGATTGCTTGAGGACAAGCAATGAGTTAAGTTTGGGGGTATGATAAGGGTCAAAAATATATCTATTTTACCCTTATATTTAGCTCATTATCTTGTCAAAATTATATGTTTTAGATCAATTTTACTACTTCCGATCTCAAAATATGTTAAAGTTGATAAGTTAGGTAGTTGAGAGTCACATTTGTCAAATTATGCTTATTTATGCATAAAAATACTCAATTTAATGAGAATTTGACTAAGTTTGTTGTTGTGCAGAAAAAGCAGAGGAAGCTGGAATTTACCCAGAAATGCGACCGCATTTCTGGGAAGGCAAAATGAAATGCGACCGCATTTCTTGAAAAACAAAGACAGTTCTGAGTCTATCGCAGGTCGTTTTGAAAGAGACTATTGTGCACGTAACCGGCTGTTTTGACCCCGAATTCGTCTGGGCTACCTACCAGCACCTATTTCGTAGCTCCTCAACCACTTCCAACACTATATAAGCTCGTGATTCAAAGTCAAATCCAAGCAGAACTCATTTGGAAGAAGAGGGTGGTGACAGAACCCTAGTTGACGCCTATAAGTAGGGATGCCCGAGGTCCTTCTTAGATTACTAAATTCTATACTTAGTTAGACATCAAACCTTAGGGTTTGTAGGGATTTTCACCCATTCCCACTTGTAAAAGTGAGAGAGTGGAGTGTCGAGGGAACTCTAGAAGGATTGGATAAAATAGAAAAAAAACCCTAGTATTTAGCTACTGTCATTATTTCCAGCTTGTGTTACTTTTCATTTATCTGTATTCTTTACATCTTATTTTCAATGAAAAGGTATTCATTTGCACTTTATCTCACCATGAGTAGCTAAATTCCGTTGAGGGGTTCAATATGGTGAATTCCCTTATGGTTCAATACCTTGAAAGTGTTTTATTTGCTTAAGTATTGTTCAATGCATGTCATTCTTTATTGAATATCATTCTGATCTTGTTGAGTTTAAATTGATCACTTAGACTTTGCATGCCATGTGAGTTTGATCTCGAAAGGGACAGACGATATCGGTTCTCATAAAGGTGATAAAGGAGAAAAAGCTCGAAAGAGATTGTTCGGTGGTATAGGGCAAGCTACCTAAGGCACCCTATATCAACTATAGGGTTATAGATTGCATTCGTGAATTATCTATGTCGGAGTCGAGTCACAGAAATGTGCATAATGGTACTCGCTTAGTCTTCTAACGGTTCTGGGGAGCAAGGCCAAATAGAAGTTAAATCTTACCCAATGCATTGAATAGGCTTAAGTAGAATAATCCCTGATTAAAGTTATTGCCTTTAGGATGAATCCATATTGAATACCTCGTTTCATTTATTATTATTACTCTTTATTTATTTACTCGTGTTATTTATTTATATAAAAATCAATCAACAATCATTTCTTTGGTTGCCTATTTTAAGCAATCAGTTGAGCAGTTTCTTCTTCAAATCTGAATTTCCAATTTAGTCCTCGTGGGATCGATACCCTTGGAATACTTGTAAGGTTTTTATTACTACGTGTGACAGTGTATACTTGCACTAAGGGTGGCTAAATTTATCTTTATTATTATCTATCATCTTATCTCACATCCATCATTCAGCCTCTGTCGCACCAGCTGCCCCCTACGCCAGCAGATTTAATCATGCGCCCTCTCCCACAACCAAGGGAGTGAAACTTTCTTTTCTTTCTTCATTTTATGTATGTATTTATTATTTTTTTACGATGCGTTATCATCTTGTAATTTTCTCTCGCATCAATGAAAGTTATCTTTTGACCCTTTTATCGCAATTTTAAGTAAAGCCTTAATGAATGCCTTAATCCTTAAAAGTTCTTTGCGTTAGCTCTTAGGATAAATACTTAGAATCTAAACTATCCAAAGTTTTTCCACCGCAGCCCGATTAGAGTATTTCTCTTCTTTAGCTTTCCCTTTTGCCTTAGGATTTTTTTCTAGTGCTTGATGCTCTAATGTTGTCGCAGCGCAGTGAGCTGCTCCTTAGCGCATCGCATAAGCATTCCTATGTTTAAGTTTGGGGGACAATGAGGACATTGCCCAGTTTAAGTTGGGGGTGCAATAGATGTTTTAGCGCATTGGTAGCAATTGCGTTCCGCTGGTTTCCTTGCGGTAGTAGCAAGGGGTATTCATGACACCCATCGTTTGCCACTACGCGAAAGCGCATAAGTATTCCATGAACGCTTAGGGCAGTAAAAAGATGTAATGCCCGTAGTTGGATACCCTTCATCACAAATGTGGGTAAGCCAAAATGAAGGCATGCATTTTGATGTCAATTAAATGATGGATGCTTTCTATTTCTACTTTAAAAAAAAAAATACTTCCTTTGCGCCTGAATTCTCATGTTGAGTTGGTGTAGTTGCGTTGTGTCAGATAGGAAAGTCTAGCGCAAGAGAGAATCTTTGGTCCAGGGGGAAAGCTAAGTGAAGGCTAAATCTTTTAGTTCGACTGTCGAGAAAAAGCTAGGGAAATTAGGATGAAGAGTGCAAATCTGTAGAGCTAAGTCATTTTCGCAAAGTGACTAAAACGCATTGCTTGAGGACAAGCAATAATTTAATTTTGGGGGTTTGATAACTTGCAAAAAGCAAGTTATTTTTTACCTAAAATTAAATTAAATAAGCCTAGAAAAGAGTTATGATGCGCTGATTTGACGCATAAAAGCTTACAATTGCGGTATTTTAATCTTCAAAGTACATTTCTTTGATGCGACGGGAAATCGCATATATTTATTATCTAACGCATGATTACTGTAGCTTTTTCCCTTGCCCAAGTAATCTTATAACGCAGGCGCTGAACCAAGCACGTGGAAAGTACATTAATGCCCTATTCGACGCTAGACCTGACATCTGGCGAAGCTGCAAGCTGGCATTGGATGAGTGGAACCCGCAAGCCTATTTCTTGGAGAAGTCAGCATCCTCAAGCCTATTTATTCTTCGCCCAGCTGATCGTAAAAGGGGGGATGCAGAAGAGAGGGACAGAGAGAAGAGAGCAGTGGAAAGAAAGAAGAGCCCTGGCCCAGCGTAGTCATTTCATGTTGTAACATGTATTGTGCTATGTATTGTTTTTGTAGCATGAGCTAATTTCCTTTATCAAGGCTTAACTTAGGCGCCCATGCGGCGGTAAACTATTTCTATGCGTTATGCTTGAATGAATGAAATTGATGCTTTCTACTTAAATGTTTTAATACTTTCATTACTAATTCCCACCTGGCCAACCAGTTGCGGTAGCAGCATGGATAAATCCCGGAAAGGTAACGCATGTGGAAATATCTAAGTAGAGCAAGTTAACGCAATGCATGTAGTCTAGGTTGTGTTAGAATCAGCACTGCCGCAAGAGATAATTCATGAACGTGTTTGGATTGTTTTTTGAATAACTCAATCACTTGCAAGTAAATTAGAGAATTGCGCTAACGCATGAACTAAGTGAACAGAAACGTTCTTAGTCCTACACCAAACGCATTTGTAAAACCGGAAGGGAATCGCATGTTTATTTCTCGCTTAAGCATTATCAGCATTTTATTCATACTATGCACTGCAGAGTAGTTTATCAACTCATGTGGTTGTTGCAATGAAAGCCTTGATAGCCTCTCTCATCTGTTTTCTTTTACCTCTATCGCACACCTTTTATCTTACTTCCTTTATCGCAATAATTGTTGAGTTCCTAGAGTGAGTAAAAATAAGATGTAAATTGACTCTAGACTCTGTGCAAGTATACACAGTCCGCAGCAAGTAATAAGTATTATCAATCCAAGGCCTGAACTAGCTTCCACTTTATCTCTTTTGTATAACTATTTAATGGTTTCAAGTATGGTAAAAATGATTGGTTTTTATAAGAATAATGCTGAAGCAAAAGAAATGACAGAACAGTAAATAAACAAATAGACAGACAGATTAGAAACAGGCGCTGGTCAGGATTTAGTAATTGTTTTAAAAGATGCTCTAGCAATACTATTGATCATGCAAAACTCTCGCAGTCTTATTAGCAGATTCCTCCCGGAACTCCGGATCTTTTGGAATGTGTTTCAACCCCAATGAAGCACTACCGATCAAGCACTAGGCAACTGGCTATCCCTAGCTCAGTCACTGGCGTTCACCAATACACAATGATCTAGTGTGATTAACCTCCACACACTCTCTAAATCATCCCTGAAACTAGAGAGAGGTATTCATACCGGCTGGCCAGGCGGGCACAAAATGTAAATGAGCACAACAATTAATCAAGATGCATTAATCAATATTTATTACTAGAAATTAAGCACGGCAATCACATTGTTTCCTAACCAACGCCTAAGCTACTTAGTTCATAAAATGCATGGAAACGCACGTTACAATCTGAGTAAGCATATCCATAATTACAAGATAATAAAGGAAAATATTAATCTCCTCGATCAGCTTGCAAATGATGGTCTTCTTGATGGTCTCCAATCTCTCTCCTCTATTTGGCTCCCAAAAGTGGAAATGAGAGTGAACTCGTCCCCAAAAGTGGAATGCATTTGACTTGGGCGGCCATCTCCTTTTATAGAGTGATAGGAGGCTTGAAGTAGGTTGACCTAGACACGTGGATAGCTCTCCTTGCTGCTTTATCCCGAGATTAGCTTAACAGAATTCAATTTGTTAAATTGGCTAACGAGCTGTGACGTGGCAGTTTTGCTCTCACTTTTGCTGCAGCACAGAATTTGCTCCCTGAAGTCGCCCAGCAACATATTTTGTACAAAATAATTTCCAAAGCTTCCATTCTTCCATATGGGTTAAAACATATAATATTTATCTGAAAGCAACCCTATTAAGCACAAAAGACACACAAATCAATGTAGAAATAAGGTCTAAATAACTCCCTTTTAGAGAGTTATCATACCCCCAAACTTGAACTATTGCGCGTCCCGAGCAATACTAACCAACCTTCCCTTAAGAATTCAAAACATTAGACAAAGCATAGCTTAATCAAAACAGATAATCCAACACTACCTTCAACCTCTACCTGAGCATTCTGCAAAACCAAGCTCTGCTGCAGCAAAATAATTCTTCCGGCATGGACAAATAATCACCACTTTTAACTCAATTCTAAGAACTTGCCACAGCCTAGCTCTATTATCAGACATATTAAAACACATTTTTAAGGGGTTTATATTTTCTGTTTTTCAGACTTAAAGCAGCCCTACAGTCATAAGTTCTTAAGCATGGGATGACCCACTTTATGGTGCAGTATACCCTTGCCTCAAACTCATCACCAATTAGGCTAAATACTCTTTGCTAAGCTCAAAAATCCCCAGTTATTCTATCTCTTGCCCCTCAGAATGGCGACATTTTATGATGAAGCTCACCTAAGTTCTGGGAGACAGAAAAACTGCTGGATCATCATTCATCCTTCAAAACTTTTGCTCCATGAATTTTCTCAGCAAAACAATTGATTTTTTCAGCAAATAATAATTTCATTTTTTTTTATATTTCCTAGGTCATTTTTTTACGCGAAGACAAACTGTGGGTATCACAAATGTCCCCGGTTACTCAACAACCTAACAAATTATTTAACGAAGGAGAGGAATGCTTGAGCAAAACTATTGGAGTAGCAAAAAGTCCCCCAAACTTAAATTATTCATTGTCCCCAATGAATCATTAATTTTGTGAAGTATACCCCCAAACTTAAATATTTCTATCTGAATTTTAAAACTAAGCATGGGATTAGACCTAAGCTTAAAGTGGATCACATAAGTCAACACTACCTCCAGAATTTTCTTTGCCGCAGCAACGACCAGGCCAGAGAATTGCTCAAGCAAAAGGTTTCTAGAGATCAGAATACCTTGATCTAATCAGTCCAAGCTTCAAAATTGCAGAAGAAAATTAGTTAAGTTAGAATTACTTAGTGCTCATGGAACAGAAATAACTTCGGAAATTTCATTACAAACATAGAAAAAGAAATTACATAAGCAGATATATTTTTTTAGCATCAGAAAAATTAAAAAGAAGCAGAACAAAACAAGCAATCATAGAAAAAGATGTGGTCAGAAATGCAGCAAAATTAATTCATCAAAAAGTTTGCTCGCTCAAATGTCCCTTCTTCAATCCTCCTGACCAGGATCTTCTTCTCTATCTCCTTCTCTCTCGACATGTGGTGGCGGAATCCAGGGGTTCAATAAATCTTCAGGGAATGCTGGAAGGGCTGGAAATGGCTTGGAAAAATTCTCCTGCAGCGCCTTCTTCAGATTAGCATCACGATTTCTAACATAGTTCAAAAAGGTTAAAGCTTGCCTCTCGGCAAACTCCTGCCTACTGGCCGAAAGTGCGAGTTGTTCTAAAATCGTGTTGATGCCGTAGACAAGCCCACCCTGACGTGCCTCTTGCGTACGCTGAAGCAGCGCCAAGTTAGGCGTGTCAATGATTCCCTAGTCAAATAATATCACATCTCCTTCATTCTCCGGAACCCCTACTCGCTTGCAAAGCATGGTAATGGTATTCGGGAAAAACAGCTTCCCCACTTTCTTCTTCCAACATCCAGATATTTCATCAGCAATAATTTTTCCCACATCAACACTGAGAGACCTCAAAATAGCGAAAGCCAGAAGCACTCGTTCCCTAGAAAACGTCGAGTCATGAGTCGTTGGAAGCAACCTTTGTTTGATAAATCCCATCCAAGTATTTGCTTCCCTCTTCAAATAGGCTGACTGGAACGTCCTCTTCTCTGTTTTCGAAAGCCGCCACTGCGCCCCTTCAATACCAACTTCCCTCACAGCATCACTCAGCTGCTCATTGGATGGCGCTACAGCCATCTCATTATATGCTGCATGGGGGAAATTTTGAAGGTTATACAGTGCGTTAATAGCACCAGGACTCCATTCGACCTCAATACCTCGAACAATCGCTAGGAAACCTTCTTCTTTTTCAATATTTGCATAAAACTCGCACACCACCTGCGCGTTCACAGATTCAGGCTTTGAACAAAACCGTTCCCAACCGTGGTCTGCAATACCGGTCCTCAGAAAATGTGGAAGATCACCACTAAATCCCCTTTCAAACAGGAAGTCTCTTTTCAGCAACTCTGCATATTTTGCTCTGGCAAGATTGTTGACAAAGCGATCATACGACAATTGTGACTCTTCTATTTCATCAGGTTCCTCCGATGCCGCAGCAACACTCTTGCCCCTGTCTGCCCTTTGCTTGTGCAATCTTTCTTCTTCAGCCTTTTTCTCTGCTTCCTCTCTTTCTTTATCCTCGACCTCCTTCTTCTCACGCTCTTCTTTCTCTGCATTCTCTCTTTTAGAGTCAGTAGTAGGAGGCGAGGGGGTATCAGTTCAGGACTACCTTAACACGACCCGCTTTTCACTTAATACGGCGGCGTTTGGGCACTTCCGGCATGATCACCTCCACACGAGCCTCCTGTTCTTGCTCATCAACTTCTTCAGGCGCAACCTCTGCCTGTTCTTATTGCACATCCTCGGCCTGCTTTTCTTGAACTTCCTCTGTATTTTCTTCTCGAACTTCCTCTGTATCCGCAACTCTTGGCTCAGACTGCTCTTGATTCCGTCCTTCTGGTTCTTTCGGATCTTCTTCCACAATAACATCCTCTGCCGCTTTCTGAACAGCTTCTTGATCTTCAGCCCTCTGCTGTCTTCTTCTTCTTTTAGCTTCTCTTTCTTCTGGTGTCTTCTTCTTCTTTGCCTTTACTTTCGGTGCTTCGAGGGTCACGGGTACCTCCTCTTCCTCATTGTCTCTCTCTTTTCTTGCTCTTGCTTTAGCCATAGAAGACTCAAAAGAATTTTTACAGCACACAGAAAAATACGAATGGCAAGGAACGAACAAGAAGATGAAGTGAGAAGAACTTACCGAAGGCTTTTAATAAATAGGGCTTCAGCAAATCAAATCATAACTGAAAGATTTTGCCCTCATTAAATGGAATTACCGTTCAAATCTCATGCAAATCTTAATATTATATCCATCAACGGTAAAATCTTGAATTTCAATCGCCCATGGTAAATAATTGTGTGCTGTCAAACGGCTAAACCGTTGGATTATCCCTGTGCGACACGTGGCAGCATCCATGCAATTTACTTGCCCTCAGAAAATTCAAAATCAAACGGTAAAAGTAATTAATTCACAACAAACCCTTTCCATCCGGACGGAAGATTTGCTTCAGCCATTACTTTGCCGCAACATCCTTCTGAACACAAGATTATTTTCCAGAAAAATCTCGGATACAAAATTAAATCGGGAAATTCAAATTTAACCGCTCAAATCAAATCTTATCTTTTATTTTTATTTGAAGCCGAATAAATCAAGAAGATCTTTATTAAATCAAAACCTAAACAGAAATTCAAATAACTGAAAATAAATACAGAATTTAAAATATAATTAAATCTAATCAGAGAATAAAACTAAACCACTCGAATCTAAACTAATCAAATTAAATAAAATATCTAGCGAAAATAAAATAAAATCTACGGAATTTAAAATAACTACAAATAGAGATAAATCTTATAGAATTTAAAGCAATCAAATCCACTACAATTAAAATTAAAATTAAACCAAATCATAACAACGAAAATAAAATCACTACAAATTCTGGGAACTCAAAATTTTGCTCTGCGAACTGCTCCCGCAAAAATCATGCTCACTCAATCATCAATTAGCTCTAAGGAAGGATATTTCGACTGAAACTCCTCTCCCCAATAATGCTTGACACGCTGTCCATTCACCTTGAATACTCTTCCATCTTGTTCATCTTGCAAAGTAATTGCTCCATGGGGGAAAACCTCAATCACCACAAACGGACCTGGCCATTTGGACTTTAGTTTCCCAGGAAACAATTTCAATCTAGAATTATAAAGCAAAACTTTTTGACCTTTGACAAACTCTTTAGGCCTAATTTTCTTGTCATGCCACAACTTAGTCTTTTCTTTATACATTTTCGCATTCTCATAAGAAAATTGGCGAAATTCCTCCTATTCGTTAAGCTGCAGCATTCTAATTGCTCCTGCACGACTCAGATCAAAGTTTAATTTCTTCAAAGCCCAAAACGTTTTATGCTCTAGCTCTAATGGTAAATGACAAGCTTTCCCATATACTAACCGATAGGGAGACATACCTAGAGGAGTCTTATAGGCTGTCCTATAAGCCCAAAGAGCCTCATCCAACCTAAAAGACCAATCCTTCCTAGATGGATGGACTACTTTTTCTAGAATCGATTTAATTTCCCTATTACTTATTTCAGCCTGACCATTAGCCTGTGGGTGATAGGGGGTAGCTATCCTATGCTTGATTCCATACTTAGCTATAAACTTAGTTAAGATATTATTAACAAAATGTGTACCCTCATCACTTACTAAAGCTCTAGGTGTCCCAAACCGCGCAAAGATGTGCGATTGGAGAAACCTTGAAACCGTCTTGGCATCATTCTGATGGCATGCAATGGCCTCCACCCACTTGGACACGTAATCTACTGCCAATAAGATAAAAACATTGCCATTAGAAGGGGGAAACGGACCCCATAAAATCAATACCCCATACATCGAATAACTCTACTTCCAAAATGTAAGTAAGAGGCATTTCATCTCTAGGCCCCAAGTTTCCTCTCCTTTGGCAGGCATCACATTGCTTGTAGAACCAATGGGCATCCTTAAATAAGGAAGGCCAGAAGAATCCGCAATGCAAAATCCTCATAGCTGTCCTCTGACCGCTGAAATGGCCTCCATACGACGAAGAGTGACATTGCTCCAGGATTTCTTTTGCTTCATCACCTGAAACACACCTACGAATAATACCATCAGAGCATTGTTTATACATAAATGGCTCATCCCAATAGAAAAACTTTGCATCATGCTTAAACTTTTTCTTCTGCCTCCAATCCATATCAATAGGAGTGACTACCTTGACCAAAAAGTTGGCAATATCAGCATACCAAGGGATCTCCTTGTCTACCTTTACCTCAAGAGCAAAAAGTTGTTCATCTGGAAAAGAATCCGAAATGGCAGATTGCTTCAGCGAAGATGATGATGGATCAAGACGAGACAAGTGATCTGCGATGACATTCTCTTATCCCTTCTTGTCCTTAATCTCCAAGTCGAATTCCTGCAATAATAAAACCCAACGAATTAGTCTAGGCTTTGCATCTTTCTTAGACATCAAATACCTTATTGCTGCATGATCCGTGAAAACCGTGACTTTGGATCCAACCAAATATGGGCGGAATTTCTCAAAGGCAAACACAACAGCTAACAACTCCTTTTCAGTAGTTGTATAGTCGACTTGTGCCTCATTTAAAACCCTGCTTGCATAATATATAGGATGAATAAATTTGCCCTGCTTTTGCCCCAGCATTGCACCTACTGCAGCATCACTCGCATCACACATTACCTCAAATGGTAAATTCCAATTAGGTGCACAAAGAATGGGTGCTGAGATTAAAGCAGCCTTTAAAGTCTCAAAAGCCTTCCTACAATCTGCATTGAAGTAAAAAACATGATCAGTGCACAATAAATTGCAAAGAGGTTTACTAATTTTTGAGAAATCCTTTATGAACCTTCTATAAAATCCAGCATGACCTAAAAAACTCTGAATCCCCTTCACTGAATTCGGTGGTTCAAGTCTCTCAATAACCTCAATTTTTGCTCTATCAACTTCTAGACCATTCTTAGAAATCCTATGTCCTAACACAATGCCCTCCTTCACCATGAAGTGACATTTCTCCCAATTAAGAACTAGATGGGTATCCTCACATCTTTTTAACATCTTACCTAAATTATCCAAACAATTCTGAAAAGACCCTCCGAAAACTGAAAAATCATCCATAAATACCTCAACCGTAGACTCAATCATATCAGAAAAAATTGCTAGCATACACCGCTGAAATGTTGCTGGAGCATTACAAAGGCCAAAAGGCATTCGCCTAAAAGCAAATGTCCCGTAAGGGCAGGTGAAATTGGTTTTTTCCTGATCCTCATGAGCAATAGTAATCTGGTTATACCCAGAATAACCATCTAAGAAACAGTAGTAGGCCTGACCAGCCAATCTATCCAACATTTGGTCAATAAATGGTAGAGGGAAGTGGTCCTTACGGGTGGCTTTATTAAGCCTCCTGTAATCCATGCAAACCCTCCAGCTAGTTACTGTCCTGGTTGGGATCAATTCATTATCTTTATTGCTCACTACCGTGACACCTCCTTTCTTAGGAACACATTGGAAAGGACTTACCCAATTGCTGTCTACAATCGGATAAATAATGCCAGCATCCAACCATTTAATCACCTCTTTTTTAACAACCTCTTTCATCGCAGGGTCTTTGTTGTTCAATACTTCTAAAGGATCCCTCCTCGATTTTGTGCATACAAAAAGACGGGCTAATTCCCTGAATGTCAGCCAATGTCCAACCTATTGCCTTGCGGTATTGCTGCAGCAATTTTATTAAGGCTTCTTCATGCTCCGGCATTAAATATGATGCAACAATAATGGGCAACTTCTCACCCTCCCCAAGATACACATACTTTAGATGATCCGGCAAGGGCTTCAAATCTAAAGTGGGTGCCTCAATTAGGGATGGCTTAATAGGAGGAGCTTTTTGATATCTTGCGAAAAGCAAGATTATTTATCCTCTAAACTTAAGCTAAAAGGAGGATACAAGGCCCTCAGATGCGTTATCTTAGCGCATAAAGAAAGAAAAAAAGTGATTGTTATAAGCGGCAAGCTATATTTGTGTATGCGATAAAGAAATTATAAAATAGAGCGCTAACGCAGCTAATTTAGTTGTTTCAAGTTTCTTCTTAGCGCAGGCACACTCCCCTAGATGATCAAGAGACAGAAAAGATGGATGAAAAGACAGCTCTGACGCAAATGGCGCAGCCAGCGCAAGTGGGAGAAAAATAGGCCGAAATATTGCAAGTTGGCTAATAATTTGAACAAAGCAAGTTGCAAATTTCTTAGTGAAGTCACTTTCCCTCTTCTATAAATAGAAGCTCAAAAGACAGAATCAGGGAGGAGAGCAGGGATCAGGAGTAAACTTGCGTGTGAAATGTTTTATTTTATGATGTCTTGTTATGCGCGCATGAGCTAACTTTTCTCTTCAAGGCCTAGCAGCAAGCACCTCATGCGGTGATAAGTACATCTTGTAAGCGCATATTTTGATTTAAATGAAACATTGATTGCTTTCTGCTTAGTTGCGATAATCTTTTCATTACTAATCCCCGCTTGGCCAGCTGGATGCGGTAGCAGTATGCTTAATCCGTGACAGGTAACGCATATGGATCTCTCTAAGTAGAACAAGTTAGCGCATGACATGTAGTCTTGGTAGTATTAAATTATTACCGCTAAAAGATATTGCATGCTTGAACTTTGATTGCGTTGTGACCAACTCAATCCCTTGTAAGTATTAAGAGAACTAAGCTTTACGCATAAACTAGTCAACTAATCAATTGGTAGTTTAGTGCCAAACGCATAAGGAATACCGGAAGGGAAACTTAGTGATTTTTTCTCACTTAGGCGTCAATGGATCAATTTATCAAAGTTAGCGCTACAAGATTCTTATGAACGCATGAGGCTGCAACCGCAAAAGCCTTGATACTGCTCGCATTGTGAATTCTCCCTTAACTCTTATTACTTGTTTTCTTTTATGCCATTAATTACTATTCGAATTATACCAGCCCCTCGTTTTTATTCCCTTGAAGTAATATTACACATTTTGAAGTTTAAATCAGTAAACACTATTAAGAAACTTCTGTATTCTTTCCTTGTGGACTCGACCCTGGACTCACCAGGTATTACTTGATTTTGTTAGTTTATACTTGGATTGATTAAAATCTACAACTAATAAATCAAACACTCTGACAACCGATCAAGTTTTTGGCGCCGTTGCCGGGGAAAGGCAACAAAAGTCTATAATAATTTTTCTGATCTAACACTCCGTGTAATATTATCCACTATATTCCCTGTTGAGTCTTTTTCTCCAGGTGACTAGAAGTTGTATGCGTGCCGCCAGACAAATCGATTTTGAAATAGATCCTGAGATTGATAGAACATATCACAGAAGAAGGAGAAATAGAAGATCTCGAACGCAATCAGGAGAAATGGCAGCACCAAATCAGCCAAACAGACCATTGAATCCCATTCAGATGGCCGATGATAGGGCCAGAGGAATTAGAGACTATGCAGCCCCTGCAAATTGTAATTTCAATCCGGGGATAGTTCAGCCTACTCTAGAAACAGAAAGGTTTGAACTAAAACCTGTTATGTTCCAAATGCTAACAGCTGCAGGGCAATTTGGAGGAAGTCCAGCAGAAGACCCACACTCTCACTTAAAGTCATTTTTGGATATTTGTAATAAATTTATTATTTCAGGAGTGACACATGAGCAATTGCAAGTTATTTTATTTCCTTATTCATTAAGAGATGCGGCGAAGGTGTGGCTAAATCAGCAACCAGCAAATTCTATCGCAACATGGAACGATCTAGTCAGAAAAGTTCCTAGAGAAATACTTCCCACCCACCGCAAACTCTAGATTGAGGAAGGAAATAATGACATTCACGCAAATGGAGGATGAAACGTTGAGTGAAGGATGTGAACGATTCAAGAGCTTGCTACAAAGATGCCCGCACCATGGTTTACCATTATGTATTCAGCTAAAGACCTTCTATGTAGGTCTCAACAAGAATTCTCAAGTTTTGGTAGACTCATCCGCAAATGGGGCATTACTCAGAAAGACCTATGACGAAGCTCATGCAATCCTTGATCGAATTGCGCGCAATAATTATGAGTGGGGCACTGCGGAAGACAGAAGAAGGAGACCCATTAAGTCCAATTCAGGAGGTTTTGAAATAGATCCTATGACTTCGGTAAACGCAAAGATTGATGCGTTGACCTTAAAAATGGATGCACTCACAACTGGCACCGCACCTTTGATTGCGCAACTCAACGCAGTTGGATGCGGGATCTGCGGCGAAGGACATACGAATGATCAGTGTCCTTCAAACCCAGAATCAGTTTTCTATGTGGGACCGCAAGGAGCTACACGCAACAACCTATATTCAAACACATATAATCCAGGGTGGAGAAATCACCCGAACTTTTCATGGAATGGAGGCGGGAATAAACAGCAACAAGGTAATGTAAATCCTGCGCCAAGATTATTTAATTCTAACAATGATCAATCTTCGCAGGGACATTTTCAGCGCAACACAGACGGAGGAAACCAAAGGACATCATCCTCGAGTGCGTTGGAAAACATGATGAAGGAATTCATGGCCAGTCAAAAGGAGTATATGGCCAAGAATGACGCAGTGGTTCAGAGCCAGGCCGCATCCCTTCGCAGTCTGGAAATACAAGTTGAACAGCTTGCATCAGAATTAAAAAATAGACCTGCGGGGGCACTGCCCAGTAATACGGAAGATCCAAAAGGGAAAGAGCACTGCCATGCGGTGACTCTTCGCAGTGGAAAGCAATTGCAGGTACATGACCCTGCACCGACACAGGATAATTTGCCTAAAAATGCAGCCGCAGAAGATCATAACCAAACGGAAGAAGGAAAAGTAGCTGAGGATGAAGAATTCAAAAAGAAGGAGGCTCACGCGATGCATATAAGCCCGCAATACCTTTTCCTCAAAGGTTGCGAAAGAAAAATGATGAGGCCCAGTTTAAAAAGTTTTTGAATGTTTTGCGAGAGCTACATATCAACGTCCCACTTGTAGAGGCGTTGGAAAAAATTCCGAGTTATGCCAAGTTCTTGAAAGACATTCTGATGAATAAACGGCCATGGAAAGAGTTTGAAACCGTTGCGTTGACAAATGAATGCAGCGCAATACTTGCCAACAAGCTTCCCCCAAAGTTGAAAGATCCTGGAAGCTTCACAGTTCCTTGTTCGATAGGGGGTATCGATGTTGGTAAAGCACTATGTGACCTGGGCGCAAGTATAAATTTAATGCCATTATCTGTTTACAAGTGCCTAGGGATTGGAGAAGCGAGACCAACAACCGTTACACTCCAATTGGCAGACAGATCTGTAGTTCACCCACAAGGAAAGATTGAAGATGTTTTGGTCAAAGTTGACAAGTTTATTTTTCCTGCAGACTTTATTATCCTAGATTATGAAGCTGACAAAGAAATCCCCATTATTTTGGGAAGACCATTCCTGGCCACCGGACAAACACTTATTGACGTACAAAAAGGAGAGCTGACAATGCGCATGAACGATCAGAAGGTGGTTTTTAATATTCTCTCCTCGCTTAAATATCCTGATGATCCCAAAGATTGCGACATGGTAGCCTGCATAGACGTGTGCTCTCCGCCGGACATACTATTAAATACGTTCAGCCCCATAGAAGAAGGAATCGAGGAAGAACAGATGGAAGAAAACTGCACCCTAACGCAGCATGAAGAAGTTATCCACATACTGGATCTGAAAGGAAGAATCCCCACCATGTCCTCTATAGCGCAACCTCCTGCACTAGAACTCAAACCATTGCCAAAGCATTTGACGTATAGATTCTTGGGAGAAAAAGAATCACTCCCAGTCATAATCTCATCAAAGCTTGATTCATCGCAAGAAAACCTGCTAATGGAAGTTCTCGCAAGGCACAAAAAGGCCATCGGGTGGAGTCTAGCAGATATTAAAGGTATTAGCCCTTCATATTGCATGCATAAAATTCGGTTATTAGACGAATCCAATGAATTTGTTGAAAGACAAAGAAGGCTAAATCCGGCAATGATGGAAGTAGTACGAAAAGAAATAATCAAGTGGCTCGACGCAGGCGTAATATATCCTATCGCAGATAGTAGATGGGTGAGTCCAATCCAATGCGTACCCAAGAAAGGAGGCATGACTGTAGTGGCTAACGCAAATAATGAGCTGATTCCATCCCGCACCACTACAGGATGGCGCATCTGCATGGATTATCGCAAGTTGAACGCAAATACCAAGAAGTACCATTTCCCTCTTCCATTCATTGACCAAATGCTAGATCGACTGGCAGGACAAGCTTATTATTGTTTTCTCGATGGATACTCTGGGTATAATCAAATTACCATTACGCCAGAAGACCAAGAAAATACCACATTCACCTGCCCATATGGCACCTTTGCGTTCAGAAGGATGCCTTTCAGACTATGTAATGCACTTGGAACATTCCAGATATGTATGATGGCCATCTTCTCAGAACTTCTGGAAAAATTTGTGGAAGTTTTTATGGACGACTTCTCAGTATATGGGAAGTCTTTCGCAGACTGTTTAACGCAGCTTGAGCAAGTATTGGAAAGATGCGAAGAAACCCACCTCGTGCTAAATTGGGAGAAATGTCATTTTATGGTGGAAGAAAGCATTGTCTTAGGCCATCACATATCTAACGCAGGTATTGAAGTGGATAAAGCCAAGATTGACGTCATTGAGAAATTACCACCTCCTACATCTGTAAAGGGAATTCGCAGCTTCCTGGGACATGCAGGATTCTATCGCAGGTTCATCAGAAACTTCTCACACATTACAAAGCCACTATGCGCATTACTAGAGTCAAACAAAAAATTTGAATTTTCAGAAGAATGCGTTAAAGCATTCAAGAATCTGAAGCTTGCGCTAGTAAGTGCACCCATCCTCACAACCCCCGTCTGGAAGGAACCTTTTGTCTTGATGTGCGATGTCAGTGACGTGGCAGTAGGAGCAGTGTTGGCACAAAAAAGGAAAAGATTCTGCACCCCATTTATTATGCCAGTCGAACATTAAATGAAGCACAAACAAATTACACAACAACCGAGAAGGAATTATTAGCGGTTGTTTATGCGTTTGACAAATTTCGTGCTTATTTGATTGGCTCCAAAGTCATAGTCTATACAGACCATGCGGCGATAAAATATCTGATCACAAAAAAAGACGCAAAGCCAAGATTGATTAGATGGATTTTATTGCTACAAGAATTTGATCTAGAAGTCAAAGACAAAAAGGGGAGTGAGAATTTAGTTGTCGATCATTTGTCGCGCTTGGAAAATCATGAGGAGGAAGATGCACCAAGAGTCCCAATCGCAGAAGAATTTCCTGACGAGAAACTTTTTATGATGGACGATGAAGAACCTTAGTTTGCAGACATTGCGAATTACCTTGACGCAGGGGTCTTGCCAGAAGAATACTCAGCGCAACACCGTAAGAAATTCTTTCATGAGGTAAAATTTTATTTTTGGGATGACCCTTACCTCTATCGTAGAGGACCTGACCAAATCATTAGAAGATGCGTTGGCCAAAAAGATGCAATAAAGATATTGAAGGATTGTCACGAAGCTCCGTACGGACGCCATTTTGGAGGACAACGCACCGCAGCCAAAGTTCTACAGAGCGGTTACTGGTGGCCTACCTTGTTCCAAGACGCAAGGAGATATGTTGAAAGCTGCGACAGATGCCAGCGCACTGGAAACATCAGCGCAAGAAATGAAATGCCTTCAAAACTACATAATAGAAATAGAGCCGTTCGATGTCTGGGGCATTGATTTCATGGGACCTTTCCCATCGTCGCAAGGGAACCAATACATTCTCCTCGAAGTTGACTATGTCACCAAGTGGGTAGAAGCAATCGCTTGCATTAAGAACGATGCTGCGATCGTGGCAAAATTTCTCAAAAAGAATATTTTCGCAAGATTCGGAGTGCCACGCAGACTGATTAGTGATGAAGGGACCCACTTCATAAACAATGTCATGGATAAATTATTGCGAAAATACAATGTTAAACATCACATCGCAACAGCATACCACCCACAAAGCAATGGTCAGGCCGAAGTCTCAAATAGGGAAATCAACAGGATTCTCGAAAAAGTTGTCAGCACCAGCAGGAAAGATTGGGCGCAACACCTAGATGATGCGCTGTGGGCATATCGCACAGCTTTCAAAACACCCATAGGAACATCTCCATATGCGTTGGTGTTTGGAAAAGCTTGTCATTTGCCCTTGGAATTAGAGCACAAGGCGCATTGGGCAATGAAGCGGTTAAACTTTGATTTAGAAGCAGCAGGACAAGAACGATTGCGTCAATTGTCAGAATTAGAAGAATTCAGAAGGTGTGCATACGAGAATGCCAAGATAAGTAAAGAAAAACAGAAGCAATGGCATGATCGAAGAATATGCAAAAAGGATCTCAAAGAAGGTATGAAAGTATTACTATTCAATTCTCGTTTACGACTCTTTCCAGGGAAATTAAAATCCAGATGGTCGGGCCCCTATACCATTCATAAGGTATACCCATATGGGGCAGTAGATCTACATTCTACTGATGGAAAGAGAATTTTCAAAGTCAATGGGCAAAGAGTAAAGCCATACATCGAAGGAACTTTGAAGGAAGCAGCCGAGATGATTCTTCTGAAAGATCCACCCTAAAGCAATAAGACAAAATAGGTCCGAGAAAATGCTCTCAGCTGCGTCAGGGCCTAGCGCAAGGTAAGAGCATGACAGGTTAGAAGTTGTAAATATTTTCTCTCCGCATGTTTTGTTTTATTTTTAATAGTTTGATAGGTTGAGCTTTAGAAAAAAAAAAAAAAAAAAAAAAAAAAAAAAAAAAAAAAAACCCCATCGCATGATTGGCTCATATGTTTCTTTTCAATAGCATAGAATCACTGCGTTAGTAAAGTTTTGTCGCAACAGAACCTTAGAAGAAAAATCCCATCGCATGTCCAAATCCATCCGTATTTTTTTTCTCATTTGAGGCGCAACCATAATCATGTCAGCATTTAAGGAAATGCACTAATCCCTGTCTTATCACGTTACCCAAGGTAACCGCTCACATTCTCCCATAATAATCATGATCACCCACTTACATGGGATGCGAAACGGCACCAGAACCCAGGAACGCATGCTTTGCGTTAAGCTATAAAATAGGGATGCGACTTCACTTCGTCTTCCACATTTGCTCACAAAACCCTAGAACTCCTTGCCTTCCTTCTCGTGGAATTTTCCTCTGGAACTCTTCGAAAATCAGCCAATCAGCCATGTCAGACTCACAGAACCTCTCGATTGCCGGTTATGCGGACGACGCTCCTCCATCCTCACCGGAGGTGGAAGGGCTGCACAGAAATGTGATTATCTCCTCGGATGAGGAAGGAAGCAACCCATAAAATATCGACCAAATGGAGGAAGATGAGCCAGAAGTCGTCGACGGAGAGCCGCCCATTGCTAACACAGAGGCTCAACTCACCACCGCTCCATCATCTTCAGGCGCAGACGAAGTACTCAACATCGCCCCATTAGACACATCCACCTTCTCCATCCAACCTGTCACCCTTCAGGCAACCCCAAACGTCTCCGCCCCTCGAAACCTAACCCCCTTTCCATCACCATTCTCGTCGGTTGCCCTCCCTCCACTTCCAAACCCTTCCACTACAACAGCCCAAACCACCGCTTCTTCCCCTTCTTCCATCCCGACTGAAACCATTTCCACTCTTCTTCCACCATCATCTTCCACGAGCCCCACACTACCGCAGTTCTCAGAGCAACAAGTCGCCGCATGGATTGACCTGCTAGAAGAACTAGGCGCAGAAGGAGATGAAATTCGCCAAAGAGAACAAAGAAAGCATACCGCCGCAGAAACAAGTGCGGCAAACAGAGACGAAGGACCAAGCAATGCGGAAACCGCACTTGCCGCAGACATTGCTGCGTGCACCCTCGCTACCATTGCAGCAGCCATGGAGGTAGAGATGTCTGATTCAGAGGATGAAATCCCCCTCACTCGTCGCCGCAATATCCAAGCTATAGGGGTGGTCATCAGAGAACCGTCTGAACAACCTGCGGCGGCCCCCAGTAGAAAAAGGAAAGCGCCCACCACAGCCAAGGACAAGGGAAAGCAGAAAGTGGGCGCAAGCAGAGAGGCAGAGGCCAAAGATTGGGGGAAATTCCAAGAAGAACGAGGATTTAGTTGCCCCCTGCCGCAGGCAATGACTGATCAAATTTCCCAGCGCAAGTGAGAAACAGTTTGCGAGAATCCCAGATCGTATGCCCCTGCACTTGTCCACGACTTTCACCACGCGCAATGGCGAGAAGAAATTGATGAAGTCCTGGTTCGCGGCCACGCCATCGCCTTTTCTTCCGCCCACATAAATAGCGTATATGAACTACAAGACATTCCCAACGCAGAAGGCAATGTGCTCCTTGAATGTCTGGAAGATGATTTTCTGAGCGCAGTACTTCTTGCGGTGGCAAGGCCTGGTGCCAAATGGGATGGGCATGGAGCAGCAAGGACACTCAAATCACAACTACTCGACTTTGAGGCCACACTTTGGATGCACTGGGTTAAGAATCGCATCATGCCCACAACGCATGACGCGACATTAAGCCTACAGCGAGTAGTCCTTGTCTATTGCATAATGAAGGGGATTCTAATTGACCTCAGAAGCATCCTCGTAGACACCCTACGCCAGACAGCTGCAAAACCAAAGGGCGCCAAATTTTGTCCTGGACTGGTCACATCCCTCTGCCGCGCTTCGAATCTATTGCCCGCAACAGACGAAGAAATCCGCACGATGCGAAAGGATTTTGATGAGCATTGGTGGGCGCGTGTCACCAGCACGCGCAATAAGCGGCTACAAGAAAGCATGCCGCAGTCAGTTCCTGCGCTCCAGCCTACTGAGCCTTCACAGGCGCCTGCACCGCAAAAGAAGAAGAGGCGCAAGCAGACTGCGGGCAGATATCCACCACCACCTGCAAGGACCTCCCAATCCACTCAACCAGCACAGGAAACTACTGTCTGTGCCCAACCTCAGAGACCCTTGCCAGAAAATTTGCCACCACCACCACCACCGACGATTGATCTCAACCCACCCCCCCCCCTCAGCCCACTGAAGATCTGCGACCAGAGGAGATTCTTGAAGGCACTTTACCAAGCCCTCCTCACAATAATGAAGAACCTGATCCACCAACAACGCCGCATACAACCGCTTCTGCGAGCACAAGTCAAGTTACGCCTGATTTAACAGTTGATATCGACGCAGCTCTTTTCTTTTCTCAGATGCGGCAGATTCTTCAAGAAGTTATTCAGCCTTTGCAGAGGCAGCAGGAACGGTTGTGCCAGCAGTAGGAATTGCTGCGTCAACAACAATTCGAGTTGTCGCAGAGAGTTAACGCATTGGTCCTCTTCCTCATGCGATGGACTGGGAGTTTTGGCCGCCTGCCTATTACGCCCAATCTATTTGCGCAGCCAGCTGGACAACAAAGGCCCCCTAGCGCAGGCCCAGCCCAAATGCGTGGAACTATGCCTCCGCCTGCGCCAAGAGAGCCAAGAGCACCTCCACCTCCACCACCGCAGGAATAATCATCTACTTTCCTTGTCATCTTTTGTTTTCTTTTTAATGAATGCGCTCTTGTTTATAATTTTGGGTCGCAATGCATTAATATAACCAGCTGTTTATCTCATCGCACTTTTCTCTCTGCCCTACACTTACATGTCTTTATCTAGCAAACTCCTTGCGTTAGCTTCTTTGCTTTATATCCGCACTTCTAATTTTCTGAATTTTCTTAAACACATTACTTATATAAATTTAACTTTTGTCTTCATTTCCTCAGACCTTAAAGACAAATTCCTTCGCATTTTCGACTTGTCGCAACTCAGCCTTCTTCTACTTCAAGTCCAAGTGCTTCAAAGTAAGTTTGGGGGACAATGAGGACATTGTCCATATTAAGTTTGGGGGATTCAACGCATAAATAATTAATTTAATAAATAATGAATGCGTTCCTCTAGGTATGCGGCATGTTTGTAGCCAGGGGCATTTATGACACCCATAGTTTACCACTGCACGAAGACAAAAAGCAACCCATGAGCGTTGAGGACAGTAAAAAAATGCAATACCCATAGTTGGATACCTTTCATCACAAATGTGGGTAAGCCAAAACGAAAGTATGCGTTTTGATGTCCAATTGCTTTCTGTTTAAAAAAAAAAAAAACATGGAGGATATATATATCTTTTTATGCGTCCAGGGCAAGGAAGATTGGCTGAGTCAGCGCAAGGATGAATCTAAGCACAAGGAGCCTTCTTTAAGCAATGAAGAAAAATTGGCAAAAGTCAAATCTATTTGGGTAATGTGTGCGAGAAAAAGAAGAAAAAAGATGCCAAGATCGCAAACAATAAAGAGCTAAGTAATTGCCGCAAGGTGGATAACAGACATTGCTTGAGGACAAGCAATGGTTTAAGTTTGGGGGTTTGATATCTTGCGAAAAGCAAGATTATTTATCCTCTAAACTTAAGCTAAAAGAAGGATACAAGGCCCTCAGATGCGTTATCTTACAGCATAAAGAAAGAAAAAAAGTGATTGTTATAAGCGGCAAGCTATATTTGTGTATGCGATAAATAAATTATAAAATAGAGCGCTAACGCAGCTCATTTAGTTGTTTGAAGTTTCTTCTTAGCGCAGGCACACTCCCCTAGATGATCAAGAGATAGAAAAGATGGATGAAAAGACAGATCTGACGCAAACGGCGCAGCCAACGCAAGTGGGAGAAAAATAGGCCGAAATATTGCAAGTTGGCTAATAATTTGAACAAAGCAAGTTGCAAATTTCTTAGTGAAGTCACTTTCCCTCTTCTATAAATAGAAGCTCAAAAGACAGAATCAGGGAGGAGAGCAGGGATCATGAGTAAACTGGCGTGTGAAATGTTTTATTTTATGATGTCTTGTTATGCGCACATGAGCTAACTTTTCTCTTCAAGGCCTAGCGCAAGCACCTCATGCGGTGATAAGTACATCTTGTAAGCACATATTTTGATTTAAATGAAACATTAATTGCTTTCTGCTTAGTTGCGATAATCTTTTCATTACTAATCCCCGCTTGGCCAACTAGATGCGGTAGCAGTATGCTTAATCCGTGATAGGTAACGCATATGGATCTCTCTAAGTAGAACAAGTTAGCGAATGACATGTAGTCTTGGTAGTATTAAATTATTACCGCTAAAAGATATTGCATGCTTGAACTTTGATTGCGTTGTGACCAACTCAATCCCTTGTAAGTATTAAGAGAACTAAGCTTTACGCATAAACTAGTCAACTAATCAATTGGTAGTTTAGTGCCAAACGCATAAGGAATACCGGAAGGGAAACTTAATGATTTTTTCTCACTTAGGCGTCAATGGATCAATTTATCAAAGTTAGCGCTACAAGATTCTTATGAACGCATGAGGCTGCAACCGCAAAAGCCTTGATACTGCTCGCATTGTGAATTCTCCCTTAACTCTTATTACTTGTTTTCTTTTATGCCATTAATTACTGTTCGAATTATACCAGCCCCTGTTTTTATTCCCTTGAAGTAATATTACACATTTTGAAGTTTAAATCAGTAAACATTATTAAGAAACTTCTGTATTCTTTCCTTGTGGACTCGACCCTGGACTCACCAGATATTACTTGATTTTGTCAGTTTATACTTGGATTGATTAAAATCTACGACTAATAAATCAAACACTCTGACAACCGATCACTTTTCTTTGACCTAAATCTAAAGACTCAAAAACTTTCTCACACCTAAATACTTCTTTTTCATTTTTTCTCTCTAAAGAACAAACTTCTAAATCCTCTACACTAACCTCTCCATGATCTTCCAAATGTTTGCTAGCCGAATTCTGAATTGCTGTCTCAGCAATTGTGTTCTCCAGAATTCTGATGAAAGAACAATCCTCCATCTCGTCTGGATACTTCATGGCCTTAAACACATTAAATTTTACTTCCTCATTACAAACCCTCATTGTTAATTCCCATTTTTGAACATCTATTAATGCCCTACCAGTAGCCAAAAATGGACGACCTAGAATAATTGGAACATCTCTATCAGCCTCATAGTCTAAGATAATAAAATCAACAGGAAATATGAATTTATCTACCTTTACTAAGACATCCTCAATTTTCCCCTCAGGATATGTGATAGACCTATCAGCTAATTGGAGTGTAACTGTGGTAGGCCTAGCTTCACCAATACCTAGCTTTCGATAGACCGAAAGAGGCATAAGGTTAATGCTTGCACCTAAATCACAGAGTGCTCTACCTAACTCTTTTCCACCTATTGACACAGGTATAGTGAATGATCCTGGATCCTTAGCCTTGGTTGGTAGCCCATTCTTAAGAATAGCACTACATTCCTCAGTGAGAGATACAGTTTCAAACTCACCTAACCTCTTCTTTTTAGTTAAAATATCCTTAAGAAATTTTCCTCAATAGCTTCTACTAAAGGAATATTTATATGCAATTGCTTAAGAATCTCTAAAAACTTCTTAAATTGACCATCCTGATTCTTAGGCCTTTGCCTTTGTGGAAAAGGTAGAGGTGGTACATAAGGTGGGGGCGGCACATAAGGTGGTTCCACATCTGGACCAGAACCAGATGCTCCAGCATTATTATTACTGCCTCCAGCACCCTGACCAGACTCCAACTCTTTTTCAACAACAACATTTTTATCACAATTTTTCTCTATATTCTGGGTTTTACTAGGTTCTCCTCTTTCTTCTAGTGGCTTACCACTCCTAAGAGTCACTGCCTTTACCTGCTCCTTACCTTCCCTTTTAAGGTGTTCAGTATCTGAAGGAAGCTTCCCTTGAGGCCTTGCCTTCAGCTCATTAGCTAGCTGGCCTATTTGCAATTCCAGGGCTCTCATTGAAGCTTGATTACTTTGAATAGCGGCATCTGTGCGAGCCATATATTCTTTCATCATCGTCTCAAGAGAACTCTCTGAATTTTTCTGGGGCGAAGCCTGCTTATTTTGCTGGGGCAATACCTGCGCTTTAGCAAATCCTGACTGGTTCACCTTTTGCTGTGCTTGCACATTGCTTCCTTGTCCTCCCCATTCGAAGTTGGGGTGGTTGCACCAACCTGGATTATAAAAGTTAGAATACGGGTTGTTCTTCTGATTACCTACAAAAAACACAGAAGTTGGATTGTCGGGGCAAAACTCATAGTTGTGCTTTTCACCACAATAGACACATGCCTCCACTGCAACTTGGTTCACCACTGCAGCAAGCTCCACAGCTGGTGGCTGCTGATGACTAACCACTGTCACATTTTTAAGAGCGTTAGCTAACATTGCAATATCAGCCCTAATGGTGGACACACCATCAACCTCTAACACACTCTTAACCTTTTTATTTGTGCCTCTAACATCTGACCACTGGCAACTATTAGTTGATATTCTTTCTAAAATTTCATGGGCTTCATTAAAAGTTTTTGCCAAAAGGGCCCCTCCAGCCGAAGCATCAACCATACCTTGGGTTGCTCCATTTAACCCATTGTAAAATGTTTCCATTTGGATACAATGTGGTAAGCCATGGTGGGGACACTTCCGCAAAAGCTCCTTAAACCTCTCCCAAGCCTCACTAAAAGTCTCATCTTCAAGTTGCCTAAACCCTACTATTTCACTCCTCAATTTAGCATTTCTATTCGGTGGGAAATATTTACTCAAAAATTTTTCTGCTAACTCATTCCATGTTCTAATCGATCCTGCAGCAAAAGAGTTTAACCATGCCTTTGCTCCATCTCTAAGAGAATACAGGAACAAAGTTAATCTAAGGGCATCCCTAGGCACTCCTTGAATTACAAAAGAATCACTAACTCCTAGAAAAGACTTAAGATGTAAATGAGGGTCTTTAGATGACAAACCATGAAATTGACCCACGGTTTGCAACATCTGAAACATTATCGGTTTCATTTCAAAATTTGCTGCCTCAATGTGAGGACGTACAATCCCTGGATTTAACTCATCAAACATTGGAAAAGCATACGCTCGAATGGCTTTGGCCCTATCGTTCGCTACCAAGATAGGATTCTCAGCCTGATTATTTTGCTGTCTATTTTTGTCCAGCGGCTGGTTTTGCTGCAGCACACGATTCTGCTGGGGATCCACTAGATCTTCTGGGGACCCTGCGGGAGACGCGGCACGTCAGCCATTTGATTTTGTTGTCTACGTTGCTCTCTCCTTCTTATCCTGAATGTTCTCTCGATTTCTGGATCAAGCTCGAACCTCACCCCAGGCGGATCGTTCATGCACCAAACTCACGCCTGCAAAAACAAAAGAAACAATCAAAAAGTTCTAGCACCAAACCACTAAAAACACATACACAAAACAGATCAGATAAAAACTTATTCAAGTCCCCGGCAACGGCGCCAAAAACTTGTTGGGTTCCTAGAGTGAGTAAAAATAAGATGTAAATTGACTCTAGACTCTGTGCAAGTATACACAGTCCGCAGCAAGTAATAAGTATTATCAATCCAAGGCCTGAACTAGCTTCCACTTTATCTATTTTGTATAACTCTTTAATGGTTTCAAGTATGGTAAAAATGATTGGTTTTTATAAGAATAATGTTGTAGCAAAAGAAATGACAGAACAGTAAATAAACAAATAGACAGACAGATTAGAAACAGGCGCTGGTCAGGATTTAGTAATTGTTTTAAAAGATGCTCTAGCAATACTATTGATCATGCAAAACTCTCGCAGTCTTATTAGCAGATTCCTCCCGGAACTCCAGATCTTTTGGAATGTGTTTCAACCCCAATGAAGCACTACCAATCAAGCACTAGGCAACTGGCTATCCCTAGCTCAGTCACTAGCGTTCACCAATACACAATGATCTAGTGTGATTAACCGCCACACACTCTCTAAATCATCCCTGAAACTAGAGAGAGGTATTCATACCGACTGGCCAGGCGGGCACAAAATGTAAATGAGCACAACAATTAATCAAGATGCATTAATCAATATTTATTACTAGAAATTAAGCACGGCAATCACATTGTTTCCTAACCAACGCCTAAGCTACTTAGTTCATAAAATGCATGGAAACGCACGTTACAATCTGAGTAAGCATATCCATAATTACAAGATAATAAAGGAAAATATTAATCTCCTTGATCAGCTTGCAAATGATGGTCTTCTTGATGGTCTCCAATCTCTCTCCTCTGTTTGGCTCCCAAAAGTGGAAATGAGAGTGAACTCGTCCCCAAAAGTGGAATGCATTTGACTTGGGCGGTCGTCTCCTTTTATAGAGTGATAGGAGGCTTGAAGTAGGTTGACCTAGACACGTGGATGGCTCTTCTTGCTCCTTTATCCCGAGATTAGCTTAACAGAATTCAGTTTGTTAAATTGGCTAACGAGCTGTGACGTGGCAGTTTTGCTCTCAGCTTTGCTGCAGCACAGAATTTGCTCCCTGAAGTCGCCCAGCAACATATTCTGCACAAAATAATTTCCAAAGCTTCCATTCTTCCAAATGGGTTAAAACATATAATATTTATCTAAAAGCAACCCTATTAAGCACAAAAGACACACAAATCAATGTAGAAATAAGGTCTAAATAACTCCCTTTTGGAGAGTTATCAGTAATCATTACTGCAATCTTCTTTTATATCATATTTAGCGCCATGCGTCTGAGTATTTTTTAGATAGCCTTGTTAAGATTTTCTTTTCCCTTCCCTGTGTTCTGACCCAGGAATACTCCAGATATTACTTGGCTATGCTTGATTTATACTTGGATTTGTGCACAATATTGAGACGTTCCTTCTTTGATTATTTTGCACAATATTGAGACGTTACAGTTCCAACCACATTTCAAGCACCTAACCGGCTGTTTTGATTCCTAAATTTATTGGGCTACCTGCAAGCACCATTTTCGTGACTCCTCAACGACTCCCCACTCTATAAAAGGCCATAAATCGAAAGCAAATGCAAGCATAACTCATTGGGATGTCATGGGTGGTTGATAGAACCCTAGTGTCTGACCCAAGAGTTATGATGCCCGTAGTCCTTGCTAGAAGACCAAATTCTAACCTTAGTTAGACATCAAACTTTCGTGTTTTGTAGAGATTTCACCCTATTTCCACCTTGTATAAGGAGAGTGATTGGATAAATAGAAAAACCCTAATTTTAGCTACTGCACATTATTTTCCAGCACCTTGTTCTTTTCATTATTTCTTGTATTTACCATTTATATTTATTCAATAAAATGTTATTTGTTTAAACTTTTATCCATCATGCGTAGCTAAATTCCATTGAGGGGTTCAATTTAGTGAATTCCCTTGTGGATAGAATAGCTTGAAAGTTGTTTGTTTGCCCAAGCCTTATGTATGCATGTCATCCTTTATTGATTGTCATTCTAATCTTGTTAAGTTTAACTTGATCACTTAGACTTAGCATGCCATGTGAGTCTGGTACCGAAAGGGTCAAACAATATCGGTTTTCATAAAGTTGGTATAGGAGAAAAGGCTCGAAAGAGTGTATTCGCTGTTATTGGGGATGGTCGCTTATAACAACTATAGGGTTATAGGTTGCATGCGTGAATCATCTATGTCGGAGTCGAGTCATAGAAATGTGCATAACGGTACTCGCTTAGTCTTCTTACGATTCTTGGGAGCAAGGCCAAATAGGAGTTAAACCTGACCCAATGCATATCTAGATTTAGGTTAAACAAGCTATTATTAGAGTTATTCACCTTTGGGTTGAAGCTTTACTGAATTCCTCGATTTTATTATCACTACTACAGAAACAGGTTTTAATGACAGATAGAAAGAGGGGCGCGGACCCTTTATTGACGGACGAAAAACGTGCACCACTTTTTATGTCGGACGTGTGTTTTTCTGGAAAATCGAACTTTTAATGACGGGCATTTCCCGTTATCAAAAGCCCCCTTTTAATGGCGGGCAATGCCCGTCCTTAAAGGTTTTTTTTTTTTAATAATTGAAAAAACACGCGATAAAAAGGAAAAAAAGCATTTTCTCTCTCTCCGATGGTTTTCACGGCTGAAACTCAAACCCTCGTCTTCTTCACCTTATAACCCTCGACGGCGACCAAATCTTCCACGGCAGCTTCGACGGCGACCAGACCTTCGACGGCAGCTTGGACGGCGACTGGACGACGACATTTTTTAGCTTCCTTCCCTCACAATCGACGACCGAACGGTGATTAGAAGCTCTTTTCTCGCGTGGGTTTCGACCGAACCGCAGCCACGTGATAACCAGACCTCACAGACGGCGACCAGACCTTCGACCGCTTGCTTTTCACATGGGTTTCGACCGTGTTCACCGTCGGCCAACTGGTTTGTTCTTTTCTTCCTTGTTTAATTTATTAAAATTTCTGGTCATTTTGTTACTTAGATAACTAGTTTTGAGAGAGAATGATCTTTCAGGCTACCTATTCTTTAGATGTTTCACAACTATGAGGAAAATTAAAAGGCTGTATATGGCAATTGTTTGGAATCTAGTGAAGTTGAACAAATATGGTCTTGGGTTTTGAAAATAGTAAGAAATGGAGGAAGTAGAGCAATGAGATACCTTTGTGAGCGAGGGAGAAAGAGGAAGATTACGGTGGCCATGGAAACATGAACGTCTTTCGAGTTCCCTTGTGGTAGTGGCTGAGAGAGTGACTGGAATGGCGGGGGGATCTAGTTCCCTATGTGCAACAAGATGCAGAGCACGTTTGGTTGTTGTCACTTGTCCTTAATATAATTTGTTACTATGAATTCTCGATTTTTGCAGTTATTTCAATCTTGCGCCAAGTTTTCTGGCATGAAACTTAAAAAATGTTCGTCATTGAATAACTTATATTGATTGATCACTGATATGACTTTGTTTAATGCGCATGTGAGAATAGTGGTGATCTATTTGTTGCTTATATCTGAATTTCTTTCTTCTTTGTTGCCCGGGGTTCTATGTATGAATTGGATAATGGCCTGAGATTGGTTTGGCTACCAATTAACTAATTAGTTCAGGTTTGGGTGACAACTTAATGCCACAGGATAAAAAGGTTTCTGCTTAGAGAGTTCTTATCCAAAATGTTTTTGTCAAGCCTATAGGAAATGTTACTTTATAGGGTCAAATGCACCGGTTCTCGAGTTGTGAATCTAAGATCTTTTTCACTTCTAATAGAAAAGAACCCAACTAGGCAGATGATATCAGTGAGTATCTAAGACCTTTTTCACTTTTAAGTGATCACTGATCAGTTTGTAATTATCTTCGATGTGATAATTTTTTAGTCTAGGTAAACTGTGTACGTGCTTTCAGTTTTCCTTTTTTATTTTTCTTTTGGGGTTAAATAATTTGTTGTTTTATTTTTCTTTTAGTTAATGCTTTCAGTTTTCGAATAATATGAAAGCGCCTTTGTCTTCCAAGACGGTGTCCTTTTGTGGCAAAGTCATTGTTGCCTCCTCGACGTTGACTTCCAGGTTCAAATATTTTAGAGTTATGCTTATGGCTTTGCTGCATATTAATAGTTTCTTCGTTTTATGATTGTATTAAATTTTTACTTTGAACCTTCTAATATTCAAATGTTGTGTGTGAGAGGGAGAAGAGAGAGAAGTGGCCTTTGAAAAAATGTATTTGTATTTAGAATAACATTGTTGTATTTGTTTTGTAGTTATCTTCAAGAATGTGCAACGAAGGAAAAGTCGTTCTCATATGAGGTACAAATTATCTCTTAAAACTTCTGCAATGATTCAATTTTCTTCTTGATTCAATTTTGGATAGGTACTGCACTTGTATCTCTTTGTGGTTTGTGGCACATTTGAATTGTGGTAATCCATGGGAATCCAAATTATGATGTTTCCCCCCTTTTTATTGTGTTTGTAGTTGTTCTCTCTTCTTCGGTTGTTTAAAATCAATTAGTTAGTATATTATTGTTGTTGAGAGATAGTGGTAACTGAGTAATTTTTAGATCACAATAGGGTATCTTGTGTCTGTCATATTATGGTTATTATCAAATTTCATGCTAAGTAAAGCTAGAGTTCCAAGGTGATTGAAGAGGTAGAAGATGATACATTACGCAAATGTATTTTCTCATTATGAAGCTTCTTGCTTGGTACTTCCTACATTTCCTCATTACTCATTTCAAATGGGATGAAACTTTTGTATTTTATGCCTTATGCTCTTAAGCTCACATCAAGAAGTTTTGTTGCAAAATGTAGTTAGGTTGAAGCAACATTTCTTAAACTTGTGTATATTATGCTCAAACTTTTGCATGGAGAACAGTTAAAGCCATCAAATGATTTCGATCTTTTGGATCAAACTAGTATAATTCTTTGTCTAGATATACAAATTTGGTTTACAGGGTTGTGTTGTTATTTCCTAACTCATCAGTTTCATTGGCTTTACAAGACTGTGTTGTTGGGTTACTGTTCACTTTGCTTCCAGTACTGGGGTGGGAATTCTGGTATTCTTGAAGGAGTGATATCCATGAGTAAAGTGAAAGTATAAATAGAATTTGTTTAAGGCATGACTATACCTTTAAATTACATAGTAAACTATTTTGAATTCTTTCTTTTGTATATCTGAAATTTTGGACAGGTCTTATTTGTGAACAAGTGATGCTTCAAAGAAACTTGGGAAAAGGTTTTCTGTTCAAAGAAACATGTTTTTCTTTTCTAATATAGTGCCTTTGGGAAACTTGTTTTATGATTTGAAATACATTTAGGGGTTAGGCAGAGAAATAATTTAGAGTTGAAGTGGAGGCTATTGGCCATGTTCAGGCAAAGACGAATTTAGGGGCTAGGCAGAGAAAGAATTTAGGTGCTGTTGTGAGATCAAATGATTTAGAAAAGTGTGAACGTGTAACCAAGGTGAGGTTTGCAATCATCAAGTATATGTAGTATGTGTAAATAAAAAATCTCTGATGAAAAATCTTTGAATTTTTGAACGATATGTGTTCCTTTATTTCTTTCCTACAGCTTTACATGCATGAATTGTATGGATAAATTGCATATTTCCTTTCACTCACACCCTTTATTTCTTTCGTTGTTATAATCTCTCTTAACTTGCCCCAGATTTAGATTTTAGGACTTGCTCGTTCGTGGTTTTGAGTTTTTTTTTTTTTTTTTTTTTGATTGTTTCTGTCTTTTTCGTTTGGATCTTCCTTGCTTCTCTCTTAAGCTCACATCAAGAAGTTTTGTTGCAAAATGGTACCTACCAGGATGAAGACTCATGCTAGGACATCATTTTTAGATCTTTTTTTCTTATCTCATTCTTCTGGGTGGTATTTTCTGCTTTGCAGGAAGCGATTGAGATGTTGGTTGCTTGCTTTGATCTAATATATGTAAAGCTACTTCAATCACAATACTAGAGAATCAATTGCATCTTGGTAATGAAAATATCTTGACCCAAACTTCTCCTTTTGAAAAGTTGTTATCCATGTTGAGTTGTCACTCTATAAATACAGATTAGCATTGTTATGTGTGACTCATTTTTCCCTCGTCTGTTTTAGTATTTATTTTCTTGTTGACACATTGCTTTCATTGCTACCACAGTCGTCAGCACTTATGAGGTCTGCCATCGAGCAGGTGCGTGCATTGCAGAATGTTGTAAATTGTGTATTCACTAGTGTTAAATAAATAGTTGTTTTTGCATCAATCTCTATCTGTCTATTTTGTGGTTGTAATTAATATCATGTTGAAAAACATTGACATTTCTGATGTGAACTATTGCTAAATTTCAGGATTTCCCTTAGAATTTTCTTTCTTTAAAAAAAATTAAGGATTTCTGTAATTACTCACCTTCCATTATTTGTTTCAAATGGAATTCGTTGTGAGTTAAATTTTTGGGAGCTTTTGTAAATTTTATCTCCCTTAGGCTTTTTTTGACCCTTTCATTTCTGTAATTACTTTTTTTACTGAATATAGGGATGCTAATAGATATGAGATTCTTGAAGTTATTGGAAAGGAACGTTACGGAGTTGTTTGTTCTGCTATAGACTTGCAAACCAGGGAGAAAGTTGCAATAAAGACAATTCATGATATTTTTGATCATGTATCTGATGCTATTCGAATCCTTCGTGAAGTTAAGTTGCTTTGATTGTGCTCCATAATGTGTTATGGTGTTGACTTGGATTTATATTCCTCTTTGGTAATTGAATTTATATGCCTGCTACGTGGTTGTTGTGGTGATGCTCTAAGTTATATTCCTCTTTGGTAATTGAATATGTGGCTGTATGTATCCTTGAACCTCTTTCTTTCCAATTTCTAATGAAAAGTTTGTTTCTTGTTCAAAAATAATAAAATGGTTGTGTAATCCTTTAGTTTGTACTTCTATGTCACTAGGATAGTATTTAGCCACTTCTTATCTAGAATAGAATGGTAACTTTGAGATAGGTTGTTAGAAAAGTGATGATTGAACAAAATAAAAATTCATGTTCAGTTAAGTACTGAAGTGGATGGAAAAAGAAAACCATGCCTGCTATTAAAATATATCTACAAGTTTAGTTGAGTTGAGTGAATGAAGATTGTTATCATGTTATGTTCACTCTTATCCAGGTTTGTTTGTTGATTATTTGCAAATTGCACAGCTTTTTTTTGTGCCCTTTTCAAGGTTTGATGGTTGATTATTTGTGTTATCTTACCAAACCCCACTTTTAATCTTTTGGTATTTGGTGGAGATTTGTAGAGAAGTCATTTGATTGAATCATAAGGTCTAAAGTAGAGGTAGTGATGTTTTAATCGGTTGTGTTTGCTTGGACTTTGTTCTTAGGGGATTGAAGATCTGTAACCATTTTGTTGTTCTTAGAGGATTGAATCATAATGAAAAGTTTGTTTCTTGCTTAGTCTTAGGATATTTGGGGTCTTGTTGTAAACTTGAAGTGTTGTGAGGTTGTAGTTGGGTGATTTTTTTTCATATAGAAGTGTGTTTATCTTGTTTAACAGGTTTAAAAATTTTTGGGTTAGTCATATGTATGTCGTTATGCTGTCGAAATTTTTAGAGCAACCGGTTAGAATTAGGATAGATGCTTTAGTAATGTCTCTAGGTTAAGTATAGAAACCTAGAGCATTACAGGTTCTCTGAAGGGGTTAAACTTGATATCTTGAAGTTTGTAAGCTTTTGGAGTTATTGAGTTTTCTAACAATTTTTTCCAATACTCATCGAGATTGGTTTTTTTTGTTTGTGTATTTTATTGTTAACTAAATTTGTTTTTCTTAGGTTCTTCGAGCTTGTTGGACATATGTTTGTTATGTGAGTTCTTGTTTTGGCGTTGTATCGAACCTAATTACAATTTGTTTTTCTTAGGTTCTTCAAGTTTGATGTACGAGCAAGATTATGGTGACAAGAATGAAAGTGGCATGTACGAGAATTTTTGTTTTTTGGTGTAGGTGTAGAGTTTTAATCATAGGTGTTTAGTAATTTTGAGGCTTTTAAGTGTAAGTGTTTGTAATTTTATTCATATATCAAACTTATATGAATAAAAATTGTATGAACAAATTTGGTTCATTGGCTTATTGGAATGAAATTTGACAAATATTTGAGTTCTATACAATTTTGCACATTTAAGATTAAGATTACTTTCTTTACAGGTTGACAAATGAAGAAAATATTGTTGGTATGCCACCGGGCAACCAACAATTTTTTTTATTAAATTATGAACAAAATGATGACGGGCAATGTCTGTCATTAAAAACGATATTTAATGACGGACTTTTAATGACAGACATCTATAATGACGGACGCCTTTTAATGGCGGGCAATGTCGGTCATTAAACATCTGGTTGGTTGGAAAACACACTTTAATGATGGACTTTTCATGACGGGCAATGTCCGTCATTAATCATCTGGTTAGTTGGAAAATACCCTTTAATGACAGACTTTTGATGACGGCTTTTAATGACGGGCATTGCCCCTCATTAAAAATGTCCGTCATTTTACCTTGTTATGACGGACAGCTTTTAATGACGGACAATGCCCGTCATAAAAAGTTACGACGACACTCGTATAGACGACGGACGCTGCCCGTCATGAAAAGTCTTTAATGACGGGCAATGCCCGTCATTAAAAGTGGTTTTTGTAGTAGTGTATTGTTTCTTTATTCTTTTTTTTATTTTCTTTATTATTTTCCAAAACCCCAACATAAATTATTTTTACTTGGTTACCTACTTAGCAATTTAAGAGCAGATTCTTCTTCAAATCTGTGTTTCATTAGTTCTTGTGGGATCTATACTTTTGGAATACTTCAAGAGTTTTTATTATTGCATGTGATAGTGTATACTTGCACTTAGGTAGATTGAATTCATCTTTAATTATTATTTTCCATGTTATTCCTACCTCCACCTTCCGTCTACAACTAGCATCACGTACCCAGCCCTATCCCTGTACTATAGACCATTTAGGCTATTACTTGAACTTGATCCACTTTTATGTCACTACATAAAGTTCAAGTATTCATAATATATAGCCAAAGGTTCTTAATTTATTGGATTTGTGGTTATTTAGGCAAGACTAATACAAACATACAATAACACCTTTATTGAAATAACTATAATAACTCTTTCTTAACGAACAGTCAAACATTACATTTACTATCTACGAGTTTTAGGGCATAAAGCCCAACAATTTGAATTTTAGAAATTTAAATAATAGTGAATTTTAGGAGGTGGTGGATTTACACCTAAACTCATGCAAATCACCACATTATCAGACCTAATCGCACTTCAAATTTAAGCTTGAATTGGTGTCTTCTCTTGGTGAATTTGAGATTCATATTTCCCTCTATATATTGATGATTTAAATATGGGAAATGGATGCTGAAAACATAGTGTTATTCTGCCAATTTGAGCTTTCAAACCAAACACCCAAAACTCTCTCAAAGCTTAAACCTTCAAGCATTTCCCTTTCAATTCCCATGTCAATTGGATCCCACAATTCGTTCTAAGGTCGGAGAATAGTGGGGAAGATCCTAGGAGTGGTCCGTGATCAGTTCGTGAACAAATACAACCAAAGGAGTGGATCAATTTTGAGCTACAACCATGTTCGTAAATGCTGCCCTGTTTTCGGTTTGAAAACCAAGAATGCTTAAGGTCTAAAATTGATGTAGTTAGAGTGCCTAAGATCCTAATTGCTTCCGCATGTTTAATATTTACACTTTCACTTCCGAGTTTGAATCAACCTGAATAAAATGGAGGGTGGCTTCCTCAATTTATAGAGTTTGATGGACCTTGTATGGGCTTGGGCTTGGGCTTGGTTGACTTTAGGCCCAATTTTTGGGCTTGGACTTATTTGGGCTTTAATCCAATCTTCTTTTAATAAGCTTGAATTATTTATAAATTTGGTCCAATATCTTTTAATGATCTTGTAGGAATTAAATCCTTAGCGCAGCGAAAGATTTATCAGAGGACCTTTGACTGTGTTTTAATCTAGATTAAAATACTAATACGACGGGCAAAATTTACAATAATTATCATGCATAATCTGTTGCAAATATGGTTATAGCATGTTGGAATTTACTGAATTAAAATTTATTTAAATTTTAATTCATGCAAGTTTAGAGAAAACGGTTTTCACCAACATGCTGTCGTTGGCGACATGACTGTTTCACCTAAACTCTTGATGTTCTTCTTAGAAGAAAAACGCAGCAACGAACCTCGATCTTCGCTGAAAATTGTTCAGGAATTGCGAACACCGCCACTATGGATACACCGGTATGGCTCTAAGACTTCTAAACGCAGGAGACTGGTGGGAGTCTTGGGGGCCTTCAGGGGAATTCTTTCAGAGCAGGAAAATGAATGAGATGCCTTTCACCCCACCCCAGGGATCCTATTTATAAGTGAAAGTCATGAATAAGATCTAATCAAATATATTATCTTATTCATATCTAATTTTAATAAATAATTAATTAATTCCATAATTAATTAATTACCCAATTAAATATCATATATTTAATTTTAGGGATTTTATTAAATTATTTATTTTATTAATATGAATCCAATTCATATTAATTATTTGAACTCTTTCAAATATTTTCTCTCAAAAAATTAATTTTGAAACTAATTCAAAATTATATTATAAAGTTTCATAAACTTTATACGATAATGCATCAACATACATTATATGATTCCCCTAATTAAATTGAAAACTTTTCAATCAATACTTAACTGCCTCAAGTCTCTTTACGAGTTATCAGTGGGACCTAATGGACCTGAAGATCAGAAGCTCCAACAATATGAGATTAATTGGCTAAACTCATTAACCAATTAATCAATTTCCGTGAACTGTGGATTCACTCCACTAAAGACCCACAGTTGCACTCTTCTCACAGCAGACATAATTTTGTGTCCATGGATATAGACCAGTAACAGAAAGTTAGTCCTTCACAAGTATTCGTAACTCCAGCTGGGTCAAATTACCGTTTTACCCCTGAGTTACCTCTACCTCCTTAAGTACCAGTGCTCTTCTAATGAACAACCTGTTGTGTTCCAACCACCAAACTAGAAACCCCTCTCAGGCCAGTGAGAGGGTAAGACCCTTTGTTCAAGATCCGGATAAAGGGATAAAAGCCCTTACGCAGCGAAAGAAATCAGAGATCATACACTATGTTCTAATTTCATCGAAATACCAATACGGTTCGCAAAATTCACAACATATAACATTTAATAAAGTTGTAAAACGGGTTCATAATATGCTATTTTTGTGAATAAAAACTTAGATCTAATCAAGGTTTTATTTAGTATATCAATCGGAGGCAAGAAGACTTACTCTCGTTGTCGTTCTCGACCGTAACACCAACTCCTTGAGTCTGTTATGAACCCCTTTCAGGAGGGATTGTCCTTAGATTTGTATGGGTGAGAGTGGCCAGTTCACCGACTCAATAATCCTACCATTTTAAGGGCAAGCCGAATGGGAGCTGGGAACATAACAGTACAAGATGGAATTCACTCATTCCCCTATTGGGGTAAGTAGATGTGTGTTCCCTTAAGGGCTGATTCCTAGGCTTGAACAAAGGCGTGTTGTCCTCTCCTGGCCCGAGAGAAACTCCTGTTTAGTGGTTGGACCCTAAACAACTTGTTCATTAGAGGAATCAGCGGTACTTAAGGAACTAGAGGTAACCCAGGGGTAAAACGGTAATTTGACCCAGCTGGTGTTACGAACACACGTGAAGGATTGACTTACTGCATTGGTCGATATCCGTGGACACAGAAATATTCTACAGTGAGAATAGTGCAGTTGTGGGTCTTTAGTGGAGTGACCCACAATTAACGAATGTTGACTAACTTGGTTAATGAGTTTGGCCAATTAGTCTCGTATCGTTGGAGCTTCTGATCTGTAGGTCCATTAGGTCCCACTGGTAGCTCGTAAAGAGACTTGAGGGAATAAAGTATAAATTGTAAATTGAAAGTGTTCAATTTATGTGGGGAATCATATAATGTATATTGATGCATTATAATATAAAGTTTATGAAACTTTATAATATAATTTTTGAATTAATTTCAAAAATTAATTCTTGAGAGAAAATAATTGAAAGAGTTCAAATAAATTTAATATGAATTGGATTCATATTAATTTTAATTTTAATAAAATCCCTAAGATTAAATATATGATATTTAACTGGGTAATTAATTAATTATGGAATTAATTAATTATTTATTAAAATTAGAGACATTTCCCTATTAAGAAAAGGCCTTCCTTTTCCTATTAGGAAAAAGTCTTGACCTTTACCTATAAATAGGACCCCTAGGGTGGGGTGAAAGGCATCTCATTCATTCTCCTACCCTCAGAGAATTCCCCTGAAAGCTCCCTCTAGACTCCCACCAGTCTCATGCCTCTAGAAGTTTGATAGTCATACGGGTGTAGCCATAGTGGTGGTGTTTGTTGTAGTTCATGATTATTTCACAAGCAGTTGGTGAATTTAATCTGAGTCGTCAACGAGAGTAAGTAATTTGTTACTATATAAATTTAGGATAGTTCTAAGATTATTGTCAATGTATTGGTATTTTAGATTAAACAAAATTAATTATGAATTTGTCCCAATCATGCTTCCGTTTTACGGAATTATGGAATTCCAATCCTTCAGTATATTCTCCTTGTTTCCTTTGGGATTGCCTACAATTAGGCATAATTTTGAAGGGTATTACAATTTGTTTTGGGTTAGTCACAAGCACAAGTGTTGGACACCCCAAAATTTAAAGGAACGTAAATAATCTTTACGTCTTATCCACAACACAGAAGGTGTTTCAGAAACACTTTTGATGGAACGTTGTTCGAAATACACGCTGCAGTCACACTACATGACCCCAAAACGAGTCAGGCAATTGAGTATAGCTCAACCTGGTTTGAACCATATCCAATAGGGTTCTATTACTCCTAACTGAGATTTAGGATGTGATTCCATGAACTATCAAATAGTCCTAGAATCTCAAGTCCCTATACTCAACACATTGATCAAATCAAAGTGTTTTTATTATCCCACCTAACAAGTTTTCAACTTCAGTCTTAAGCCCCTTTGAATATCTCAAGAGCTTCAGACTTAAATTGCATTAGGTACAGATACTCATACCTTTGAATAATCATCTATAAAGGAGATGATTTATTCATGCCCTCCCACTGCTTTAACATACTGGACCACAAGGATCCAAATGTACAAGCTCCAAGGGCTCTTTGGCTCTTAAGTTCTTTTCCAATAAAAGATCCATCAGTCATATTGCCCATAAGGCATGACTTAATTGGTATTAAAGAGTTTTCTTCTAACTGACTTAGAAGTATACTCATAAACTAAGCTCCCGATCATATTGAGATCAAAAATAGCCTAACCTTAAGAACCAAAGAAAGGTATTTTTCCTTTAGGAGATATTCTTTGCCTTTATTTCTTTGAGTATAAGCAATCTTAAACAACTCAGTGCTTATGACTTGCTTTACTCTCAATTAGCCTTAAAACACATAAGTTTTTTTCCAGTAATGCTGAACAAATGTCAACTCCCTTTCTTAAAATAAAGCTGCGTTAGCAGAGAAAGGTATATAGTAACATTGTTCTGACATATACGATACAGAAATCAAATTTTTGTTAATCTTTAGGAAATTCATACACATTATCTAATAATGTGTATTTTCTCCCACTGGATAAAATAACTTAATGTTCCCTCTGCCAAAGCCGAGACATACTCTCCAGATCAAAATCTGAGAGTCATCTCACCTAATTGCAACTGTTGCCATGAGCTTATTCCTTAAAAGGAAAAGCAAACATGACAAGTGGCACCTGAATTAAAAATTCAGGTTGTATCCTCATTTTCCACTATGCACGTTTCAATGACTAATAAATCACATTTATTGTCATTGGTTTTGGCTAGGTAGTTAGTGTCATAATCATCATGAACGATTTAAGATGAACTAGACATTTGAGCCTAAGGACATTCCTCACTCAAGACTAATCTAATATCATTTACCACAGGTTTGTCGTTTAAGCTAGTTGTATCTTAAACCGTTATTAATAAATTGGCGTAAGACAATGCACATAGAAATTATCACTGAAACAACAAATTATTTGTATTATTAATCGCACTAACCCATTACTAATAATCAAATCAAATTCTGCAAAAACAAACAGCAATCAAAGAAACCCTATAAAACTATTGATTTAGTTATTGCAACGATACTTCAAAGGTTTAGAACAACAGCCACCGAAGGGTGGTCAGCTACTCCTCCTCTGAATTGAGACAATCTCAACCAAACTCTAATACAAGAATAACTCATATTCCGTTAGCATTTAGTTATTGTTGTTCGGTCAAGGATTCGTTAACTCACTTAACTCATCCTTGTAAGTGTAACCCTCCCACTTTCAGATCCTAGAGGTATGCACCAACAGGCTACCAAAAGGAAAGACAACTGTTGGTAATTAACCTAAGTGACCCTATCCATTTCTGGAGTTCGTGGTGTTCCGAAACCTATGATCAGGCCCTCCGAAGGGATGGTCGCTCCAGGACGACACGCAGGCGAATCATAAGAATCTCACGGTGCGACCTAGGGGTGGAGACTGTAGGATACGTTGACACGTGTCTTGCTCCCACTTACTATAGACATTCTCCCCATTCACCTTGTTATTGACCAATGCAAACACTTTCCGAAGGGAGGCCGCGCCAAAGGCGACACGAAGCCGAGCATGGATCTCACGGTGTGAACACAAGGGGGACGTGAGAGTAAAAACTTGATATGAAAATCTTGTTTTTATATTTTTTCTCCCACTGAAATTTCCTACCGTATTTTAGGGTTATTTAACTTAGATAAACCCGGCTAAGTCAATCTATCTAAGTATATGCCTATTATAACTCTTATAATTAGGTCTTTACTCTAATGTCTAGGTGAATTAAACCCTTTTAATTACCTAGTGACATTGCATGCTAACATTAGACTATGATTAATTCAACTCAGGTTCCGGATCTATTCCCAGGTAGGAGGTGTTCCGTAATCGTCAACTTAAGTACCCCCAGCCTAGACAGAACTTCACCGGGAGAGTTCCCTTATAACCATAGTAATGTTTTTCCTACTTAGTACATTAAAACTATTTTAATCCTAAGTAAGAATATAATTCTAATCCTATTAGAATTAAAATGAGCTTAGGTCTAATTAATTTTAAACATTTTAAAATTAATTCAATTTAACCTAAGGTCCTATGTTTGCATGCAACTCTTTGTTATAGGTTGACGGTTTCTAATCAATTTTATAACTATTATAAAATTTTAATAATTAGCCCTATAACATGCTTCTATGGTATTTTCTAATAACAATCTAATTCTAGTTATTAAACACCATATAATTATGATGCCGATATCGATAATATAACGATTATATTAATCTAAGGTGGTGTCATGCTTCATGCAATTTCAATTTCATTTAATTAATATCGATTATATTAATTAATCATCAACGAAATTAAATTACATGAAATTTTGACATTAATATAATATAACCCTTATATTAATCTAATTAATGTCATGCTTAATGCTATTCCATTTTCATTAAATTAATATAAAAATTTATATCAAATCATACATGAAAACAAGCATTGATATTTTATTTCCATCCATAATATAACCATTATATTAATGAAAATAAATCTAAGCATACATGCTACATTAATATAATATAACATTATATATTTATCTAATTAATGTCATGCATCATGCTTTTCCAATTTCATATATTTAATATAACAATTATACTAAATAACTCATTTAATTAAAATCATGCATAATTACCATACATTATAACCATTATAACATAAATATGCATGAAAACATGTTTAACCTATGGTGGGATCTAGCTAAATGACTCATAAAGCAATAAATAGCTATAAAGACCGGTATTTTGGCACCCTAGGGCAATAATAATGAAAAATCTAGCCCTAAACCGCCTTGTAAATGGTCTGAACCGCCTCGACCCGCTTCGAACCGCTCAAAATCGGACCGAACCGTGACAAAATCGCCCGAACCGGACCCAAATTGCTCAAACCGAACCAAATTCTCCATGAACCGAACCAAACCCTCAGTGAACCGGACCGAAACCAACTCTGAACGTCACATAACCCCTCACGGATAGTAACCGCACGCCTAACCGCTGAGCCACGTACTGGGTTCGAATTTCAACAGACGCAAAAAATAATTATTCTTGCGTTTTATTTATTTTTTCTTTTAATTAATCTGCACGATCTCACGTCTGACCAGCATTTGAGCGAAACTGTCGCCAGCGTTGAGACGCTGAAGGCATAGCGTCGCGACGCTGGCCCGAAAAATCTTTTTTCCATTCTGCGTTCGTTCTACAGCGTTGAGACGCAATTTGAGCAGCGTCTCGACACTTCGCCTCTGGACAACCTCTGTTCTTCCGTTTCCAGCAGCAGTTTTTCACCAAATCGAACCCCGATTCGAGCACCGATCAACAAATTGATCCTAAGTCTCTAGACACGGACTTACAAGACTCGATTTACAATAATTTTGCCCCAAAAACATGGGCCCTTACATGATCAAATCATACAAAATATGTAAATCTAATGCCAAAAAATACCAAAACAGTCTTTAAACCAAACCACATTCATAATGCAAATCGATCTCACCAATAACCACAACGCAAATTCTAAAATCAAAATTGAAATCACGAAATGGCTCTGATACCATTTGAAGGAATTGAATCCTAAAGCGGAAGCGAAATTAATCGAGCGTGATTTAATTTCAATTTAATAGAATACCGGTACATTGGGCAAGAAACCATAGAAACTATTTTCTATCCTATTTCCAGATTAAGCATGCTGTAAATTACAATCTAAACAATTTTAGATTAAGGAAACTTACTTGAACAAGGCTGAAAAATTATGCATTATGCTTCCAAAGGACACCACCATGCAAGAACACCAGCTATGACTCTTGGGACTTGAGATTCGGCTTGTGGGAACCCAAAAAACGTCTTTGAAGGGAATTTTCCAGCAACTCCCTTGCTGTTTTTGAGAGAAATCTAGAGAGAAAATCTGAGAGATTTTTCTCTGTAGTTTGCGTGAGAATGGAGAGAATGGGCGATCAGGTGGGTAACCCCTCTCCACTTCACGATAAGTGGGGAGGGAGTTAAAGCCCTACAAGATCTCAACCATTGGATCTAATCCAAATGATCTGGACCGTTTAATTATTATCAAATAATAATTAATAAATTAAATAATTAATAATTAATTATCTAATTAATTATAATTAATTTAATTAAACCAATTTTAATTAAATCAATTATAACATATAGATTTAATTCAATTAAATCATATTCAATTGAATTAAATAGGCCATTCAATTAATTTAAATTAATTGATCCCACATTAATTAAATATCAAATATTTAATTAATTTTATAATTGAATCATATTCAATTTAATCTCTCTTATTTAACCTATAGTTTTAATGTGCATCAAAATGTACATTAATATAAACTATGGCATTAATTTGATTAAATCATATTTAACCAAATTAAATTAATTAATTCCCAATTAATTAATTCATGAATTAATCAAATATCACATATTTAATTAAATTCATAATTCTCTCATTAATTAATTTGAAATCATATCCAAAATTACTTTTATTATAAAGTTTAATTTATTAATTAAACTTATACTATAATGTATGTCCATACATTATTTTAATTGCATCAAAATACAATTAACTTAAATTCCCTTTAATAATCAAGACTATATTATCTCAGAACCCGTTATGAGCTAGCAGGTGGACCTAATGGACCTACAGATCAGAAGCTCCAACGATACGAGAATGATCAGCTAAACTCATTAACCGAGTCAATCAACATTCATTAACTGTGGGTAACTCCACTAAAGACCCACAGCTGCACTCTTCTCACTGTAGAATATATCTGTGTCCACGGATATCGACCAATGCAGTAAGTTAATCCTTCACGTGTGTTCGTAATACCAGTTGGGTCAAATTACCGTTTTACCCCTGGGTTACCTCTGGTTCCTTAAGTACCACTGATCCCTCTAATGAACAAGTTGTTTAGGGTCCAACCTCTAAACAGGAGTTCCTCTCGGACCAGGAGAGGATGGCGCGCCTTTGTTCAAACCCCGGAATCAGCCCTTAAGGGAACACACATCTACTTGTCCCAATAGGGGAAGGAGTGAATTCCATCTTGTATTGTCATGTCCCCAGCCCCCCACACGGTCTTGTCCCCAAGAAGGTAGGCTTATTGAGTCGGCGTGCGGCCACTCTCATCCGTACTAATCAAAGGACAATCCCTCGTGAGAAGGAGTTCATGACACACTCAGGATTAAGACTGAGTTACCTAGGTCATCCTATTGAAACAGTAACCTAACTAGTTAACGGTGTTACATCTAGTGGCTTACTATTTCGTGCTCCGGTCTTATGCAAACTCATTGCATAGGATACCCCCGCTCACATGTCTCCTACATGGACGCTTTGGATCAATACGTCTGTATCGAATACAAAGAAAGTCGTATCACATAGTGTTACCAGGATAAGGTACCTAGCCTTATCCCTGTACTATAGACCTTTTTGGTTGTTACTTGAACACCAATCCCCGTATGTCCTCACATACTAGTTCAAGTTACATGTAAACAACCTTGGATCTTAGTTTATTGGATTTGGGTCATATTGTGCAATTCTAGACTTAATATGACAATAACACTTTATTGCATAAACCTCAATAACACTTTATTGATACAAGTGTATAATTCGTTAATCATTCACTATCTACGAGTTTTAGGACATAAAACCCAACACCCACATACTATTTCAAGTTACATACAAACAACCTTGGATCTTAGTTTATTGGATTTGGGTCAAATTGTGCAATATTTAACAATAACACTTTATTGTAGAAACTCAATAACACCTTATTGAAACAAGTATACAATTTGTTTACATTCACTATCTACGAGTTTTAGGGCATAAAACCCAACAGAAAAAACATCAAACAATACTTTATTTATATTCGGTCAATTGTTACATTTACTATCTACGAGTTTTAGGGCATAAAACCCAATAGATCTCAGGTTATATTAGCTTCGAGTCCAATTGCCACGTGCCAATTTTTTATGTTTTTTAATTAATTTAGGGACACGTGTAAATTTGTAATTGGTCCCAAATGTATCTTATCATTAATTTAAATTAATGATGTGGCAATTTTTTATTGGTCAAAATTTCTCATTCAACACCATATAAATTCTAGGTATTTAAAATTATGTCATATGCACACACATATATATATGTATATAATTTTTATTAATAACAACATTTTTATTAATGCCAACATGAGCACAACTGATTGACTGACATAAAGCTTATATTAACGACCAAGAAGTTTGTGGTTTTTCAAATCTGTAACCCCCCACATGTTGTTGTTGGGTTTTATGCCCTAAAACTCGTAGATAGTAAATGTAAATAATTGATTGTTATCAATAAAGACTTATCCAGGTTATTTCAATAAGAGTTATTGATTTGCGTTCTATTAGTTTTGTCTTAATAACCCTAATTCCAATAAACTAATATCCTAGGTTGTCTTATGAGTTTCGAGCAGTATGTGGGGACATATGGGGATCAATGTTCAAGATACAACCTAAACGGTCTATAGTATGGGGATAAGGTTGGGTACCTTATCCTGGTGACACAATGGATACGACCCACTTTGAATTTAATACAAACACAGCGATGCAACGCGTTCGTGTAGGTGACATGCGAGTGGGGGTATCCTATGCAATGAGTTTGCATAAGACTGGTCCGTGAAATAGTAACCACTAGATGTAACTCCATTGACTAGTTAGGTTTTTATTTCAATATGATGACCTAGGCAGCTTAGTCTTAATCCTGAGTGTATTATGGACTCTTGTTCACTAGGGATTGTCCTTTGATTTGTATGGGTGAGAGTGGCAAATTTGCCGACTCAATAAGCCTACCATTTTAGGGATAACACCGAGTGGGGGGGAGCTGGGAACGTAATAACACAAGATAGAATTCACTTCTTCCCGACTTTAAGGTAAGTAGATGAGTGTTCCCTTAAGTGGTGTCTCCGGGACTTGAACAAATGACCCTACCCTCTCACTGGCCCAAGAGAGGTTTCTATTTAATGGTAGGACCATAAATAGGTTGTTCATTGATGCGCAAATTGCTTACCGCAAGTTATAATATAGTGATTTTAAATCGAATGTCGTCCTCTACATTGGGTTTCTAATCAAATTAACTACCGCAAATACTTTAATCCAATTTTATCTAGGGAACAAACTTTAGTGACAAAGAATGCAAAATTAACACAAAGCTAAAAGTGTGACAATCAATTGATGGCAAAATTCTTAGGGAGTTGATTTCACCAATTGGGATTATGGATTAATTAATGGATAATTAACATGCTATGATTCATAAATCTAGGAAAGGTACAATCATATATATCTCTCCCGAGCATACATAATCCTCTCACATGCAATGAACCCAATATCCCTATCTAAATTCATTAACATGCAAGGCTTTAAGGTTAGTCATTTTTAACGATTTCTAGAATTATCAATCATCTCCCGATCTCAAGATTTATCCTAGTCATGCATAACGATTTCTAAGCTAAATCCCCTCTCCCGAGCAAGATTCAAACACAACCATCAATCAATTTAGGGCCGGTAAATTGAAGGCATTAAGAACACGTTATGCATAAATGAAAGCATGAAATACATCCATAAATCAATCCAAAATTGCCCAAAGGGCTACATCAATCCCTAAGATTAAGAACTTAGCTACTCATACAACACTTTACGATATAAGCTAAGCCTAAAACAGCCATTAAAACCAACTAAAATCAAGAGCGAAAAGAGATTAAACGCTAAGTCGCTGAAACCGCATGTCCTCATCACGATCTCCACAACCCGAGCCTTCAAATCCCGCTCCCCCAACTTGCTTCAACTCCCACAGAAAGTATTAGTCAGAATTTAGGCCAAAAATTCATCAAAAGAGGTCCCCTTCATCAGCCCTAATCGTATTCTATTTATAGGAAAAAAGTCGACAGCGTCGCGACGCTATAGGGGCAGCGCCGTGACGCTGTCGCGATACCGCCCATTCTGTTTAGGAAATTTTTGAGAGCGTCGAGACGCTATTGACACAGCGTCACGACGTTGTGTCTTCTACCGCCCAAATTAGAGAAGGAAAGTGTGCAGCGTTGAGACGCCTAGAAACTAGGGTCTCGACGCTGGTCCTCAGGTAACACTAATCAATAAGCTTCCAACTTCGATCCTCTTCGTTTCTTTGGCCTCTTTTCGCATCCCAAACGTCCGATTAACTCCAATTTCTCAATTTAGCTTCAAAACATATTTCCTACAAATAAAACACTAAAATGCATAAATTTGGCCAATTAAATATAAAAAACTAGCTAAATTAATTAGGGAAAAATAGCTAGCTATGCTCGCTATCAAACACCCCCAAACTTAAGTTGTTGCTAGTCCTCGAGCAAACTTAAAATCAAGCAACAGTTGAAGAATGGATGCATCAAACATGACTCAATCCTCAAGGCTCAAAAGTCAATAAACAAACAATCAAGAGACATGCACATAAGGCCAAATGAGGGAGACAAATCAAAAGTCTTCCAAAATTAACTTGCACAAGCGAGACCTAACTTAGCTAGATTAGACTTTAATAGCTCGGGATTGGATTATTAAACTCTCAACTCATCTTCCCTCTACACTGGCACTAAGGATTTACTAATGAGTTAATGGAACAAATTAGCTTGTTTTCATCCATACTTAGGTGCTTTTGAATTAAATTGAATCAAGCAATTATAAGTGGTACTAGCTTTCACACACCTATTGCAGAGACCCATAACCCGAGTTTTACTCTTGGTTGGCCTAACTGTTCACAACAGGGGTAGCTTTTTTTGCCAAAACATTATGACACATTACATATTGAGCTCAAATGACGTCATTATATTTTTTTTTCTCAAAAGTAAAGACAAGAATGATTTTTCTTTCATGATCATGATAAACATATGTTCTTGTCTTTCCTCCTAGGCAAGATTAAACATGCTAATTTGCAAAAAAAAATTAACTCTTTAGCTCTTCCCTACACCTATTGAGGTGACAACAAGCATATGAACCTAATAATTCGCTCCTAAGCATTCAAGTCATATTCTAACCAAGGAAAACACTCTACTCATGCAAGACATCTCCTAGAAAAAGTTAGTCTCCCTTTTTGGGCACTCATGCTTACAACTCATCATAAGCTTGAAAATTGACAAGAAAGCCTATCCTAGGAAATCATAGTCATGCAAAAATAGCATCCACAAAACAACCATATGCTAGATTCAAAGAAAGCTCAAAAAAATTTAGCCCGAACTCAGATGCTCAAGGGCTCCACAAACATAACATTCCACCCCCAAACTTGTATAAATCAATAAAGCATAATCAAACATGAGAACAATAAAAAAAAATTAAAAGAGTGAACAATACTGCCCTAGAATGACGATGACCTTCTCATGGATGCTTGTAAGCAAAGAAGAAACTGGGATCAAAGACCTACAAAACAAAAACAAAAAACAAATCAAAAGCAAAAATAGAAATCAAATGACTTGGGTTCCCTCCCAAAAGCGCTTGTTTAACGTCATTAGCTCGACGTGTTGACCGAATAGGCATCATGGTGGTTTAATGTCTGGTGTTCCATCAATAGTGCTCTTCCTAGCACCTTTCCTGTACCCCACCAACATGGTCTCTGATGTGTTCTGAGGGTCCTCAAAAGTTTTTAGGATCTCCTTCTCCTGTTGGACTCTAATGATCCGCTCCCTGCGCTCAATATCAATTATAACTCTCCCTATGGCAAGGAATGGTTTCCCTAATATGATAGGCGTGGCAGGATTCTCTTTGATATCCAAAACAAAGAAATCAACAGGAAGGAAAAATCTACCTACTTTAATCAGCACATTCTCCGTCACAATTCCATATGGACTAACCACAGATTGGTCAGCCAACTGGATCCTAACAGAAGTGGATTTTATTTCTCCTATGTTAAGTTTCTTGCATAAGGACAAAGAAATAATATTTATGCTAGCACCTAAATCACACAATGCTCTACAGGAGTAAGTACCCAAATTACAAGGAATAGAAAAACTCCTTGGGCCAACCAATTTCTCAGGTACTTTCTGCTGAAGGCGAGCACTGCAAGTCGATGCAAGGTACACGGTCTCCAACTGCTTTTCCTTCTTTTTCTTGATGAGTCATTCCTTCATGAACTTCCTGTAGTGAGGCATCCGCTCCAGTGCAACTGCAAAAGGAATATCAACATTCAAACCCATAAAAGCATCTAAAAATTTTTCAAATTGAGCTTTTGAATTCTTCTTTTTCTTTTTCTTCAATTTAGGGACTAGAACAGTAGGAGAAGAGATAGAGGGCTCAGAATTAAGCTTTTCAGCTTCGTTTAAGGTGGTGCCCTCTTCAGCTTCTTTAGTAAGTTCCTCCGATTTAGTAGTCTCCTACTCCTCAGCTACTTGAGTTTCCTCCTCGTGATGCACAGTGATGGTCTTGCAGTATTCCAAATGAGATTTCTCCTGTTCAGCTGGAGCCTTATCTTTGTTCATGGTGTTGACCACACTTACCAGTTGTCCCAACTGAGTTTCAATGTTCTTTATTGCTGCACTATGGCCATTTACTGTGGTATTTATGGCAATCACGACCTCCTCAAGCTCGTTCGTCCTGTTACTAGATTTTGCAATAAAAGCTCCAACAAGATCCTCTAAAGACTTTTTATTTTCTTGCTTAGGAGGGTTAAAACGAGGAGGATTTAACACATTTTTATTATTAGCATAGGAGAAGTTCTCATGATTTCTATTGCTAGTGTGATAATGTGTAGGTGTAGAATTATTATTATATCCCCTAGATTTAAAATTGAAAACATATTGAACTTGCTCCAAATTCTCCTCCTGAGACTGAGATGCAAGGGCAGTTGCAAACTCGATCGATTGAGCACCCCCTGTACCTGAAAATTTCAGAAAAGCATTAGCAAGGGAAGACATCTGGGCCTGAAGTGCACTTACGTTGTCAATCTCAAACACTCCAGCAGCAATCTTTTTCGGTGCAGACCGCTCAAATGGCCACTGATAGCTGTTGGTAGCCATATCCTCTAGTAGTGTGCGCGCGTTCTCCACGGTCTTGGACAACAGAGTCCCACCTGCAACTGCATCAACGATGGTTTTAGTACTAGGATTCATACCGTTATAAAAGAGTTGGATTTGTAACCAATCAGGATAACCATGTTGAGGGCACTTCCTCAGCAACTCTTTGTAACGCTCCCAAGCCTCGAACAACTGCTCATCAAACTGCTGCTGGAACGTCCCAATTTCGGTCCTCAGCTTGACCCTCTTGGCAGGAGGGAAGAATTTCTTTAAGAACGCCTGGACCAAAGCATCCCAGGTGATAATGCTCCCAGGTGGAATTGATTGCAACCAGTCACGAGCTTTATCCAGCAAAGAAAAAGGAAATAAACATAAGCGAATGACATCTTCAGAAACTTCATTTAACTTTACCGTCCCACAGATGTCTAGGAAGGATTTCAGGTGAGAATTTGGATCCTCCGTGGGTGAACCTCTGTAAGCACAATCTCGAGCCATTTGAATAAGACCCGTTTTCAGTTCAAAATTATTTGCATTGATCGGGACATAGACAATCCCCGATTGTTGCTCCTGAAAGACCGGCTGGAAGTAGTCCCTAATTGGCTTAGGCTCCTCGGGGTTAGGATTGGCCATTTGGATAAGATTTTCTCGATTCTCCCTTCGAAGTCTATTATAAGTCCTCTCTATCTTCGGGTCAAAGGGAACTAAGGCCAACTCCCTAACATTTCGTATGCACAAACCAATCTAACCTAAAAAAGGAAAATAAAAAAACATGAAACAAAACAAATTAGGAAATAAACTAGAACAAGAAAAAAAACTAAATCTAAATAAAGAAATATAATCTAAAAAAAAAGATAAGATAAACAAATAAGGAATGCAAAAAGCAAATATGACAAAAACAATTTAGGAAACTAACCAATAAGAAAAAATAATCTAATAAGGATAAAACTAAAAAGGAAAAATTCTATCTAAGGACAATTTAAACAAATTTGGAAAAACTAAATATGGAAAGAAAGCAAATAAGGAAAAAAATGCAATCTACCTAAAAATAAGAAAAATAACAAACAAATAAAATACACCCTAAATTAAGACTGGACAATTTTTCTACGATATTAAATTGATTAAATATGGCAATTCCCGGCAACGGAGTCAAAAACTTGATGCGCAAATAGCTTACCGCAAGTGTACGGGCAAAGTTATAATATAGTGATTTTAAATCGAATGTCGTCCTCTGGATTGAGTTTCTAATCAAATTAACTACCGCAAATACTTTCATCCAATTTTATCTAGGGAACAAACTTTAGTGACAAAGAATGCAAAATTAACAAAAAGCTAAAAGTGTGACAATCAATTGATGACAAAATTCTTAGGGAGTTGATTTCACCAATTGGGATTATGGATTAATTAATGGATAATTAACATGCTATGATTCATAAATCTAGGAAAACTACAATCATACATATCTCTCTCGAGCATACATAATCCTCTCACATGCAATGAACCCAATATCCCTATCTAAATTGATTAACATGCAAGACTTTAAGGTTAGTCCTTTTTAACGATTTCTAGAATTATCAATCATCTCTCGATCTCAAGATTTATCCCAGTCATGCATAACGATTTCTAAGCTAAATCCCCTCGCCCAAGCAAGATTCAAACACAATCATCAATCAATTTATGGCCGGTAAATTGAAGGCATTAAGAACACGTTATGCATAAATGAAAGCATGAAATACATCCATAAATCAATACAAAATTGCCCAAAGGGCTACATCAATCCCTAAGATTAAGAACTTAGCTACTCATACAACGCGTTACGATATAAGCTAAGCCTAAAACAGCCATTAAAACCAACTAAAATCAAGAAGGAAAAGAGATTAAACGCTAAGTCGCCGAAACCGCACGTCCCCGTCACGATCTCCACAACCCGAGCCTTCAAATCCCACTCCTCCAACTTGCTTCAGCTCCCACAGAAATTATTAGTCGGAATTTAGGCCAAAATTGCATCAAAAGAGGTCCCCTTCATCAACCCTAATTGCATTCTATTTATAGGAAAAAAGTCGACAGCGTCACGACACTGCCCCTATAGCGTCGTAATACCGCCCATTCTGTTTAGGAAATCTTTGAGAGCGTCTAGACGCTATTGACAGAGCGTCACGACGCTGTGTCTTCTGCCGCCCAAATTAGAGAAAGAAAGTGTGCAGTGTCGAGATGCCCAGAAACTAGGGTCTCGACGCTGGTCCTCAGTTAGCACTAATCAATAAGCTTCCAACTTCGATTCTCTTCGTTTCTTTGGCCTCTTTTCGCATCACGAATGCCCGATTAACTCCAATTTCTCAATTTAGCTCCAAAACATATTTCCTACAAATAAAACACTAAAATGCATAAATTTGGGCAATTAAATATCAAAGATTAGCTAAATTAATTAGGGAAAAATAGCTAGTTATGCTCGCTATCATTCATCAGAGGAGCGCTGGTACTTAAAGGCGTAGAGGTAGCCTAGGGGTAAAATGGTAATTTGACCCAGCTAGTATTACAAACACTAGTGAAGGATTAACTTGGTGTTATTGGTCTATCACTACAACAATTTTGGGCTTAGATGTTAGTTTTGCACCGTTATTAAACCCCTATGATCACATATTTGAATCCGTTGTTGTTCTGGGTGTGATCTAACCCCTACGATCACGGATTACAACAATAACGGTTTAAAACCGTCATCAATCGCCTCCGTGATCTTTCATGTATAATCACGGATTACAACAATAACGGTTTAAAACCGTGGTTGTTCTGGGTGTGATTGAACCCGTACAATGACAGATTACAACGATGACAGTTTAAAACTGACATCATTGTCGACCCCTATGATAACGGTTTACAACAATGATAGTTTACAACCGACATATATAACTACATTAATGACGGTTTTAAAATGACATCTTTCCCTCAACACGTTCGATTACGGTGTGTTACGATGACGTTTTATAACTGTTATTATAGTGTCATAAGATGACAGTTATAAACTGACATCTTTCCTCATACCACATTTATTGTCATAATTCAAATCCACAATCTGAATACCTATTGCAATGCAAAATATTTTAATTGATCCAATCTACAGATATTTAAAACGAACATTTGAGAATATTATTTCATTCAATCCAAACACAACAATTGAGAAAACATCAAATACTTTATTTCATTCGATCCAAAAAACTCCAAACGTCACAATACAATATCCAAAACCACTAAATTGTTCTAAGCTATATAGTAAGAAAGATTTACAAAAAAAATAAAATGTAAGCACAATCGCTTTTTTGTCCATTCAAACTACCACATATATGTCATGAAAACCCTACACATACCCTCTATCGTCTAAAAGGAAACAACTAGCTACCACAAGGATGAATACTTCACGTGAAGTTTGACACGTCCCGCCCATTCAACTCGTACTTCGTCCAGTTGTTCTTGTGTGAACGGACTCTTAGTATTAAACTGGAAAAAAAATCATAACAGTATTTAAAATAACAAACACACAAACTAACTCGTTTTATAAACTTCATCACGTAATACCCACATTCAACACAAACTCTCTGTCTCTGTCTTTGTCTCCTGATGTGGTCAAGATGGCAATTGGAAAACTCTTCCCAAGTATACATAGAGGGAGAAAGAAACTCATTTTGAACTCTGCAAACGAAAAATTTTGTTGAATAGGATGTGAAATATGAAAGTTGTATCATCAAAGCACTAAATTTTGCATACCTGCCTTACTGATACGGGAATTTTATTATGGCGACTTGGTGCCAATTTTGGTCTCATGTCTATTGGTAGCTGAGCCTGTTTACAGAAACAAAGCAAAGATAATATGTTTCAAATTCAAACATATAAATATAATATGAAATTCCACACAAAAAATTTAAATATTACATATTAGCAATGGATATTTTCCTTTAAGCACAACCATGTCTTCCTGCTTGTTATTTGCTACACTAGAGCCATCACCAGTTTTCCTAGCAAGAACTTCTAGGGCTCATTGTCTTTTATCAATAGCATTGTTAGATGTAGAAGAAATTGTATTTTGTGGTCGAAGTTTAGAACCAACTGATGTTTCTGAGTTCCCACTATGATTTCCTTTACCAGAACCTGCAGCAATAATAGTCTTTGAGGCAGATACAGAACCATTATTCCCCACATTTGCTGCCTGAGAAATACCATCCTTTGATGAAACCTTGCTAGTCCCAGTGAGTGAATCTTTAATTCTTCTACTCCAAAGCAGAGGAAGATTTGAGAGTCGAGAAAATTTTTGTTTCTTTTAATAGAGAAAACTAACTAAAATGCAAAATTAAACTTTCGAAAAGTACTTCATGAATATTTATTCTCAGTCAAGTAAAATAGTAAAATAGTAAAATATTATAAAGCTAATAGCAGTATAGAGAAGACCATATGCAACCATGTATCCTTCTTCTCAAATTGGATTGTATCAGATGGTCACAAATTACATATACAACATCAGTGATAGAAATTAAGGAACTCATTTAGAAGTAACAACGATCAGAAAGCTGAAGTGAAAATAGGAAAACTTGGTACAGAAATAATTGCGTCTTAGAGTGACAGAAAGCAATCAAAACCATTTTATTTATGTATCTTTTCCATTCATTTAAGACAGGTCAAAGCTAGATTCAAACCGATATTAAAAGAAAATGCTTTCCAAATAAAACTAAATCCATTTGCATGAAATAAATCTTAATTAGGTTCTAGGATAATTTAAAACAGTATAAAATGGACTAGAGATGGCTAAAAAGTTAACAGCTCAAACTTTAAATTGGATTTATATATACGATATTGATGCAACAAAAAATAGGTCAACCTAATTCATTTCATACCTCTACTAAAAGGTCCAGTTCAGTCAAGCCTCTTGTACCCTCTTGCAAAAGGGGCATGCCTCTGCTGACAAGTAATATTTGAAATGAAAAAACTTATATACTTCTATTCAAAAGCTAAAATTGACAACTCAAGAAAAAACTTGGAGTAGCTTATTACACAACTTCTTTTTAGGATTCTGGGGCAATATATTTCAAAACTTCATTCCTTGTTATAACACTCAATAAGCCACTTTGACTCTTGATATCTTCGTTGTGAACTCCATAAAAATCCTCCTCCACCATGTGTAAAATATATTTTATTTCAATATATAATCTTCGAATTCCTCATGCTTTGGTGAAATAGAAGAGGAGATGGTAGCCTTTTTGGGAGAAAAGGAAAATGCAACTTAATGCTTTTGGCTTGTTTTCTCAAACTCAAATGGAATTGAATCCATGATGCTCCTTGAATTTGAAGTACTGAGAAAATGAGATATAATCTTATAGCATTGAAGTAATGCAAAAGGCAAGTGGAATTTTTAGCGGTCAAAAAGAAATATGCACCAAGTAGGTGTTGGAGAGGTTTGCCATGAGTTAATTGACAGTCCTATGGTTCCTAACTTCAGGCTTATGAAGATGCACATGGAGGGGAAATAGATAGTTGAATTCGTGGAGAAAAATCCCAAAATAAGAAAAATCAAAATAAGTTTGGAGTTCAAAGACGACCTTGATATATCCATGTCTTAGCCGAAAATAAGAAAAATCCAATAGATAGTTGAACACCCGAGAATCGCCGCCGTTCAACACCTAACCAGCTCGTCGCCGTTAGCCGTTCAACACCCGTGGAGAAGAACACCCAACGCTGTCGTTTAACACCCATGGAGAAGAACAAACCGCACGGACGAAGAAACTGACCAGCTCGCCGCCGTTCAAAACCCGAGCAAGAAGAAAAAACGGCGTGGAGAAGAAGACCCAACGCTGTGTAGAAATCACTACCGTTCAAGGTCAATAGTCGTTGCCGTCAGCCGTTAAACGTCGTCTGCTGTCAGCCGTTCAAGGTCAATCGTGCGAAGAAGGAAATGCGTAAAGGAAAATACCAAATCGTATACTTAGGGCAAAATCGTAGAGAAGGAAAACGTTTGTGGAGAAGAAGTAGACAAAAAATTAGGGCCCAAACCGTTATTTAAGAGAAAAAGAAATTAAAAGAAAAAGGGCCCAAACCGTTATTAAAGCCCATTATTTGCTTTATCGTTACCATGAATTAAACAGAAAACAAAACGACGTCGTTTTGACCTTAGTTTTTAATAAAACAAACAAAACGACGTTGTTTAAAGGATCGAAACCGTTATTAAAGTCCAACATACAATAACGGGTCGTAACCGTTATTAAAGCTCATGTTAAATGACGGGCCAAAACCGTCATTGAAGTTATCATTTAATCACGGTTTAAATCTGTCATCTATAGATTGGCCCAATACTTTAATGAAATAGGACCAAAACCGACATAGAAGCCCATCATACGATAACGGGCCTGAACCGTTATTGAAGCCCACCATGGATGACACGTTAGATGACGGACGAAAACCGACATCGAAGGTCTACCTTTGATGACGGTTTTAAACTGACATCGTTGAGAAATTTGTATGAAAATTTCCGTCTTTCTCCGAAAAATGCGGCGCCTTTTTTATATACATCTTTAATGACGGGCGAAAACCGACATCGAAGGTCTCCCTTTGATGACGGTTTCAAACCGACATCGTTGAGAAATTTTTACGAAAATTTCCGTCTTTCTCCGAAAAATGCGGCGCCTTTTTTATGCACATCTTTAATGACGGGTGATAACCGACATCGAAGGTCTCCCTTTAATGACGGTTTTAAACCGACATCGATGAACAATCTTTTTGCACCCTTTTTAAATTAAATATAATAACGGTTTAAAACCGTCATCGTAGGTTTCCATTTTTTTAAAAACGTTAGATGACGGGTAAGAACCGTCGTGGAAGGGTCTTCTTTAATTACGGATAGAAACCATCATTGTACCCCAAATTTTCGAAAGTTAACATTTTTTTCTAGAAAAAGTGGCGTTTTTTTCACAATCCGTCATCTTAGAGTCAACCCGTCATTGTTGTAAAAATACAATCCGACATCGTAGCCCCAAATTGTTGTAGTGTATATCCATGGACACAAAAATATATCTACAGTGAGAAGAGTGGTGTACCCACAGTTAACGAATATTGATTAATGTAGTTAATGAGTTTAGCCAATTAATCTCATATCGTTGGAGCTTCTAATCTCTAGGTCCATTAGGTCCCCTTCTTAGCTCGTAAAGGGTATTGAGGTAATTATATCTTGAATGTAATTTGAAATGTTCAAATTTACTAAGGGACGAAATACTATAATGTATAGAGATACATTATAATAAAAAGTTTATATTTTAATTAAACTTTATAATATAAAATTAATTTTCGACATAATTCAAAATTAATTTACAAGAGAATTAAATATTTGAAGGTGTTCAAATATTAATTTAATGTGAATTGGATTTATATTAAAACTATAGATAGAATTAATGCACATTATATTAAACTGTAGGTTATGAAAGAAATATAATTGAATATGATTCAACTGTAGGCTTAAATTAAATATGTGATATTTAATTTTTTGATTAACTAATTGATGTATTAATTAATTATTTAATTTAATTCGGTTTAATTAAATTAATTGAATTAAAACTATAGGTTATGTGAGAGATCTTCATTTAAATATGATTTAAATGAATATGTTAATTAATTATATTTAATTTAATATTATTAAATTAAATTATAACTCCCACGGTTGGTGGGAGTTATCAGAGACGTGGATGTTACCTATGTAATCTCTCCCTCTCACCCGATGACCTTCATGCCTCGGAAGTTAGGGAGGATAGTCTCTGGCATTTGGTGTATCACAAAAAAATTCCCCAACAAACTCTCTCAAGATCTCTCTCAAGAATTCACAACATTCTAGTGAATTTCTTTTTCCCAATTCAAGATCTAGAGGTTCCCACAAGCCTAACCTCTAATTCTCAGAGATATAGGGAGTGAACTCTGTTGGTGGTGTCCCAATTTTGGTCTCCGTTGAAATTCTAGAGAAATGTTGAGTTCGTGATCTTTCCCCAAGGAGTTGGTGAATATTATTCAGAGTCGTCCACTAGAGTAAGTGACAAATCCTTCTTCTTTAGAATTAATCACCAAAGATAATACAAACATGCTTAACCGATTAGGAATTAATTTGCAGTAAGGTTGTTATGTATTAATTCTCTGTTTTTTCCAACGCATGGATTTTTCTAAATTGAAATTAAATACGAGTATTGTTCTTGGTTGCTTCCGTTGAGGGATTTCACCCTACAATTGTAATTCTTTTTTATTTATTGAACAAATTAGTATTATCTTATTGATTCTAGTTACATAAATATGTCAAGGTTTCTATTGCCTTATCATAGAGAAAAATACGTTTAGGTGGATTTAGAAAGATAGATATCACTAGAAGGTAGAGAAAAAAACAGTAATCAACATTATTTTTTTTTTTAATATGTTTACGTTGTTTCACTTTTATTAATTGATTTGTTAAAATTAAAAATTATGATAGTTTTTTTATTGTTTATATAATCACTAACGTAGTAACTTTTACTAGATATTCTTATTTTACTATTTGTCTTTTAATCAATCAGTTAGTAGTCAATATTAGGGTTGTTTGTCGGTCGATCTGTCAATTTTGGGGAAAAATAGTCGCAAAAACTGTCGCAAAAACTGACTAGTCGATTTTTAGTAAATAGAATTACACTTTTTTGGGTGGTCCGTTATCGACGGGTCAGTTTGGTCGGTTATCCTATTTTATTTTATTTTCATTTTTTTATAAACAAAGATATTGTTTGGTTTTTTTAAGTTGCCATGGAGAAGGGGGAGGGCAAACTTGTTTGCATCGTCGAATGGAGAGGGGAGAGGGAAAGCGAGGCAAAATGATGAAAATATCAAATACAAAAGAGAGATATGGGGGGACAACGTGGTGACCATGGAAAAGATAGAGTGGAACATAAGGCAAAGGGGGATGACAAGATAGTAGCAACCATGGAGAGGGAAGAAGAGAAGAAGTTGAATAAGAAAGAAGGGGAGAGAGGGGAAAAGAAGAAAGAGTGAGGAATAGTGGCGAAGAATTAAATTGGCAGAAGAGATGAGAAGAGGAAACCAAGATTAAGGTCCGTTTGTGTAACGCCCCCAAAAATCAACCTTACTAGGAGACATTACTTAATCTTTCCCTAATGTCAACCTCATGCTCCGAAAATTTCGGCAGCATAACGACGTAACTTTAACTAACCCAAATTTTATTTACTACCTGAAAATGAGATTTACACACTTCTATAATTCTAAATAACCAACCAACAGCTACATTACACATCAGACCAAAACATAACATCCACAAATTTCCAACCATACAAACTTTAACAACTACCAATTAAAAATAGGAAACCCAAATAACTAACTCATAACTTTCAACAACACTAACCTCAATTGACACTAATCTTTACCCAATTACGACGTAAAGGGAAACAACAACCAGAATACAACTCAGCTCAAATCAAGTAATATAGAATAGGAGACTACAAGTCCATAAGAAAACAAAGCCCAACTACAAAGTACTAAGTTTATCTAATATTATATTCTTTCTCAGGTCTGCTCCTCAACATCACCAGACTCGTAGTATTCCTCATCACCTGCAAAATCTGGTGGTGGATCAGTACAAAACAACGATACTGAGTAAGTGGCTCACACCTGAAGAGCCATCAAACAACGTACAACATACAAGGCAAACATCATGCCTTTCAATCACAATAACATGCCTTATATACAAAGTGAGAATTCAACACATAGAACATACTCAACTAATACAATCGTGCAACAACCATGCACCTAACACATGAATTCTGCACCATGCAATGCACACTCAAAACACATGAATTCCACATCATGCCATGCATACTCAAAACACATGAATTCTGCATCATGCCATGCAACTCAGTTTCCTCTTAAGCTCCACGAGCTCGCTCAACACTCATAGCCCTCACAAAGCTCTCTGAGACTGACTCCTTCGAGTCAAGCCGACCCCTGACCATATTACCCAGGGCCTCGACGTTTCTCTACGGCGCTCAGCGTTCGACCCTTGACCATATTACCCAAGGCCTCGAATTGTGCATCGCCCCTTCGCCATATTACCCAAGGCACCCGATGACTTCACAATCAAACTGTACATCGCCCATTGGCCATATTACCCAAGGCACCCAATGACTTTCACAACATATAGACTCATCACATCGCCCCTTGGCCATATTACCCAAGGCACCCAATGACTTTCACAACATATAGACTCATCACATCGCCCCTTGGCCATATTACCCAAGGCACCTGATGCTCCTCTTAATCCATTAGTGACATACCACCCCTCGACCATTTTTACCCGAGGCACTTGGTATTCACATAACTTTCCTTTTCAACACACAAGGTCCTCTGACCTCACAATCTCACTAGAATGCATGAATCCTACTCATCATGCTTCTAGACCATGCTTTATGCCAATGACATGCTCACAAACCAAAATGCACATTCCAAACATGTCTTCTAAACTATGTATTAAATCATAAAACACGTAAAACGAACAGCACGCTCTCAACGTTATGTTCATGCCTTACAATCAACCACATACTTAACATATCAGTTTCAACGTATCAAATCAACTCAGCAGTTCAACATGCTCAAAACTCATCATGGACCTATAATACATACGTGCACATACAACATATGCTAAAACCAAGCAAGTAAATCACACAGGATGCTAGCATACAAGCAAACAAACTCAACAGGTAGAAATCCACTTACAAAATGCTCTAAAACGCTCCTAAATTAGTCTAATGAGCTCCTACAATACCGAATACAAGGTTCAAGCCTAGAATCCACTTGCTAAACCTTAAACCAAGTCGAAAAAGTGCTTAGAAGAGACGTTCTTACCCAACAAAAGGCTTAAGCTAGGATTTGAACACTCTGAAACCAAACCAATACTACAAGCAAAGTTTACAAGGGTTATAAACCAATTCACACCACACAAAACCAGTTTAAAACGGTCTAAAACGAAGCTTTGCTACATAATACTTACCAAAAGGGACTTGAGTCTTGGCTAAGAGAGATCGAATGAGCTTGAACCGAACTACTCTGAATGGGCCACAAAGCTTGCTAGGAATTGATTCAAGGAGCCTAATTCTGCAAATTTGGAGTCGTTAAAGAGTGGGTATTACAAATCCAAGGACATTTGAGCATGGGTCACCATTAAAACTTACGAAAATGACCCGAACACATGGTGATTGGTGTTCGAATGGATTTCAAAATCACCCAAGAGTTATCATGCCATGGGCAAATCTATCTCAAAGCTAAACAACTATGGGTAGTGATCGATCAGGTCCAAACCTATAGATTTGAAGTCGTTAGTGAGAGAACAGATCAAAACAAAGATCAATTACGCATAGGCTAGCCTCGAACCTTACCAAAAGTGGAAGTTATTGTTGTTTGCTTACTAGAACATGTGAAGAACACGAGAAAAGAAGCTTCGAGGCCTCACGAACTTGTTCAGTCGACGCCATCATTGCCGAAAACTTGAAGCTAGTGTATCGTCGATTTTCGCTCAAGGAACCAAAAAGGTTCGCACCGAAGAACTCAGTAGTTGAAGGAACTGCATCGTCGGTTTTCGCTCAAGGAACAATCATCAAGAGCAGCTATCGTCGAATGCTTACTGAAGGAGAGGAAGAGTCGCTGACTGCTGCTACGTGTGTGGGTCAACTACAGCCGCAAAGATGAAGGCACTACTGTTGACTGAAGGTGCTACCGACCAAATAAAGAAGAGAAGTGTTGGCGAGGGGTATCAACGTGAAGAGAAAAAACGAGGGGGGGCTGAACGGCGTAAAGAGGAAGAAGGAGAAGATGGCGCCAAGCGGTCTACTGCTTCGAGGAAGAAAAACTGAAGGGGGGGTGTGGCGGCGCTACACGATAAAGGGAGAAGGAGAGATTTAGGTTAGGATTTTCTTTTCTTTTTTTTTTCTTTCCTTTCTTTTAATTCTCCAAATTAGAAGAATGTCAAATAACGAGAGGGGAAAAATAATGAGAGGGAACATTCTAGGGATTTGCTTTAAACTCCAAAATTCTTTTCCAAAATAAAAACTTCAATCAAAGACTCTTAAATAATTGTGCAATCCTAAATAAAAAGAATTTGAATTTCTTTGAAATTGGAGATGCGGTCCAAAGCTAAATTCCTAAATTATCGAGATTTAACTTATCAATTTAGGAACTAAACTAAACCTTCTAATTTTTCAACTTAGAACTTGCGCAAACAATCTCGATTACTCCAAAAGGTCTAATTCTGAAACGCGGGGCGTTACAGTTTGGAATACATTTTAATTCAAATGTTTTTCAAGAATGTATTTTTTTAAAAACATTTTGTAAAAGTTGTTTAGAATTTAAACACTCGTCTATTTGGTTACATTTCCTCATAGGTGTTTTTATACAAGTTATTGTATACTAAAGACTCTTTTTTATAAAGTTGGCTTCAAGTGTTTCTCTCAAAATGGTTTATTTATCAATCTCATTTTCTAATAAGTCATTTTTAGTGGTTGTCAAACACTAGAAATTTTTTCAAAATTATTGTTTTTTCAAAATTAAACACTTGAAATGTTAAACCAAACGCACCCTTAATCTGGAGGTGAAAAAAATATTATTATTTTTTTAATATTAAAGGACAAAATCACCTTGAGAAAACTAAAGGGTCCTTGATTTTCTCAATGTGGTTTTTGGATATTGTGTATGCAGAATAATAGAGGTACTGTAGAGAATGATTATTTTTTAAATATATATTAGAGTAGGTCGATTGATTTTCTAGTTTTAGTGAATCGATCGAAACATAACTTTGTCAATTGGCAAAATCGACTCCAACTGGACGTGGTAAAAATTGATCGACTGACGTCGGTTCAATCGATTTTGATAAGTTGGGTGGTTTCGATCCAATTTTGAACATCTGTAGTCAATACATTTAGAATAGTTGTTAAATAAAAACATCATAAAAAATAGATTGAATTTTTATATAAGAAAATACAAAATAATTTACAGTTATCAGACAACCTTTCTTATTTTTTTTTTTGTTTTGTTATTAAAAACGGATAACAAAAAATAGCCATAAATCAGGTTCGTTTTTCTGTTTTTAGAAAAATAAAAAATGTTAAAAAAAATGGGGTGGTTGCATATATATAGCATATTTGGACAAATTAATAGCAAATATGAGAAGTTTACAAACTAATTGCATACATAGCACAATTTGTTAAAAGACCAAAAAGCCCATCAAATACATTCAGCCTGATTTTTTTGACCCATCAATTAACAATTTTCATATAGTGTTTTTTTTACAGCCTATCAAATCCAAAAAGCCCTAATCCCCTTGTTTCTGCATTTCAGTCAGGAGAAATTAGTTTTAGTGTTTTTTTTTTTCCAAAAAATCATCCCCAATCTCTCGTTCGTCTTCTTGCTTTCGTCTCCATTTTCTGCTACTGATTTCGTTCCTTTCCTTTCTCTTCTGATTTCTCTACTGATTTTGTTTTTTGCCATACTCTACTGATTTTGTTTCTCCTTTCCTTGTTGATATCGAGCACATGCCTAAGGTATTTTGTTTGATTGCTACTACCTTTTTGCAGTGTTTTTTTTTTTCAGTTTTTGTTCTTTTTGGAGTCACTCGAGCGGATGAATGCATTGTTTGCTTAGTTTCTTTTACTCTAATTTATTGCCGATTTTTTGCTTATTAATGCACTGTGAATCTATTGTTATGAAAGGCAATGTGTTGGGAGCATTGTGAATCTCTGTGGTTATGAGACACATAGTTTTTTGCTTACTTTCTCTGTTCATCTTCATTGTCAGTTTTCATTTTTAATCTGTGGTTTTTTGCTTATTAATCCAGGTGGTCGTTTTTTGCTTATTTAGTATATGTTTGTTATCTATTAGTGTCTATCAGCTACGATAATTGAAAATTTTGTTCTGTTTCTTTGTTTTCTCTCTGTTCTTGTGAGCATTTGTGTGTTACTTTTCAGATTATGTCTTGTGATCATTTTTGGAGTCTATCAATGTTCATCACTGATAAACTCCAATAATTGATTTATATCCCAAACATCTCAATATACTCACAATACCTTATCTTATCCAGATGGAGAAAGAAAAAAAGAGAAATCTAAAAGGAAGGTTGTTTTTCTATGTTGCTTTGATTATCAAATTATCAAGTGATAATTTTGATCTGAAATATTTTTTGAATGTAGAATTCGAAGGTTATATTGTAGCTTTTGGATGTAGAACTCTTCTAAAGGTTATATTGTAGCTGATTTGTAGAACTCTTTTTGATGTGAATACAAAGGTTACTTTTTTATGTTGCTTTGATTATAAGGTTATCGTGTGAATACAAATATATTATCAAACACATTTTGAACCATTATTTAAATTCATGTCAAATTTCTGAATCTGCTACCAAACACATATCTGAAAACATGAAATACAACTCTGTTTTCATTGAATCCCTTGTTTTCAAATTTCTGTTTTCAGATCACCAACCAAATGGGCCCAAAATTATCAGGTTATTCTATTTTAAAGTCAAAGTGTAAGGATGATAGAAAATCAAATAATTCAAGTATCACTGATAGGAAAAAAAACCGATAGAATTAATTCAGGCCTATCAGTGTCTGTTACTGATAGAAAATAGTTAAAATCAAGTATATCAGCATCTATTACATATAGAAAATTTGTCTATCAGTTTCTATCAGTAATAGAAAATAGTTAAAATCAAGGTTATTAGTATCTATCACTGATAAAAAAATTTGTCTATCAATTTCTATCAATAATAGAAAATAGTTCAAAACTATCAGTATCTATCACTGATTGAAAATTTGTCTATCAATTTCTATCAGTAATAGAAAATAATTCAAAGCTATTAGTATCTATCATTGATAGAAAATTTGTCTATCAATTTCTATCAGTAATAGAAAATAATTAAATTCAAGACTATCAGTATCAATAGAAAATCTGTCTATCAGTTTCTACTAAAAAAAATTGAAAAAATTAGAAAATAAAATAGTTAAAATAAAAACTATCAGTATCTAGCACTAATAGAATAATCGAAGTCTATCAGTGATAGACACCGATAGGCTTCGAATAATCGGAGTCTATCCGTGATAGACACTGATAAACTTCGAATGAGGGTAAAACGGAAATTATCAAAATGTATTCTAATTTTATTGCCATATATTTTCTTGTGCTATATCTGCAAGTACAAAGAGTTGAAAACTAAAATGGTTTCAATATAGACTTCTTTTAAGTTTTCGTTTACTATTGCATATTTCTAGAATCCCTGAACGGAGATGTTTATTTTCTAGATTGAATGTAAAGGACATGCACATGATAGTACTAGATTATACTTCCTAACTTGGCCAAAAAAAAACCCAATGATTTAGAAGCTTAAAATGTGTAACTAATTAACTTCTAAAAGAAAGAAATCACCGTTAAGAAGGTGAAAAGGTTAAGAAGGTAAAAATGTTTCTAGTAGGGATAGAAACGTATCATTGATAGATTTTTATCAATAATAGAAAGTTAGATTTCTATCGATAGATTCAACTCACTAATTTACCTTATATGCTAATTATCTTTTAATAATAATCAATTAAATTTTAGAGATTTCGGTTCACATCTTTCAGATTCTCTTAGATTCTCTGCACCAACAATACCGATCTAAAGGTTTCTATTAGTGATAGAAATAATTAAATCCATCAATTACTTTGTACTGCGTACATTCTAATAAGATCAACCTGAAAAAAAAAAAACATAAAAATATTATTTGAAAAATATCAAAGTATCACAATAGGTTTTCATAGTGATAGAATCTATCACTGATAGAAAGATAGATTTTAGAAACCTATCACTGACAAATTTCATCGATAGAAGATTTCTACATTTTGTTGGGAAATTGTGATAGATTTCCAAACAAAATGTAGATTTCTATAAGTGATAGAAGTGATACAGTTTGATGAAAGAAGAGCCCAGTCAATGAAAGAAATAGAGAGCCACAGTTTGGGCTTAAAAATCCAATCTTTGGCATGTGTGACCATAGAATGACTCAAAGGACCAAGGGCAATAGGAATGAGGGTAGGTTGAGAAGATACATGGGAGATATGAGTAGAGGAGGAAGATGATGGAGACGAACCAGGTTGAAGATGAGGAGAGGGAGAAGTGAGGGAATAGAAGACGATGGGATGCAATTTGGGATATATAGTAGGCGTGTTAGCTTGTGAAGGCACAGACGTGTTACCAATCAGGAAAGAAATATTGGATTGGGGTTTCAAATTTGTAGAAGGTGGGCCTTGACTGGTATGGGTATTTTCAGCAGTGGATAGTGGGTTGGGCAAAAGAATGGGCTCAGGGGGAAACCAATTAGATAGCCCAAAACCTACAGCAAAAGGAAAATCAACCTCATTTAATTGACATCGACTATGACGAGAAATATAAACTCCTCCTGCTGAATTCAAACATTTATGTCGTCCTGTATGACTTGGACTGGAGCCGAAATAGACACATCTCTCGATTTTGAACTAAATTTCTGAGAATTATATGGTTGGAGATATGGGTAGCAGATACATCTAAATGATTTTAATTCATTGACATTAATTTTCCTATTAACCAACAATTCCAAAGGTGATTTTCCATTGACAGTAGAAGTGGGATTGCTTCTGTGAGGACTTTTCAAATGGCTTAAATTGTCTAAGGTTGCGTTTGGTGTTAATTGTGGAAGCCATCAAATTGGTTATAAAATAATTTTAATCGTTTTTAGTGTTTTGTAAATCTGATTATAAATTAATTTATATAGAAGTACTTTTTGAATTACGTTGATTTGCAAAAGTCATTAATAGTAGCTTGTCGATTTAGCTTTCCTAAAAATCGGTGGATTCTCTAACTAACCATTTATCCCTCTCATACCTCCACATTCTTGAGACATGATTCACGATCATGGTGCTAAATCATTTAACTGTCGGTATGCTCCCCACTGGACGGCAGCGCACGTATGGGCCTTGGTTTTGGCTTACCTCACATCAAGTTTATAAGCATAATACACAGCAAGTGCTTTTAAATTAGTTTTCCAAGAGCTACACTTCCGATGTGGGACAAAACTATTTGTCATTCCCAACATCAAACACCTAAACCTGTTTTTTCTTCTTTAAATCTAAAACTTACCAAACACTAATTTACTTCGTAAAACAACTGATTTTCTTTAAAGCACAACTGACAACAATTATTTTCAAAGCTACCGCAACCCCAAACTAAGACTAAAGCTCTCATGAATTCAAGATTTTTTTCACTACAAAAATTTAAGTCTTTAGCGACGAAAAAAAATGTCGCTAAAAAGTATATTTCGTCTCAAATTATTTTTTGCGACGAAAAAAACTACGTCGCACAAAGGTAAGTCGAGAAGATAGTCAGCTTCGTTTTTTAAAATTTCGTCGCAACGTGCGACGAAATTTTGAAAACGTCGTAACTTGCGACGAAAGTTTAAAAAAGTCGCAGCGTGCGACGCAATGTTAAATTTTGTCGCAAAGTTTGATTTTGACATCTTTGCGTCGAAACTTATGTTTCGTCACAAATTTTACAATTTTTTTAAAAACATATTTTTGATTTAGATGTTCCTCTTTAATCCTGTATAATAGTTTGTACTAACAGATTATGGACTATACTGTTCAAAACAAGTAATAAAATACAATAAAATATTACAAATATAATGACAAGAAGTGAAAATAACATTGTTTAATCATATGTCAAAATATGTTGTAAAGGTTTACAAAACCACAATAATCTTTTACAAAGAAATTCACAAGGTCCTAAGGGTATCAAGTTACAAAATATAAGTTGATATGACCAACACACACTATCCTCCAAAATGCAAAATGCAAAATGCAAAAAAAAAAAAAAAAAAAAAAAAAAAAAAAAAAAGCGACAATCTTTCAACAAACTGTCAACAATTAATCCTGCACATAGACAAATAAAATATATATGTGTAAGTAAACTTGCAATCAGAATAATAAAAAAACTAGTATCACAACTTAAAAATGAGAAAGTCACATCCTCAATTGTAACTACTACCACAAACAACTACTAATCATTCTCATTCACAAACTTATTACTTTTTCACCAAACTAAATTTTATAAAGAAAAACCACAACATCAACCACATTATATTCAGTATATTAAAGTACTACATGCATAATCGTCACAACTACTTAAGATTAAAAATCACACATTCTTGTTTAAAAATATAAGTGTCAAGCTCAAAGGATAATCTAACAATCATACATATCTCTCTCCCCTCCCCCTCCATTCTCCAAATCATGATCATTATTCTTGTTCAAAAATATAAGTGACAAGCTCAAAGTAAACAATGACATAAATATAACTATCACAACTTAAAGCGAATGAGAATCACAAAACCATGACAATATCACATAATTACCTCCCCTCCCCTCCAATTATCAACACACATTCAGTAAGAAACTTCACACATATAATAATCAGAGTCCCAACAACTATATATCAGAATCTCAATGTAAGAAATATTAATCAAAGTCTCAAAGTTACAAATATATATGAACATTCAAAGGTACAAAAACTATATCTTCCTAACGGATGGATTTGCTCCGGTGAATCTTTCTAAGATTTCGTTTATTTGGCTAAATCTTCTTTCATACTCTTGACGTTGCATGACCAATAGTTTTTCCATTTGTTCCTTCATTTGTTCCTCCGTGACTTATATCCTAGAAAAGATAAAAGACAACTTATCATTAACTTAATTCAACACTAACGGTATAAAAGACACATTATAACTTTCAACATTATAATCACAAACTAAGCTTAAAATAAGCTTAGAAACAAACTATAATTCTACCTCATTTATAGTAACAACAAATATAAACACCTCTTCTCAAACTACATTTATTCAACAAATTAATATAAACATCCCTCAACCCCCGGGAAAGAAAACTACATTTATTCAACAAATATAAATACCTTTCCCTCTCCCTTCATTCAAGAAATTCAATATCTCATTCAAATATAAACAAACAACACAATTTGTACTAGAGCATTCAAAATATTCGAATAACAAAATTAAACAACTCCCAAATCACAAATAGAAACCACTCTCCCCTCAAATCACAAATATAAACATTTACACAATTTGAACCAACATTTAATCAAAATTAATCAAACAAATATTCTCCATAATCAATTTTTAACACACAATCCACACCCAACATCATTCCATTTTCGAATCACAACAACAAATATCAAAATTGGGACAAACAATATACCATATGTACTATAGAACATTTAAAATATTCCAATAATAAAATTAAAATTTTACACAACTTGAACCAACATTTAATCAAACAAATATCTCCATATTCTATTTTCAACCCACATAATTACAAGCAAATGAACAAAATTTACAAGTCCAATTATTTTACTAACCTCTAGAAACCTACTCAACCAAGAAACTCGCCTCTTTTCCAAGCAATTCAAAAAAATTCCTGAAAAAAAACCTATTGTTAAAAAGAAAAAACACTAAAATGAAGTACAATGATTGATGAAAGAAAACACACGACAATGCAAACAACCTCAGTGTTTTCCCTCTCAAACCACCACGCCACAAAACCACTTTTTCCTTGTCTCTAAGAAGAAACAATGAAGTGAATAGTCATTCTAGCTAATCAAAAATAAACTCTAAAACGAAGTAAAAGAGATAGAGGAAAGCAAACCCAAAAGTTTCCTGGCGTTTTTCGGACTTATGAGGCAAAACCCACACGTTTTTCAACTTTCGAACTTCTCCATCACGAGCTCGTCCCTCCCAGTCACAGTAGAAAACTTTACCGGTGAACTCCCTCTGTCGTCCCTCTCGGTTAGTGTATAGAGAACGAACCCTCAAGGTTAGACACAGAGAACAGAGAAGACGTGAAAGAAGAAAAAAAAAGAACGAAATGAAATGAAGGGCCAGTGGACGGGTTTTTTTTTTTCCGACTTTGCTACGAATTGAGTAATACGTCGCAAGTCCTTGCGACGAAAATAGGTTTTTCGTCGCACCCCGTGTCACTAATCGCGTCCCATCGTAATAATTTTACCTGGTTTCGAGGCTTGCGACGAAACATTTATTTCGTCGCAAGGAAGTTTGCGACGCTATGTGTTTTTTCGTCGCAAAGGCTACGACGAAATGCATATTTTCGTCGCAAAAGATGCCACACAAATTTTGGATTGTTGCTCTTGGAAATTCGTTGGCGCCACTGTTTTGGATATGCGACGAAAAGTATTATTTCGTCGCAGGCTTTGCGACGAAAAATGAATTACGAAGCACGCGTGCGACGAAATATTTATTTCGTCGCTAACTTTGCGACTATACTATTTTCGTCGCTGAATTTTCGTCGCTAAAAGACTGTTTTCTTGTAGTGTTTGCCCAGGACAAAAAAAGACAACCATATAGAACTCAAAGATACAAGATAAATTGTGTGTGATATTTGTCGCCTTAATTCACCAAAAAGGAAGAATAGTTCCAAAGCTTGGTATCACTATTTTTCTTCGGTAAATTCGATAAATATTCACTAAGGAAGGTCCAAGTCTAGAAGACATCTTTCCTGATGCATAGTTTGTCTATTTGCTCTCAACATTTTTGTTTTGATTTTCTCACTTTCTTTCATGGGGAGAATTGTTGGATATTATTATAAATAAAATGTGAAAGAAAGTGATGTTTAAATTGAATTCATCAAAAGTTTCAAAATGGATTAAAACATCAAAATGAATTTGATGTTTCACATTTACAAATTTAACATATGGAAGTTAAATTTGGGGTTGCCAAAACGAGCATAGTTCAACAGTAATTGACATGTACCCTCGACCAAGAAGTCAGAGGTTCGAATCCCCCTACCCCAAATGTTGATGTACTAAAAAAAGTTAAATTTGGTGTTATAACTCAATTGAGTTATATTTTACATATATTTCAATTTTATTTATTTATATTCTTTGGAGTTACTAAGTTGCTAGCTTATAAATAGCAACTTGTTTCTTCATCTGAGTCATCTCATTCCATTTTGAGCATTCTTCTTTCTTTCTTTGTTTCTTTTGATCTTGAATCGAGTTGAGAGCAAATATCCAAGAGTTATGCCAGATCCGAGTAGTTCGAGGATGTTGTTCTATCAGAATTAGTCGTATCATGCTGAGATGATCGTTGAAGTCTGCTTGCAACCTGTGCAAAGCGAATAATTGTTTTCAAGACAACGTTTTGTGAGTGTATCTCGACTACTTATTGACGATATTATTTTGCAACATTTATATATGTTCAGTGTCTGTATTGTTATTTACACTATAATTGTTAGTATTCAGTTAAAGTGTAATCAATTTGCTAGCGTTACATACCTCTTATATTGAGCATATTTCCAACCGTGCCTCCAATGAAGTCCACACATTATGTGTGACGATGTCTCTAAGTTCTCAAGTATGTTAAGAACTTCTTTCGAGAGATAGTTCCAATGAGTGAGCCATGCCACGATCAGACCATTGTTGTTTCTCCATGTAACATAGTGGATGTTTCATTGTGATTCATCCTTGTTGTCCTTCAATTCCCATGGTTCGAATGAGAACCAAAATATGGAATTTCCATAGAAGATAATTCTTAGGATTCAGCTTGATACCATAAAAGAGAATCAAGAACTTTTTTTTTCCACGTTCTTCTTTGAAATTACAGAATAATATGAAGAATTGAAATCAATGAAAGGCAAGAGAAAAGGGCCCAGTGGCCACTACACACTGGCATTGAAGACAAATCTATAATTATTGCTTCGAATATTGATCTCCAACTTGCATAAAATTGCTGGAAAAGATTCATAAAATGCCAAAATTAATTAATCGGCAATAGCAGCAAGGAGTGGGAGAGAGACTTTGTCTCTTAATGTAAGGAAGATTTATAGCAATGAGACTATTGGCTAAATCTTCCTTGGAGGTAAAAAAAGGCAATTCTAATTTTAATTTCACAATAAGCAGTTAGTAAAATATCTACATAAATATTTATCAAATAAACTAATATCAAAAAATAATTTGTTTTCTGCAAATCTCAATCTAGCTCAATTTGTCTAAAATTTGTACATCATATAGTTTATTCCGTAGAAACTATGACTTTATTTATTTTTTGTATTAATTTTTCAACAGTGACTATATATGATATATGAAAGAAAATCATCATTTTTAATTTGAAATTTTTAGTTGAATTTTTAAATTAGAATTATAATTTCATGTTAGGTAGTAGAAAGGAAATTAAGATAATTTTCTAAAAAGATATTAAAGCATATCCTTATCCATTTTAATTTATATTGAAAACAAAGAACATAAGTTTAAATACTATATTTTTATTTTTATTGTTATATTTTTAAATAATTTTATGGAACCAAATATGATTGACATTTTAAGTTTAGAGCCTCATTTGATAACTATTTGGTTTTTGAAAATTAGGCTTATGAACACTACTAAGCTTTATGTCAGTTAGCTATGCTCATATTGGCTTTTTTGTTTGGTTATCTACCTTCTTCTTTTGTTTTAAAAAATTAAGCCAAGTTTTTTTTTTTAAAAAAAATATATTAGGTCCTATTTGTTAATTACTTGGGCCTCGTTTTATAACTACTAGTCAAGTAACACATGCAATGCACGTGGAATTTTATAGTCTTAAATTAAAATAAGAGAAAATAGTAGTTTTTTTTTAAGTATATGTAATGTTGATGATCAAATTTCGCTAGATAAATTACCTTCGCTCCACGTGATAATCGACAGTGAATTTGTTTGAGAGCGGGGGAAGACGTGGCCTGCAAAAGAGTAAACCTGCACACCGGTGTGGTGCTAGCCACACCGCCTCCGATGCTTAAGTCAGAAAACGGAAGAGGAGAGCAAGAGAGTAAGAGGAGAGAGTCGAGAGTTCGGGTCCCCTTCTTCAGTGGCGAAGAGGGGTATAAATACCTGCTCATGCTCCTAGGGTTTTTAGGAATTCGGAGGCGTTTCGGGACAAACCAGGCGGAACCGGGGCGGCTAGAAGCAGGAGGGACCGAGCGGAGGCAGACGGACTCGGCCCGCGCAGCGGGCCGAGTGGTTGGCCTCGGCGCAAGGCCGAGGCCGACCGTACGGGTCGGGCCACGTTGGCCCGGCCCGTTGGTCCGGTCTTCCTCTGGGTCGTCTCCTGGTCCTCTCTCCGCCCGGTTGTCCTCGTCAGCTCCTTGTACACCATAGTGGTCCAAAATTACCTATAACATTAAGCCCTCACTCTTGAATTGGGATTCAGGGTGACTTATTGCTATAGGTTGAGCTCCTTAAGCCCGATTTAAGAGTAATGACCTTGGTCTTGCGCTGACCTATGTGCAGCTTGGTTGTCATCCTGCAAAATAGGATAGAAATAGACGCTCCCTAAATAGGGGTTAGGTGAAATGGAGATGAAAAAGGTAAGGGATTACAAAAGTGGTGCTGGTCGGCCTCGGGAAGAGGCCGAGCACAGCTATCTCCCTTTTAGCTTGTCTGCTTGGCCTCGACCTCGGGAAGAGGACGAGCATTTTTCCAATACTTGGTCATTCGGAGTGCATCATTCCGGATCCAGGGCTTATCCACAAGTATAAATAAAAGGAGCAGAGGATTTCACGATCCTGCATCGAAAAGTTAATCTCTGCAAAAGAAAAATGAGGGAAGAGGCTAGGGTCGGCCTCGACCTCATGCCCCTTTTAGCTCAAAACTTAGCTTCCTGCATTCATACGTTAGTCCTTGTAGGAGAACAATAGGAGAGTAGGCTAGGACATGTAATTTTTAGTAAAACATGTGCTTTTTGTTTGATAGTGAGTGCATATCCCCTTTGTAGCCCCCAATTTTAAATAAAACTTCACTGACACATCAAGTATAGTTGAGTAGAGAGGAGGATACCTTTTAAGTTTTATGCTCGGCCTTGGCAAGAGGTGCTCAATTTCTGCCCCAGCCAGGTGAGCTAGACTCGGGTGAGGTAGACTTCGGTGGTCCAGACTCATGCAATCTCAAGTTTGGATGAGGCGAGGTAGACTCGGTAGTCCAGGCTCGCCCGATGTGAGGATGCTCAGGCCAGATGAGGTGAGGTAGACTCGGTGGTCCAGGCTCACATAGTCTCAATCTGGATGAGGCGAGGTAGACTCGGTAGTCCAGGCTCGCCTGATATGAAGATACCCAAGCCAGATGAGGTGAGGTAGACTCGTTGGTCCAAGCTCACGTAATCTCAAGCTGGATGAGGCGAGGTAGACTCGGTAGTCCAGGCTCGCCTGATATGAAGATGCTTAAGCCAGATGAGGTGAGGTAGACTCGTTGGTCCAGACTCACGTAATCTCAATCTGGATGAGGCGAGGTAGACTCGGTAGTCCAAGCTCACCTGATGTGATGATACTCAAGCCAGATGAGGTGAGGTAGACTCGTTGGTCCAGGCTCACGTAATCTCAATCTAGATGAGGCGAGGTAGACTCGGTAGTCCAGGCTCGCAAAAAGTGATGGCTCGTGAGGTAGACCCAGGGTCCAAGCTCACATTGTCTCAAGCTGATGGGGCGAGGTAGACTCGACGGTCCAGGCTCGCGTTTCGTGATGCTTGAATCGGTTGTCTTGTGCACACTCCTGAATACTGAACTTTAATGGTGAATCAATAGGGCTTCAACATTAATTGAAATTTTACACTTGAATGAAATCAAATAAGAAAAACTACTCAACCTATACTAGAGGCAGAAACAAAAATAGATAATGTCTAATTACATGATAAAATGCAATAAATAAGAAGCCCTAAAACTCCATAAGTTCAGATTCAGTATCGGTGGAAGTGTGTCCTGCTCGGCCTCGGCTCATCCTCCGGTCGGCCTCGACCTTCTGTGGTTTAACAGCTTTCAGCGCGGTCCAGTAATACTCTCTTGATTCCTTCCGTTCCCCTTTGACAACTCCCACACCATTCGGAGTTGGAAACTTCAGCAACTGATGGTAAGTTGAAGCTATGGCCTTCATCTCATGCAAGGTTGGCCTTCCTTAGATCGCATTGTAGGCTGACATACAATCCACAACTAGGAAGTTTATCATCTTTGTCACTGCATTCTGTCCATCCCCAAAGGTCACAGGAAGTTCTATGCTACCTTCTGGGGTCACTCTCTCTCCTCCAAATCCTACAAGTGGGGTAAGGCTTGGCCTTAAGAGTTCCCTCTCCAACTGCATTGCTTTAAAGGCTGTTAGAAAAAGGACATCAGCCGAGCTTCCTCCATCAATTAGGATCCGATGGATTTTCACATTGGCTACAATTAGAGTGACCACAAGGGCATCATTATGTGGCTGATGAATGCTCGTTGCCTCAGCCTCAGTGAACTCCAAAGGAGGGTGTGCCTTTGCTAGATGGACAGAATACATACCTCGAAATTCCGGTTCGAACCTTGCTTCCCTGGCAATAGCTTTTCTCTTCCTGTTTGAACCTCCTCCAGCTGGTCCTCCAAAGATGGTTCTGATCTCTCGTGGGGGTTCTTCTTTGTCTCGACCATCTTTGGTCGGCCTCGGCCTCGGCCTTGGGCTCGCCGACGAACTCCTTCAGATACCCATTCTGGATCAATGCTTCGATTTCATCCTTCAACTGAATACAATTCCTGGTTGAATGTCCATGGTCCCGGTGGAAAAGGCAATACTAGCTCTTGTCTCTTCTATCGGGACTCGACTTCATCCTCCCCGGGAATTTCAGGAGTCCCGTATTTCGGATCTCCATCAATACTTGCTCCTGTGGAACAGCTGTTGGTGTATATTTCTCGAACTTACCAAAGGGATGTGCTCGGTCTGGTCGGCCTCAGCCTCCCTCATCGGTCCGCTGCTTTTTGTCCTTCCTACTGTTGTGGTCAGATGAAGAAGACCTCTTGTGTTCACGTTCTGACTTCTTTGACTTGAGAAACTCCTCTGCGCTCATGTATTTTTGTGCCCGGGAGACAAACTCCGTATAGGTTCGAGGTTGGCTCTTACCTATTGAATTGAGCAGTCTCTCGTCTTCCAGTCCAGCTGTTATGGCTACTAGGGCTACTCCCTCGCTGTACCCTTCAACCTGTAGTGCTTCGTCATTAAAACGTGTTATATAATCACGCAAACTCTCACCTGGCTGTTGTTTGACTGTTAAGAGGTTGATGTGAGGCTTGCGCTGTTCTCTGGCTCCCATGAACTGTGCAAGGAATGCTCGGGCTAATTCCTTGAAAGAGCCGATGGATCTTCTCTTTAATCTTTCAAACCAGTGTTTGGCTGATCCTGTTAGAGTGAAAAAGAATGCGCGACACCTGATTGCGTCTGAGACACCGTGGAAGTCCATCCAGTTTTTGTAAGCGTTTAGATGCTGCACGGGGTCTTTCTTGCCATCATACGGTTTGAACGTGGGTACTTTGAACTTTTGGGGCACCTCGGCTTTCATGACTTCTTCTGTAAAGGGCGGGTCGACTTGGTCGATTAGTTCTTCCAACTCTTGCTCTCCTAAGTCCTTCAACTTAGGCAGGTCTCCCTGTGGATTTCCAAGCTCCTTTAGTGCGTTCAGAAGCTCAGTCTTCCAAGGGAGGCTGTCCTTCTTGGCCTCGGCCTCGGCTGCTCTGGCCTCGGCTTCAACAGCCCTGGCTTCAGCTTCGGCAGCTCTGGCCTCGGATTCGGCAGTTTTGGCACTTCTGCGCTTCTCCTCGATCAGATTCCTCAGGTCGGTCTTAGTATGACCATAGCTTGGGGTAGAAACTGTGTAGTCCCGTCCCTTAAGTGTGCTTGACTCTGAGCTCCTCAAGATTGTACGATCAGTAGGCTTGAGCCCCCTGATCTTGCTGGTCATGCTGCTAGTCTTCTTTCCCTTCGATCTCGTCTCCGATTCTGCAGTGTGCTCCATGGGCTCCTTCCCCTTCCTCGGATCCCTAACCAGCCTCTCATCAGGGGTTTTAGTGCTAGGACCAGGTTTATCCAAGATACGAAGTATCCTGGACAAATTATGATCCATCGCACTTACTTTGTTTTCGAGAGCAGCAAATTTTAGATCAACTTGCTTCTCTCGGGATGAGGGCAGTGGAGACCGAGGACGAGGAGATTCGGTCCGAGGCCGATCTTGGCCTTCTTCCCGTGACCTCCGCTGGTGGCGGTCACCATCCGAATTCTCTGTGTTTATGTCTAAATTTCTCTTCTCCATCCCCTTACTCATGGAGGGACCGATATGCAAATTTGGCAAGCTTTCTTCCGCACAGACGGCGCCAACTGTTGATGATCAAATTTCGCTAGGTAAATTACCTTCGCTCCACGTGATAATCGACAGTGAATTTGTTTGAGAGCGGGGGAAGACGTGGCCTGCAAAAGAGTAAATCTGCACACCGGTGTGGTGCTAGCCACACCGCCTCCGATGCTTAAGTCAGAAAACGGAAGAGGAGAGCAAGAGAGTAAGAGGAGAGAGTCGAGAGTTCAGGTCCCCTTCTTCAGTGGCGAAGAGGGGTATAAATACCTGCTCATTCTCCTAGGGTTTTTAGGAATTCGGAGGCGTTTCGGGACAAACTAGGCGGAACCGGGGCGGCCAGAAGCAGGAGGGACCGAGCGGAGGCGCGGGCCGACCGTACGGGTCGGGCCACGTTGGCTCGGCCCGTTGGTCCGGTCTTCCTCTGGGTCGTCTCCTGGTCCTCTCTCCGCCCGGTTGTCCTCGTCAGCTCCTTGTACACCATGGTGGTCCAAAATTACCTATAACATGTAATGTAATAAAAAAAATACCATATAACTTTTGTTTTAATTACCATAAATTTTTAAAAGTTATTGATAAAAATAAAGGATTTCTTATTATATAGCATATATATAGACATAATAGTACCACACACATACATTGCACTTTTTTTGAAAAAAAAAATTAAACTTTGACAGTAAGTTTAATAATTACCTTATAAAATATAAAAAGAAAACAATATGAAATTATCTGCTGACAATTAATTTTTAAAAAGTCAAGTAGTTTTTAAAATCTAGTAAGTTACCTGTTAAGTTGCCTTTTCTAAGATTAAAAAAAAAAGTTATAATAAGTTGTAAGCAAAACAATAAAAGATTACAGATAATGATTAAACAGTAAGCAACATGACTCAACACTTCATTTAATGGTCAAAAGCCAAAAATCTAAACATGAAACAAAAAGTGTTATGACTTGTAAATGAAAGAGAGAGTACCTGAAGTTGGAGTTTCAAGTTAGCTGAATAGAGGGAAATGGGTGAAGAGTGAGTTTAAGGATAGAGCAATGCACAATTAAGTGCGTATAGACATGTCAAGTAACTTGTACTTGAATATTTATTCTTATACTTTATGTTTCGAGTGAATTGTATAGTTGTATATGTCATAATCATGAGCGAAGAAGCAGGAACATTAAGAAAGTTCTCTTGCTGGAATTCAAACGAACAAAAAAAATTATAGATAAGAATTTATTTAAAAAGTAAGGGCAAAAGAGGAAACAAAATATTCTCCCCTCGTAGTCCCATTTATATATAAATTATAGATTTATATAGATTATAGATTATAGATTATAGATTTGGTTTTTTATTTTTGATTTTTTAAAATTAAGCTTATAAACACTACTTTCACCTATTGATTTCTTTGTTTTGTTATCTACCTTCTATCTATGCATGTTATCAAAAACCAAGTTAAGTATTGAAAAACTTAAAAAATGACTTGTTTTTGTTTTTTGAATTTGGCTAAGAATTTAAATGAGACCTTAATCAAGATGAAAAACATTGTAAAGAAATTAGGAGAAAACAAACATAATTTTCTTAAACGAAAAACCAAAATCCAAAATGGTTACCAAATGGGACCTTGGTTTTTTATTTTTGGTTTTGAAAATTAGGTTTGTTTTCTTTCAAATTTTGTTACAATGCTTTTCATCTTTGTTAAGTACACATTTGAATTCTTAGCAAAATTTCAAAAACAAAAACAAGATTTTGAGAACTACTTTTTTTTAGTTTTAAAACTTGACTTGGTTTTTAAGACATGAGAAAAAGGTAGATAACAACCCAAAGAAAATTATAGTTGGAAGTAGTGTTTTTAAGCTTAATTTTCAAAAACCAAAAAACAAAAAAATAAATGATTATCAAATAGGACCTTAATTTTCAAAAATTGTTTTTATTTTTGGAATTTGGTTAGAAATTAAAATGTGTGATCATTAACAAAGATCCATTGTAGGAACTTGGGAGAAAACAGGCTTAATTTTCAAAAACAAAAAACCCAAAACTAAGGTTCCATTTGATAACTATTTGGTTATTTGTTTTTGGTTTTTGAAATATAAGCTTAATTATAAATATGTTGGGATAAATATTATATTCTAAGTTCAATTATCCTTTCTTGTGTGAACCTAATAGGAAATTAGTCAAGTAGAAACAAAATAATAACCATGCACAATCACAAAGCACCAATAATTTTAACGTGGAACAACCTTCTTAAGACGAGGAGTAAAAAACCAGGGGTAAAAAATCTACAATAATTGACATCTAAAGATAATAAATATTGACAACAAACGACAATATTTCAAGAGAACAAATAAAAAAGATTTCACCCATTTCAGCTCCAAAATAAACCTCTCGTGTTCAAATTGAAAACCCTCCTGTCAAGAACATACTGTCAAAATTAATTTCAGCTCAGTCTGACCATGGACCGACCACCAAAAAGCTGAGAAACGATCAGGTACGGAAGACTTTTTCTTTTCTATCTTCTTTCTTTTTCTCTCCCTGCCCTTTCTCTATCTCTTATCCGCGGCTGCAAAGATAAGTTAAAAATAACCCAGGGCCCTAATGGGCCTTCATGACTTTGCACATAAATGAAAATAATCTAACAATAAAAACCCCTACTTAAAAATTTCTTTATTTTGGTATCTACTTCTAATGCTTTCAAAAATCAAATAAAATTTTGAAAAGTACAAAAAAAAAAAAAAAAAAAAAAAAAATTTGAAAAAACTTGTTTTTGTTTTTGACATTTGGCTTAGAATTCAAATGTTATGAAATCCATTGAAAGACAATCGAAGAAAACAAACATAATTTTTCAAAAATTAAAAATAAAAAATTCCACGGGTTTATCAAACGGAGTCTAATGGGATTAAATTAGGGGTAACTACAAGAATGGGTCAATAGTAGCCTATTTATTACAAAAAAAAGTCTAAATTGTTATAAAATTACATTGTTGGCAGCCCATAAACGGATACTAAAGTAAATGAATAGGCTCAATTACTTTTTTGCCCTTTCCGGTTGAAATGTGAAAATATTCAAAAATGAAATAACCAAAAATGGAAATGGTCATTCATATTTTCAATCAATTGGTTAGATTATATAAATTATTTATAATAATAATTTTGTTATTAACTCCCCCACAATCACGTTCCAATTGATTTTTTTCCCTAAAAATTAGGGAATTGTTATGCTCATTCGTGAAAGCAGTATCCCAAATAACTTTCCATTTTTTTTCAAAATCTTCCACCATTGTTGCATTAGTAAGGTTTTCCAGATTCTTCACCCCTTTTTTTTTTTTGTTCACGCTACTAGTTCATCTTCCTCTAAAAAAACCCATTTTCTTTTGGTGAGTTTTTTTTTTCATCTTTTCTGTTTCCTACCGGTGATTGAAAACATGCTAGGTTTTTTTGCTTTTGCGATTTCTTTTTTCAACTTCTCTATCGTCTACCGGTGATTAAAAATACTCATTTTCATCTTTCCCCTTTTATATTTCTCCATAATTAGTTTTGTCTGCCTCAAATTTTAGTTTCTTAGATAAATTTTCATTGACATAGTTATTCTATATGAGGTATTTTTATTTAGCTAATTGACATAATTATTTCACATGAGGTATTTTTACTTATCAAAAGATGAACTTTATAGTTATGGACATGTATTTAGTTATATGATGTTAGAATGTATTCAGGTATATGAAGGGTATTAAACACATACGTGATAATTCTGTACATATATATACCACTTACAGGTAGGTATGAATTTCGTTTATTCATAATTCTAACACATACATGATAATTTTGTACTGATATATACCACTTACAAGCACGTATGAAATTCGTTTATTCATAATTCTAACACATACATGATAATTCTGTACCAATATATACCACTTACAAACAAGTATGAAATTCGTTTTTCATAAGTCGTTTATTTATATATATGTATATGAAATTCGTTTGGGAAAAATACACTTTTAGTCCCTAAGGTTTGGATTTCGTTACGTTCTTAGTCCCTCCATCCAATTTTCCTTTAATTACTAACGGAGTGCTGATGTGGCAACATTTTTTTAATAAAAAAATTATTTTTTTAATTTTTAAAATTAAAAATATATTATATTTATTAAAAAAATATTATTTTCTATTATTTTTATTTTTTTCCCCTTCTTTCTTCTTCTTAACCTACCACCATCACGACCATCATTCCAATGTTGTCGTCGGCAACCACCAGCCGTCGGCGACCGTCGTTCGCCGGCCAGTTGTTTTCCTTTTTCTTTTCCCCTTCTTTCCTTTCCTTCTTCTCCATCCTTGTTTTCTTCAACTTCTTTTCGTTTCCGGGCATTTCCATGGATGGGGTTTTAGATCTAGGCTCATTCAATGGGGTTTTCAGATCTGGCCGGAAAAGCGTGAGTCTTCTGATTCTGGCAGCTGTGGGTCTTGTGTGTTGTAGTCGAAAACGAGGAAGAGAGGGATGCAACGGCGGCGGTGGTTAACGAACGAAAATATGCTGCAGTCGAAAACGAGGAAGATGCACGATTTTTTGTTCCAAAACCCAGAACGAAGAGATCATCACGGTTAACGAACGAAAAAAAAAAAACTCGAGCGGCGAACGAACAGACGGCAGCGGCGAACGAACGACGAACAAAAAAAACCCTCACAAATGAACAGGCGGCGCGAGATCTCACGGCGGTGAGAGAGATCGTTTTGCGAGCGATGGTTTGAGAGAGAGAGATCAGTTTGCGAGCGGGAGAGAAATGAAAAGGCCGACGAACGAACAAAACCCCCACGAATGAACACACGGCGGTTTCTGTTTCAGATCGACAGTTTGATGTTGGAAAGGCCGGCGATTTTTGTTTCAGATCTGCGGAAAACATGAAGATCTGTTTCAGATCTGCGGCTTCCGGCAAGTCTGTGACCCACGGCGGTCCTCCGACTTCGACACTACCTTTTCCGCTTCGTTAAAAAAAAAAAAAAAAAGTGGTCGGCAACCGCCGCTCGCTGGCCGCCGGCGGCCTTTGTTGTTGAAGGAGAAGAATGAAGATGAAGAAGAGCAGGAGGTGAGAGAGGGGGAAAGAAATAATCAAAAGAATATAAAATAATTTTATTTTTATAAATTTAATATATTTTTGTTTTAAAAAATTAAAAAAAATAATTTTTTAATTAAAAGAAAATGCCACATCAGCAATCTGTTAACTTTTTAACGGAAAATTGGATAGAGGGACCAAAATGAAACTAAAACCAAACCTCAAGGACTAAATTGTTGAGTTTGAAAACTCAGGGACCAAAATGAAACCTAACCCAAACCTCAGGGACTAAAAGTGTATTTTTCCCAATTCGTTTATATCCAAAAAAAAAAAAAAAGAAGCAAGATACGAATATTTAAAATCAATGTAATTGTCACTATCGTTCCATTTACCATTGTGAAGCATTCAAATGGGAATTAAGATGGAACCTAAAAAATAATAAGAGAAATGAAATTGAAATAATATTACAAACTATGAAATGAAATTGAAGATATACAAAAGAAAATAAATAAATAAAAAGAGGGTGAGACATGAGTTTACCCATGCAAGAGAAATAAAGGTTGCCACAAAATAATGAAAATAAATGAGGAAATGGAGGCTACTGTATGGAGGCTGCGGCAAAAGAGTAAAATGGAGAAGAGGAGAGCTTGCATGAAACAAGAGTTTACCAAAATTGAAAAAAAAAAATAAAAACAAGAAGAAATCGGTAGAGGAAGAAACGAAACTGAAAAAAGAGATATTTTGAGGCAAGGAATCAATTAGTAATAAAATCACATAATAAATTTGAAGATACAAAATATGGTTTTCCGCTGCTTAGTGGAAAAAAATTTAATAATTAATATTATTTTGTTTTACATTAATTCAATAATTAATATAAAATCATAATTAAATAAGGGCATTTGAGGAAGAATAAAAATTGAATTAATGTCTGAAATCTTACTATTGATATAATTAAAAGTTTTAGACATATTTGAAATTAATAGGTTAAAGGAACTCATCCGCCATAATTTTTGATTAAATTATTTAGGTCCCGTTTGATAACCATTTGGTTTTTGGTTTTTGAAAATTAAACTTATAAATCCTACCTACAGGTTTCCTTGTTTTGCTAATACTTTTCTTTCCTTGTTTGAAGCAAAATTTGAAAACTAAAAAAAGTAGTTTTCAAAGACTTGTTTTTGTTTTTAGAATTTGGCTAGGAACTCAAATGTGTCATTCACAAATATGAAAACGATCGTAGGAAAATTGATAGAAAACAAGCTTAATTTTCAAAAACCAAATGGTTATCAAACCTGACCTTATTATTTACATACCTCCATACTTATTGTTGGTAAGAAGAAAAGAAAAACCTGTAGATCTCCACTTGCCGGCAAGACTTTTGGCATCTTTCCTTTAGTTGCTTCTCGTAAAATGAATAAATAAATAGTAGTTTTTCATCAACGCCCAGTCATTCTCTTAAACATTATCTTCAAAATTTCCTCCACAGAACATTCCTTACCTCAAAATTTACAAGATCGATTGACATCAACAGAGCAGAGAGTTTCCATGGATTATCATCGATCTGTGAAGATAAGTGAGATCTGTAAGGTAACTCCTTCACCAGGGGAATCACTTGCGCCAAAATCGCTTCCTCTCACCTTCTTCGACATCCTATGGCTCGGATTTCATCCAATTCAACGCCTTTTCTTCTACCAATTACCATCCATTCACATCTCATTCCTTGATGCCATTCTTCCAAAGCTCAAAACCTCTCTCGCTCTCGCTCTCCGCCACTATCTTCCTCTGGCCGGCAACCTCATTTGGCCCAAAGATTATGTCGTACCCACCGTTGAGTTTGTCGATGGTGATGGCGTACTGCTGACTGTGGCCGAGTCCGATGCCGATTTTTGCCATCTTTCTGGCAATGGGTTTCGTGAAGTTGAAGCCTATCATCCTCTTGTCCCGCAGTTGCCTGTGTCCCATGATCGTGCTGCAGTGATTGCTCTCCAAGTCACTTTGTTTGGAAATAAAGGGTTTTCCATTGGAATAACAAACCATCATGCGGTTCTAGATGGAAGAACTTCAACTTCATTTGTCAAGTTATGGGCTCGTCTTTGCAATCTTGATGTCAATGGAGAATCATCCAGTCCGATTACCGACTTCCTGCCGTTCTATGACAGGTTAGATCTGAAGTTTGAGCTCAACATATATCTCATAAACTTTTAATTTTATTATTATTTCTTTCATAAAGGTCTTTTTTATTTTGTTTGGGATTGTCGTTATACTCAAAAAATTTTGAAATTATTTAATCTATCAAGTATAAAATTGAATTTTGTGTCTAAAATCGATTCAAAAATTTGAAGTTTGTATCTTAATAAATCCTTCAATTTTAAAAAGTATTGATAGTTGGAAAGAAACTTTTTGGAGATTGGAGTGTAAACTTGAAAGATGAATTTTTGAGAGAGAGGCTAATTGTGTTATTTATCAATTCTAGCTTTTAGCTTTGATACAAAAACTATAAAACCCCACTCCTATATATATTAGTTTCATGCAACCTCCTCAATTTATGGTTAGAATTTTGTCAACACACATCTATAATCTTGTAGCTACAAATGATATTCTCTAGAATATATAAAAATTTCTCTAATATTCTAGCAGAGTATTCTACCTCACACTCCAAAGATCTTCGTAAGAGATTTTTGTAGATTTTTCTTTTACTTAAACTATTTCTAGAAGTTGACTTTTATTTAGACTAGACCAAAATACTAATTATCCAAAATCAAGTTTATATTTCAACATCGATACGTTAATAACTCATCAAACACAAAATTAAATAAAGACTAGAAACACATTACATATTTTTTAAAGTTGACAATACTATTAGACACAATATCCTAAGATGTTAAATGACTAGCCGCTAATATAACTGTTCGGTTAATATCAAGTGGAGATGAAATCATTTTATACTAGTTCAAATAATACAAGACTTTTTTTAATAAAATAATTCAAGAAATATGGTATAAACACTTTATGCTAAGATTGACAGAAGATCAATCTTAATCTACCATTGAATCCAAAGACCTAAAGTTGATAGAGAAAGGTATACTTAATCATTTATTTATATTCTTAACACAGGTCGGTCATCGACGACTCGCTGGGTCTTGCAGCAATTTACACGAACACGTGGCTGAAGGTGGAAGGACCGAACAACAGGAGCTTGAACCTTAAATTACCCAAAACTCCACCTGGTTTAATTCGGTGCACCTTCGAGTTCACACGCCAAAATCTACAAAAGCTCAAGCAATGGATTCTGAATCAAAAAGAGAAGAAGAAGCAACAGATTTCTCACATATCTTCGTTCGTTTTGGCAACTGCTTATTTATGTGTTTGCACAGCCAAATCTGAGGGCTTAAGAGATGGAAAATTCTTTTTGGGATTCCCCGCCGATGCTAGATCTCGTTTGAAACCGGCAGTGCCTTCAAATTACTTTGGAAATTGTTTGTCTGGCCGTAGCATTTCTATTGAAAGAAGCGAGCTTTTGAGTGAAGATGGAATAGTTGTTGCTAGTGAGGCAATTGCAGAGGCCGTTAAAGGATTGGAAGAAGGAGCAATGAATGGGGCTGAGAATTGGTGCTCAATAATGGTTGCAACAATTTCTAATAAATTAGAAGATCAAAAGTTTATTTCTATTGCTGGGTCTCACAGATTTGATGTTTATGGAGCTGATTTTGGGTGGGGAAAGCCAAGGAAAGTGGAAGTAGTGTCAGCTGAGTCACCATCAACTATTTCTCTAACAGACAGTAGAAATGGAGATGGTGGGATAGAGATTGGAGTGGTCAAGGAGAATGATGAGATGGAAAAGTTTGCTGCTCTGTTTGCTAGAGGTCTTCAATGTCTATGAAATTGCAAGTTTTTTTTTTTTTTCTTTTTCCTTTTAAGTTAGAGAGAATATGTTTTGACTAATTGAACTATCTCAAAGTGAAAAATTGCAAGGTTCTTAATGGTTATTTCTTTTCCTTTAGAATTTAATTAGTTGCATTTTTAAGCTTCTAAATCATTGGTTTTTTTTTTTTTTTTTGTCAAGTTAGGAAATATAATCTAGTACTATCTGTTGAAAGTTAAACTTGTTTAAATTAATTAAGTAGATGAGTTATACAATTAGATAAGTAAGTTTTATGTTTTAATTTGTTGGGGTTAAGTATAACATTCATGTATGGAAGTTTAAATATTTATGTTCATGAAGTTAAGATGGGATGGGAGATTTTAGATCTAGATTTTTCCATGTATTAATCCTATAAATAGGATAGCTTTAGAATGTGTTGAAGAAAGAGTTTCGAGAACAAAACACAAGAAGAGTTAGAGAGAAAAAGTGTGAACCAAGTTTAATTTGTAGTTCTTGAAGAGTTTTTTTTAGTACAAGTGATTTTGTTTCTTCTCAATATTTCTTATTTTATTCTAAATTTGTGAGTGTCCATCACACGCTTCCAACAAAGTGGTATCAGAGCTTGAGTTTAGAAAAAAAAAAAAAAAAAAAAAAGAGAGAATTGTTTTTTTGCAAATGGCAAACAACAATTTGTTTCCTTTCCAAGTGCCTCGACTTACTAAAGAAAATTATAGTAGTTGGTGTGTACGTATGAAAGCTCTACTTGGTTCACAATGTAACGCCCCAGGTTTTATTTTTATCTAACCTAGTGACATTACTAAACTCCTATATTCAAACTAATCGAGAGCTCCGAAAATTTCTGCAGCATAACGACATTCATATGACTAAACCAAAATTTTTAAATATCTGTTAAGCACAAACAACACTTCTATAATAATCTAGTCTACTCCACTTTTCCTCAGCACATCAGAAACAAATTTCACAACCACAGTACGAGTCAGGTCTCGTATTCGCAACTAATGACAAAACCACGACTTCACTAAGTATAAGCAAAGCACTTAACTTCCTAGGAACAACTCAACTTTATTAAACTATGCACAACTGGCAGCGAGAAGATGATTAACTAATTTAGAGCTTAAACATATTAGCACAAAATAGTCATCAGACTAAATCCACCTAACCGACTAAGAACAACAACTAAAGTTCTATCTCAATAGCCAAGAAAATAAAACAAACTCAGCTACTAGGGTCATTCCTCATGAGCCTCCTCCTCAACTGAAGAGGATGAAAGCCCCGGCGCAGCGGAAGCGCATCGATAGGACCTTGCGCCGTATATTAATTAATATCAAAATACCGTTACGAAAACGCAAAACAAAACGCTAAACATGCTTTAAAGCTGCTGTAAAACGCTATAAACATGCTGAAAACAACTAGAAAATAAAACTACTTTTATTTTCATGCTTTTCTAAGGAAACGGGAAAGAACCGTTACAAACCTTCGTTGTAGACTTGACCGTTCTTTGCCAACGACGCTTCAACGAACAAAAATGCAGCAGCCCCCTTTTGATTTCTTCGCTGAGATTTTCTTCTTCAAAGACACAATAACCACAGAGGTTACACCGGTATGTCTCTAAGTCTAGGAGGCAAAAGACTTGTGGGAGTCTTTCTCTTAGAGGGAGGCTAAAGAGAATTCTAGGGTCTTGTCTTGTGAGTCTAAGAGCAAGAGGGCTACTAAACCATTAGGTCTAGTGTTCTATTTATAGGAGAAAGGCCATGAATAAAATATTCACATTAAATCAATTATTTCCATAAATGATTTAATTTATTCCTTATTTAATCAATCCATGATCAATCAATTCCATAATTGATTAATCTTTTTCACAAATGACTAATTACTTCCATAAGTGATTAGATCATTTCCATACATGATTAATCAGTTCAGTAAGTGAATAATTATTTCCATAATTGATTAATTTTCAATTAGTTAACTCTTTAATTAATTATTCACCAATTAAATATCACATATTTAATTTTCGACCTTGAATTAATTAATTGTCCAAACTAATTTTAGCCCTTAAATTAATTAATTCATATTTGAACTCTTTCAAATTCCTATAAATTTAATATGAATCAAATTCACATTTATATAAATGAAATTTCTTCAAATATTTATTTCTCTCATAATAATATATCAATATATATTATATTGTTTCCTTTAGTAAATTGAACACTTTCAATTTACATTTATTACTTAGTTGTCTCAAATTACTTTATGAGCTACCAGTGAGACCTAATGTACCTACAGATCAGAAGCTCCAACGATGTGAGATTAATTGGTCAAACTCATTAACCAAATTAATCAATATTCGTTAACTGTGTGTACATTCCACTATAGACTCACAGTTGCACTCTTCTCAGTGTAGACATATTTTCTGTGTCCATGGATATAGACCAATAACGACTAGTTAGTCCTTCACGAGTTTCTGTAACACCAGCTGGGTCAAATTACCATTTTACCCTTGGGTTACTTCTATTTCCTTAAGTACCAATTCTCCTCTAATGAACAATTTGTTTGTGGTCCAACCATCAAACAGAAAATCCTCCCGTGTCATTGAGAGGGTAGGGCCCTTTGTTCAACACTCGGAGTCACCACTTAAGGGAACACTCATCTGCTTCCCTAAAGTCGGGAAGGAGTGAATTCCATCTTGTACGATTATGTTCCCAGCTCCCCACTCGGTCTTGTCCCCAAAATGGTAGGTTTATTGAGTCACCGTATTGGTCACTCTCACCCATACAAATCAAAGGACAATCCCTCATGAGCAGGAGTCCATAACCAACTCAGGATTAAGACTAAGTTGTCTAGGTCGTCCTAGTGAAATAGAAACCTAACTAATTAACAGTGTTATAACTAGTGGTTACTATTTCGCGGTTTGGTCTTATGCAAACTCATTGCATAGGATACCCCCACTCGCATGTCTCCTACACGAACGCGTTGGATCATAACGTTTGTATCAAGTACAAAGTTGGTGTTGGGTTTAATGTCCTATAAACTCGTAGTTTGTAAATCATTAAACATATTCTATTTCCAATAAAGACGTTATTGAGGTTATTCAGTAAAAGATGTTATTGAATATGTAAATTGCGAATGATTAACCTAAATCCAATAAACTAAGATCCTTGGCTATAAAATGAATACTTGAACTATATGTAGGGACATATCATAGGATCAAGTTCAAGTTTATAGTCAAAATAGTCTATAGTATAAGGATAAGGTTGGGTACCTTATCCTGGAGACACTATGGACGCGGCCCACTTTGTATTAAGTACAAACGATGAGATCCTAAATCGTTCATGTGGTGACATGCGAGTGGGGGCGTCCTATGCAATGAGTTTGCATAAGACTGGACCACGAAATAAGTCATTTTCTCTTTATAACGCCGTTTACTGAAGAAACTGACTATTTCTCATAGATGACCTAGGTAACTCGTTCTTAATCCTGAGCTATCTATGAACTCCTGTTTATGCGAGATTATCCTTTGATCTGCATGGGTGAGAGTGGCCAGCATCGCCGACTCGACAAGCCTACCATTTTGGGGATAAGATCGAATAGATAGCTGGGGACATAGTTTCGCAAGACGGAATTCACTCCTACCCATTTCAGGGATAGTAGAGAGGTTGTTCTCTTAAGTACTAACTCCAGGACTTAACAAGGGGCCCCACCCTCTCGTTGGATCGAGAGGAACTTAGGTTTGATGGTTGGACCGCAAGCCGATTGTTCATTAGAGGATTAGTGGAACTTAAGGAACAAGAAGTACTATAGGGGTGTAACGGTTATTTGACCTAGCTATAGCTACGAACAACCTGTGAAGGAACGACTTACTAAACATGGTTAAATCAAGTGGACAGAAATATATCTATAGTGAGGGGAGTGCAACTATCGGGCTATAGTGGAGTGTCCCGGTAGTTAACGAATGTTGGATAACTTTGATAATGAGATTAGTCGGTTAGCCTCGAATCGTTGGAGCCCATGATCTATAGGTCCATTAGGTCCCCCTACTAGCTCATATCGGAATAAAGCTTAGAATATTTTGATAGGAAACTTTGAATCGTTCAAAAACGGGAAATAGGGTTTTATCGTAAAACATGTTCGACACAATGATTTAATTATGAATTAAATTAGGAATTGAGAGATGAAGTATTTAAAAGTGTTTTAAATACCATATATATGTATTAGGAATCATATATAATTCATGGCATTAGGTGATAAAGATTGATTGGATCAATCATATCAAAATTACTTGGAAATGTCCCAATTAATTGCCTAGAAATCAATTTCAATTTTGAATTGAATTTGAAATGAATTGAAAGCTGAAAATTCACAATTAGGATTCAATTCATAGTGGATTTAGTGGTTTTTCCACTCTTGCATAATGATACATAGTGGAAAACAACACAAACATGCATTAGATGCATGTGTTGTGAAGTAGACACCTAGAATCCACTTTGAGTTGCATCTTGACCATGTGGCTAAGTGTCATGAAGCTTGTCTTTGCATGGGAGAGGTCTATAAAAGGGGCTTGAATTAGATTCAAAAGAGGTAAGCTTTCATTTAGTGTTATGCTGCAAATTTTCTCCCTCAAATTCTCTCTCATTTCATCTCCTTCCAAAAGCTTGTACCATCAAGCATTCCCTTCCTATTTCTTTCTTCTATAGACTCCCACAAGTCTTTCTAGGCTCAAGAGAATAGTAGGGAAGACACTAAAGGTTGTCCAAGAGAAGTTGGAGAAAGATAACATCACAAGGAGTTCCTTACAAGTGAGCATCAAAGAGGTTGGTACTCATTTACTCTATTTTCTACCCTTTCTAGAACATGCATGCTTTAGGAGTAAAATTGAATGTCTTAAGTGCTTTCGATCTTCAATTGCTTCCGCATGTGTTATATGAACACCTTCAGTTGGTCGTATCCATAGTGTCACCAGAATAAGGCACCCAGTCTTATCCCTATACTATAGACCCTTTAGGCTTTTTCTTGAACAGTGATCCCCATATGTCGCTACATATAGTTCAAGACTCATATTACAACCTAGGATGTCTAGTTTATTGGATTAGGGTTATTTTAGGCAAAAACAAACAATAAAATAACTAATAATACTTAATGGAAAAATACATCAATATTATTTCATTAATATTCGGTCAACGGTTACATTCACTATCTACGAGTGTTAGGGCATAAAACCCAACAAACTCCCAGTTGAACTAAAACACTAGTTAATGGGATATAAATGCAATAATCTAAAGCTGGAAATGTCATGTGTACTGTATATTTCATAAAGTAAATATACTAAAATAATACAATGAACTAGGGCATCCTTATACCCACTATACATTTCTCCCACTTGCCCTAGATTAGACGACATACATATCTCGTAGACCTAGACCCTCTAGATGACCCTCAAACACTTTAGCCGTGAGAGCCTTTGTAAATGGATCAGCGATGTTGCGCTCTAAAGCGATCTTAGTGACGATCACATCTCCTTGTTGCACAATTTCACGTATCAGGTGATACTTCCTCTCAATGTGTTTACCTCGTTTCTAGCTTCGAGGTTCTTTTGAGATGTCTACAGCCCCACTGTTGTCACAGTATAGTGTTATGGGCACGTTCATATTTGGAACAACTTCCAAATCAGTCAAGAACTCTCTAAGCCAGGCTGTTTCCTTAGCTGCTTCGCATGTTGCTATATACTCAGCCTCAATGGTTGAGTCTGCTATGCATCCTTGTTTGATGCTTTTCCAAACTACTGCTCCTCCATTGAGGGTGAATACTGATCCTGATGTGGATTTCCTTGAATCTTTATCAGCTTGAAAGTTAGAGTCAGTGTATCCAGTAAGAATCAAATCCTTAGCTCCATACACAAGCATGTAGTCCCTCGTTCTCCGAAGATACTTGAGGATATTCTTAACCGCTCCCCAGTGGTCCAACCCTGGATTAGACTGATACCTACTGACTACTCCCACTGCATAACATATATCAGGCCCAGTGCAGAGCATAACATACATTAAGCTGTCCACATCTGAGGCGTAGGGAATGTGTCTCATGTTCTCAATTTCTTGAGGTGTCTTAGGAGACTGTTCCTTAGACAGGTGTACCCCATGTCTGAAGGGTAACAATCCCTTCTTGGAGTTTTGCATCGAATATCGAGTCAACATTTTGTCAATATACGTTGCTTGAGATAGTGCTAACGTTTTGTTCTTACGATCCTTAATGATTTGGATTCTTAGAACATATTGAGCCTCTTCCAGATCTTTCATTTGGAATTGGGTTGCTAGCCATTTCTTAATGTCAGTGAGGTATCCTACATCATTCCCAATGAGTAGGATATCGTTTGCATAAAGTACTAGAAAAGCTACTTTCTTTTTGTTGATTTTCTTGTACACACAAGGCTCATCAACGTTTTGGTTAAAACCAAAAGATTTTATCGCAGTATCAAATCTAATGTTCCAAGATCTGGACGCTTGTTTTAATCCATAAATGGATCGATTCAGCTTACAAACTTTTTGTTCCTGACCTTGGGCTACGAACCCTTCGGGTTGAGACATGAAGATATTCTCTTCAAGATTACCATTCAGAAAGGCAGTCTTGACGTCCATTTGTCATATTTCATAGTCATAATATGTGGCTATGGATAAGAGAATTCTTATGGACTTTAACATGGCTACAGGAGAAAAAGTTTCCTCATAGTCAACCTCTTCCTTTTGGGTATAACCCTTTGCCACTAGTCTAGCTTTAAAGATCTGTACCTTCCCAACTGCATCTCTTTTTCTCTTATAGATCCTTTTGCACCCTATGGGTTTTACCCCATCCGGTAGATCTGCGAGTTCCCATACAGAATTGGAGTACATTGAGTCCATTTCCAGGTCCATGGCTTTGACCCATTCATCCTTATCTTCGTCATTCATTGCCTGTCGATAGGACAATAGATCCTCAATGCCATCATTAGGTATGACAACCTGAGTTTCAGTTAAACCCAAGTAGGGATCAGGTGTAATACAACCCTCCCACTGCGTTGAGGCATTCTCAACGGCTGAGAAGGACGAGATGGATATGAAGAACCAGTTCCTTCATCAACCCTTGTTGAAGGTCCAGCTTCGTCAACAACTCTTGGTGATTCTTCAGTAGCTTCTCCTAATACTAATTTGCTACTTAGTTTATGATCCCTCATGTGGTCTTCCTCCAAGAAGGTGGCATTCGTCGATACAAACACCTTATTTTATTGTGGGTCGTAGAAATAACCACCTCTCGTTTCTTTAGGGTAACCAACAAATTGGCACAGTTTTGAACGAGGTTCCAGTTTCTTAGGATTTTTCAGTGTGCTAGACAACCCTAGATACGAAAGTGACGCAAACTAGGTTTACGCCCCTTCCATAATTCGAAAGATCTTTCAGAAACACTTTTCGAGAGAACATTGTTTAAGATGTGTACTACAGTCTCTACTGCATACCCCCAAAACGAGCTAGGCAATTGATCATAGCTCATCATTGATCGAACCATGTCTAACAAGGTTCTATTTCTCCTTTCTGATACACCGTTTTTGTTGAGGTGTACCAGGGGTTGAGAGTTGGGATTGGATTCCATGTTCTATCATATAATCCTAGAATCTTTGATCCATATACTCCCCTCCTCGATCAGATCGAAATACTTTAATTGATTTACCTAATAGGTTTTCAACTTCAGCCTTAACCTCCTTAAACTTTTCAAGGTCTTCAGACTTATGTCCCATTAGGTCTAAGTAACCATATATATCTTGAATCATCATCTATAAATGAGATGAAATATTCATACCCTCCTCGAGCTTTTACATTCATTGGACCATAAAGATCCAAATGTATTAACTCTAAGGGTTCTTTGGCTCTGTAACTTTTTCCAGTAAAGGGTTTTTTGGTCATTTTGTCCTCGAGACAAGATTCACAAGGTGGTAGTGAATCATCTTCTAACTCGCTTAGAAGTCCATTCTTTACCAAACGACCGATTATATCGATGTTTATATGACTAAGTCTTAAATGCCAAAGAGGAGTATTGTTACTTGTTGGAGAAATTCTTTGCCTTTTTCTTTGAGTTTCAACAGTTTTAAACAATTCGTGATTTAAAAGTGCTTTGTTTTCGGTTGGTCTGAATACATACAAGTTATTTTCTAATTTGGCTGAACAATTAAGTACACCATTCTTATAAATGAACGCTTCATTCATATTAAAAGTAATTGTATACGATTGTTCAATCAAACATGAACTAGAAATTAAGTTCCTCTTAATCTTGGGAACAATTAACAAACTTTCTAAAAGTAAGAATCTATTTCTAAAAAATAACTTCGCAGCTCCCACTGGCTTAGCTGAAATGACTTCTCTAGTTCTGACCCTCATTTCACCATCGTTCACCTGCCGAAAGGAATTATTTTCCTGAAAAGAAGAGCAAACATGATTAGTTGCTCCTGAATCAAGTATCCAGGTAAACTCATCATGTTTCTAAAACTAGCAAATCATATTTACCTTCCTTTTCCTTCTTTTAGAGCCTATCACAAATTTTAATATCGATTAATAGGGACAGCGAAGGCTCTGATGCCGATTGAAGGGGATGAAAGCCCCGGCGCATCGGAAGCGCATCGATAGAACCTTGCGCCGTATATTAATTAATATCAAAATACCGTTACGAAAATGCAAAACAAAACGTTAAACATGCTTTAAAGCCGCTGTAAAACGCTATAAACATGCTGAAAACAACTAGAAAATAAAACTACTTTTATTTTCATGTTTTTCTAAGGAAACGGAAAAGAACCGTTACAAACCTTCGTTGTAGACTTGACTGTTCTTTGGCAACGACGCTTCAACGAACAAAAACGCAGCAGCTCCCTTTTGATTTCTTCGCTGAAATTTTCTTCTTCAAAGACACAATAACCACAGAGGTTACACCGGTATGTCTCTAAGTCTAGGAGGCAAAAGACCTGTGGGAGTCTTTCTCTTAGAGGGAGGCTAAAGAGAATTCTAGGGTCTTGTCTTGTGAGTCTAAGAGCAAGAAGGCTACTAAACCATTAGGTCTAGTGTTCTATTTATAAGAGAAAGACCATGAATAAAATATTCACATTAAATCAATTATTTCCATAAATGATTTAATCTATTCCTTATTTAATCAATCCATGATCAATCAATTCCATAATTGATTAATCTTTTCCACAAATGACTATTACTTCCATAAGTGATTAGATCATTTCTATAAAAGATTAATCACTTCCATAAGTGATTAATTATTTCCATAATTGATTAATTTTAAATTAATTAACTCTTTAATTAATTATTCACCGATTAAATATCACATATTTAATTTTCAGCCTTGAATTAATTAATTGTCCAAACTAATTTTAGGCCTTAAATTAATTAATTCATATTTGAACTCTTTCAAATTCCTATAAATTTAATATGAATCAAATTCACATTTATATAATTGAAATTTCTTCAAATATTTATTTCTCTCATAATAATATATCAATATATATTATATTGTTTCCTTTAGTAAATTGAACACTTTCAATTTACATTTATTACTTAGTTGCCTCAAATTACTTTATGAGCTACCAGTGGGACCTAATGTACCTACAGATCAGAAGCTCCAACGATGTGAGATTAATTGGTCAAACTCATTAACCAAATTAATCAATATTCGTTAACTGTGTGTACATTCCACTATAGACTCACAGTTGCACTCTTCTCAGTGCAGACATATTTTCTGTGTCCACGGATATAGACTAATAACGACTAGTTAGTCCTTCACGAGTTTCCGTAACACCAGTTGGGTCAAATTACCGTTTTACCCCTGGGTTACTTCTATTTCCTTAAGTACCAATTCTCCTCTAATGAACAACCTGTTTGTGGTCCAACCATCAAACAGAAAACCCTCTCGTGCCATTGAGAGGGTAGGGTCCTTTGTTCAAGACTCGAAGTCACCACTTAAGGGAACACTCATCTGCTTCCCTATAGTCGGGAAAGAGTGAATTCCATCTTGTACGATTATGTTCTCAGCTCCCCACTTGGTCTAGTCCCTAAAATGGTAGGCTTATTGAGTCGGCGTATTGGCCACAGTCACCCATACAAATCAAAGGACAATCCCTCATGAGCAGGAGTCCATAATCAACTCAGGATTAAGACTAAGTTGTCTAGGTCGTCCTAGTGAAATAGAAACCTAACTAATTAACGGTGTTATAACTAGTGGTTACTATTTCGCGGTCCGATCTTATGCAAACTCATTGCATAGAATACCCCCACTCGCATGTCTCCTACACAAACACGTTGGATCATAACGTTTGTATCAAATACAAAGTGGGTCGTATCCATAGTGTCACCAGGATAAGGCATCCTGTCTTATCCCTATACTACAGACCCTTTAGGTTGTTTCTTGAACAGTGATCCCCATATGTCGCCACATATAGTTCAAGTGTAAGGCCCAGCCCACTTGCAATTTATGTCTTTTATTTAAAAACTAATAATAATAATAATAATAAAAGTAAAAAAAAAAAAGAATGAAAAGCTGGAATTTGAAACGGAAAATGGGTTTAAAAAGAAAAAGAAAAAAAATGACATGAAGGGTCTGGAAAGATACCCACGAAGAGAGAGAGTTTTTTTTTTTTAAAAAAAGAAGAAGAAGATAGAAACCAAGGGCCGTCGGGGAGAGAGAAAGGTAGAGAGAGAGAGAAGAAGAAGAGCCGAACAGAGGAGAGACTGAGAGATCGAGAGGGAGTTTTGGAGAGGATTCGGGTTTGAAAGGAGAGGTGGTAAGGAAGGAAGTTGGATTTTGAAGATTGGAGTTCAAACACACGTTTCTTCAATGAAATTGGTAAGTGGTTCTTTGAATCCTTTTTGGTTTTGATGTTGTTTGGTTATGGGTATAATGGTATTAGAGATTGGATTTTCCTTAGAAGAGAAGAAGAAGAAGATGTATGATTAAGAGGAAGTTGTGGGTTTTGTTAAGGAAAGAACAAGAAGGGAAAAAAAATGGGAACCGAGAGTTGGAGGTAGAAGGAGAAGGTGAGGAAGGAAAAAAAAAGAAAAGAAAAAAAAAAAGAAACAAAAAAAAAAAAAACAAAGAAAATACTAGAGTGTGGTACAAGTTGAATTTAATGAAGAGAGAGAGATGATCTCTTTGGGTGGCTTTTCAACTTATTTCAAGTAAGGAAGGTTGGAGAATCGGAGATGGTGGCTACGGTCATGTGTAGAAAGAGAGAAGGGGATTGTTAAAGGAAGATGATAATAATAATAGAGTTAATAGGAGATGGGAAGTTGTACCTTAGTGATAATGAAGAGAGAGAAAGGAGGAAAAATGTTTGGGGAATTGAAAAATAGTATTTATTTGGTGAATAGGACAAAAAGGTATTTAGGATGGAAAATTGAGAAGAACTTGGATTGATGGGGTGGTTTTTAGGTGTGTTGTAACTAAATTGGTCGTTTAAATTAAATAGAAACTTAAATGTTTGTTTAATAAACGTTTCAGGTCAAGCGGAGATTGGGACAGCCTACGACCCGAATTTCTCTCATCAATAGTACTGTGAGTGGTTGTTTTTAATAATTACTTTCCGCTAGTAAAAGTACTATATTTATGAGTTTGAGAAAAGCTAGAGTTCAGCATGTTTTTAAAGGAAATGATTTAAGTTCCATTTGCTTTATGATTTCTTAGTTGGAATATGTATTTCAGTACCATTCGGAACATTGTGCGCGTATTTGAGGTTTTCAGAATGATTCCGTTATTTGGAAACATTGCTTCAGTTTATGAAATGTTATTTTATAAGAGGAAATGATTTTAGATGAGTTTTGAGTAAAGAAATTTATACTAGAAAATAGTTTTAAGTCGCTAGCTCTACGTACCCTAGGTGATTACCCATGTGCTATGTGAATGTGTTTCCATAGTACATAGAGAGAGCCTCGGGATCCACTCCAGTGCATGTAGGCTTCGGGCCATGTGCTGGGATAGTTAGCCTGAGAGAGATTGATCTGCGTGCACGTATGACCAGAGATTCGCTATACTAAGTGTGGAGTGTATTCCATGCTTAGTATGACAGAGTTGTCCCTGCTGTGCGTATCGAGAAGGCTCTGCGCCGGTATGACTAGAGATAAGGGTATAGGGTTAGTGAGTTCTTGTTGATTTTTAGTTATGCTTAAAAAGAATTTTTACTGCATTTCCGTTTGCAAGCTAAATGTTATGAGTTTTTGAGCTATGAGTTCTTCACGATATTTTGTTTAGTTGAGTTAAATATTTTCAAGAACTAGCTCATTCTTTTTCTTTAAACTTTTCTACCAGGTAGCGACTGAGTTTCGACAAGCCAACAGAAGCCGATCTTGCCACTCGAGTTCGTGTTTAGAGTACCTTTTGTATGTATATGATGTTTTGGATGGAAGTTATGTAAAAGTTATATGCTGTAAAGAGTAGTTGGTTGTAAATTATCGTATCTCGAAGCGTTGGGCTGAATATTGTGGTTGAGACGCCTGTGTCTCTAATCTGGTTTCTGGTTGTCATATAGTTTATAAAATAAGCATATCTGTCGTTTCTTTTCAGGTGTGATTTAGCCAAGTTTTAGGGGAAAATCCGCCCAAATTTTTGGTCCCTTGAGAGCCTAAGCGTGGTTAAGAACATGTAGATGGCTGCACACCACGTCACTAGGTAGTTAAGAGAGAGCTGGGGCGGGGTGTGTCATCAGGACTCATATTACAGCCTAGGATGTCTAGTTTATCGGATTAGGGTTATTTTAGGCAAAGACAAACAATAAAATAACTAATAATACTTAATGGAAAAATACATCAATATTATTTCATTAATATTCGGTCAACGGTTACATTCGCTATCTACGAGCTTTACAGCATAAAACCCAACATCCGCATCACTGGGCACATAAACCTCATCAACACTTGCATAATCTAAAATTGTTGGGGGGAAGAAAGGGGAGGGGTATCAGTACAAACACAGTACTGGTAAGTAGCTCACACCCGGTGATTCACCAAACAACAAACAATCATATCGACATGCTATTCACACGTGATTTTCGCGTCACGCTCTGCACTCATACCCACACGTGATTCCAGCGTCACGCTCCGCACACACAACCAATACATGATTTAAGCGTCATGCTCCAAATCTCCCCAAATGAACATTCACTATGCAGACATGACTCATATGCAACATAGCCAACTAATCAACAGAACATCTTTCTCAATAACAACCAAACATGCTTATCAAGCACAATGCACAACATGTTTCAGAATCATGTATAGATCAAGTATTTTAATTTCAATGAAATGAAGCAAACATCATGTGTCACACATTCAAACAGACTCATCAGGTAAAAACTACTTACAAAATACTATAAAAATGCCTTTAAGCGGTTCTAAACGATCCAGATAAGCTCCTAAACAACAAGTATAACATCTAGAAGTTAAAACTTGGCTTGAAAACCTTATTCACAACCAAAAGAGTGTTTAGGAAGGATTTTCTCACCCAAAACCAATCCTTAAAGATCAATTCAAATACTTCGATACCAATTCAGACCTACAACAATAGTGTTTCAAGGATTAGAACCCATTCTAAATTACCTAATGCTTTTGGAATTTGATGAAAGTGAAGTTATATATAAATTACTCAATACCTAACTCAATTGGCATAAAGCTTGTACTAATGATGCCTGAAGTTTTAATCTCCTCTGTGCGCCTTGTGGTCTCTCATGTTTCTCCTTTTGGAATAAATTGCCATTATAATGAATAATAATATTTTTTGTGATGAAACATCAATAAATAAATAAAAATAAAATGAAAAAAAAAAATATTGTAGATCTGTGAAGATAAGTGAGATTGACAAATAATAATATTATCTTTAGTGGCATTGGCATCTCATGAAACAGCACATCGACAAATAAATACTATATTATTCATCTACCCCTCCTCGATTTGTACGAGCTCATCAATAATGCAACAATCGTTTTATTAAACATTTACAATTTTAGCAATCAAAAGCTAGAAGATTGGAAACTGCACATTAGAGTTTCCATGGATTATCATCGATCTGTCAAGATAAGTGAGATCTGTAAGGTAACTCCTTCACCAGGGGAATCACTTGCGCCAAAATCGCTTCCTCTCACCTTCTTCGACATCCTATGGCTCAGATTTCATCCAATTCAACATCTTTTCTTTTACCAATTATCATCCACCGATATCTCATTTCTCGACGTCATTCTTCCAAAGCTCAAAACCTCTCTCGCTCTCGCTCTCCGCCACTATCGTCCTCTCGCCGGCAACCTCGTTTGGCCCGAAGATTATGTCGTACCTATTAAGGATACAAGGCCATTGGGCCAAGAATAGGAGGATAGGAAAGATGTGGGCTTGTCCATTCAGCCCATTCACAAGAAGGATGAAGACCAAAAGGTTCGGCCAACAACCTAGGCATCAATGAAATTCTCTCCCTCATTCTGTTATGGTTCCTTCAATTGTATTTAGCCATCTGTCTCCTTCTGTATTTTATTTTTCTGATTATTCTTTATTATTTGGGATATTCCTAAATCCCTAAGGTTATAAATTTATCATCCTTGATCCTTGGTGAAATAAGAAATTGAGTGTTATCTCCCACAAATCCTCCTTGATTTCAGCATCTTATTTTGGTATCGGAGCAGAAATTATGACTAGCGTCAATTCGATCGAGACCTCCGCCGCAGCTGCCAGAACAACCAATTTTAGCCGTCCACCGTTGAACCAACTATTAAACCAGATTACGTCTATAAAGCTTGATAGAGGTAACTTCTTACTATGGAAGAACCTGGCGTTGCCAATCCTTCGAAGTTACAAGTTGGAGGGCCACCTTTCGGGAGCTGAGCCTTGCCCTCCACAGTTCGTCCAGGCAGCTGCAATCAGTTCAACATCGTTGGCAGGAGAAGGTGCTACAAGCTCTGGAGCTGTAGCAAGTGAAATATCAGGTACTACTCCAGCGAAAGAAATTAATCCGTTGTATGAGTCGTGGGTTGTGGTCGATCAACTGCTGCTTGGTTGGCTCTACAACTCTATGAGTCCTGAAGTTGCTACTCAGGTAATGGGTTTTGAGAATGCCCAGGAATTGTGGACTGCCATACAAGATCTATTTGAAGTCCAATCTTGAGCCGAGGAGGATTATTTGCGGCAAGTTTTTCAATAATGCAGAAAGGGAGTCTGAAGATGCCCGATTATCACAGAGTAATGAAGAGCCACGCCAACAATTAGGGTCAAGCTGGGAGCCCAGCAACAATTCGATCTCTGGTGGCTCAGGTACTTTTGGGACTGAACGAGGAGTACAATCCCGTTGTCGCGATGATTCAAGGTAGAGCCAATGTCACTTGGTCTGAGATGTAGGCTGAGTTATTGGTTTTCGAAAAGCGACTGGAATTGCAGAATAATCTAAAATCCTCACTGACCATGGGTGCTTCTGTTAACATGGCAAATAGCTAAGATGTTGGAAATCAAAGGAGTTCGAATCAAACCGGAAATGGAAGACAAAACAGCTTTGGCAGAGGAAATCAGAGAGGAGGCTCAAATCGAGGCAGAGGTAGAGGCCGAGGCTATGGCTTCTTCAACAATAACAAACCGGTGTGTCAGGTATGTGGGAAGGTAGGGCACACAACTCTCATGTGTTACCAACGCTTTAATAAGGAGTTTTCTGGTCCTGTGTTAAATCAGAACAGGGGAGACAATCGCTCAAACCATGGGAATTCTTCCCAACCCACTGCATTCGTTGCCAATCAAAACGTGGGCCAATGTGTAGTATCACCTGAAACCGTGATTGACCCTAGTTGGTATGCAGATAGTGGTGCATCCAACCATGTCACTGCAGACTACAACAACTTAGCCAACCCTGCTGAATACGATGGTAAGGAATGTGTTACAATTGGCAATGGCAGTAAATTGAAAATTAAGTATGTTGGGAACTCCTGCTTAACAGACGGATCTAAAAATCTTAGTCTAGAAAATATATTGTGTGTGCCTGACATTGCTAAGAACTTGGTTAGTGTTTCTAAATTGGCTCGAAATAATAATGTCTTTGTGGAATTTCATGATCATTTGTGTCTTGTAAAGGACAAGGCTACGGGCAGTGTGGTGCTGAAAGGAATACTTCGTGATGGGCTATATCGTTTTGAAGGAGTTAAGGCTGCTTTCGTGGATGTCTCAAAGTCAGCAAATTTTGGAAAGAGTTGTTCTAGTGTCAATAAAAATGCTGATGAGCCTTTTGTGTTTGTTGTTAATGCCAATGTTGTGGTTTCTAAGTCTACTTGGCATAGGCGTCTTGGTCATCCCTCAGTTAAAGTCCTTGAATCTGTTATTAAGAATTGTAATCTTCCTGCCAAAGTTAATGAATCAGTAACTTTTTGTGAAGCATGTCAGTTTGGGAAGTCTCATGCATTACCATTTCAGAACTCTGTTTCTCATGCATCCTCTAAATTCGAACTTGTGCACACTGATGTCTGGGGTCCAGCACCTGTTGATTCTGTTCATGGATTTCTGTTTTATATACTGTTTGTGGATGATTGGAGTCGCTTTACGTGGATTTATCCTCTAAAAAGGAAGGGTGATGCACTAACAACCTTTTCTCACTTCACTAATTTGGTTACAAATCAGTTCAAAACCACTATTAAAGCCTTGCAATCAAACAATGGTGGTGAGTATGCACCCATACACAGACTGTGTGATCAATTGGGAATTAAGATCCGTTTTTCATGTCCCTATACATCTCAACAGAATGGAAGAGCTTGTTGGGTTTAATGTCCTATAAACTCGTAGTTTGTAAATCATTAAACATATTCTATTTCCAATAAAGACGTTATTGAGGTTATTCAGTAAAAGATGTTATTGAATATGTAAATTGCGAATGATTAACCTAAATCCAATAAACTAAGATCCTTGGCTATAAAATGAATACTCGAACTATATGTAGGGACATATCGTAGGATCAAGTTCAAGTTTATTGTCAAAATAGTCTATAGTATAAGGATATGGTTGGGTCCTTATCCTGGGGACACTATGGACGCGGCCCACTTTGTATTAAGTACAAACGATGAGATCCTAAATCGTTCATGTGGAGACATGCGAGTGGGGGCGTCCTATGCAATGAGTTTGCATAAGACTGGACCACGAAATTAGTCACTTTCTCTTTATAACGTCGTTTACTGAAGAAACTGACTATTTCTCAAAGATGACCTAGGTAACTCGTTCTTAATCCTGAGATAACTATGAATTCCTGTTTATACGAGATTATCCTTTGATCTGCATGGGTGAGAGTGGTTAGCATCGCCGACTCAACAAGCCTACCATTTTGGGGATAAAATCGAATAGATAGCTGGGGACATAGTCTCGCAACACGGAATTCGCTCCTACCCATTTCAGGGATAGTAGAGAGGTTGTTCCCTTAAGTACTAACTCCAGGACTTGAACAAGGGGCCCCACCCTCTCGTTGGATCGAGAGGGACTTAGGTTTGATGGTTGGACCATAAACCGATTGTTCATTAGAGGATTAGTGGAACTTAAGGAACAAGAAGTACTATAGGGGTAAAACGGTCTTTTGACCTAGCTATAGCTACGAACAACCTGTGAAGGATCGACTTACTAATCATGGTTAAATCAAGTGGACGGAAATATATCTATAGTGAGGGGAGTGCAACTATCGGGCTATAGTGGAGTGTCCCGGTAGTTAACGAATCTTGGCTAGCTTAGATAATGAGATTAGTCGGTTAGCCTCAAATCGTTGGAGCCCATGATCTATAGGTCCATTAGGTCCCCCTACTAGCTCATATCGGATTAAAGCCTAGAACATATTGATAGGAATCTTTGAATCGTTCAAAAACGGGAAATAGGGTATTATCGTAAAATGTGTTTGACACAATGATCTAATTATGAATTAAATTAGATATTGAGAGATAAGGTATTTTAAAGTGTTTTAAATACCATATATATGTATTAGAAATCATATATAATGAATGGCACTAGGTGACAGTGATTAATTAGATTAATCATGTCAAATTACTTGGAAATGTCCCAATTACTTACCTAGAAATCAAATTCAATTTAAAATTGAAATAGGAGTGAATTGCAAGCTGAAAATTCAGAATTTAGATTCAATTTTAGTGGATTTAGTGGGATTCCCACTCTTGCATGTTGATGCATAGTGGAAAATAACACAGAACGCCACCCTAAACAAAGTAAAGGAGTGGTTCGCAGCCAATGGATATCTTCAAGATATCGACATCAAGAGGAACGCAGAGTTTCTCAATGACAAATCAAAGCTCTTAGCAGCTCTAGCTCAGACTACATCTGATGCAGATTTTCAAAGAATTCTTCAGATGGCAGCTTCAGACAGAAGTGAGTCACCAGCTTCTTCCGCACAAGAAGGAGAAGAAAGCGAGCCAGACTATGATCATCATTCAACTAGTGATCAATTAATTGAAAGCATTTAACCATAATTGCATAGGTAAAACAAATGCATAATATTCATACTGAAAATCAATCCAACAAACTAAACAACTACATCAATCCCTAAGAGTCTTTGTATTTGAGTTTCCACAAGATTATTCACAGTACTTAATTTGCTAGAAAACCAATCTAGAGGACACTACTACAAAAAAGGGTTTTAATGATGGGCAGTGCCCATCATTAAAGGGTTTTAATGTCGGGCGGTGTACGTCATCTATGCGAGTGACATCGTATCTTTTAATGTCGGGCGGCTTTTAATGACGGGCATTGCCTGTCATTAAAAGTCGCCCGACATTAAAGGGTACAATGACGGACGGTGTTAATGATGGCCGATGCCCGTCATTAAAGGGCGTCCGTCATCAAATGTCTGTCATTGAAAGGGTACTTTCCAACCAAATGTCCGTCATTGAAAGGGTATTTTTCAACCAAATGTCCGTCATTAAATGTCCGTCATTAAAAGTCCGTCATTTCCAACATTTTTTTTTAGAAGAAAAATGTGCCAATTCATATAAAAATCAAATATTTGCTTAATTTTATTCCAATAAACCAATTAATAAAATTTGTTCATACAATTTTTGTTCATACAAGTTTGATATAAAAAAGTAAAATTACAAAGCACCTACACTTGAAAGGACCTATTATTAAAAGCCTACTTAAGAAAAACAAAAATTCTCGTACATGCAGCTTCCATTCTTTTCGGCAGAATGTTGCTCGTGTACATCGATCTTGAAGAACCTAAGAAAAACAAATTTCAATTAGATTAAACCGAAACATCCCTCGCTTTACAACCGAAACAAGAACTCACATAACAAACATATGTTCAACAACTTGAAGAACCTAAGAAAAGAAAATTTAGTTAAAAATAAAATACAAAAAAAAAAAAAATTCAATCTCAATGAGTATCCAAAAAATTTGTTAGAAAACCCAATAAACTCCAAAAGCTTACAAACTCATAGAGATCAAGTTTAACCCCTTCAAAGAGCCTGTAACACTTTAGGTTTCTATACTTAACCTAGCGACATTACTAAAGTTTCTATCCTAATTCTAACGGATGCTCCGAAAATTTCGACAGCATAACGACATACATATGGCTAAACCAAAAAATTTAAAACCTGTTAAACAAGAGAAACACACTTCTATATGAAAAACCGCTCAACTACAACCTCACAACACTTCAGGTTCACAACAAGACTCCAAATATTCTAAAACTAAGCAAGTTAGGTCTCGCATCAAGCACAATCTAAATGGGTAGCGTCGCGACGCTACCTTCACAGCGTCTCGACGCTGACCCAATTTCCAGAATTTCCCAGCTTCGGTTTGGGCTGATTTTTGGGCCTTCTCTTCACTTCTTTTTGGGATTTTCCATCATGATTGGCTTCTTTGGATCCCCTTTTGATCCAAGCTTGGATTTGGGCTTGATTGGCTTCATTTTGGGCACTTTTTCCCCAAAATCCACAACTTTGCTCCTAAGGACCAAATAACGAAATACATTAAATATTTTCATTAAAAACACGATTAAAGCACAGAAAAGCTTAATAAATTGGGACTAAAATAGCGACATTTTTGCTCGCTATCACACCCCCAAACTTAAACTTTTGCTAGTCCCGAGCAAAATAAATTCTAAAGATGCATGAAATAGAATCGCTCAAGCCTCAATGATTTTGGAATTCCTAAGATAGAATGGAAAACATGCAAGTGGAATAAGCAAGCACCGCATACTCATGAAGAAATCTTAAACTAGTTTGAACTTAAGATTAATGAATAGCATGCTCAAGACTTATCTATTGATTCTTTTACTAACCTAGATTAGTCTTATGGCTTTCTCCATTTGTTTTCCCCCTACACTGGCTAAGAGCCCCTAATAGGTCGGAGTTATTCTATCATGCAAAAAAAATAAACTAGGGTGCCTGTCATTTTCTTTTTCATGGGGAAGCAAAACTCTCAAATAATTTTTCTTTTTCTTTTTCTTTTGCTACTTCCCCCAAACTTGCATTTTGATATCTAATGGTACTAGCTTTCACACTACGGTGCAGGGACCCTTAACCCGAATTTTATTCTTTGGTTGGCCTAACTGATCACACCGCAGGTAGCTCTTTTTACCTCTAGCCTTTTTCTTTTGTGCAAGCAAAAATTTTCTTTTTCAACAGATTTTTCTTTTCTCTCATTTTCTTTTTGTTGCTTTTGCTTTTCTCTCAGCAGGCATAACATTTTTTTCTACCTAGCTCTTTAGAACAATCAAGCATGAACTTCCTAGTATTAGAAACTAAGCCTATCGGGGTGACAACAAACTTTAAAAATCATAATAAGAATCTAGATTTTCAAAGACGTCATTAGATAAGACTATTGCATGCTTTAGACATCAAAACTAAGTATCAAAAAATTTTAAAATTTCACAATTTCTGCCGTGCTCCCAGATTCCACAACATATAAACCATTTTCTCCCAAAACTTCTAAAATCACATCCTTGGCTATCATGGCTATCTATTCATGCATCCAAAAGAATTCAAATATGCTCAACACAGCGGAAGCCTCCCCCCCAAACTTAAATTAAACATTGTCCCCAATGTTTTTAAAACAGTAAAGCATAAAGAGGGATACTGAGACTTTCCTGAGCTAGGAGCGCTTTATCCTCGTCCTTTCGATCCAGAAAAATGGGATTCTTGGAATTTTGGGATTTGCTTAAGGTGATTCTGCAAAACAAAATTGAATCACGAAGCAAAGAAAATTATTTACCGCAAAAACAACTATCTAAACTTTAATCCTTGGGTTGCCTCCCAAGCAGCGCTTTCTTTAACGTCTTTAGCTAGACGAGGCTCGGCACGCTTACGGAGGCTCGAAATAAAAGTTTTCATCATCCTCCGGGCTCTGCAAAAAATCACGCACCGAATTGCACACAGCAAACAGGGGAGAAAAAAAACTTTCCCTTGGCCCATCATCACTAAAGAGATTATCATAATAACATTTTAGAAAATATGCAACAGCATCAAATCTCTTTTCTAGATCTCTATTCTCAAAACAATCGTTAACAGAGTCATCAAGCGTTATGATATCTACTGGTCTGGGATCTAAAGATGGCCTATCAATCATGCCATTCCATTCATCAGATTCAATATCTATATGCTCAGAAGATTCCTCAGACTCAGAATTAAAAAATGATTCGACCAGGCTATCATATGACTCACTTTCAGAATTAAAGAATTCAAGCTCTTCAGGGTCAGATTCTATACTATGCACAGATTCGAGTTCCTCTGGGTCAGATTCTATGCTATATACATCATTAGGACACGAATCAAAGGTATTAACATTATCTGGGTTCATGCATTCAGGAATATCAAGATCAGACTCAATAGATTCAGTGTTATCATGATCAAACTCAAAATTATCTATCGAGTAATCCTTTCTATACAATTCATGTTCATCCTCAATGTCAGGCAAATCAATATCATCATCAAAATCATCAATCTCAGGCAAATCTAACTCATTTTCAAAAGAAGGTAAATCATCAACTGCAGACTTTTCATTCTCATAAGCAGGCAATTCCAATTCATTTTCAAAGTCAGGCAATTCTAAATCATTCAACTCATTCTCAAAAAGAGGGTCATCTAATAAAGCATTATGATCGAAATTCCCATCATCCATAAGCACTTCTCCTAAGCCTAGGCCAAGATTAAACTCTACCTCCTCATCATCATCAGTCAAGTATTCAGGACCAATAGAAAAACAAGTATGCAGACTACATACAGACTCATCTTGGCCAAAAACACTAAACACGACTTTTTCATCATCAATGTTCAAGGTAAGCTTACCTGTATGCATACTAATCTCGGCTTTACCTGTAGCTAGGAAAGGTCTGCCTAGAATAATGGGCACCTCTCTGTCCTCCTGCATGTCTAGTACCACAAAGTCTACAGGGAAGATAAATTTATTGACCTTCACCAACACGTCCTCCACAACACCCATCGGGTGGGTAATTGATCTGTCCGCAAGCTGGAGAGTGACGTCGGTGTCCTTCATTCCTGTTAAACCAATCCTCCTGTAAACAGCATAGGGCATCAAGTTTATACTAGCACCTAAATCACACAGAGCCCTATTAAAAGATACTTCTCCTATGGTGCAGGGAATGGTAAAACTCCCTGGGTCTTTATGTTTAGAAGGCATCTTCCCAGAAACTATGGTACTACTACTTTCAGACAGTTTAAAAACTTCTTTTTTCAAACTTTTCTTCCTTGAAAGCATTTCTTTCATGAATTTCCCATAATTAGGCATGTTATACAAAGCATCTACCAAGGGAATATTCACAGACAATTTCTTAAACATTTCAAGGAATTTTTGAAACTGCTCATCTAGTTTAACATTCTTAAAGCGCTAAGGAAAAGGCAACTCCCTGTAATCAAAGGTTGGACATTCGCCCCTCCGCTTGGGCGGGTTGATGTGTGAACCTTTGTCATGATGGTTGCATGGAACCACTTCTTCCTCATACAGTTTCTCCTCTTGCCTTTCTTCTTTGTCTTTTCCTGCAAAAGATTTAGAAAAACCACAATTTAAATCAATAGAGTTAGGAGGATGTTGGGACCTTTCAGAGGAGGCTTTTTGTGCCTCAGCCCTTTCATCTTCATCCTTGCTCTTTTCTTCTTCCTTCTTCTTTTCTGAACCGATCTCCAGCTTCCTACCACTTCTTAGTGTCACCATCTTGCACTGCTCTCTTGGGTTTGGCTCAGTGTCGCTTGGAAATTTTCCCTTCTGAAGGGCATTCACCGCTGAAGCGATCTGACCTATCTGCACTTCCATATTTTTCAAAGCAGTGTCGTGGTTATTGACTGCTGTCTGGAGATTGACATTCAGTATTTTCTGTTCCTTTATAAACATAGCCACCAACTCCTCCAGGTTATTCTTCTTTTCAGGCGCACTGGATGATGCAAAACCTGGCGGTGGCTGCAAGACATTCTTCGTATTTGAGTACGAGAAGTTCTCGTGATTGCGCAGATTTGGGTGGTAGAAGTTCGGTATTCCTTGCGTAAATGGTCTGTTCCCCACGTTCTGGACTTCTTCCACATCCTGACCTTCATTCTTCGAATAGCCTTCAGCTAAGGTGGAAATGGATTTGACCACCTCAGATGAAGTTAACTTGTTCAGGGCGTTGGTCAGCGATGCAATCTGAGCTTTCAACGAACTCGACTCATCCAATTCATAGATTCCAGCCTTCTTTGAAACTGCTCCCCTCTCCGTCGGCCATTGATAACTGGTTGCCGCCATTTCCTCTAATAAATCCCTGGCTTCTGTCATCGTCTTGGAAAGAAAACTTCCTCCTGCTGATGTGTCTAGGACTGTCTTAGTGGAGGGATTCAATCCATTGTAAAATAATTGCACTTGGAGCCAATCAGGATATCCATGCTGGGGGCACCGCCTAAGCATCTCCTTGTATCTTTCCCATGCCTCGTACAACTGCTCCTCGTCAAGCTGTCTAAACGTCCCAATCTCAGTCCGGAGCTTCGTAGTTTTGGCAGGCGGGAAAATTTTTGTCAGAAACGCCTAGGCAAGCTCATCCCATGTACTAATACTGCCCGTCTCGACTGATTCGAGCCAATCCTTAGCCTTGTTTTGTAGAGAAAATGGAAACAATCTCAATCTGATAGCGTCTGCCGGCACTCCATTCATCTTTACTGTCCCGCATATTTCCAGGAATGATCTCAGATGTGAGTGTGGATCCTCAAAAGGATGTCCCTTAAAAGAATTATCGCGTGCCATCTGAATCAATCCCGTCTTCAACTCAAAATTTGTAGCTTGTATCGGGGCGTAAACGATTCCTGAATTTTCGGTGGGAAGAACTGACTGTAGAAAGTCTCTGATTGCCTTGGGAGCTTCTTGTTGGGCCATTGCTTCTGCTAATCTTTTCTCTCTACGAATGGTTCTAAGAGTCCTGTCAATTTCAAGATCTAGCGGAAACAAATTAACCACCTTGTTCCTTCGCATACAATACTCCCAATCAATCAAGAGAACCAAACAAAATAAAACAAAAACAAATGATATTCACAAAATAAAAGAAAAATATTTACACCTAGATTACTATTTATCCCTTTCTTTTTTATGTCAAGAAAAATTGATTTGCTTAAAAATCAAGCCTCCCCGGCAACGGCGCCAAAAACTTGTTGCTAACCGCAAGCGTACGGGTCGTCACAAGTAATATAAAACGGAAAGAATTCCGAGTATCGAATCCACTGGGAGGCGAAGCGAAATTTAAGCAAGCAAAAATCTCTTGAGCACTAAAATAATTAGGAGAAATAATAATTAGGGGGCAGTTCATGCAGTTAAAAAGATTCCAAAAATCAAAGTAGTTAAAGAAAATAATTTTTGATCAATAGATAAAAATAAAATGTGGAGAAAGAGTTTTCTTAATGGGAAGAGGGGTCTTGAAAATCAATTATTAGCCAAACAATTGTTATAATTATCCGATCTCATTGCCCAACTAATTATAATCCTAGAATCTCCGTTAATCACATAGGCTCTCCTGTCGGTTTCCCCTAATTGTAATTAATTCATTTTAACAACCTAAGTGTCCTTAGCGCTATTAAAAATCATTAATTATTACGCTCTGATTCATTTTAGGAATCTAAGTTTAATCAACTAATCCCGGTGTCACGACGGGCAATTAAACTAGTTGCATGGATTATGATCTATCCTACCTTCTCTCCGTCGAGTTTCCATTAAGAATCGAATCATTACACAATTGGCCAGATTGAATAAAGCATTAAGCACATCCATACAAATAATTAGGAAAAAGGGCAAGAGACAGGTAATTATAACAACATTTCAACTATAATTTCATTCCAAGACCCCGAATTGGGGTTTCTATACATAGCTAAAATATCCACAACATTTACAATAGAAAGCATAATTAAGAGCATAAAAGGAAAGGAATTGACTGTCGAAGAACCCCTTCGCTGACGCTCAGAGCTCCGCCGAACACTCCTTGAGCCTCCTAGGATGCTCCCCAAAATTCCCCAAATATTTCCCACTAAGAAATCTCTCAAAAAGGCTAGCAAGCCTTGAGAGAGGCTCCAAAGGAGCCAAAGGAAGAAAAGAAAGGATGGATTCAAGAATGATTTGATTGATGCAAAATGAGGCACCAAGAGGTGCCTTTTATAGGCCCAAATGGGATACAGCTTCGATGGCCCTTACAAGGATCGACTAGCTGATTACAGAAAGCAAGGTAAGATTCAAGCTTTACAAGTGAAGATAGCTTGAGAGTTCTCAGCGCATGCTTTTGAAATACAAGATAGAAGTCTTTTATAGACTCCGGAATTCAAACGAAAATTGAATGCGGAAAAATAAAAGATAAGATCGAATCGTCAGGACAGGACCCCTGATAGATTCGTCTTTTTGAAAAGTAAAAACGACAAAATTGAAAAAGGAAAACTAAATTATTATTCCGACAGGACAGGACCCCTGACCGGATAGACTAGACATAAAGATAAATAATTACAAAATGACAAAAGAAAGGATAAGAGAAGATAAGATTTCATGTCTGCTACTTTACAGCTGTTGAGGATGCTTCAGCTTTATCTCTTTTCAGAAGATAAGATTCCATATCTTGTCGGCTGAATAATTGGCTTTTCTCCTAAACTTCGATCACCCTAGGCGAATTACAGGCTTACCAACGGACTCACTGCTCTTAAACATTTGCGAGACTTACGGCCGGGAACACCAAACTAGGTCCTCACGATTTTCAGGAACAATTGCCAACTATCTTCGTCTTCAAAATATAGGATCTTTGACCTTGATCGCACTGCTGCTTCTTCTTCTAAAGCTGTGCTTTAGGAGAAATGTATTTACAGTGTAAACCAGATTACTTACAGAGTTTACACCTTTTAACACTAAAGTGGAGAATTTACAACACTTTTTTTTTTTTTTTTTTTTTTTTTTTTTTTTTGCCTTTGACGGAATTACTTCCTTTTGAAGTATTCCTTGTACTGACTGTCTCTTTGTGAAACATGTTATTTTGACTCGGAGCTCACATAGGTTGTGAGTCGAGGAACGGATCGTCCAGATCGTAATCTGGATCGCTTTCTTCTCCTTCTTGTGCAGAAGAAGCTGGGGATGCGCTTCTGTCTGAAGCCGCCATCTGTAGAATTCTTTGGAAATCTGCATCAGATGTCGTCTGAGCTAGAGCTGCCAGAAGCTTGGATTTGTCGTTCAGAAATTCGGCATTTCTTTTAATATCGATATCTTGAAGATATCCATTTGCAGCGAACCATTCTTTTACTTTGTTGAGGGTAGCATTTTGAAAATTGAACTTGTCCCACCATTTAATCTTTAAGATCTTGGTGATGGTTTTGTATTGAGGTTGATTGCTAGTTGAGAAGTTCCAGCAAAATATCCAAGGAACTTGAAAGTATAAACAGAATCTCATGGAGTTATGAAACGCTGTTTTTTGAATATTTCTCGCAAAATGATAATATGATTCTTGCAAGGGTGTTGGTAAAATATCATCCGTAAGACCGAATGTATTCCACCATTGAATAAACCACAGAGGAAATGTGATTTTGCATGCATTTTGACAAAAGGATATGAACCAAGAATGTTTGAAATGTTGATCGATGCTTGAAGAGAAAACCAAGACATCATCAATATAAACAATTGTAAAATCTTGAAAATCATTGAAAATGTCATTCATGATTTTTTGAAATTCTGAAGGGGCATTTTTAAGCCCAAATGGCATTACATTCCATTCATATTGGCCGAATGGTACATTGAAAGCAGTTTTGTACTTTTCTTTTTCCGAAATTTGAATTTGCCAAAAACCTGACTTCATGTCAAATTTTGAAAATACTTTTGCACCAGAAATACGTTTTAGTAAATCTTGTTTATTGGGAATTGGATATCTTATCCATTCCAAAACTTTGTTTAAAGGTTTGTAATTGATTACTAACCTTGGCACACCACGCTCCTGTTCGGCTGCGTTGTTCACATAGAATGCTGCACATGACCATGGGCTTTTGGATGGTCGAATTAGCTTCTTTTTGAGTAAATCCTGTATTTCTGATTTACAAAATGTTAGTAGCTCTGCATTCATTTGAATAGGTCTTGCCTTTGTAGGGATTTTTGATTCATCAAAATCTTTTGAATAGGGAAGATTAACAATGTGTTTCTTCCTATCCCAAAAAGCATTTGGAAGATTTGAGCAAATTTCTTTTTCAATTTTGCTTTCTAGATCCTTTATTCTGATTTTTACAGAAGGGTTTTTAAGATTTTCTTCAATCTTTTTGTAGCTAATTTCTTCTTTTAAAAAGGAAATTTGTTTTTGCTTTCTTTGGATTTCTTCCAATTTTAACTCGCTAACTTCCATAATATCATATGGAAGGATTGGAGTGATGAACTCGAAAATAATATCGGTTCCGTCGAAATTGGAAACTAAACCTTTTTCGGTTATACTCAAAGGATAGAGTTGGGTTAGGAATGGGGTTCCTAAGATCAACTCTTGTTTTAAATCTTTGACTAAAAGAAATGAGCAAATAATGCAAATTTCATTATTGCAGATATGAGCATTTGACAATTTGTATTGAACATTTAACCCTTGACCATTTGCGCTACTCAGCTTTTGAGTAGTTTTTTCAAAATATTTGGTAGGGATGAGGCCTTGTTGGACACAATTTTGATCAGCCCCAGAGTCAATTAAGGCTTTGAGGGTGATTTGAAAATCTTCTATTTTAAGAGTGATTAAAGAATACAATTTTTGAAACTGGGTTCTGGTGATTTGATTTAGAAGGAAATCTTCTCCTTCATTATCAGAATTGACAGATTTGAGTTTTAGATTGCTGAGTTCGATTTTTATTTGCTCGATCTCAGTTTTGTTTTCCCTAATCTCTTTTTTGAGATTGTTGATTTCAAATTGCAGGTCTTGAATAGAGGAAGGTTGAATATCTGATTTTTGTTTAAACAAATCGTTTCTTTGAAGGATTTCTGAAAGGCTGGAATGTTTTACTTCGATTTTTTCTTTGACGAAATTTGTTGAACTGGAAGAAGACAAAGATTGTTTGAGGGTTTGAAGGATTGTTTTCTTCATCTCTTTGTCCTCTATGTGATCAATAGAGTTAAAGAGGACTTCTTGTTCAGTAGTAAGAACATTTATACAATGTCCTTCGCAATCCTTTTTACAAACTTTGACACCTTTCGATTGGTCACTCTGGCTTTGGCTAGAGGCCTCAGAGTTGGTGTCGTCGAATTGAAATTCGTTCAATTCTTGATCAGAACTATCATATTCAGAGGAATATTCTTCTTCTAAATCAGACTCATTGATTCTTCTGGTTGGACACCTATTTGCATAGTGTCCTTCCTTTTGGCACTTGAAACAAAAGGTTTTCCCTTTGTTTTTGAAAGCGGTTTGATTTGGTTTAGAATTGTGCCGAGGTTGTCTCCTCTTATAACGAGGATTCGGGGTGAAATTTTTTCTAGGAATATACTTCCTAGGTTGCCTATGATAGGACTGAGGTCTATCATAGAATGGGTTTTTGTAATACCTTCGGCTACTACGCCGTCGGATGATTTTGTTTGGGAGGCGGCCTGGTTCTTCGATACGCTCGCACCCGTATTGAGAGCAGAAAGCTTTCATATCTCTTAGTCTGCTCTTTTCATTCTTTTGAACTTTGCGTTGAACTTTGATTTCATTGCAAATATGTAGACCACAGTTGATAACATATGATGTTAAATCACCATAGGTCAGATTGCTCCAGTTGATGTTACCATCATAGCGTTCTCGAAGAGTCAAATAAACTCTTTCGGAGACATAGCTAGGAAGTCTGTCAATGAACTTCTCTTTCCAATGGTTCCAATTGGGATCTTTCATGTAATAAACCCTGGAGATGAACATATCTTTATACCAATTGAAATTGGCAAGGTTCTTACATCTGAGATTTTTGAGAATGATTCTTTGGGTATCGTCATGTTTTACATTATGAGCAGTAGTGAATGCCCAAGAGATAGCATAGATTAATGCTTCGACAGCATCTTGCTGTTCTACCTCTTCTTCTATGATGACAACCTTTGTAGGGGTTTTTGAGGTTTCAGGTTTCGAGATAGGTTCTCCACCTATCCTGATACCTGGATCTGCTTTAGCATCAGAAATTTCTCTTTTTCTTTTAACCTTTGTGGTATGCAACTTGATCTCTAACCGGATCTCAGCACCGAGGCAATCCCACCATGCCTTTAAAATTCCTGTAAAACCATTAATCAAGGTTACACAGGCTGCATGGTTAGAATTTCCGTTTTCTTGATATGCTGTTGATGCTATGAGCATTTCGGACAACATATCTTGGATTTGCCTATCGGATTTTCCATCAATATTCCAGACAATTATCGACTGTCCGTCAAATTGTTTGGATTTTACGAACTTGTGACTTTGTTCGTAGTTGAGGTCTGGCATCGAAGGTCTGTGATACCAGTTTACACGGTCTCCTGGATTTAGATAACCCATCTTGTTAAGGGATTGAGGTTCATCTATCCGGAGTCCTGATAATTGATCAATGAGAGAATCAATATCATTGTCGCTATCGTTAAGGACATTGATTTGGTTTGAACTTTCTCCTTTTGCTATAGCAGAAAATTTTCTGTCAATCTCTTCCAGAAGTTTGGTCTTTGGAGTTTTAAGATTGACTTGCTCAAGAGGGCTAAACCTAGGTTTGATAGGAGCAGGAGGAGGATCAATCAAATCTTCTAATCGGTAAACCTGTTCAGCTATGGATGTTAGCATTCGATTTGAGAAATTGTTCTGCACCTGAATGCTTTTGATTTCTCTGTTTGTAGGGAGTTGAGCCTCTTCAGCTTCTCTGATGAGTTGGAAAGGTTTCGCGACAATTTTCTCATGGTAAAAACTGTCGAATTCAACATCTTCCATTGGAGGATAGTTTCCTTGTACTTCTCCTCTTCTCATAGTTTTCCATTTTTCCTTTTCTCTAATGGCACATATATGAGAATATTCTTTTCTCTGATTGAACCATCTAAAAAAGGAAATATGTTCTTGAAGCTTTTCTAGAGTTTGAAAGTACTCTTCTTTAATGACTTTTCTCTGTTCTTCAGAGTGAGTCTTAAAGAATCGTTTTCTTTCTTCTCTATTTTCTTTGGCCATAAACTCCTTTTGCAGAGCTTCTCTGTCAACTTTGAAATCGTTATCAGCAATGATAACATTCAATTGGCTTTTGAAAACCGATTCGGTTTCCATATCGGTTTGGGTCGGAGAATGAGGTTTTTCTTCTTCATAATGGAGATTCGGAATTCCATGTTCCAACCTTACAGATTTAACTCTGAGTGAGTTAGTTCTGCCAATGCTTTGAAAAGACTCTGGCCTAATGCCAGAGGTACTTGGTCTGGAGCTCATGAACTCTTTTCTGTTCATGTTTTCCTTGACCACAGGGAAACGAGGTTCTTCATCCTCAAACTTGATTCCAACTCTCCCATCAGGATGTTCGCGACGCTACATTGCACAGCGTCGCGACGCTGCAACGCACGCGTCTTGTTGCCCAAGAAATGGATAGCGTCGCGACGCTACCTTCACAGCGTCTCGACGCTGACCCAATTTCCAGAATTTCCCAGCTTCGGTTTGGGCTGATTTTTGGGCCTTCTCTTCACTTCTTTTTGGGCTTTTCCATCATGATTGGCTTCTTTGGATCCCCTTTTGATCCAAGCTTGGATTTGGGCTTGATTGGCTTCATTTTGGGCACTTTTTCCCCAAAATCCACAACTTTGCTCCTAAGGACCAAATAACGAAATACATTAAATATTTTCATTAAAAACACGATTAAAGCACAGAAAAGCTTAATAAATTGGGACTAAAATAGCGACATTTTTGCTCGCTATCAGGAATCTGTACCCAAAGAACCAACACCGTATTCCAATTTTTCATCTTCAAGTTATACCCCTTTAAAAGAAAATTCTTCCTTAAAAAGCATAGTTCAAAATTATATTGAGGAGTCTAGAGTGAGGAGTCTAAAAATTGATGAAAATATAAAAGGACTTCAAACCCCAAAGGAAGTTAGTGAGGTGGGATCCACTTCCATAGGATGTCTAGTGAGTCATGTGGCCGATGATTCATTGGCACCCATTGAGGAGCTTAGTTCTTTCGATCTTGCAAAGGATGAGCATTTAGGGGTGAGTTGCATAAATAGTGGCAAAGAATTGGAGAGTGTTAACACCAACCAAGAGCATGTTTGTGAGGAAGAAAAAGAAAATGAGCTTGTAGTGTCAGAGGAAGTTCAGGAGGTAGAGTTTCAGGGTGAAAAGTCTTCGTCTGTTTTATCTTCACCATCCTTTGTAGAATATGATTGTTCCTTTTTCTATTCACACGAGTCAGTCTTTGAGTTAGAGTATCTTTATTTTGATCTTTCTCCTTTTATGCTTATTTTAATAAAAAAATACTAAAAAGAATTTTGTTTCAGGGGCCCATGAGAAGCTAGTGAGCTTGCTATCGATCGTGAGTTTTATTCATTCAAGGAAGAAGGGCCCAAAAACTTGATGCGCGTTTTGCTTACCGCAAGTGTACGGGTCAAGTAATAATATAGTGTTTTCCTGTAAAACGAGTGTCGTCCTCTGGATTGGTTTTCTAACAAATTAAGTACCGTGAATAATCTCGTCCAATTTTATTTAGGAAGCTAAACTTAATGACAAAAGATAAATCTAAAGACAAAAAACATAAAATAAAGGTGGAGACTCAAATGGAAAGACTTTTAGGGAATTGATTTCATTGTTGAGATTGAGGATTAATTAATGGGATGAATTTAGCATGCAATTATTCTACCAATTCTAGAAACCTTCTATCTGAAGGATTAGAATTCCATAATTCCGTAAAGCGGAAGCGTGATTGGGATTGATTCGTAATTAATTTTGTTTAATCTAAAATACCAATACATTGGCAATAATATTAGAACTATTCTAAATATATATTAAGGCTAAGCATACAAAAATATTAGATCTAAATCTAATTTATAAAGTAACAAATTACTTACTCTCGTTGACGACTCAGATTAAATTCACCAACTGCTTGTGAATTAATCATGAACTAGTGCGAACACCACCACTATGGCTACACCGGTATGACTCTGAGACTTCTAGAGGCAGGAGACTTGTGGGAGCCTTTGGGAGAATTCTCTGAGAGTAGGAGAATGAATGGGATGCCTTTCACCCCACCCCAGGGGTCCTATATATAGTAAAGGCCAAGGCCTTTTTCCTAATAGGAAAAGGGAGACCTTTTCCTAATAGGAAAAAGTCTCTAATTTTAATAAATAATTAATTAATTCCATAATTAATTAATTTCCCAATTAAATATCATATATTTAATCTTAGGGATTTTATTAAAATTAAAATTAATATGAATCCAATTCATATTAAATTTATTTGAACTCTTTCAAATATTTTCTTTCCTAATAGGAAAAGGTCTCTAATTTTAATAAATAATTAATTAATTCCATAATTAATTAATTTACCCAATTAAATATCATATATTTAATCTTAGGGATTTTATTAAAATTAAAATTAATATGAATCCAATTCATATTAAATTTATTTGAACTCTTTCAAATACTTTCTCCCAAGAACTAATTTTTTTTTAAATTAATTCAAAAATTATATTATAAAGTTTCATAAACTTTATATTATAATGCATCAATATACATTATACGATTCCCCAAATAAATTGAACACTTTCAATTTACAATTTATACTTAATTGCCTCAAGTCTCTTTACGAGCTACCAGTGGGACCTAATGGACCTACAGATCAGAAGCTCCAACGATACGAGACTAATTGGCCAAACTCATTGACCAAGTTTAGTCAACATTCGTTAACTGTGGGTCACTCCACTAAAGACCCACAGCTGCACTCTTCTCATTATAGAATATTTCTGTGTCCACGGATATCGACCAAGCAGTAAGTCAATCCTTCACGTGTGTTCGTAACACCAGCTGGGTCAAATTACCGTTTTACCCCTGGGTTACCTCTAGTTCCTTAAGTACCACTGATTCCTCTAATGAACAAGTTGTTTAGGGTCCAACCACTAAACAGGAGTTCCTCTCAGGCTAGGAGAGGACGGCGCGCCTTTGTTCAAACCCTAGAATCAGCCCTTAAGGGAACACACATCTACTTACCCCAATAGGGGAAGGAGTGAATTCCATCTTGTACTGTTATGTTCCCAGCCCCCATTCGGTCTTGCCCCTGAAATGGTAGGCTTATTGAGTCGGCGAACTGGCCACTCTCACCCATACAAATCTAAGGACAGTCCCTCCTGAAAGGGGTTCATAACAGACTCAGGATTGAGATTGAGTTACCTAGGTCATCCTATTGAAATAGAAACCTAAACTAGTTAACGGCGTTACATCTAGTGGTTACTATTTCGCGGTCCGGTCTTATGCAAACTCATTGCATAGGATACCCCCACCCGCATGCCTCCTACATGGATGTTTTGGATCATTGCATCTGTATCGAATACAAGGTGGGCCGTATCACATAGTGTCACCAGGATAAGGTACCCAGCCTTATCCCTATACTATAGACCATTTAGGTTGTTACTTGGACACTGATCCCCGTATGTCCCCACATACTAGTCCAAGCTTCATTTAAACAACCTTGGATCTTAGTTTATTGGATTTAGGGTTTATTAATGCAAACTCGATTATTCAATAACCAAATTACTGAATTACTCAAATAACACTTTATTGAGATCGATTAATTTGTTTCATTTACTATCTACGAGTTTTAGGGCATAAAACCCAACAACTCCCACTTGAACTAAAACTCTAGTGGGCAATGTACATCAGCAATCAAAATTGAATGAATAATCATTGAAGTAGGAATAGTAGTTTGTATTAATACTGTATAATACATGAAAAGTACAAATACAGATAAATACAATAAACTAGGGCATTCACAATACCCATTACACTTCTCCCACTTGCCCTAGATTATTCTATGTACATATCTCGCAGACCTAGACCCTCTAGATGACCCTCGAACACTTTAGCCGTGAGGGCCTTCGTAAATGGATCAGCAATATTGTGCTCAGAGGCTACCTTCGTGACGATCACGTCCCCTCGTTGCACGATCTCTCTGATGAGATGATATTTGCGCTCTATGTGCTTGCCTCTTATATGATTGCGAGGTTCTTTAGAATTTGCCACTGCACCACTATTATCACAGTAAAGGGTGATTGGCAAGTTCATATTTGGAACAACTTCCAAATCCATCAAGAACTTCCGTAGCCATACAGCCTCCTTAGCTGCTTCACAAGCAGCGACATATTCGGCCTCCATGGTGGAGTCTGCAATGCATCCTTGCTTGATGCTACGCCAGACTACAACTCCCCCGTTGAGGGTAAATACTGACCCTGATGTGGATTTCCTGGATTCCTTATCAGTCTAAAAGTCAGAGTCTGTGTATCCTGTAAGGATAAAATCCTTAGAGCCATACACAAGCTGATAGCCCCTCGTTCTCCGAAGATACTTGAGGATGTTTTTAACTGCAGTCCAGTGGTCTAACCCTGGATTGGACTGGTACCTGCTGACTATCCCAACTGCATAGCAAATGTCAGGCCTAGTACACAACATGGCGTACATAAGACTGCCCACAGCTGAAGCATAAGGGATGTGTCTCATATCCTCAATTTCTTGAGGTGTCTTAGGACACTATTCCTTAGACAAATGAACTCCATGCCTAAAGGGTAGTAAACCCCTCTTGGAATTCTGCATCTTATATCTAGACAACATCTTGTCTATATATGATGCTTGAGACAGGGCTAACGTTCTGTTCTTACGATTCTTGATAATTTGAATCCCTAGAACATACTGAGCTTCACCCAAATCTTTCATTTGGAACTCAGTCGATAGCCATTTTTTAATGTCAGCTAGATATTCTACATCATTTCCAATGAGAAGAATATCATCTACATACAACACTAGAAAAGCTACTGAACTGTTGATAATCCTTTTGTAAACTCAAGGCTCATCAACTTTTGGTAAAAGCCATAAGATTTGACAGCAGTGTCAAACTTTATATTCCAAGATCTAGAAGCTTGCTTCAACCCATAAATGGATCGTCTAAGATTGCAAACTTTTTGCTCTTGACCTTGAGCAACGAACCCCTCTGGTTGAGACATAAAGATGTTCTCATCAAGATTGCCATTCAGAAAGGCAGTCTTGACGTCCATTTGCCAAATCTCATAATCATAAAAGGTGGCAATGGACAAGAGAATTCTTATCGACTTTAACATGGCAACTGGGGAGAAGGTTTCCTCATAGTCCACCCCCTCCTTTTGGGTATAACCCTTTGCCACAAGTCGAGCTTTGAAAGTCTGTACTTTCCCAGCTGCGTCTCGTTTTCTCTTGTAGATCCATTTTCACCCTATGGGTTTAACCCCTTCAGGTAGGTCTACAAGATCTCAGACTTGATTGAAGTACATAGACTCCATCTCTAGGTCCATAGCTTTGACCCACTGGTCATGGTCCACATCATTCATTGCCTGTCTAAAGGTCAATGGATCCTCAACCCCATCATCAGGTATGACAGTTGGAGTTTCTGCTAAACCCAGATAGCGTTCAGGTTGAATAACAACCCTCCCAGTACGTCGAGGCATTCTCAACTCTTGAGAAGGATGGGCTTGACCAGATGTACTGGGCTCATCAATAACTCTTGTTGAAGGTCCAGCCTCTGAACTGGGCTCATCAACAACTCTTGCTGAAGGTCCAGCCTCATCAACAACTCTTGTTGATTTATTTGTAGCTTTACCAGAAAGTTCACTTAACACAATTTTACTGCGTGGTATGTGTTCTTTAACGTGGTCTTCTTCCAAGAAAGTAGTATTTGTCGATACAAACACTTTATTTTCTTTTGGATCAAAGAAGTATCCACCTCTTGTTTCTTTTGGGTAGCCTACGAATAGGCATAATTTTGAACGTGAATCCAATTTCTTTGGGTTTGCTACTAACACATGTGCAGGGCAGCCCCAAATTCTGAAATGACGTAAACTAGCTTTACGCCCTTTCCAAAGCTCAAATGGTGTTTCAGAAACACTCTTTGAGGGAACAACATTCAAAATATAAACTGCAGTCTCTACTGCATAACCCCAAAAAGAACTAGGCAACTGAGCATAGCTCATAATAGATCAAACCATGTCTAACAAGGTTCTGTTTCTCCTTTCAGATACACCATTCTGTTGAGGTGTACCTGGTGCTGAGAGTTGGGACGATATTCCATGTTCTATCAAATAGTTTTGGAATTTTAAGTCCAAATACTCTCCACCTCGATCAGATCGAAGTGTTTTAATGGTCTTACCTAACAAGTTCTCAACTTCAGTCCTGTACTCCTTGAACTTTTCAAGGGCTTCAGACTTATGACTCATTAGGTATAAATAACCATACCTTGAATAATCATCTATGAAAGAGATGAAATATTCATACCCTCCTCGAGCTCTTACATTCATTGGACCACAGAGATCCGTATGTACGAGTTCTAAGGGCTCCTTGGCACGATAACCTTTTCCAGTAAAAGGTCGTTTGGTCATCTTACCTTCGAGACATGACTCACATGGAGGTAAAGTACCATCTTCTAACTGGCTTAGAAGTCCGTTCTTAACCAATCTCCCAATCCTATTGAGATTTATGTGGCCAAGTCTCAAGTGCCAAAGATAGGTACTTTGAGAAACTTTTTGCCTTTTTGGTTGAGTCTCAGCTGTTTTAAACATTTCATTGTTCAAAATAGCCCTAGACTCTATTGGTCTTAAGACATACAAATTGTTCTCCATTTTTGCAGAACATATATCAGCACCCCTTTTAGTAATGAAAGCTTCATTCACAGAAAAGGACACTGAATACCCTTGTTCTAGCAAACAAGAAATAGAAATCAAATTTCTTTTTATTCTGGGAACGATATATACGTTATCTAATAACATATAGCGTTCCCTGGAGAAGAACACTTTAATATCTCCCACTGCTTTAGCTGAAATGAGCTCCCCAGTCCCAACTCTGAGAGTCATTTCCCCAGCATCCAACTGTTGCCAGGAGCTCATTCCCTCAAAGGAAGAGCATACGTGATGAGTGGCACCTGAATCTAGGATCCAGGCTGTGTCATCATTTTCCACTATACACGTTTCAATGATCAATAAATCAAATTTATTTTCATTGAGATGTGCTAAGCAGTCTATGTCATATTCATCATGAACAATTTCGGATAAATTAGACATATGGGCTTGAGGACCGTCCTCAGTTAAGACCAATTCCACGCATTTAGTGTTTAGGTTCATTTTCTTAGTTGTATTAGAAAAACCAGTTTTGTAGTTGGCGTTATTCGAGGCATATAAAGAACGTTTCATTGCTGAGAACAAACAAACTAACTTAATAAGTATTGTTACATTAACCCATTACACAAAATAATATTATTATTTTAATCCAATCAATTTAGCAAAAGTAATGATCAACCCATAGAATAAACATTCATTTTGCAACGATACTTCAGAGGTTTAGAACAACAGCTACCGTAGGGTAGTCAGCTACTCCTCCTCTGAATTGAGACAATCTCAGCTAATCCATATTCCCGGAATAACTCATATTCCAATAGTTCTTAGCTACCGTTTTTTCGGTCAGGAAATTATTAACACCTTAACAATTTCCCGTAAGTGTGACCCTCCATTTTTTAGATTTCAGAGGTCGGCCCCAACAATGCTACCGTAGGGAAAGTCAAAGTTGGAAATGGACCTAAGAAACCCTATCCATTTCTAGAGTTTGCATTGTTCCGACTCCCATGATCAAGCCCTCCGTAGGGTGATCGCTCCCAGGGCGACTCGCAGGCAGATCATTGGGATCTCACGGTGCAACCTAATGGAGGAGACCGTAGGATACGTTGACACGTTCCTGCTCCCACTTACTATAAAATACTCCCTCATTCACCTTGATATTGATTCATGCAAACACCATCCGTAGGGGGTCACTCCCAGGGTGACTCGAGGCCGAGCATGAACCTCACGTTGTGAACTTTTGAGGACGTGAGAGCAAAACTTGATTTATGAAAATCTTGTTTTGATATATTTCCTCCCACTAAGTATTTTTATAATTATAGGGTTTATTACTTAGGTAAATTCCGGCTAAGTGAATCTATCTAAGTCTATGCCTGTATATAACTTTTATATATATAGGTCTTTTCTCTAATGTCTAGGTGGATTAAACACTTTTAATTACCTAGAGACATTGCATGCTAATATAACTATGGTTAATTCAACTCAAGTTCCGGCTCATTTCCCAGGTAGCAGGTGTTCCGTAAACCGTCATCTTAAGTACCTCCAGCCTTAGACAGAACTTTACCGGTAGAGTTCCCTTATAACCAATAGTTATGATAAATCTTTACTCTAAAGATCTAGGTGAATTAAACTCTTTTAATTGACCTAGTGATATTGCATGCTAACATAACTATGGTTAATTCAACTCATGTTCCGAGTCAGTTCCCAGGTAGCAGGTGTTCCGTAAACCGTCATCTTAAGTACCTCCAGCCTTAGACAGAACTTCATCGGGAGAGTTCCCTTATAACCATAGTAAAGTAAACTCTTTACTCTAAAGATCTAGGTGAATTAAACTCTTTTAATAAACCTAGTGATATTGCATGCTAACATTTAACTATGATTAATTCAACTCCGGTATTCCGGGTTAGTTCCCAGGTAGGAGGTGTTCCGTAAACCGTCATCTTAAGTACCCCCAGCCTTAGACAGAACTTAACCGGTGGAGTTCCCTTATAATCATAGTAATGTTTTTCCTACTTAGTCAATTAAAACTATTTTTAATTCTAAGTAAGAAAATAATTCTAATCCTATTAGAATTATAATGAGCTTAGGTCTAATTAATTTTAAACATTTTAAAATTAATACATTTTAACCTAAGGTCTTATGTTTGCATGCAACTCTTTGTTATAGGTTGACGGTTTCTAATCAATTTTATAACTTATTATAAAATTTTAATGATTAGCCCTATAACATGCTTCTATGGTGTTGGAAAAATAACAATCATATTATAATTATTCAACACCATATTATTATGACGCCAATAACGATAATATAACGATTATATTAATCTAAAGTGGTGTCATGCTTCATGCAATTTCAATTTCATTTAATTAATATCGATTATATTAATTAAACATCCATGAAATTAAATCACATGAAATTTGACATTAATATAATATAACTCTTATATTAATCTAATTAATGTCATGTTCAATGCTATTCCATTTTCATTTAATTAATATAACATTTTATATTAAATCATACATGAAAACAAGCATTGATTTATATTTATTATTTTCATTCATAATATAACTAATTATATTAATTCTCATGAAAATAATGCTAAGCATGCATGCTACATTAATAAAATATAACAATTATACTAATTATATTTATCTAATTAATGTCATGCATCATGCTTTTCCAATTTCATATATTTAATATAACAATTATACTAAATAACTCATGAAATTTAAATTCATGCATAATTATCATATATTATAACATTTATAACATAAATATGCATGAAACATGCTTAACCTATGGTGGGAATTTAAGCTATATGACATCCATAAAGCAAATAAATAGCAATTGAATCGGTTAATTTTGGCCCCTAGGATAAAATAAAGCATAAATTACAATAATTATAGCTAAATTCTATCCTAAAAATCCTTCTGCAGCTCCAAATACTGGTCTAGACCGCCCGAACCGACCCGAACCACTTCGAACCAGCTATGAAAACCACGAACCGAGCTAAATTCCAGCTGAACCGGACCAAATCGGTCCCAGCCCAACCAGACTGCGTGAATCGGACCGCCCAACAACCTTGAACCGTCCTGTTGCGAATTTCTAGCGCGTTCTGTAATCGTGACAGCGTCGCAATTTCTCCGATTTTTATCTCATAAAAACCTATTCTAGACCCGGACTTACATAGGACTCGATTTTACATAAAATACCCGAAACACCGGGCCCTTACATGATCAAATCACATAAAAACAGTAAAATCTATGGCCATAAAATTAACCTAAACAGTTCCATGCAAATCATACATACATTATGTATTAATCAATCCCACCAATAGCCAATGCAAATTTTAGAGAAACAAAATTAGATCTACGATCGGCTCTGATACCAATTGTAGGATTGGAATTCAATAATTCCGTAAAGCGGAAGCGTGATTGGGACCGATTCGTAATTAATTTTGTTTAATCTAAAATACCAATACATTGGCAATAATATTAAAACTATTCTAAATATATATTAAGGCTAAGCATACAAAAATATTAGATCTAAATCTAATTTATAAAGTAACAAATTACTTACTCTCGTTGACGACTCAGATTAAATTCACCAACTGCTTGTGAATTAATCACGAACTAGTGTGAACACCACCACTATGGCTACACCGGTATGACTCTGAGACTTCTAGAGGCAGGAGACTTGTGGGAGCCTTTGAGAGAATTCTCTGAGAGTAGGAGAATGAATGGGATACCTTTCACCCCACCCCAGGGGTCCTATATATAGTAAAGGCCAAGACCTTTTTCCTAATAGGAAAAGGTCTCTAATTTTAATAAATAATTAATTAATTCCATAATTAATTAATTTCTCAATTAAATATCATATATTTAATCTTAGGGATTTTATTAAAATTAAAATTAATATGAATCCAATTCATATTAAATTTATTTGAACTCTTTCAAATACTTTCTCCCAAGAATTAATTTTTTTTTAAATTAATTCAAAAATTATATTATAAAGTTTCATAAACTTTATATTATAATGCATCAATATACATTATACGATTCCCCAAATAAATTGAACTCTTCAGATTTACAATTTATACTTAATTGCCTCAAGTCTCTTTACGAGCTACCAGTGGGACCTAATGGACCTACAGATCAGAAGCTCCAACGATACGAGACTAATTGGCCAAACTCATTGACCAAGTTTAGTCAACATTCGTTAACTGTGGGTCACTCCACTAAAGACCCACTGCTGCACTCTTCTCACTATAGAATATTTCTGTGTCCACGGATATCGACCAAGCAGTAAGTCAATCCTTCACGTGTGTTCGTAACACCAGCTGGGTCAAATTACCGTTTTACCCCTGGGTTACCTCTAGTTCCTTAAGTACCACTGATTCCTCTAATGAACAAGTTGTTTAGGGTCCAACCACTAAACAGGAGTCCCTCTCAGGCTAGGAGAGGACGGCGCGCCTTTGTTCAAGCCCTAGAATCAGCCCTTAAGGGAACACACATCTACTTACCCCAATAGGGGAAGGAGTGAATTCCATCTTGTACTGTTATGTTCCCAGCCCCCATTCGGTCTTGCCCCTGAAATGGTAGGCTTATTGAGTCGGCGAACTGGCCACTCTCACCCATACAAATCTAAGGACAGTCCCTCCTGAAAGGGGTTCATAACAGACTCAGGATTGAGATTGAGTTACCTAGGTCATCCTATTGAAATAGAAACCTAAACTAGTTAACGGCGTTACATCTAGTGGTTACTATTTCGCGGTCCGGTCTTATGCAAACTCATTGCATAGGATACCCCCACCCGCATGTCTCCTACATGGATGCTTTGGATCATTGCATCTGTATCGAATACAAGGTGGGCCGTATCACATAGTGTCACCAGGATAAGGTACCCAGCCTTATCCCTATACTATAGACCATTTAGGTTGTTACTTGGACACTGATCCCCGTATGTCCCCACATACTAGTCCAAGCTTCATTTAAACAACCTTGGATCTTATTTTATTGGATTTAGGGTTTATTAATGCAAACTCGATTATTCAATAACCAAATTACTGAATTACTCAAATAACACTTTATTGAGATCATTAATTTGTTTCATTTACTATCTACGAGTTTTAGGGCATAAAACCCAACACTATCACAACTATCTCTCCCGAGCATAATTGATTCTCATGCATGCAACTAACTTGATATCCCTATCTAAGTTCATTAACATGCAAGGCTTTGAGTTTAGTTCTTCTAACAACTTCTAAAGCTATTCTAAATCCCATCACAAACTTAGAATGTTTACTTTAGTCATGCAATTAGTAGATTAAGTCTTAGGCCAAATCTCCTCTCTCAAGCAAGATTCAACACTCAAATCATTCAACTAGTGATCAAGTAATTGAAAGCATTTAACCATAATTGCATAGGTAAAACAAATGCATATTTATACCGAAAATCAATCCAACAAACTAAACAATTACATCAATCCCTAAGACAAACAACTAGCAAAACATAGTCTTGAAACTAAAACCACTAATTGAAAGAAAAGCTATAAAAACAACAAGAGGTAAGGGAAAGAGAAAGGAAAACTCGAATCTTTTGACATCGCACGTCATCGTCACGATCTCCACGTCTTCTCGCTTGACTCTTACTCCTAGGTCTTGCTTCAGCTCCCACCAAAGGTCTCTAGTCGAAATTAGGGCTAAAATCTCACCAAATGGACTCCCCTTGGTCGTAGCAAATAAGATTGTATATATAGACATTCTGTCGACAGCGTCTCGACTCTGTCCTTTTCCGCCAGATTAAAAAAGGAAATTTCTTTGCAGCATCGAGACGCTGCCCCATATCCCGCCAAAATTATTTATGGAATATTAATAGCGTCAAGACGTCAAGGAGGTAGCGTCTCAACGCTACCTCTCGGCTTGGCACAATTTGACAAGCTCCAACTTTGGTTCTTCTTGCTTCTTTGGCCTCTTTTAGTGTCCCGAACACCCAATAAACTCCAATTTTTCCAATTAAGCTCCAATAATCAATTCCTAGAAAAATAAACATTAAAGTGCATAATTTGGCCAAATAATACTCAAAGACTAACTATAATTTATCGGGAAATATAGCTCGCTATGCACGCTATCACACTCTCTAAACATAGTTTTTCCAAGCTCCGCCTAAGACAAGCCCATACCCCTATCACAAGCTCGGGGTTTAGAGTCAAGACAACCATAATATTTAACACGTGATTTTTTTTTTCTTTTTGGGAATTCTCATCATGTTGGCAAATTGAACACTTGATCTTTTGATCACACAAATAATGTATTAACCAATTGATGCTCCAATTGGCATTAACACTTTTATTGAAACTTAAATAAATTATTCTAAGAAAAGTTAGTTACACCCATATCTTCATTATTAATGAATAAGGATAGCCAAAAGCGGATAGCATCATCCCTACAAACAAATTGCTCTAGCTGAAGGATTTGGAATTCCCTAATTCCGTTAAAGCGGAAGCATAATTGGGACCGATTCGTAGTTAATTTTGTTTATCAAAAAATACCATTACATTGGAAAAAAAAACATAGAACAAATTCTATACAAACTTAAGGCTAAACATACAAAAATTATTAGATCTAAATCTAAAGGGGAGAAGCAAACATACCGTCTTTGTCGTCTCTTAAATATCAAGAACGCACTTCTTGATTTTGGACCGAGCATCAACAACTGGGACACCACCAATTGATCTTCCCCGCTGTAACTCTGAGATTAGGAACGTAGTTATGGGACTACCTAATCTTGAATGGGAAAAACTCTAGAGAAAATTCTCCCTAGAGTTCTTAAATTGAGAGAATATGAGAGGGAGGCTAGAATGACCTTATGGTGGCCATCTGTTGTAGTACCTAAACCCTAGGTATAGTGTTCTATTTATAAGAGAAGTGCCATGAATAAAATATTCATTTAAAATCAATTATTTCCATAACTGATTTAATCTTTTCTATAATTAACCAATTCCATAACCAATCAATTCCATAATTGATTAATCTTTTCCATAAATGATTGATCACTTCCATAAGTGATTAAATCATTTCCATAAATGATTAATTACTTCCATAAGTAATTAATCATTTCCATAATTGATTAATTTCCAATTAATTAATTCTTTAATTAATTAATCACTAATTGAATATCATATATTTAAGGGCCGGTTGCAAATATAGCAAACCGACCCAAAAAATTGCAGATTTAGCGGCCCGCGAAACATTTTGCAAAAATGGCAAAATTTCAAGGTCTGGAACGTGAATTTACTAAAATACCCTTTTTAACTGATAGAATTCTATAAGTGAACTGATAGAATTCTATCACTGATAGATAGAATTCTATCAGTGATAGAACTGATAGAATCTATCGGTGATAGAATCTATAGTGATAGAATTCTACCACCGATAGATTCTATCAGGTTTATCACTGATAGAATTCTATCATTTCTATCGGTGATAGAATTCTATCATTTCTATCGCTGATAGAACTCTATCACTGATAGATAGATTCTATCACTGGAGTAACAGAATTCTATCAGATAGAATTCTATCGCTGATAAATAGATTATATCACTAGAGTAACAAAATTCTATCGGATAGAATTCTATCGCTGATAGATAGATTTTATCACTAGAGTAACATAATTCTATCGGATAGAATTCTATCGCTGATAGATAGATTCTATCACTTGAGTAACAGAATTCTATCGGATAGAACTCTATCACTGATAAAACTCTATCACTGATAGATAGATTCTATCACTAGAGTAACAGAATTCTATCGGATAGAATTCTATCGCTGATAGAACTCTATCACTGATAGATAGATTCTATCACTAGAGTAACAAAATTCTATCGGATAGAATTCTGGAAAACGAAAACTGGAATCAATCCGAAGAGAAAAAGCTGGAATTAAGAAGAAGAGAACTCAAGAGAAGATGCGATGGAAAACAATCCGAAGAAAATAATGATGCTAATGATGCTGAAACAATCCGAAGAGACCAAATCGTAAAAAGAAAAAGAAAAAAAAAGGAAAAGAAAAGAACATGGGATGGAAGAAACCTGGGATTAATCGGTAGCTTGTTGAAATCCACGCGATCCAAATAGAAAATGAACGAGAAGATCCAAACCGATGAAGAAGAAGCGATCGGAAAGAAAGGAAGAAGATGCTGATCAGAAAGAAATGAGAAGATGCTGATCGGAAATAAAGAAAACGAGATCCGTTCGAAATCAATCGGAAAGGGAAAAAAAAAAAAAAGAAAACAGAGGAAAGAAGGAGAAGATATGCAGGGAAAGGAAGGAGAAGATACGTGCCAATTTCAGGGCAAATCCGGAATATTAAAAGTTCATTTAAAAATTTTGCCATTTTTGAAATTATTTTAAAACTTTGCTAAATCTGCCATTAAATAGCCTAATTTTGCCACCCATTACAATTATCCTATATTTAATTTCAGACCTTCTATTAGTTGATTAATTACCCAATTAAATATCATATATTTAATTTCAGGCCTTCAATTAACTAATTCTTTAATATGAATCAAATTCATGTTTAAATTTGAACTCCTTTCAAATTCTTTTATATCCTATAAATTTAATATGAATCAAATTCATATTAATATTTGAACTTCTTCAAATATTTATTTCTCTCATAATAATAAAGTTTAATCTCAAATTAGACTTTATATTTTAATGTATCACTATACATTATATTAATTTGTATCTCATACAATTAACTTAATTCCAAATATGAATTTGAACTATTCAAATTATCTCAAGATATAATTGTTCCTAATTACTCTTTACGAGCTAGCATGGGGACCTAATGGACCTACAAATCAGAAGCTCCAATGACATGAGGTTAACTGATTAAACTCATTAATCAAATTGGAATTCCGTAATTTCGTAAAGCGGAAGCGTGATTGGGACCGATTCGTAATTAATTTTGTTTAATCTAAAATACCAATACATTGGCAATAATATTAGAACTATTCTAAATATATAATAAGGCTAAGCATACAAAAATATTAGATCTAAATCTAATTAATAAAGTAACAAATTACTTACTTTCGTTGACGACTCAGATTAAATTCACCAACTGCTTGTGAATTAATCACGAACTAGTGCGAACACCACCACTATGGCTACACCGGTATGACTCTGAGACTTCTAGAGGCAGGAGACTTGTGGGAGCCTTTGGGAGAATTCTCTGAGAGTAGGAGAATGAATGGGATGCCTTTCACCCCACCCAGGGGTCCTATATATAGTAAAGGCCAAGGCCTTTTTCCTAATAGGAAAAGGGAGACCTTTTCCTAATAGGAAAAAGTCTCTAATTTTAATAAATAATTAATTAATTCCATAATTAATTAATTTCCCAATTAAATATCATATATTTAATCTTAGGGATTTTATTAAAATTAAAATTAATATGAATCCAATTCATATTAAATTTATTTAAACTCTTTCAAATATTTTCTTTCCTAATAGGAAAAGGTCTCTAATTTTAATAAATAATTAATTAATTCCATAATTAATTAATTTACCCAATTAAATATCATATATTTAATCTTAGGGATTTTATTAAAATTAAAATTAATATGAATCCAATTCATATTAAATTTATTTGAACTCTTTCAAATACTTTCTCTCAAGAATTAATTAATTCAAAAATTATATTATAAAGTTTCATAAACTTTATATTATAATGCATCAATATACATTATACGATTCCCCAAATAAATTGAACACTTTCAATTTACAATTTATACTTAATTGCCTCAAGTCTCTTTACGAGCTACCAGTGGGACCTAATGGACCTACAGATCAGAAGCTCCAACGATACGAGACTAATTGGCCAAACTCATTGACCAAGTTTAGTCAACATTCGTTAACTGTGGCTCACTCCACTAAAGACCCACAACTGCACTCTTCTCACTATAGAATATTTCTGTGTCCACGGATATCGACCAATCAGTAAGTCAATCCTTCACGTGTGTTCGTAACACCAGCTGGGTCAAATTACCGTTTTACCCCTGGGTTACCTCTAGTTCCTTAAGTACCACTGATTCCTCTAATGAACAAGTTGTTTAGGGTCCAACCACTAAACAGGAGTTCCTCTCAGGCTAGGAGAGGACGGCGCGCCTTTGTTCAAGCCCTAGAATCAGCCCTTAAGGGAACACACATCTACTTACCCCAATAGGGGAAGGAGTGAATTCCATCTTGTACTGTTATGTTCCCAGCCCCCATTCGGTCTTGCCCCTGAAATGGTAGGCTTATTGAGTCGGCGAACTGGCCACTCTCACCCATACAAATCTAAGGACAGTCCCTCCTGAAAGGGGTTCATAACAGACTCAGGATTGAGATTGAGTTACCTAGGTCATCCTATTGAAATAGAAACCTAAACTAGTTAACGGCGTTACATCTAGTGGTTACTATTTCGCGGTCCGGTCTTATGCAAACTCATTGCATAGGATACCCCCACCCGCATGTCTCCTACATGGATGCTTTGGATCATTGCATCTGTATCAAATACAAGGTGGGCCGTATCACATAGTGTCACCAGGATAAGGTACCCAGCCTTATCCCTATACTATAGACCATTTAGGTTGTTACTTGGACACCGATCCCCGTATGTCCCCACATACTAGTCCAAGTTTCATTTAAACAACCTTGGATCTTAGTTTATTGGATTTAGGGTTTATTAATGCAAACTCGATTATTCAATAACCAAATTACTGAATTACTCAAATAACACTTTATTGAGATCGATTAATTTGTTTCATTTACTATCTACGAGTTTTAGGGCATAAAACCCAACAACTTCATAGTTGTTGCTTGAGATATTTTCCCTTGTTGAGTTAGGCCTTCTCTTTCCTTTTTGTGTAGTTGGATTGAAGGTTGAGAGCTAAGGGACTTAGTTATAGTTGTTTCAAGCAATCGTTTGACTAATTGTAAGTAGTCGTTGGATGTAACTCTATGCATTGTATCATGTGATTGAAATGTGGCAAGACTAGTGTGGTTTAAGTTTAAGCTTAAGTTTTGTCTTTGGTGTAAGTAGCTATTGGACCTTACTTTCAAGCTTAGTCCCCATTGCAAGTTGTTGGATTTGATAAACACTTAGCCCGAACCTTGAACTAGTTTCTTTTGAGAAATTGGCATGCTAGAATGAGTTTAGTTGTGAGCCTTGATCTTGCCTTTGGATTCCAATGGGTATGATAGTTTATTGCAAAGCATGTTGTTGGCATGGGGGGTTGATTAATTAATTATAGCATGTCTGAGATTGCTCTTTGATGAATTAGCATCTTTTAGATTAATTGAAAGCATGCTTGATTGTATGGTTTGGTTGCTCTGAATATCTAGTTAGTTGTAGATGCGATGTCTGTCTCGCTTTGGTTATGGTTTCAGAGTACTATGAAGTTTGTGGTTGGGCGGTGTTGATTTTAGAAGTGCGTTACCTACTTTTCAGGTGATAGGAAAAATTTGGGTTTCCTATACGTGGACTGTTATGCTGCCGAATTTTCGGTAGAATCGCGATGGTCATAAAACTACGTTTAAATACCTTTGGGTATTAGTGTACTAGAGTACCACGTGACTCATAAGGACTGAACCTAGTGTAGGGACCTTAGTCTCGATTAGGGCCTCAGATGGACTTAAAAGATCCTTAAGTCTTATGTTAACTAGAGTGTTTCCTTCCCCATCTCAGGGCTGATAGAACCTAGTTTTCAGGCACGTTATCGTGCGTTCTATCAGTTGACTATTAGAGCCTAGTTACAAGCACGTTATCGTGCGCTCTCTCAGTTCAGGACGATGTTGAGCCCATGTTCAGGCACGTTTTCGTGCACCAGTAGCTCCAACGAGTTTTCGATGTTGAGCTCATATTCAGGCATGTTTTCGTGCACTAACCGCTCCATCGAGTTTTCGATGTTGAGCTTATGCTCAGGCATGTTTTCATGCACCAGATTGCTCCACCGTATTTTCATGATTCAGGGGTGTTGTGTTGGGATAGGTGTATTTCTGCTAGAGGTTGCCAGCTAGTCTCTAGTATACTTGCCTTACCTGACTGACCCACACAACACTCTAGTTGGCACAAGTTGGGGATAGGTAATCACCCTAGACAGAACATTTCATGAACCCAATTATGGCCCTAGGGTTAAAAACCCGAATGGCTGTTCCAGTTAGGTTCCTATGATGTTAAAACCCAAACTCAAGTTTCATGCTATTAGATTTCATGTTATTAGATCTCATGTTATCAGTTTCAACCCTTAAGTGGGCTACTTACTGAGTATATTCTTATATACTCACCCATGCTACATGACTTTCCTTTTTCAGGTGGTACTTGGTGACATCAGGCGAGTGGCAATGGTAGTGACTTGGCTAGGCTATGGGATGCGGCTGCAAATCACGTCCCTAGAAGTCTAGGATTGAGTTTCTTAGTCTCATGCTTTCAAATGTTTTAATTGTTCAATTTTATGAAAGTTGTCTATCATGTTTTGACTATTATGATATTGTAAATTGACTTATGGTTTTGGACCTGGTTTATTAAACAAAAGATGTGTACTTATGATCTCTTCCGCTTTAAAGTTTTCAAAGTTTTACGTTCACGTGCATGTAGTAGCGAACCTTAGTATGATTTTAATCCGTTTTTAGTCGGGTCGTTACAACAAGATTCATATTTATCTCTCCCAATCATAAATAATTTTCTCACATGCAATGAATTCAATATCCCTATCTAAACTCGTTAACATGCAAGACCTTAAGTCTAATCATTTTTAACGATTTCTAAGATTATCTTAAATCTCCCGATCTTAAGACTATCCTAGTTATACATAACAAGATCTAAGCTAAACCCCCTCTCCCGAGCAAGATTTAGACAAAACAACATTCAATTCATGGCCAATAAACTAAAAGCATTAAGAAACTACTATGCATAAATGAAATCAAAGTATACATCCAAAATTAATCCAAAACGCCCAAAGGCTACATCAATTCCTAAGAATTAAAGGTCTAGCTAATCATGATTCATGTTACAATATAAGCTAGAGATGATAAAAGCCATAACAACAACTAAAGAATGGAAGAGAAAGGTAAAAACTCTAATCCCGTCGATGTAGCACGTTCTCGTGACGATATCCTCGAGCTTGTATCTTCAATCCCGCTCTCCAAGCTTCCTCTGGCTCCCATAAGAGGTCTCTAATCAGAATTAGGGCTAAAAACTCACCAAAAGAACTCCCCTTGGCCGTGCAAGAATGAGATGAATTTATAAGAATTTGGCCATGCCGCCCAAGTAGATATGGAATAAACATCCAACGTTGAGACGCCAAGAGGTAGCGTCGAGACACTAGCCTCTTTGCCGCCAATCTTCAATTATGGAAAGTTTGAGCGTTGAGATGCCATAAGGGCAGCGTCTCCACGCTTGCTCTCGGGTTTGCCCATTTTGCCAAGCCTCTAACATTGATTCTTTTCGGTTTCTTGGCCTCTTTTCGCATCCCGAACACTCAATCAACTCCATTTTCATGATTTAGCTCCAATAATTGATTCCTACAAATAGAACATTGAAATACATAATTTGGGCCAATTTAATCTCAAAGACTAACTAAAGTAGATAGGGAAAAATAGCTTGTTATGCTCGCTATCACAAACCAACTTCTAATTCAATATTTCTATGAAGGTTTGCTTCCTACAAATCGTAATATGATTGATGCAGCTAGTGGAGGAGCGATGGTGAACAAAACTGCACCTGAAGCACGTGCACTCATCTCAGCCATGGCTGAAAATTCTCAACAGTTCGGGACACGAGTTCTTGATCTATTGCGAAAAGTAGCAGTTGTAAATGGGATAAGTAATCTAGATTCTAAAATGTTTGAACTTAATGATCTTGTTAAGCAGCTCGTGATAGGTTAGATTGCTAAAGATAAGGCATGTGGAGTTTGTTCGATCAAATGTCATGCTATAGATTCCTGTCCACAACTAAAAGAGGGCCAAACTTCATAGGTTAATGCAATAGGAGGGTATGCAAACCCCAGCGCTCAAGGTAGGAGGTATGATTCATATTCTAACATTGACAATCCTAGATGAAGGGATCATTCCAACTTTAGCTACAACCAGAACAACCACCATCAGCAGCAGCAGTCCAAATTTGAAGGCCAAGCTTCTTCCCATTAAAGTATGTCTTTAGAAGATATGGTTAAATCTTTAGTTGAATCTACATCAAAGTTTCAATAGCAAACCAAGGCCGACATGAAAAATAGGAAACCAAATCACACAGTTTGCCACTTCGATTAGTAGGTTGGAGGTGCAATATGAGAAGTTGCCTGCTGAACCTGAAATTCCCAAGAAGGAAGGTCTACATGCCATCACAATCAGGAGTGGAGCTGTCTTGATGCCCCTCCCAGTTCCTTCATCCCAGACCACCAGACTATTTGAGACTAAGAGTTCTAAAGAAAAGAAAAGTGAGGTAAGTTTTGAACCTCCTGTTATTTTTTACTATTATGAGCCTGCTCCCTTTCCTTCAAGGTTGGTACAACACACTAAAAAGGAGAAAGAGGACAAGGACTCATTGGAGGTGTTCAGAAAAGTGGTGCACAAAGGAGAGAACTTCCAATAAGAATGAGACAAGTGAAAATCTTTCCATGCTTGTCTTTAAACCTCTGCGAGAGAAATGTTTAGATCCAGGTATGTTTTCTTTTCCTTGTATGATAGGACATCATTTTATTAAACATGTCATACTAGACTTAGGAGCTTCAAATAATGTAATGCCTATGTCTTTGTTCAATGAGTTGGGCCTGCTTGACTTGCATGACACTAGCATTATTATTCAGTTGGCAGATAAGTCTAGCATTTCCCTATTAGGTGTTTGTGAGAATGTCCTAGCTAAAGTAGAGGATTTTGTCTTTCTTGCTGACTTTTATGTTCTTCATATGCCTGCACCATGTAACTCTACATCTGCTTCTATTATTTTTGTTCATTCTTTTATGAAAACGGCCAAGGTTCATATTCATGTAGATTCAGGAGTTGTTACTGTGGGATTTAAAGGGAAGACCGTGACATTTAGGGTAGTTAGTCATAACCCTAATTCTTCTACTTATGCAATTACTATTAGTTCTTCTCTTATGCAATCCATGTCTCAATATCCTGATTATATTTCATCTTATGAGGATTCTTTAGTGGATACTTCAAGTATGTTTGAAAGTCTTGCACCATTTCATTCCTCTAGAGTTTACCACAATGTATTTACAGGTCCTGACCTTAAGATGGATAGAGTAGACTTCAAAAATGAATGTTTAGGGTATTTTAATTCGTCCAAATACTATGCCTTGTCTATTGAAGGGATAAGAGCCCCTTAGCGAAGTAGAAGTGATCAGGAAGAATTCGCAATTAATTTAGAAATGAAAAATACCAGAACACTAGCAAATATATAGAGATCTCAATCTTCTACTGTAAACGTAGATTAAGCATGCTGAAAACTCCACAAAGAGAAACAATGTACTTACTCTCGTTGTAACTCTGGATAGTTTCTACCAACTCCTTGGAAGGATCACGATCACAACAATTCTTTATTATTGGAACACCACCACAGGGAAACACTGGTATTCTTTGGAGAGAATGAGGCCAAGGTAGCGTGTAGCCCTATTTTAAGGAGAGTGGGATGAATTATCTTTAATTCAAAATTTTAAAAATTCATTTTTAAATAATTAATTATCTTTAATTAAAAATTAAAGATAATTCATATTTAAATAATTAATTAATTCTTTAATTATTAATTATTAAATTAAATATCATATGTAACAGCCACTTTGTTTGAAAAAAAAAAAAGGGGGGGGGGGGGGGGGAATTGGCTTTTCAGCCGGTCAAAGAGGAGGGAAAAGGGGGGGGGGGAAACTTTCACGTTTCCCCCCAAATGCGGTCAACTGACCGTTTTAAAAAAAAAAAAAAAAAAAAAAAGAGAGAGTCTAAATCTCTCTCTCCCTCTCGCAGCTTTCTCTCTCCCTCTCACGACTCTCTCACCCTCTCTCGCACGCTCTCTTTCTCCCTCCCTCAGCTCTCAGCCCGCTGCCGCACTCTACCCGCTCGCCGTCGCGCCGCCGCCGCACGCCGTCGTCGTCCCTCACAAGTCGCCGTCGGTGAGTTTTGTTTCGGTTTTTTTTCTCTCATCTCTCTCTCGTTTCTTACTCTCTCTAACTCGACTCTCTCTCTCGTTTCTTACTCTCTCTAACTCGGCTCTCTCTCTCCGGTTGCAACTCAGTCTGTCGCTCTCTCGCGCACGACGCTGCAGCCACGAGCAGCCACTGCCACCCTCGATTTCGTCCTTCGTTTCATATCTGTTCGACACCTCCAGCTAGTGAGTAAGGAATTTGTAAGTGAGATTTAAGGGGTTTTGGTCAATTTAATGTCTAATCATGGATACCCATTGATTTTAGCTTCCAATTTCAAGGTGCCCGTAGCGTTTGGAGGTCGAATTGTCGAAGTTGAGCGATTTTGGACTGCTGGACAGCAAGCCGTGCTTCTGTTTTGGGTGAGTTTTGGGTGTTAAATTACCCCCAAATTTAATGGGTTCTTAGTTGAATACTTGGATTAAAGTCCCTATTTTATTAAGAGTTCTTTCCTTATTGTAGCTTGCTTAAGAACCTTGGAGTTAAGGAAGTTCTTGAAGGTTAATCAAGTATCTCCTTCACTAAAGTAAGTAGCCCTTTGGAATAAATTCTATGCTTAAAACTCATTTAAGTTGAGTATGGTTTATAATATCATGAGTTGGATTTAGTCCTTAAGTTGCCCCTTGGAATTTAAGTAGCTAACTAGATTCAAATTCCATGTTTTAAATGCATTGTATGGTAACTGAACATGGTAAGTAACTCGCTGCGTTAGCATGAAATGTTTATGCATTGAAATGACTGATTGCTCCTAGCATGAATTGGTATTAAATATTTGGATTGAGATTGAGATGTTATGAATACGGTTGTCTTCAGGAATATGGTGGTTGTGTACTTGTGCTATGTGATGGGTGAAAGTGCTGGACTGTTTTATATTATAAGTTGACTGGTATTGTTTGTGGACAATGGGGAATTTGTGTTGTATCTCTGTTTAGGAGTGTTGTTGTCGCCTTCGTTCTTGTTCTTGAGATTGTTTGAGTTGGGATGGTGCATATCAGTTTAGCCTGTCAGTATTCTCCGTAAAAGAAAAAAATTTGGTTAACGGGGTTGCAGTTAAAATTAGTAAGTGTTAAGGGGTTCTAAAGGGGAAAGGATTAAGAAAGGGAAAAGAATAGGCTAGTTGCCTTGGAAGAGGGTCGTGTCAGTTAAACACCTGGGACTGAGATGTACTAGACTGAAGTGAGGGGCTTAATGGGCGGGACTTGGCTTCGCAGACTAGGTGCCATTTACTAACTGTGGAAGTTAATTCTTGACTTAAACCCATCCCCACCAGTGAAATGGTAGTTTAGAGCGCTACGCGCCCATTAGTGCCTTGGGGGATGAGACTTAGCTCCACTGACTGGGTGCCTTCTACCATCAGTAAGAGTAGAGACCTCCCAAAACACCCACCTGTGCACTACCAGAGAGTTGGCAAACTTATATATAGGTGAGTTAATTGATCACGAGGCCCGAACTTCAGATAAATGAAATGAAATGAATGAGAATGAGATGACCTAACCCTTAGGCCCTGAACAATAAAATGTTGAAACCTTGGTTGTTGCAAGTGTCTAGCAGTATTGCTACTTACTGAGTATTTTCTTAAATACTCATTCTTTTCCCTAACATTTAACTGCAGGTAGAGGTAAAGGTGTACAGAACGCGTGACGGAGTGTTGCTGAGCGGGCCATGGATTTCCTTAGGATAGTCCTCCGCATTTTATGTTTTTCGAAACTCTTCTTTTGAACTTGTATTGCGATTGTTTTAAGGTTTATTCCGCTTAAAGTTTTGATTGAATAGCTAAGATATCTTTTGTTCTGTTTTGACTGGGATCCCAAGGTTGAAAAGTTTCGCAAAATTTCTAAGTATGTTTTCTTTAAATGATATTTCCTCGCTGTTCTTAGAAGTAGAATGAAATGCATGTAGTTACGGCCTTAGGATCTAGGCATGAAAAGTAGGGTTGTTACAGTTGGTATCAGAGCTCTAGGTTATAGGTTCTGTAGACTGGTTTACATCTTAAACCTTAGGTATGTCCATGGCTTATCAGCAAGCATCCGGTCACGCCAGGTACACGTTTGATTACTTTGTAGCCCGCAAATGTTATGTATATTTGAAAAAGGTTCATGTTGTGGGAAAAATATGCATAAGGTTTTGTACCTGTGAATTGTTTAAAGGATTCAAGCCTGTTTAGTAAGATGATAAAATTTTTGTGAAATAGATCATGCCTCCCCGAGCACAAGGACGTGGAAGAGGTCGTGGTAGGGGTCGTACAGCCCCTGAGCAAGTCGTGCCACCTGTGGAGCAAGAAGGAGATCTACCAGAAAACCCACAAGTGGAACAGCAGGGGCCTGCGGTAGGACCTGTCACGGTGGATATTCAGGCAATAGTTCAGACCGCAGTTCAAGCTGCAGTTGCGGGCGTGCTTGCAGGGCGACAGGCCCAAGCGCCTCAGAACAACGAAGCCGCCCTATCACGGGAGGCTAGGTGCTTAAGAGATTTTAGGAAGTGGGACCCCTGTCCGTTCGATGGAGCCTCAAGGGACCCCACGGTAGCAGAGTTGAGGTTGTCCTCCATCGAGACTGTTTTTCGCCACATGAACTGCTCGGAGGACCAGAAAGTGTACTGCGTCGTGTTCCTGTTACGAGATAACGCCCTGATTTGGTGGCAATCGATCGAAAGGACTATAGATGTCAGCAACGGACCTGTCACATGGACTCAGTTCAGGGGGGAGTTCTTTAGGAAGTATTACCCTGCAGCCTCCCGATTCAAGAAGCAAGCAGAGTTCGTGGCTCTTACGCAGGGAAACCGAACCGTAGAGGAGTACGAGACAGAGTTTGCCAGACTGTCTCGGTTTGCGCCTGCCCTGGTAGCTGTAGAGGTTGATAAGGTAGAACGTTTCATCACAGGCTTAAAGGAAGAGATTCAGGGCAGTGTGGCAGCCCATGAACCCCAAGACTATGCCACGGCAGTTAGGGTGGCACAGCTGATTGATCGACGACCGTCAGCTGTCTCTTCAGAACCTTCCTCAGGTCATAAGCGAAGGTACGATCAGATGAGCTCGAACACACAGTTGGGCCACCGTTACCCTAGACGAGGTCCGCCCCAGGACCGTCGACAGAAAGCACCGAATCAGCCAAGGCCTAATCAGGATAGGCCATTATGTCAGACGTGTAGGAAGTACCACTGGGGTCGTTGCTTGGCAGGGACCCGAGTTTGTTTCAAGTGTGGCCGGGAAGGGCATATTGCGCCGAATTGTAATCAGAAGAAAACTAATTATGCTGACCAGCCGTCCAGTTCAAATCAGGCATCCGGGGTAAGACCAGCACAACATCAGGGCAAGATATTTGCCACTACCCTACTTTTCATGCCTAGATCCTAAGGCCGTTACTACATGCATTTCATTCTACTTCTAAGAACAGCGAGGAAATATCATTTAAAGAAAACATACTTAGAAATTTTGCGAAACTTTTCAACCTTGGGATCCCAGTGAAAACAGGCCCGGATGCCTCTTGTCGGGTAGTGGCAAATATCTAGCCCTGATGTTCTGCTGGTCTTACCCCGGATGCCTGATTTGAACTGGACGGCTGGTCAGCAAAATTAGTTTTCTTCTGATTACAATTCGGCGCAATATGCCCTTCCCGGCCACACTTGAAACAAACTCGGGTCCCTGCCAAGCAACGACCCCAGTGGTACTTCCTACACGTCTGACATAATGGCCTATCCTGATTAGGCCCTGGCTGATTCGGTGCTTTCTGTCGACGGTCCTGGGGCGGACCTCGTCTAGGGTAACGGTGGCCCCGCTGTGTGTTTGAGCTCATCTGATCGTACCTTCGCTTATGACCTGAGGAAGGTTCTGAAGAGACAGCTGACGGTCGTCGATCAATCAGCTGTGCCACCCTAACTGCCGTGGCATAGTCTTGGGGTTCATGGGCTGCCACACTGCCCTGAATCTCTTCCTTTAGGCCTGTGATGAAACGTTCTACCTTATCAACCTCTACAGCTACCAGGGCAGGGGCAAACCGAGACAGTCTGGCAAACTCTGTCTCGTACTCCTCTACGGTTCGGTTTCCCTGCGTAAGAGCCACGAACTCTGCTTGCTTCTTGAATCGGGAGGCTGCAGGGTAATACTTCCTAAAGAACTCCCCCCTGAACTGAGTCCATGTGACAGGTCCGTTGCTGACATCTATAGTCCTTTCGATCGATTGCCACCAAATCAGGGCGTTATCTCGTAACAGGAACACGGCGCAGTACACTTTCTGGTCCTCCGGGCAGTTCATGTGGTGAAAAACAGTCTCGATGGAGGACAGCCACAACTCTGCTACCGTGGGGTCCCTTGAGGCTCCATCGAACGGACAGGGGTCCCACTTCCTAAAATCTCTTAAACACCTAGCCTCCCGTGATAGGGCGGCTTCATTGTTCTGAGGCGCTTGGGTCTGTCGCCCTGCAAGCACGCCCGCAACTGCAGCCTGAATTGCGGTCTGAACTATTGCCTGAATATCCACCGTGACAGGTCCTACCGCAGGCCCCGGCTGTTCCACTTGTGGGTTTTCTGGTAGATCTCCTTCTTGCTCCACAGGTGGCACGACTTGCTCAGGGGCTGTACGACCCCTACCACGACCTCTTCCACGACCTCTTCCACGTCCTTGTGCTCGGGGAGGCATGATCTATTTCACAAAAATTTTATCATCTTACTAAACAGGCTTGAATCCTTTAAACAATTCACAGGTACAAAACCTTATGCATATTTTTCCCACAACATGAACCTTTTTCAAATATACATAACATTTGCGGGCTACAAAGTAATCAAACGTGTACCTGGCGTGTCCGGATGCTTGCTGATAAGCCATGGACATACCTAAGGTTTACGATGTAAACCAGTCTACAGAACCTATAACCTAGAGCTCTGATACCAACTGTAAGGGACTACCGGACACACACACATCTCCACAATGGTATGATATTGTCCACTTTGGGCATAAGCCCTCATGGCTTTGCTTTTGGTTCACCCAAAAGGCCTCATACCAATGGAGATACTTGTCCTCCCTTATATACCCATGATCATCCCCTTATCTAGCCAATATGGGACTTTGGTCGCACTCCCAACAATCCTCCCCTCGAACAAAGTACCATCGAGCCTCCCTTCAAATAGTCATCTATCCGTCCAACTCTCTAGGCTTCACCGCTTTACCGAGAGTTTTTGCTCTTATCCAGGACGACTCCTCTTCTCTGGAGTATACCCGCCTCCTAATAAAGCCCAACCACGGATCTCCACCATGACTATTAAGGCTCACAACTTCTTTGTTCGGCACCCGAGGATTCTACCCGACACTGCTACGCTCGGGGCATGGCTCTGATTTTTAATTTAAGCCTACAATTAAATCATATTTAATTGTATTTCTCTCATAACCTATAGTTTTAATATGAATCCAATACATATTAAAAATTAATATTTGAACTCTTTCAAATATTTAATTCTCACACAAATTAATTTTGAATCATATCAAAAATTAAATTTATATTATAAAGTTTAATTAATTAATATATAATGTATCACCATACATTATATTATTTCCCTTAGTAAATTTGAATAATTCAATTTACAATCAAAACTTAATTGCCTCAATACCCTTTACGAGCTACTAATGAGACCTAATGAACCTATAGATCAGAAGCTCAAACGATATGAGATTAATTGGCTAAACTCATTAACCAAATTAATCTAGGCTAAATTATAAAAAATACCCCTGAACTATGGTGTTTGTTTCAAAAATGCCCCTGAACTTTAAAAAGTTTAAAAAATGTTGTTCACACGACATTTTGACAGGGAAATTTGATTTGTGGAAATGAACTTGATTTTATTGAATTTGATGTATAAAGTGTTATAGTCTCTAATATTTATCCTCTGATGCTTTTTCTCAAAATGTAAAGTCTGATCTGAGGGCTGACGAGCTTGATCTCAGACGGAGGAAGGTTGATTCTTCAACTTGTATCTTAATGAAGAAACGGTTGATTCTTTGGAGTCTTTCAGTCGTTGGATCTTCTGAGTCTTGAGATGGTCGAATTCTGAATCTTGGATCTTCTGAATTCTCTAGACTCTCTGACTTCTAAAGACTCTGGACTTTGGGAGAATGCTCTGGGCTCTGCCTTCTCTGGCTCTGTCTGAATGCCCAAAATGAATGGTGGCCTCCTCTATTTATAGAGTTTGATGGACCTCATATGGGCTTGGGCCTGGGCCCAACCTTTGGGCTTTGGCTCTATTTGGGCTTTAATCCAACTCATTTTTAATAAAATTGGATTATTTTAATTTAGCCCAATTTCTTCAATGATCTCGGGTCACATTAGTCTCGGGTCCAATTGCCACGTGGCATAATTTGATTGGACTCGGCTTATGTCATCTGATGGATCAATAATAGACAAGTGGCATTGTTTGATTTGCCGAATTTTAATGTCTATTAATTTAATTTAGGGACACGTGTAAATTTGTAATTTGTCCCAAAATTATTTTATCATTAATTCAAATTAATGACGTGGCAATTTGTGATTGGCCAAAATTTCTCACTCAACAAATGCCCCCTTTTCGAAATTTATGCACCTATATGCGTGCATGGATTTTGAAAAGCATGACTTGTGAGAAAAATATATGACGTTTAGTCATAACTTTAATTTGTGTCGATAGGCGAAATTAATCAGAATATTAACTTATAATTCCAAATAATTTCGTTTTTTTTTTTGCTACCAACATTAATTTTGGCTAAATTTTGAATTTTGATTTCCAATATTTTTCTGAAATTGGAAAATTAATTTTAGCTAAAATTGTGACAATTTTTTTTTCCTCTACCTTGGACATGAATTTGGAGGTAGAGAGGTACTTTGAACAAGAATTGGAGGTCTCTTGGCTTGTCAGTTTTATTAGGCCAAAATTTCTCTCTTGATTCATGTAATTTGGAGACAACTTTTTTTACCTAAATAGCAATTGTAGGAAATTCATTGCCATATTTGATTAGGCAAAATTTTCCTTGGCCAAGAATAAACTTTTCCTTATGTGTTTGACCTAATTTCTCCCTTATAAATTGAATAAGTTGCATAGGTCAAGACACAAAGACATTCAAGCAAGAAGTCTAGGTAAGAAAAATTCTCTCCTCTTTAATTTCTCTTTTCTTTCTTTCATTTGACTTCAAATGCTCATGTATTTTCTTCTTTGTGTAGGCCTTAAGTTTCAGTGAAAATCTCCCTTCATGCTTCTTTGTCGTGCCGTCGGTAAGTCAAATAACCTTAAAAAATCTTTCATTATCTTTATAAATAGTTACTGTCGCAATTTCAAGACTTTTTTTTTTTTGTTATTGCACTATCGCATGCACCGTTGCAATTTCAATTTCATGCTCATATTTTTTTTATTTCAAGTTTTCAAGACTAGGAATTCCAACCGCAATGTGCAAAGTTTTGCAATTTCAATTTTTTCAATGTCAATTTCAATTTCATGCTCAATTGCAATTTCAATTTCATGCTCAATTTCAATTTCATGCTCAATTGCAATTTCAATTTCATGCTCATATGTGTATGGTTGTGGTCTGCAAGTGCTATTTTCCTTTTTTTTTTTTATTCGTATTGCCGTCTGCATCCTGGGAATTCCAAACGCGATCTGGAAAGTTTTGCGAAACCTTCTTTTTTTCCTTTTTTTCCTTTTTTTTTTCACCGCAAGTTTTTTTTCTTTTCTTTTTTTTTTTTTTTAATAATTGACTACCTTTTTTTTTAATTAAATTTAAAAGTTGCCGTATGTGTTTTAGTTTTAAGGCCGAAAACCACTTTCAATTTTTTTTTAAATTCTATCGCACATATCCCACGCATTACATGCATCAGGTAACTTCATGATTTTTTTTCTTTAACTTTATGTGTATGTATTAATCAACTTTCTTTCTTTCCCTTCTTTCATTTTTTTTTTAATTTTCTTTTGATGTCACCAACCATTCTCCCATTATTTTTTTTATTTTTTTTAAATTCCAATTTCAATTTGAGGCAGTCAACACATTAGGTCTTTCTTGATTTTTTTTTTTTTTTAGTTAATGAACTTGTTGTAACTTGTTTCCATTTTTTTTTCATGTCCTTTTTTTTTTGCTTACTACTGTCCTTTCTTTGCAACATTAGGAATTAAAAAATTTATTTGACGATCTCCTTGGGTACAACATCAATCTTTGTCCACCACTTGAAAGGTATATACATATTCAAACTTTTTTTTTTTGCTTGCGATTTTTTTTTTAATATGCATATATATTCCATTGGTGGCCTTATTGGATCTGTACATATGAACTGTTTGGATTGTGTCATAGATTTTTTGTCCACTACTTTTTTTTTGCACATATATTATTGCAATTTGTTTCTTTCTTGCTTGAATGTGTAAGCATCGTGCAACAGTCGTCGCCAAATTCACTTGCAGTGATTTCACCACCTGTCTAGACCAGTCACTTTGATGACTATAGTTTCCTGCAGGGGTGGTCACCAGATTTGCCTACAATGGTCGTCATCAAATTCACTTGCAGTGACTTCACCACTTGTCTAGACCAGTCACTTTGATGACTGTAGTTTCCTACAGGGGTGGTCACCAGACTTGTCTACAACGGTCGTCATCAACTTCACTTGCAGTGATTTCACCACCTGTCTAGACCAGTCACTTTGATGACTGTAGTTTCCTGCAGAGGTGGTCATCACGGTCGTCATCAACTTCACTTGCAGTGATTTCACCACCTATCTAGACCTGTCATTTTGATGACTGTAGTTTCCTGCAGGGGTGGTCACCAGACTTGTCTACAACGGTCGTCATCAACTTCACTTGCAATGATTTCACCACCTGTCTAGACCAATCACTTTGATGACTGTAGTTTACTTCACTTGCAGTGATTTCACCACCTGTCTAGACCAGTCACTTTGATGACTGTAGTTTCCTACAGGGGTGCTCACCACGGTCGTCATCAACTTCACTTGCAATGATTTCACCACCTGTCTAGACCAGTCACTTTGATGATTGTAGTTTCCTCCAGGGGTGGTCACCACGGTCGTCATCAACTTCACTTGCAGTAATTTCACCATCCGTCTAGACCAGTCACTTTGATGACCGTAGTGTCTTACTGGGTTGATTACCTTTTTTTTAATTGACTATTTATGCATTATTTTTTTTGCTTTCATAGCTTCTTGGACAAGATTGACATCAATTTTTTTTCTTGTGTAGAAAAACATATCTCCATCACGGTGTATTTCACTGAGCATCCTGATCTTGAGAAAAACTGCTTAGTCATCTTGAAGGATAGAGATCAACCTGTTGAAAATGGAGTCATTCTTCATGTAGGAGAGGCGGTGCATGGAAACTTTAGGACATTGCAGCCTTCCTTAGATAGCTCTAGAATCCTCTCTAGATGGTTCTAGGGAAGACCCTTGAATCAAGAATCATCCATGAAAGTGTGGTTTTTAGAATCTCCAATACATAATAAAGCGCCAAGTCAGAATCAAGAGTCAACACTAGGTCGTCAAATTATTGAGGGTAAAGCTCATTGGAGTTCGTCCTTTAAAATCCATGGAGAATTCGGTTACACTCCCCATTATTGGGAATGATTGAAAATTGTGGTTGCTCGCAATGAACTGACACTTAAGAAGGGGCTCGTCTGTTTGATGTTGTGATGGCTTCCTTATACACCTATGATCGTAACACCGATATAATTCGAGCCTTTTGTGAGGCGTGGTGTCCTTCAAAAAATACTCTTCATACGTCGTCTGGAGAATTATTTATCTCCTTATGGGACATGTGGAGATTAGGGGGTCTTTCCATTAAAGGGAAGTTCTATGATGAAGTTATTCCTTGTTGCAAGGAATTGTTAGTGTCATCTGACAAGAACAACGAAGGCCTCCAGAAAAGTTGTGAGTATCTTTTTGCTGCTTATTATCATATAGCCTCTCAGAACCGTGATCATTTCCAGATTTCCATTAGTTCATGGATTTCTTTTTGGTTTAAGAGAGATTTGAAGTATGAGAAGCCTCCTCCTCGAAAAGCGAAGAAAGCTAGTCGTCCTCGTTCGACTCATAATCAAAATGGAGTTCCTATCAAATGTTATGACTGGTCTGAGACAGAACTCGAGTTCTTTCATGAGCTGGGTGTAGAAGACGATTTGATAGAAAAGACTTACTTGGCTGCTTTTCTTTCTTGTTGGTTATGTGTATTTGTGTTTCCCAACAAGCAGGTTTCTCTTCGTCCAGAGGTCTTCAAAGTTGCAAGCCTTATGGCAGAAGGTTATGCTTTTAGTCTTGTTGTCCCAGTTTTGGCTAATATCTATCATGGGTTGGGCCAGATTTATAAAGCGTCTCCTTCGGTAGGACATTGAAAGGCTTGTTTTCCAGTACATTATGTTTATGCTTGGCTTGCTTATTACTTTAACACGCATTATGCAGTTCCAGAAAAAGTTAGGGGTCCAATGATGGTTGAGTTTTCCGGAGAGGGTGGAGCTAAATACTTTAACGATTTTGAGGCTCGTGTACATATCCATAAAGGTAAGTATGTATCGTGGTGTTCGAATCTTCCTCACTGCAATAAAGGCATGGTTCTGACAGATGATGACAAGCTATCATTTTGGCATTCCTCATTCTTTATAAGCATTCGATCATGCTTCTTATCTTCACGATGTGAGTCTTCAATGGTTATTGAATCTTATAATCCTTGTCAATTTAGCCGACAATTTGGATTTTAACAAGACGTGCCAAACGATTTAAGTGAAGAAGTTCCTGAAGCCAACTTATATAATGTATTGCGCCTTTGGATGATATGTGTTCGAGCAAAAATATTATCTCAAGTTTATCTCCTTGCACACGCGACGAAGCCACACATCCAAATTACCCAATGCTACCGGAGTTGGTGGTTGGCAGAAAATGGAAATTATCTTGAAGAAGGCATAGAAAAGTTGGTGGCTAGTGCTATTCCTCTTCCTCCCAAGCCGAAATTTCCCAAAAAAGTTCATGATGACAACGAAGGCAAAAGGATTTGCATGTTTGAGCCTAGTGAATTTCGTTCTAGGGATAATGATGGTAGTCAGAGCAGTAGCGGCGATCATCATTGGAAAAGGCCTAAAAAGTCCAATCAACCATCAGTATGTGAAGATGAACTTTTTGATGGAGTTCCCAGCGCATCACAATTTCCTGCACTCCTTACACTACTGGTAAGTGTTTTCATTCCTTCTTCGTTATAATATTTTACTATTATTATTATCATTATTACTTACTTTTTTTTTGCAGTCACCTTTAAATGATCCCCTTATAGAAGCCGAGGGGCATCACAGTCCTCCTTCTTTTGTGAGTCCAGATGTTTTTGATTCTGTAGCTACGCGTGTGGGCAATTTCAAAGCGCCAATGGATAGAGTTGTGACTCAATCTTGTCATCCTGTAACTGATGAAATTCCTGGACAAATGAAGACAACAACCCATGCAGACAACAACCCATGCTGACGATGTGTTTTCCAACTATAGAAAACAAGCTGCCCTTACCCTGTGGGAGAGCATACATCAGAAGATCATACACACTCCCTTTGACAAAATACCTCGTCTTGAACAAGAGACAGTCAAAATACTTCATGCAATTTCTGAGACTCGTGCACCCAGCTTGGATCCTCTTAAAGAAATTGTAAGTGTGTATTTTAAAAAGGTTGAGAAGTATAACCAGCTGTAGTCGTCATTTTCTTCTCAATTAACTTCAGAGGGTAAGAATCGCTAATTGGAAGAGACTAAGTTTAGCTTGGAGAAGATACTATATAGTGAAAGTGAACTACTCACGACGAAGGGTATACTTCAGCAACAACATTTGCAAGCATTGCGAGAAGAAGAAGAATTGGAAGCTAAGCGTGAAGCTGTGAAAGCTAGGTGAAGTGAGATTTCTAAGTTGATTGTCGAGAAGGAGGACCTTTTAAAACAACATCAACTCGACTATAAGTAGTATTGAAGATGCCCCTATTCTTACTGATGCTGATGCTAAAACGCTGACGATACTTCGTGGAATGTTGGAAGATGCACAAGAAGAGCTGAAGAACTACAAGTGGATGCCGTGATCAGACTTCAATTTTTTTTGTAGCAACTTTTTTTTTCATTTTTTTTTTTGATATCGAAGATGTATCGCTTTTTTTTGTAATAGGGAAAATTTGTCATTCAATATCAGACTTGTTTCTCATCATAATTCATTTTCAATTTTTTTGTATTATTCAAGAATGAATTTCCTTTTACCAACATGGGATAATGATTTTTTTTTTATTTTATGGACTGAGCTTAAAGTTTCATTTAAGTTGCCTACGTACTCATTAATATATGGGATCAAGTCATAACGTAGTTCAGGGTACAAATTTGATTTTTTTTTTGGGTCGTTCACCTTTTTAACTCATGCGGGCCAGGAGTATCATGTAGTTTATACTCTTACGATAAGGAGTATTACATTTTAAGCATAATATTTCTTGAGAAACTTGCCGTTGATTAGGCCAATTTTGAGCCCGTCTTTGTCAATTATCTTGTATGCTCCATTTGTGTAGACTTCTTTCACAACGTATAGGGTCCGTCCCATTTAGGTGTAAACTTGTGTCCTATATGCCGAGTTGTGATGATAGGTCTTCGAACTGCGAGTACGAGCTCACCAACTTGAAATGAACGAGGTCGTACCTTTTTGTTGAAAGCTTTAGACATGCGCTCTTGATAACATTCCAAAGCTTGTTGAGCATCCAATCTTTTCTCATCTAATGCTTCTAACTCTTGAAGATGTAACTTAGCATTGTCTTCCACAGTCAAACCTTCCTGCACCGCCATTCGCAATGATGGGATCTCTCTTTCTAGAGGGAGAACAACTTCTACTCCAAAGACAAGAGAATAGGTTGTGGCTCCTATTGGAGTACGATAAGTGGTCCGGTACGCCCATAACGCTTCACCAATTCTTTCCTGCCAGTCTCTCTTCGTCTTGGAGACTACCTTCTTCAACAAGTTGCATAATGTCTTGTTGAATGCTTCAGCCAACCCATTCACAGCAGCATTGTACATAGACGAATTATATTGTTTGAAGCCAAACTTTTCACATAACCTGTCCATCAAACTGTTAGAGAACTGCCTTCCATTATCTGTCACGATGCGATGAGGAATGCCATATCGATAAATGAGATGATTACGTACAAAATTTGCTACATTTTATTTCATTGCTTCTTTTAATGCAACAGCTTCAACCCATCTTGAGAAATAATCAGTTCCTGCAAGGATATAAGAGTGTCCTGCCGATGATTTGGGTGTTATAGGACCAACAAGGTCAAGTCCCCAAGCCTCAATTGGCCATGAAGCTACAGTTGGGTGAAGCGGCTCTGGCGACTGATGTATGAAGTTGGCGTGAAATTGACAAGCTTCACATCTCTTTGCATATTGCATCGAATCCTGAACCATCGTAGGCCAGTAGTAGCCCATTCTCTTTAGTTGAAAATGAAGCTTTGGCCCGGATTAATGAGCTCCACAAACACCTGAATGCGCTTCCTCTAATGCTTGCACTGATTCCTCTTTTCCCAAACATCGAAGATAAAGGCCTTCATATGAGCGACGATATAGGGTATCTTTGTAGTAGATAAATCGAGATGCTCTTCTTCGTATCGCAGTCTTATGACGCGTCTCGACAGGAAGCTTTCCATGCTGTAGGTAATCTATAATCGACTGTCGCCAATATTCTTCTTCAATCACATAGACAGATATTGCATTCGTTTCTTGACTTTATTTTTCAATTGGTGGCACAATCCACCTTTGGCAGAGTGGAATGTTTAGAACTTCATTTTCTGGGATCGTCAGAGAGGTGGCTAAATTTGTCAATGCATCAGCCTTTGTATTTTCAGATCTTGGAACATGTTCTATCGTCACACTCTCGAAGTTTTCCAATAATTGTCTGGCGTAATTGAAGTAAAGTATCAAATCTTCATGTTTTGCCTCATATTGGAGCAACAATTGATTAACTATCAATTTTGAATCTCCAAAAATTTCAATGTACGTCACTTCGATTTCTATGGCTATTTGAAGACCAATGATAAGTGCTTGATATTCAGCGACATTGTTCGAGCACACTTCTCCAAATGTGAAGCTATATGACAACATGTGTTTTTCAGGCGAAATGAATACTACTTCTGCCCCTGTGCCATTCCTTCGAGCTGCTCCATCAATACATAGTCCAAGGCTCAGCCAATTCAATGTAGAATATTTCTTGGTCAGGCAAGGCTTCAGATAATTTCCAGTTCGACGGTACCGGATGATCGGCTAAGAAGTCTGTCAAGGCTTGCCCCTTCACCGCCTTTTGCGGAACGTAGACAATGTCATATTGTTGAAGTAAGATTGCCCATTTAGCCAACCTCCCTGAGATAGTTGGTCTAGACAAGACATACTTGATTGGATCAGCCCTTGCCACCAAGTGCACCGTGAAGGCTTGCATGTAATGTCTTAGTTTGTCAATGACAAAGAAAAGTGAAAGGCACATCTTCTCGATGGGTGAATAATTTAGCTCTGCCCCATTCAAAGTTCTACTTAGATAATACAAAGCACATTTTTTGCCTTTCTCTCCTTCTTGAGCGAGTAATGCCCCAAGTGATCTTTCTTGTGCAGCAATGTACAATATCAACGGTTTTCCTGCAATTGGAGCGCTTAAGACGGGAGGATTAAGTAAATACTTTTTAATGCTATCAAAAGCATTTTGACAAGCTTTATCCCATTCAAAGGTTGTGTCTTTTCTCATCAGTCTTTGAAATGGCTGACATCGACTTGCTAGATTGGAGATGAACCTTCTAATGTAAGCCAGACGCCCTTGGAGACTTCTTAATTCACGCAAGTTTCGTGATGCGCAATTTGCTTACCGCAAGTGTACGGGTCAAGTAATAATATAGTGTTTTCGTGTAAAACGAGTGTCGTCCTCTGGATTGGTTTTCTAGCAAAATTAAGTACCGTGAATAATCTTGTCCAATTTTATTTAGGGAGCAAAACTCAATGATAAAGATAAATCTAAAGACAAAAAGCATAAAATAAAGGTGGAGACTCAAATGGAAAGACTCTTAGAGAATTGATTTCATTGTTGAGATTGAGGATAAATTAATGGGATGAATTTAGCATGCAATTATTCAACCAAGTCTAGGAACCTTTGATCACAACTATCTCTCCCGAGCATAATTGATTCTCATGCATGCAACCAACTTGATATCCCTATCTAAGTTCATTAACATGCAAGGCTTTGAGTTTAGTTCTTCAAGCAACTTCTAAAGTTATTCCAAATCCCGTCACAAACTTAGAATTTCTACTTTAGTCATGCAATTAAATAAAGTAAGTCTTAGGCCAAATCCCCTATCCCGAGCAAGATTCAACACTCAAATCATTCAACTAGTGATCAAGTAATTGAAAGCATTTAACCATAATTGCATAGGTAAAATAAATGCATATTCATACCACAAATCAATCCAACAACCTAAAACAACTACATCAATCCCTAAGACAAACAACTAGCAATTCATAGTCTTTAAACCACAAACACTAATTGCAAGAAAAGCCATAAAAACTACAAGAATTAAGGGAAAAAGAAAGGAAAACTCGAATCCGCCGACACCGCACGTCCCCGTCACGATCTCCACGTCTTCTCGCTTGATTCCCGCTCCTTGGCCTTGCCTTTAGCTCCCACCAAAGGTCTCTAGTCGAAATTAGGGCTAAAATCTCACCAATTGGACTCCCCCAATCCGTAGCACAAAATGATTAATTTATAGAAAATCTGCCAACAGCGTCGAGGCTATAGACAGCGTCACGACGCTGTCGCGATACTGCGGATTTGGAAAATTCACTGAGAGCGTCGCGACGCTATGATTTTTTTTTTTTTTTTTTTTTTTTTAGATTGAAAACTCCATTTGACTCCAATTGCTCACTTTAGCTTCAAACACATATTTCCTACAAGTAAAACATATAAATGCATAAATTTGGCCAAATAATTGTAAAAGACTAGCTTAATTAATTACAGAAAAATAGGTAGCTATGCTCGCTATCAAACACCCCCAAACTTAAGCTTTTGCTAGTCCTCGAGCAAACTAAAAATCAAGCATAAGATGGAAGAATGGATGCAACAAACATGACTCAATCCTCAAGGCTCAAAAGTCAATAGTCAAGCAAGCAAGAGACATGCACATAAGGACCGATGAGGGAGACAAATCAAAAGTTTTCCAAAATTAACTTGCACAAACGAGATCTAACTTAACAAGATCAGACTCTACTAGCCCGGGATTGGATTACTAAACTCTCAGCTCATCTTCCCTCTACACTGGCACTAAGGATTCACTAACGAGTCAATGGAACAAATTAGTTTGTTTTCCTCCATACTTAGGTGCTTATAATTGAAAATTAAATCAAGCATTTATATGTGGCACTAGCTTTCACACACCTATTGCAGGGACCCTTAACCTGAGTTTTCTCTGGTTGGCCTAACTGATCACAACAGGGGTAGCTCTTTTTGCCTAAATCTTTATTACTCATTGCAAACTGTGCACAGGCCATGGCATAATAATTTCTTTTCTTTCAAAAGTAAAGACAAGAGTGATTTTTCTTTCATGATCATGATAAGCATATATTCTTTTATTTCCTCCTAAGCAAGATCAAACATGCTAATTTGCAAAAAACTAACCCTTTAGCTCTTCCCTACACCTATCGAGGTGACAACAAGCATATGAACCTAATAATTAGCTCCTAAGCATTCAAATCCAAATCCAGCCAAGACAAATACTCTACTCATGCAAGACATCTCCTAGAAAAAGTTTAAAAAGTCTCCCTTTTTGGGCACTCATGCTTACAACTCATCGAAAGCTTGAAAATTGACAAGCAAGCCTATCCTAGGAAATCATAGTCATGCAAAAATAGCATCCAGAAAACAACCATATGCTCAATTCAAAGAAAGCTCAAAACTATAGCCCGAACTCAGATGCTCAAGGGCTCCACAAACATGCTATTCCACCCCCAAACTTAAAGCATGCATTGTCCTAAATGTATGAAGAAAATAAAGCAAAATCAATCATGAGAACAATAAAAGAGTAGGATGAGTGAATAATACTGCCCTGGAATGACGATGTCCTCTTTTATGGAAGCTTGCAAGCAAAGGAGAAACTGGAACCAAGACCTACAAAACAAAAACCAACAATAAATCAAAAGCAAAAAGACAAGCACAACTAAACTTACTTGGGTTGCCTCCCATAAGCGCTTGTTTAACGTCTTTAGCTCGACGTGCTCGTCCAGTCTGTCAAGGCACATAAAAATTATCGTATTTCTTTGGGCCCTTCTTCCTTGAATCAATAAAACTCACGATCGCTAGCAAGCTTACTAGCTTCTCATGGGCCCCTGAAGCAGAATTATTTTTGGTATTTTTGATTAAAATAAGCATAAAAGGAGAAATATCAAAATAAAGAGACTCTGACTCTAAGACTGACTCGTAAGAATAGAAAAAGGAACAATCGTATTTTATAAAGGATGGAAAAGATAAAACAGACGAAGGCTTTTCAACCTCAAACTCTACCTCCTGAACTTCCTCTGTCACTGCAAGCTCATTTTGTTTTTCTTCCTCACAAACATGTTCTTGAAAGGTGCTACAACTCTCCAATTCTTCTCCACTATCTATGCAACTCACCCCTAAATGCTCATCCTCAGCAAGATCGAAAGAATCAAGCTCATGAATGGGTGCCAATGAATCACCGGCCACATGACTCACTAGACAACCTATGGAAGTGGATCCCACCTCACTAACTTCCTTTGGGGTTTGAAGTCCTTTTATAATTTCATCAAATTTTAGACTCCTCGCTCTAGACTCCTCAATATAATTTTGAATTATGCTTTCTAAGGAAGAATTTTCTTTTAAAGGGGTAAAACTTGAAGATGAAAAATTGGAATATGGTGTTGAATAAAAAGCCATTCAATTAAAGCAACAATGATAATTAGGCTTCCAATCAAATAATAACCCAACAAGAACAAAGGACTAAGACTCAAACAAAAAAGGAAAGAAAGAAAAAAAATAAATAAAAAAACAAAAGCAAATAAGGGAAAAACAAATAAGGGAAAAAAAATCAAACAAATAAGGAAAGAACTAAAATAGGAAACTAACAAATATGGAAAGAAAACAAATAAGGAAAAAGAAATGCAATCTATCTACAAAATAAAAATACACCCTAAATTAAGACCGAACAATTTTTCCACAATATTAATTTAACTAAATATGCCAATCCCCGACAACGGCGCCAAAAACTTGATGCGCAATTTGCTTACCGCAAGTGTACGGGTCAAGTAATAATATAGTGTTTTCGTGTAAAACGAGTGTCGTCCTCTGGATTGGTTTTCTAGCAAATTAAGTACCGTGAATAATCTTGTCCAATTTTATTTAGGGAGCAAAACTCAATGATAAAAGATAAATCTAAAGACAAAAAGCATAAAATAAAGGTGGAGACTCAAATGGAAAGACTCTTAGAGAATTGATTTCATTGTTGAGATTGAGGATAAATTAATGGGATGAATTTAGCATGCAATTATTCAACCAAGTCTAGGAACCTTTTATCAAAACTATCTCTCCCGAGCATAATTGATTCCCATGCATGCAACCAACTTGATATCCCTATCTAAGTTCATTAACATGCAAGGCTTTGAGTTTAGTTCTTCAAGCAACTTCTAAAGTTATTCCAAATCCCGTCACAAACTTAGAATTTCTACTTTAGTCATGCAATTAAATAAAGTAAGTCTTAGGCCAAATCCCCTCTCTCGAGCAAGATTCAACACTCAAATCATTCAACTAGTGATCAAGTAATTGAAAGCATTTAACCATAATTACATAGGTAAAATAAATGCATATTCATACCACAAATCAATCCAACAAGCTAAAACAACTACATCAATCCCTAAGACAAACAACTAGCAATTCATAGTCTTTAAACCACAAACACTAATTGCAAGAAAAGCCATAAAAACTACAAGAATTAAGGGAAAGAGAAAGGAAAACTCGAATCCGCCGACACCGCACGTCCCCGTCACGATCTCCACGTCTTCTCGCTTGATTCCCGCTCCTTGGCCTTGCTATTAGCTCCCACGGAAGGTCTCTAGTCGAAATTAGGGCTAAAATCTCACCAATTGGACTCCCCCAATCCGTAGCACAAAATGATTAATTTATAGAAAATCTGCCGACAGCGTCGAGACGACATAGACAGCGTCGCGACGCTGTCGCGATACTGCGGATTTGGAAAATTCGCTGAGATCGTCGCGACGCTATGATTTTTTTTTTTTTTTTTTTTAGATTGAAAACTCCATTTGACTCCAATTGCTCACTTTAGCTTCAAACACATATTTCCTACAAATAAAACATATAAATGCATAAATTTGGCCAAATAATTGTAAAAGACTAGCTTAATTAATTACAGAAAAATAGCTAGTTATGCTCGCTATCAGGTTCTGGCATTTTCTGAATGGCGTCAATCTTTGATTGGTCGATTTCAATTCCCCGATGCCTTACTACGAAGCCAAGAAACTTTCCCGATGTCACACCAATTGCACATTTAAGAGGATTCATTTTCAATTGGTACTTTCTCAAACGGTCAAAAACTATCTTCAAATCTTGCAAGTGGTCTCCTCGTTTCTTGGATTTGACCACGAGATCATCAACATAGCACTCAACAAGTTTATGGAGCATATCATCGAAGATCTTCTTCATGGCTCGTTGGTAAGTTGCCCCGACGTTCTTTAATCCAAAAGGCATCACCTTGTAACAGTATATTCCTTTTCGAGTTCGAAATGTTGTCATCTCTTCATCTTCAAGGGTCGTTCGAATTTGATTATACCCTGACGATGCATCCATGAAAGATAAGGCTTCATGTCTTGTAGTGGCATCGACCATAACTTCAGTGATAGGCAATGGAAAATCATCTTTGGGACATGCATTATTCAAGTCATGGAAGTCCACGCATACCCGAAGTTGTCCATTCTTCTTTTTGACTGGCACAATGTTTGCTATCCATGTTGGATATTTCACTTCCCGAATGAACCCTACTTCTATCAACTTGTTGACTTCAATTTCAATTTGAGGAACGAGCTCCGGTCGGAAACGTCTTTGGGCTTGCTTAATAGGTCGATATCCTTGTTTAATCGCCAGATGGTGGACTGCTATCTTTGGATCGAGTCTTGGCATCTCTTTGTACGACCAAGCGAAGACATCTTTATATGTAACGAGCAAATTCAGGTATTCACGTTCCTCTTCAGCACTAAGTGACGCACTGATGAATGTTGGGCGTGGTTCTTCTGTCGTACCCAGGTTTACCTCTTTGAGCTCATCAATTGTTGATTGGCTGCCATCCTCTAACGATGCCGGTGCTTCTTCAGAAATTTCAGTATCTAGCATTTCTTCGAAAGAAATATGGCAACAATTGGCTTGTTCTTCTTCGAGCTCTTGGTTCACCTTCGAAGGGTTAGTTAGAATGACTAACTGTCGCTTTACTTTTAAAGCACCTTCCGTATTTATGAGAACGAAAGGCTTCCTCTTCATCCGCGAAGGAACAGTACTGGAAAAACCATTGTTGTCATTCATTTCATCGGATTCTTGTGTTTCGAGACTTTTCAACTTTCCTTTGCATTGGTCATTTGTTGCTTGAAGGCGGTCAAACACGGATCTCAAAGGTTCATCTACTTTCTTCGATGTAGACACACTCAGACGATGAAACACTGAACGTCGAGTAGGAGCAGAAGTTTTTCCCTGGCCTTCCTTTTCCGAAGATGAATATTTCAGCCGCTGATGAACTGAAAGACGAGTAGTCGGCGCTTTAATGAGATCAAAGACAGAGATTTTCTGGCTATCATCGTTCTTTTTATCTTCTGGATCACTCATCTCTTCTATCGTTATGTGATGTGCATCTGCAACCTTCCATTTTCTGGTTATACAAACTGGCTCTGGGGGATTGTACCCTAGTCCGGCTCTTGAGGATGGTATGACATAACCTTCTTTTTGGAGCTTCTTCTGTGTCGGAGAAAGCTCAGTATGAGTTGTAAAGTCGTATCCTGCCTTTTTTAGGAGTTTGTATGCATTTGGGTCAAATCCAGCCTTCGTTCGTCTTTCCGGCAAAGTCACTTTGGTACGATCAGTCTTTGATCCCTGAATCTCTTGCTTGGTAATTGTTGTCAGAGGTATGGTGAAATTTTCTTTTAGAATCTTCACATCACCAACCTTCAAAATTTCTGAACATTCTGTGAATGGTGATTCCCCTTTCTTGCGCCGAGATAAAGGAACGTAGCGCAATATAGGGACGTTTGACGCGCCTCTTCCTTTCGAGCTTTCGATTTTGCAGGGTGAGCGGATGTTTCCTTTGATTGAACTTCACAAGCATCTACTTCTTCGATCGACTCTTTCTTCACATTCTTTTGACGCTCTATTTTATGATTTTCAATCAGAGGAATTTCGGTTGGTACAATCTCTCCTGCTTTATCATTTTGCAGATAAAATTTCGCATCTGCAAAGTGGGATTCTGCCTCTCAGAATGGATTAGTGTCGGCTTCAACTTTCTTGACACCGTCTTGATAGAACTTGAAACACTGATGAAGTGTAGAAGATATTACTCCACTTCCATGAATCCAAGGACGGCCTAACAATAACTTGTAAGTGGTCTTGGAATCTATGATATGGAATAAAGTGTTCGCCTTCAAATCTCCAATAACAAGCTCCAAACGGATCATGTCGATTGCTCGTTGGCCGCCTTGGTTGAAGCCTTGAATAACCAACCTACTGTTTGATAGTTCATCCATTGAAATTCCTATCTGTGTCATGGTTGACTTAGGCATTATATTCACTGCAGATCCATCATCGATAAGAATTCGACTAACTTTTTGCTCTCGAATATATCCTGAGACGAATAAGGGCCTATTATGAGGCTTCAATCCCAACATCAAGTCTTCATCTGTGAAGCTAATGGACATATAACTGATGTGGACTTTTCCTAACCGCAAGCGCACGGGTCAAGTAATAATAAAGTGTTCGTACAAACGAGTGTCGTCCTCTGGATTGGATGTTTAAGCAAATCAAGTATTGTGAATTATCTTGCCCAATTTTATTTAGGGATCAAAAAGTGATGAATGAATGATAAGAAAGCCAAATCAAAGCAAGTAAAAAGTGTGGAAATTCAATTGGGACAAACACTTAGGGAATTGATTTCGCCGATTTAGTCTAGGATTGATTTTAAGGATTAAGTTATTATGCACAATGAAATTATGAGCCTAAGACCCTTTTATCACAACTACCTCTCCCGAGTATAATTGATTCTCATGCAAATTAATCTACTTGATATCCCTATCTAAGTTGGTTAACATGCAAGGCAATGAGATCTTTTGACCAATTCTAAAGTTAATCTAAAACCGTCACGAATTAGAAAATAAACTTTAGTCATGCAATCTTGAGTACGTCTATATCAAATCCTCTCTCCCGAGCTAGATTCAAAACATAAATCATCCAACTAATGGCCAATTAATTGAAAGCATTAAATCAAGATTACAAACATAATAAACATTGCACAACTTAAACCATAAATCAATCCATAAACACAATCAACTACATCAATCCCTAAGCTACAAGTTTAGCTACTCATGATTTGTATTACAAGCTCAACTAAACATGTAAAATCCATAAAAATCTAACTAAAGTGAGGGAAAGAAGAATTAAACTCGTTGTAGGCCGAGACCGAACGTCCCCGTCACGATCCCCACGAACAATGGGTTGATTTCCGAATTTTCCCCTTTGCTTCAGCCTTGAATTCCTCTGTTTTTCCTCTGTTTACGGCTCTAAGAAGTCCCAAAATTGGTTCCCCTCAAAAACCTAGCCGAAAAGAACTATAAATACTGATTTTTCGTCGTAGCGTCGAGACGCTATCCAAACAGCGTCTCGACGCTGCCTCTAAAACACGCGTGTCTGGAATGGAAATAACGGTAGCGTCGAGACGCTATTGTCACAGCGTCTCGACGCTGTGACGCTGCCGCCTCTTCTAATTAAGGAAAACCAGCGTCGAGACCCTCCAAGAGTGGCGTCTCGACGCTGATGGGCAGAATGCCCTCTTTTGGCTCCTTGTTGCTTGAACTTTCCGGTTCTTTGGCATATTTTCACGTCCCGAACACCCGATTAACTCCAATTCCACGTTTTAGCTCTAATCATCGCTTTCCTACAAAATAAACAATAAAGCACAATAAAATGGCCCAAAAATCATCAAAGACTAGCTAATTTAAATAAGTAAAGATAGCTAGCTATGCTCGCTATCAATAACATGAGGCACATCTGTGTTCTTGCAAGTCTGGGACATCTGAAACGTTAGAACTTTTCAATGTTTCAACAATAGCATCTTTGGTTGCTTGAGGAAGTGACAACAAATCATCTATTGTGAATGAAGGTGAATCTTTTGGCTTGGTCATCACCTGAGGTGGACTTGAGGAAGAATCGCCTTCTTCGAAGGCATTGACAACATGACATGCGACTATCTTAGGGATGTCCACATGATCGTCATTAAGAAAGTTCTTTGGGAAGAAATCTTTAAGGGTTACTAGATGTCGAGAAAGAACAAAATCTTGATTCTCTTCGACAACTAGTTTAGGTTTTCTCGAACTTTTTATCTTTCTCTTCTGCTTTTGTGACATGTTCTTTCTTCTGTAGTTTCAGAACATGTGGGGCTCTCTTTGAACGGAATGTTTCCTTTGTTTCTTTCGACGAGTTACTAAAGTCCATCGTTCGTCTTCATTCTCAACAGGCTCAAGTTGGTCTTGGAAGATGTCACTCGAAGATTCTTGCTGAAGACAAATAACGATCGACTCTAATGTCCCGAACTGGATCAGACTTGCTACTGAATTATGAACCGGGCTTGGAGCTGCTCGATCGTTGAGATTTGTTGCTATCGTCACATGATTTGATTGAGCTACCTCCTCAAGATCTAACTCAATCTTCTCTTCTTTAGCTAACTTCAAAATTAGCTCCTTCAAAACAAAGCACCTTTCCACCGGGTGGCTGATGACTCGGTGATATTTGCAGTAGTTGGGATCATTAACTCTCTCCATCTCTTCTGGTCGCTTGCATTCTGGTAGTTCAATAAGTTGTTTTTCCAGGAGTTGTTCTAACATATCTGAAATGTCAGAATCTGGAAAAGGGTAAACCTTCTATTGCCTTTCTTTCAGGGTCAAACAACGTCTCTCACCTCCCTCTTGTTGTTTCTCTATCTTCTTTTATTTTCCTTTCGAAGAAAACTTGAAAGGAGCTGCATTGACTACCATTGACTCTTTTGTAGTGCTTTTGGTAGTTTTCTCAGTATTCTTAACTTCTTTCTTTTCTTTCCTGCCATCGGGGACAAAAGGATCTTTGTTACCTCTAGTAGCAATGCTCAATTCCATGTCGTGAGCGCGGGTTGCCAACACCTCGAAAGTGCGGGGCTTTATTCCTTGCAGGATATAGAGGAGTCCCCAATGCATGCCTTGGATGCACATTTCAACAGCAGAAAATTCAGTGAGTCGGTCCTTGCAATCTAAGCTCAAAGCTCTCCAATGGTTTATGTAGTCAACAACTGGTTCGCCTTTCCGTTGTTTAGCGCTGGTGAGCTCCGTCATATTGACGGTTCCTCTTGTGTTGTAGAAGCGGTTGAGGAACTCCTTCTCAAGTTGCTCCCAACTATCGATAATCTCAGGCTCAAGGTCGGTATACCAGTCGAAAGCATTCCCCTTCAGTGTTCGTACGAACTGCCTAACTAGTAGGTCTCCTCTAGTACCAATGTTTTCACATGTCTCGACGAAATGAGCAACGTACTGCTTGGGATTCCCTTTCCCGTCAAATTGTTGAAACTTCGGTGGCTGGTATCCATGAGGCATTCTCAGATTATCGATTCTCTTAGTATATGGCTTTGAATACAAAAGAGAATTCTGAGTCGGTCCACCATATTGAGCTCTGATGGAATTCATGATCATATTCTGGAGTTGCTGGACGGACAATGAAGCAATATAAGTGGAATGCTGTGACTGATCTTTTGCAATAATCTTTCCCTTGTCTTTGATGGCAGGGCTCTGACTCGATTCAGCAACATCCCGACTTTCCATCTGGTTTCTGAGAGGCGATTTCTTGGTCTTTCTCTTTGACCATCTTCAGTAACATGCTGATTTTCTTCTCAACTTCAGCCATTCGTTCTTCACTAGTTCCAGCATCAGTCATCATAACAGACATCACACCAGGACTGGATGTTTCGTTTGGTTGCTGAGAATGAGAGATGAATTTGCGAAGCATCAGATTTTCTACAGTGGCGATTTCAAGTTGAGCAGATTCTGTCATGCGTCTCAGCATCTTGTTTGCAATGACAGGAGTTTGACTGTCTTCCTGTTGGGTTTCCTTGGAGCGACTGCGAGTAATTGGCCCCACATAGGAGTTGCTTGAAGCAACGATCTTTGAAGAAGCTTCTTCGGAAGTCATGATTTCTTTTGCGAGAAAAAGAGATGAGAGGTAGAGACTGTCCCACTGGGCGTGCCAATTTGTTCACACGAGATTTCGACAGGAAAATTTGATTCCTGGAAATGAACTTGATTTTATTGAATTTGATGTATAAAATGTTACAGTCTCTAATATTTATCCTCTGATGCTTTCTCTCAAAATGTAGAGTCTGATATGAGGGCTGACGAGCTTGATCTCAGACGGAGGAAGGTTGAATCTTCAACTTGTATCTTGATGAAGAAACAGTTGATTCTTTGGAGTCTTCCAGTCGTTGGATCTTCTGAGTCTTGAGATGGTCGAATTCTGAATCTTGGATCTTCTGAATTCTTTAGACTCTCTGACTTCTGAAGACTCTGGACTTTGGGAGAATGCTCTGGGCTCTGCCTTCTCTGATTCTGTCTGAATGCCCAAAATGAATGGTGGCCTCCTCTATTTATAGAGTTTGATGGACCTCATATGGGCTTGGGCCTGGGCCCAACCTTTGCGCTTTGGCTCTATTTGGGCTTTAATCCAACTCATTTTTAATAAAATTGGATTATTTTAATTTAGTTCAATTTCTTCAATGATCTCGGGTCACATTAGTCTCGGGTCCAATTGCCACGTGGCATAATTTGATTGGACTCGGCTTATGTCATCTGATGGATCAATAATAGACAAGTGACATTGTTTGATTTGCCGAATTTTAATGTCTATTAATTTAATTTAGGGGCACGTGTAAATTTGTAATTGGTTCCAAAATTATTTTATCATTAATTCAAATTAATGACGTGGCAATTTGTGATTGCCCGAAATTTCTCACTCAACAAATGTTTCAAAAATACCCTTGCCATTAATTTTGGATGGAAACCGTTAAAGTTTCAATTTCAAAAATACCCTTGAACTTTAAAAAAAATTCAAAAATATCCTCATTGAAAAATGTTTTTTTTTTCCTTCTGCCACCGTAAATTAATTCTTCTTCCATGAAAATTAATGAGAAACTTTACTTCAGTATTCATAATCTAGGAGCTTTTTTTCTCTTTTAACACATCCCAAGAATTTGGCTAGATTTTCGTATCAAACTTCAAGATGACTTTTGTTTTGTTCTTGAAATTCTACATGTGTTTGACTTCATTTGTTGGTAGCCTTTTCAATATTATTTCCTCACCAACTATTACTCATTAGTTTTCTCTATATTCATTTTATGAAAAATAAATGAAACAATTGTTGTATACGGGTTCTAACAATTGTTAAATATTAATAAGAACAAGATCATATATAAAAATTTTGATTAATTAATCTTATGAATTGGACCAAACCCACAGTCTTATAAACACTTCTTCTTATCACTAACATACACAAACAGAGAGAGCAAAAAGGAAATAATATATATACATATATATCTTGTTTTCTCACACTTATCTTCTTTATGTTTTTTAAAAGAGAAAACTCGATTTCAAAGTCTGTTTTTATCCGGTATTGTGTTGCACACAACCTTTATAAGCAAAGTTTTGCATTACATGGAGAAAGAATTTACGGTGAGAGAAGGAAAAAAAAAGAAGCATTTTTCAAGAAGGGTATTTTTGAAATTTTTTTTGAAAGTTTAAGGGTATTTTTTAAACTGAAACTTTAACGGTTTCCATCCAAAATTAACGGCAAGGGTATTTTTGAAACATTTTTTTTAAAGTTCAGGGGTATTTTTGAAACTTTTCAAAGTTCAGGGGCATTTTTTAAACATACCCCATAATTCAGGTGTATTTTTTATAATTTATCCATTAATCTATATTCGTTAACTGTGTGTACATTCCACCAAATACCCACAGTTGCACTCTTCTCATTGTAGATATATTTTGTGTCCATGGATATCAACCAATAACGACAAGTCAATCCTTCACGAGTGTTTGTAACGGCAGCTGAGAGAAATTACAGTTTTACCCCTGGGTAACCTTTGTCTCCTTAAGTACCACTGATTCCTCTAATGAACAACCCGTTTATGGTCCAACCAATAAACGAAAGTTCCTCTCAGGCCAGGAGAGGATTGGGCGCCCTTGTTTAAGACCCGGAATCAACCCTTAAGGGAACATTCATCTACTTGCCCTATAGATGGGAAGGATTGAATTTCATCTTGTGTTGTTATGTTCCCAGCCCTCCTTCGGTTTTATCCTTGAAATGGTAGACTTATTGAGTCAGCAAATCCGACCACTCTCACTCACACAAATCTAACGATAATCCCTCATGAAAATGCAGGGTTTAAATCCCTAGCTCACCAGAAACAAACCAGAGACCTTTTCTCAAATTTCAACGACGAAATAAAAATACCAGTACGTTGGCAATAATACAGAGACATACATCAACATGAAATCTACTGTATGAACCAGTTAAGCATGTTGTAATAAAATATAGAATCCCTATTCTAAAATATACAAAGAAGAGATTTAGAGTGCAAAACTTCGTTGACGGCTGTAGAAGGTTTCACCAAATCTCCTTTGGGAAAAAATCTTTTCTACAAATTCACAATCAACACAACCACTTGGTCGTCACCGGTACTCTCTTGAGAATATTGAGGCTAAGGTTGGTGGAAACCCTTTCTTTTTGGCAATCAGGGGATTTAGTAGAGGGATCTCTGGAGAGAATTCTAAGAGAGTGAAAAATGCACAGATCAACCAATTGTGTCCACCACACACCAAATGGGGGATATAACGAAAACCTCCCTATCATGCAGGCGTGAAGACCGAACGGTTAGGGAGAGGAAGACGTGGAAAGCCCTCCACGTATCAGTTCCCTCAGTTAAAATAAATGATGAAAATTTAATTTAATATTAAATTTAAATTAATTCAATTTAATTAATAATTATAATAATAATAATAATTAATGATAGCAAATTTAATTATTTAACTCATTCAAATTATATTTAAATGAATATCTCTCATATAACATATAGTTTTAATTCAATCAATTTAATTAAATCAAATCAAATCAATTAATTAATCAATTCTCAAATTAATTGATAATTAAATTAAATATCACATATTTAATTTAACCTTATAATTGAATCATATTCAATTATCTTTCTCTCAAAACCTATAATTTTAATGTGCATCTAATGCGCATTAATTATATTCTATAGTTTTAATATGAACCCAATTGATATTAAAATTAATATTTAATTCTCCTATAAATTATGTTTGAACATTTCAAAATAAATTTGTATTATAAAGTTTAATTAAAATATAAATTTTATATTATAATGTATCTCCATACATTATATTATTTCCCTTAATAAATTTGAACATTTCAAATTATTTTACCAAGATATAATTACCACAATACCCTTTATGAGCTACCAGTAAAACCTAATGGACCTACAAATCAGAAGCACCAACGATATGAGATTAATTGGCTAAATTCATTAACCAAGTTAATCAATATTTGTTAACTGTGGGTACACTCCACTATAGACCCACAATTGCACTTTTCTCACTGTAGATATATTTTTGTGTCCACAGTTATAGACCAATAATAGCAAGTTAGTCCTTCACGAGTGTTCGTAACACCAATTGGATCAAATTATCGTTTTACCCCTTGGTTACCTTTACATCCTTAAGTACCAGTGCTCCTCTAATGAACAACCTATTTATGGTCCAACCATTAAATAGAAACCCCTCTCGGGCCAGTGAGAGGGTAGGGCCCTTTGTTCAAGACCCAAAGACACCACTTAAGGGAACACTCACATCTACTTACCCTAAAGTCGAGAAGAAGTGAATTCCATCTTGTGTGATTATGTTTCCAACTCCCCACTCAGTCTTGTCCCCAAAATGGTAGGCTTATTGAGTTGGCGTACTGACAACTCTCACCCATACAAATCAAAGGACAATCTCTCATGAACAGGAGCTCATAATCTACTCAGGATTGAGACTAAGTTGCCTAGGTCATCCTATTGAAATATAAACCTAACTAATCAATGGTGTTACATCAAGCAGTTACTATTTCACGGTCCGATCTTATGCAAACTCATTGCATAGGATACCCCCACTCGCATGCCACCTACACGAGCGCATTGTACCATTGCGTTTGTATCAAATACAAAGTGGGTCGTATCCATAGTGTCATCAGGATAAGCCACCCAACCTTATCCCTATACTATAGACCCTTTAGGTTGTATCTTGAACACTAATCTCCGTATGTCTCCACATACAATTCAAGACTCATACAACAAATGTTACAGTTACTATCTATGAGTTTTAGGGCATAAAACTCAACAGAAAAGGAGTCCATAATACACTCAGGATTAAGATTGAGTGACCTAGGTCATCCTATTGAAATAGAAACCTAACTAGTCAACGATGTTATATCTAGTGGTTACTATTCGGGAGTTCAGTCTTATGCAAACTCATTGCATAGGATACCCCCACTCGCATGTCCTCTACATGAACGCGTTGGATCAATGCATTTGTATCGAATATAAAGTGGGTCGTATCACATAGTGTCACCAGGATAAGGTACCCAACCTTATCTTTATACTATAAACCATTTAGGTTGTTACTTGAACATTGATCCCCTTATGTCTCCACATATAGTTCAAGTTTCATAAAACAACCTTTGATGTTTAGTTTATTGGATTTAAGAATAATTATTGCAAGACTAAGAATAACAAATTCAATAACTCGTTATTGAATAATTTCAATAACTCTTTATTGATATTAATTAATTTGTTACATTTACTATTGACAGGACCAATTTGGCCCTATTTAATTAGTATTAATCTTGCTAGTTTTATGTTTAACCGTGTGCTTACTTGTGTCATTTTATAGGTATTTGGTGTTATAGCTTCCCGGGGGCACTTTGGAGCAAAAAGGACATAAAAGGAGGAAACTAGGCCAAATCCCGAGCATTGGAAGCAAGTGAAAAGACGTCAAACAAGTTAGACTCGAGAGTTAGCGTCTCGACGCTACGAACTTCAAGTGCGGGCCAAATCACCGTCATCGTCGAGTCGCTGGCCACGACGTTTCGATGCCGCCTCGTTATTTAAATAGTGGATTTATGAGTTTTAGGTCATTATTCAGCCGTCTTTATTCGTTATTTTCTTATTCCTCTCGATTTTCACTCTATTTTCTCTTTAGTTCTTAGTTTATTTTAAGTTGCAGTCGGTTAATCAAGCCTTGGGGCTTAGATTGGGCTCGTCTATGGTCGTCTAAGCGTGGATCACTGTAATCGGAACCACGGTTGTACGTTTATTTCAATAAGTTAGACTCGAGACTTAGCGTCTCGACGCTACGAACTTCAAGCGCGGGCCAAATCACCGTCATCGTCGAGACGCTGGCCACGACGTTTCGATGTCGCCTCGTTATTTAAATAGTGGATTTCTGAGTTTTAGGTCATTATTCAGCCGTCTCTATTCGTTATTTTCTTATTCCTCTCGATTTTCACTCTATTTTCTCTTTAGTTCTTAGTTTATTTTAAGTTGCGGTCGGTTAATCAAGCCTTGGGGCTTACATTGGGCTCGTCTATGGTCGTCTAAGCGCAGATCACTGTAATCGGAACCACGGTTGTACGTTTATTTCAATAAGTTAGACTCGAGAGTTAGCGTCTCGACGCTACGAACTTCAAGCGCGGGCCAAATCACCGTCATCGTTGAGATGCTGGCCACGACGTTTCGATGCCGCCTCGTTATTTAAATAGTGGATTTCTGAGTTTTAGGTCATTATTTAGCCGTCTTTATTCGTTATTTTCTTATTCCTCTCGATTTTCACTCTATTTTCTCTTTAGTTCTTAGTTTATTTTAAGTTGCGGTCGGTTAATCAAGCCTTGGGGCTTACATTGGGCTCGTCTATGGTCGTCTAAGCGCGGATCACTGTAATCGGAACCACGGTTGTACGTTTATTTCAATAAGTTAGACTCGAGAGTTAGCGTCTCGACACTACGAACTTCAAGCACGGGCCAAATCACCGTCATCGTCGAGACGCTGGCCACGACGTTTCGATGTCGCCTCGTTATTTAAATAGTGGATTTCTGAGTTTTAGGTCATTATTCAGCCGTCTTTATTCGTTATTTTCTTATTCCTCTCGATTTTCACTCTATTTTCTCTTTAGTTCTTAGTTTATTTTAAGTTGTGGTCGGTTAATCAAGCCTTGGGGCTTAGATTGGGCTCGTCTATGGTCGTCTAAGAGTGGATCACTGTAATCGGAACCACGGTTGTACGTTTATTTCAATTTTCATTAGATTTTCTTTCTGTTCTTGAGACTTTTCTGAATGATTATGTTGTATCCTATGATTCTTGTTTAAACCATCTTGTTGGCATGTTAGTTTAAGAATTGACGGCTTTTAAATTGAATACGAGCATGATCTATCTGTCATTTTTAGATAGCCACTAGGTTGAGACGGATCCATTGCTAGTTTGACGGTAGCCTAGCGTAGACTTCCGATAGGCCTAAGAACATAGGAGAAATTGATTTAATTAAAGTAGAGAATTTCAATTCCTAGTTTAATTAGACAGGTCCATGCCTTTCATGATAATGCAATTAGTTAATTAATAATTTTGAGGATTTATCAAATTGCTAATTTAACTAATTAGATTTAGATTGAGGATTAATCAGTCTAAGCACGAGGGGCACCGGGCGCAATTAAAATAATTAATTAATTGTTCATGGGCTATCGAGGAATCTAATTAATTAAGCATAGGCTGAGTAGGTGGGTTATCTGAAAAGCCAAGAAAGACTTCGGGCTCATAATAATTCATTAAAATAAATGTTTAGAAAATCGATGAATGAATTTGAATAAACTAACATCGAGTAATTCTGGTTGCATTTATCTCCAAGGTACGATTAGTCTACCTACCTTTTATTTTCTCGTTTTTACTTTTTTGCAATTTAATATTTAGAATTTTATGTTTCCTCGCATTTCAATCTATCCAAATCCAACCCCCATTTTAGTCTCGTCATCGCAATAAACCTGATTTAGACGAATTAACAATCGTGCTCCGTATGTTCGACCCCGACCACTACTGCTACAAGTTAGCTTTAGGGGTTGTGGAATATAAATTTATTTGGCACAGACGTTGGAGAATTCGACACCCTCCTGCGTCCCGTCAAATTGGGGTCATTGCCGGGGAGCCAAGTGTAATTTGTCTTTCTTGGGTTTATTGTGATATTTTCATTTATTTTTGTTTTTTATTTTTATTTTGAGTCGATCTTTATGGCTTATTATTTTCAAAAGCAGTATCGTGACACCTCGTCTGTGTCTCTTGAAGAGGTAGTTAGTGCAATTACTAATTTTCAGTTGCATGAGAAAGAGGATGAGCCACCATATAATTATTACGAGCCTCCAAGTTCAGGTAAATCTCTTGAAGATTTAATTATTGAAGTTACTAATAGTTCTCTTGAGTTTCAGCATGTGGTTAGAGCTTCATTTCAGAGCCTGTTTGACCAAGCTGCGCAGTCGGAATTAAGAATAACTAAGGTGGAAAAGAGTTATGAGTATAAGGAGCGTCAGTGCCAAGAGATCACCGAGCTAGAGAGAGCATTCTTCGCATACGGCGATGCTGAGTTTGATTTGCTATTGAAAGATCATATCTTTGAGATTGAGGAAGATTATGAGCCAAAATGTGAAGAGTTCTAGGTGATAGAGTTTCAGGCTGACGAGTTTGAGTCTATTCTGTCTTTTGGTTTTTCTTTATTTGATTCATCTTCCTGTATATCTCACGAGTACATGTGTTTATCCCTTTAGTCTTTTTCTTTTGGTTTTTCTTATTTTTCCCTTTATATTTTAAAAATCAAAAAAATATTTATGCATCTTCTGGGTCCCATGAGAAATGGGCGAGCCTGCTTCTGTTGATAGGTTTTTGGACTCTAGAAAGGAGGGCCCGAAGAAATATGAGAATTTTTATGTGCCCTGACAGGAAGATGCAGAATCTCGTCGAGCATGGCTACGTTAAAAACTTGGAAAATAATTTCTATCACTTTTCTTTTGTTTTATTTGTTTGTTTTCCTTTAGTTGGTTTTGTTTAAGTTTGTTTGCTTTCCTTTTGTTTTGTAGGAATTTATGACCTAAGCTTGTGGAAACGCATTCCTTTGAGGCGTTGTGGATCACCCCTTCCAACCATCGTGCCAAAATTCAGGGGATGCTTTTTGTTCCCTTTATTTTGTCCTGTGGTTTTTCATGTTTAGTATTACATTGAGGACAATGTAAGAATTAGGTTGGGGGTGGGGTTCGCTATGTATGCTTGATTTTTGTTGAGTCTTGATGCACCTGAGCATCCGACTATTTATTATGCATTCTGTATTTTATTGCTCTATGCTTATTTGATTGAGGCCATGCATCTGAGCATTGGACCTATTTTATGAGTAATTTTTTAAATTTTGAGCATGATTTTGAGTATGATTGCTAGGATGATCTAGTTGCTTTTTCTATGATTATGAGAATCAACGATGTGTCATTCTGCCAATTTTATTGCTTTTGATGAGTTGTAAGCATGTTGCCCAAAATCGAGTCTTTTTAAAAAAATTTCTAAGATTTTTCTTGCAAGAGTGAACCTTAGTGTGCTTAGGATTAGATTTGAAAGCTTAGGAGCAAATTATAGAACTCATATGCTTCTTGTCACCTCGATAGGTGTAGGGATTTGCTTTCTAGTGATCTAAAACTTAATGGTTTGTAATGCTTTGCTTAGAAATGATAAAAGAAAATATGCTTGTTGTGCTTAAAAGAAAAATCATTCTTGATATTGAAAAAAAAATGAAAGAAAAAGAAAAAGACTAGTCTCGTGTGTGAAGGATTGGAATTCTGTAATTCCGTAAAGCGAAAGCGTGATTGGGACCGATTCATAATTAATTTTGTTTAATCTAAAATACCAATACATTGGCAATAATCTTAGAACTATTCTAAATTTATATTAAGGCTAAGCATACAAAAATATTAGATATAAATCTAATTTATATAGTAACAAATTACTTGCTCTCGTTGACGACTCAGATTAAATTCACCAACTGCTTGTGAAATAATCCCGAACTATTGCGAACACCACCACTATGACTACACCGGTATGACTCTGAGACTTCTAGAGGCAGGAGACTGGTGGGAGTCTAGAGGGAGCCTTCAGGGGAATTCTCTGAGAGTAGGAGAATGAATAGGATGCCTTTCACCCCACTCTAGGGGTCCTATTTATAAGAAAAGGCCAAGACCTTTTCCTAATAGGAAAAGGTCATGAATAAGATCAAATATATTATCTTATTCATAACTAATTTTAATAAATAATTAATTAATTCCATAATTAATTAATTACCCAATTAAATATCACATATTTAATTTTAGGGATTTTATTAAATTATTAATATGAATCCAATTCATATTAATTATTTGAACTCTTTTAAATATTTTCTCTCGAGAATTAATTTTGAAATTAATTCAAAATTATATTATAAAGTTTCATAAACTTTTAATTATAATGTATCAATATACATTATATGATTCCCCTAAATAAATTGAACACTTTCAATTTACAATTTATACTTAATTGCCTCAAGTCTCTTTACGAGCTACCAGTGGGACCTAATGGACCTACAGATCAGAAGCTCCAACGATACGAGACTAATTGGCTAAACTCATTAACCAAGTTAGTCAACATTCGTTAACTGTGGGTCACTCCACTAAAGACCCACAACTGCACTCTTCTCACTGTAGAATATTTCTGTGTCCACGGATATCGACCAATGCAGTAAGTCAATCCTTCACGGTTGTTCGTAACACCAACTGGGTCAAATTACCGTTTTACCCCTGGGTTACCTCTGGTTCCTTAAGTACCACTAATCCCTCTAATGAACAAGTTGTTTAGGGTCCAACCACTACACAGGAGTTCCTCTCGGGCTAGGAGACGACGGCGCGCCTTTGTTCAAGCTCCGGAATTAGCCCTTAAGGGAACACACATCTCCTTACCGCAATAGAGGAAGGAGTGAATTCCATCTTGTACTGTTATGTTCCCAGCCCCCATTCGGTCTTGCCCCTGAAATGGTAGGATTATTGAGTCGGCGAACTGGCCACTCTCACCCATACAAATCTAAGGACAATCCCTCCTGAAAGGGGTTCATAACAGACTCAGGATTTGAGATTGAGTTTCCTAGGTCATCCTATTGAAATAGAAACCTAAAGTAGTTAACGGCGTTACATCTAGTGGTTACTATTTTGCGGATCCCGTCTTATGCAAACTCATTGCATAGGACACCCCCACCCGCATGTCTCCTACATGGATGCTTTGGATCATTGCATCTGTATCGAATACAAGGTGGACCGTATCACATAGTGTCACCAGGATAAGGTACCCAGCCTTATCCCTATACTATAGACCTTTTAGGTTGTTACTTGGACACCGATCCCCGTATGTCCTCACATACTAGTCCAAGTTTCATTTAAACAACCTTGGATCTTAGTTTATTGGATTTAGGGTTTATTAATGCAAACTCGATTATTCAATAACCAAATTACTGAATCACTCAAATAACACTTTATTGAGATCGATTAATTTGTTTCATTTACTATCTACGAGTTTTAGGGCATAAAACCCAACAGTGTGCACCTTGCATCGCTTAAAATTGTTATGGCAAAAAGAGCTACCCTTTTTGTGATCAGTTAGGTCAACCAAGGGTTAAACTTGGGTTATGGGTCCCTGCAATAGGTGTGTGAAAGCTAGTGTCATCTTATAAATCCAAAATATAATGTGTTTCTATTTTCAAGCACCTAGTAACGTATTACTTGCTTGATTGTTCAAATTGCTTGAATGCTTGTTCCTAGTGCCAGTATAGAGGGAAGATAGGTTGAGGGTTACATAATCCTATCCCGAGTTAGTAAAATAGGTTTTAGCTAGGCTAAGTGTGAGCTTGAGCAAGAATTTTCATGAAATCTTTTCATTTGTCTCTTTATTGGGCTATATGTGCATGTCTCAAGATTACAATATTTTTGGCTTTTTAGGCATTTAGATTGGAGTTTATAGAATTGCAACTATTGAATCCTATTCTTGTATTTTCTATGCTTGCTTGAGGACTAGCAAGGTTTAGGTTGGGGGTATTTGATAGAACCAATTTGGCCCTATTTAATTAGTCTTAATCTTGCTAGTTTTATGTTTAACTGTGTGCTTAATTGTGTTATTTTATATGTATTTGGGGTTAGAGCTTCCCGGGATCACTTTGGAGCATAAAGGACTTAAAAGGAGCAAATTAGGCCAAATCCCGAGCATTGGAAGCAAGTGAAAAGAAGCCAAACAAGTTAGACGTGAGAGGTAGTGTCTCGACGCTACAAACTTCAAGCGTGGGCCAAATCACCGTCAGCGTCGAGACGTTGGCACTGCCTCGTTATTTAAATAGTGGATTTTCGAGTTTTAGGTCATTATTCAGCCGTCTTTATTCGTTCTTTTCTGATTCCTCTCAGTTTTCTCTCTATTTTCTCTTTAGTTCTTAGTTTATTTTAATTTGGGGTCGGTTAATCAAGCCTTGAGGCTTAGATTTGGCTCATCTATGGCCATCTAAGCGCAGATCGCTGTAATCAGAACTTCGGTTGTAAGTTTATTTGAATTTTCATGAGATTTCCATTCTGTTCTTGAAACTTTTATGAATGATTATGTTGCATCCCATGATTCTCGTTTAAACCATCTTGTTTGCATGTTAGTTTAAGAATTGACGCCTTTAAATTGAATACGAGCATGGTCTATCTGTTATTTTTAGATAGCCACTAGGTCGACGCGGATCCATCGCTAGTTTGACGATAGCCTAGCGTAGACTTCCGATAGGCCTAAGAACATAGGAGAAATTGATTTAAATAAAGTAGAGAATTTCATTTCCTATTTTAATTAGACAATTCCAGGCCTTGCTTGATAATGCGATTAGTTAATTAGTAATTTTGAGGATTTATCAGATCGCTAATTTAACTAATTAGATTTAGATTGAGAATTTATCGGTCTAAGCATGAGGGGCAGCGGGCGCAAATAAAATAATTAATTAATTAGGTTGTTCTTGGGCTATCAGAGAATCTAATTAATTAAGCATAGACTGAGTAGGTGGGTTATCTGAAAAGCCAAGAAGCACTTTGGGCTCATAATAATTCATTAAAATAAATGTTTAGAAAATCGATGAATGAATTTGAATAAACTAACACCGAGTAATTCCGATTGCAGTGATCTCCAATGTACGATTAGCCTACCTGCCTTTTATTTTCTCGTCTTTACTTTCCTGCAATTTAATTTTTAGTATTTTATGTCTCCTCGCATTTCAATCTATCCAAATCCAACCCCCCCTTTTAGTCCCGTCATGACAATAAACTTGATTTAGATGAATTAACAATCGTGCTCACTGTGTTCGACCCCGACCACTACTACTATAAGCTAGCTTTAGGGGTTGTGGAATATAAATTTATTTGGCACGAACGTTGGAGAATTTTAAACCCTCCTACGTCCCGTCAACTATCCACAAGTTTTAGGGTATAAAACCCAACAGTCTGACACTCTTAAGGAGCACACTACTTTTTATCCTCCTACTTGCATGTCTACTTCCTTTGTTTCTTCAGGTAATTTGAAGGTTCTTTGTGTCTCTAAGACCACATTGTCCAAGCAAGATCTTATGTGGGTCCAAGACATAGACCCAGGTTGATTGGTCTGAGTCCCGTCGAGCATAACGACGTTAAAAAACTGCACTTTTGGGAGGCAACCCAATGGCATTTATTTTTTTATCCCTTTCCTTTTTCTTTAGTTGTGTCATTGATTGCTTAGTTGTTTTCTTAGTTGTTCTTTTTGTTTGTCTCGTAGGTTCCCCTAAACTCCAAGCTACAAATTTAGCCGGTCATGGGAGTTTCCATCTTTGCCAACCTAATGCTTAAATAGGGGAGGTTTTATGTTCCATTGATCTTTGTCCCTTAGGTTGCATGATTAGTTTAAATTGGGGACAATGTAATGTTTAGGTTGGGAGTGGAAAGCATATGGATGCTATGTTTAGGTTGAGTCTTGATGCACCTGAATGTCAAACTATATTTTTATGCATGTGTTTTATTGATTGCTTTATGCCTATCGGATTGAGGTCATGCACCTAAGCATTGGACCTATTATTTTTTAGAAATTTGTCAAAATTTTGATTCTTATTTTGAGATTGTATGTATTGCAATAGGATTATATGAGATTTCTAGGATGACAAAGCATGAATATATATTTTGTCTGTAGTTGAATTGTATTCTCTAGCAATTTTAGAGCCTTCATTAAAAATGAGTTATTTCTAGTGTAGTTTTGTTGGTTTTAGATGGTTTTATAGGATTTGGATTTTCGTTGTCACCTCGATAGGATAGATAGCATGTTTTGAGGAATTTTTGCAAACTAGCTTGTTTTATGCTTGGAGAGTGAGAAAAATAATATTTTCTTGGTTGAGCTTCAAAAGAAAATTTATTTTTTTATTTTGTTTGAGAAAAAGAACATGAGAAATATGAGAAAAATATAAGCTTGCTTTTGTATTGCTTGTCGGGGTAAAAAGAGCTTCCTATATTGTGCTTAGTTAGGTCGTCCAAGGGTTAAACTCGAGAAATGTGGTCCTACAGTAGATGTGTGAAAGCTAGTGCCCTTAAAAAATTCATATACATGCAACCTTAGGGCCCTTTAGTTGAGAGAAACCAAAGAAAGAATCTAAGTCCTTCTCGAACTTTTCCTTTCCTTTTAAGCATTATGCTTTTTCCAAGTGTAGGGGGAAGATAGATTAGGAGATTTATAAGTCCTTCTCGAGCTTTTCAAAACCTCTCTAGAAAAGAGTTTGATTAATTTTAATTTGTCTCTAATTATGCTAGGTTTGCATTTGATTCTCTTGAGTAAAATGTTGATCATGCTTATCTTTGAGGAATTGAGTCATGAATAATGTATTTCATTACAATCTATTTCATTCTAGTCGTAGCTTGCTCAAGGACTAGCAAGGTCTAGGTTGGGGGAATTTTGATAGGTCTGATTTGTTATATATTTATAATATCCCAATTTGGCTATCTTTATTGAATTCCTTGCGATAAATCCTTTAAAATGAGTATAATATGTATATAGGTACATGACGGAGGTTCCGAGCCAAAACGGGGCCTAAACGAGTGAAAATAGAGCAAAACGAGCATTTGAACCAAAAATCCTGAGACTAGAGTGTTCAATGCTCTGTGGGCAAGAAACCAATGCCAAAAACCCAAGAGAAGGGCTTCGAGACACTGCTCGACGCTTGGCATAACGAGTTTGTTGAATCCTCGCGTCAAATAAATTTACAATCACTGAACACTAAACTACTTCACAACAGTAGTGGTCGGGGTCGACAACAGGGAACAACTTGTTTATTTCTAAGATCTTTTGTGTTTATGACAATCGAAGGGGGTTGGAAAAAGGAATTTAAAGCGGGAAAGATAAAATAAGGAAAGATAAATTACAGAAAAGTAAAGACGGGTTGGTTAATCTGTGATTACTGTAATTGGAGACACTCGGAGTTTTAATTAATTAATCCTACTAACATGTCAAGATTAATCAATTAAATAATCACATTAAGTTCAAGATACCCCTAGAGAGTTAATCCTACTAATCCTTCAAACCAACATATCCAATTGACTAATTATCAAACTAACATATCCAATTGACTAATTAACTAACCAAGCTGTGATTAATGAATTAATTAAGTGGTACTATAGGCTAGAATACCTACAATCAAATAGGAAAAGCCTCATTTAATCACAAATACCAATTTAGACCCTAAACCTATCAGGCAAACTTACGAATCGGAAAAATGCTCTTGGGATCCGTACTCATGACTCGATTTATTGCTAACTATAAATTAAAACTCCATTTGCGACGTGGAATTCAATTTCTTAGCTAATTACAAACATACAAGCTGCGATTAGGTCGTCAATCGAGTCTACTGTGCATGCAAGTAATATAAACGGGAATCTAAATCACAAACCACATGAAAATCATACATTAAACTCATAAATCTTATAAAAACATAATGTACTCACAATCCGAGGTTCCAAACATAGCAATCGATGCTTAGACGACCATAGATGAGTCAAATCTAAGCCCAAAGGCTCAATTAACCAACCTAAATTAATTAAACTAATAGCTACTGAGAAAGTACAGAAGAAACGGAGAAGAACAAAATAAAAAACGAAAGAAAACAGTTGGGAATTATGACCTAAAATTGGAAAAGTTGCATTTAAATAAAGGTGCAGTGTCTCGACACTAAACATAGCGTCTCGACGTTATGCCTTATGTTCGTGTGTCTTTGGTCTAGCGTCTCGACGCTAAGCCGACGTCTCGTCGCTAGACGGTGATGCTTTCTTCTTGATAAATCTATAGCGTTGAGACGCTTGAGAACTACTACAAAAATGACTTTTAATGACGGGCGATGTACGTCATCTATACAGTGACATCTTATCTTTTAATGACGAACTCCTTTTAATGACGGGCATTGCCCGTCATTAAAAGCCATCCAACATTAAAAGGTACAATGACGGATGTTTTTAATGACGGGCAATGCCCGTCATTAAAAGGCGTCCGTCATCAAAAGTTCGTCATTGAAAGGGTATTTTCCAACCAAATGTCCGTCATTAAAGGTGTCCGTCATCAAAAGTCTGTCATTTCACACTTTTTTTTTGGAAGAAAAATGTGCTAATTTATATAAAAATAAAATATTTGCTTAATTTTATTCCAATAAAAAAATTAATAAAATTTGTTCATACAAGTTTGATATAAAAAAGTAAAATTACCAAGCACCTACACTTGAAAGCACCTATGATTAAAAGCCTACTTAAGAAAAACAAAAATTCTCGTACATGCAGCTTCCATTCTTTTCGGCAGAATCTTGCTCGTGTACATCGATCTTGAAGAACCTAAGAAAAACAATTTTCAATTAGATTAAACCGAAACATCCCTCGCTTTACAATCGAAACAAGAACTCACATAACAAACATATGTTCAACAACTTGAAGAACCTAAGAAAAACAAATTTAGTTAACAAAAAAATACAGAAAAAAAAAATCAATCTCAATGAGTATCGAAAAAATTTGTTAGAAAACCCAATAAACTCCGAAAGCTTACAAACTCATAGAGATCAAGTTTAACCTCTTCAAAGAACCTGTAACACTCTAGGTTTCTATACTTAACCTAGCGACATTACTAAAGCTTCTATCCTAATTCCAACCGGATGCTTCAAAAATTTCGACAACATAACGGCATACATATGGCTAACCCAAAAAATTTTAAACCTGTTAAACAAGAGAAACACACTTCTATATGAAAAACCGCTCAACTACAACCTCACGACACTTCAGGTTCACAACAAGACTCCAAATATTCTAAAACTAAGCAAGTTAGGTCTCGCATCAAGCACAATCTAAATCTAAACAATCATTAAAGTACATTGCAAGAAAGTCAGCAAAATAATATCAAACACCAAATTACAAAATTGTAAGTTGAAAGGTAATAATACTAACTCTAATGAGGATGAATTTATCAAGCAATTAGCAATATACTTTAGAACATCTGAGACAGAAGTCCACACCCATAATCTCAAGAAAGGTTTTCAAAACGTTCGGAAGAGTTCATGCACAAGAAAATTAATAAGAAAGGTACAAAAAGGAGGAAAATAACGTACCTCATAGTTTGATCATTATGTATGCCAACTAGTAATGAGCCAAGATTTTGTGGTAAAATGCAGGGTGTGCATCATTCACCTTTACCACAAAAGAAATAAGACATTCTAAGACAAAAGATATAATATAGAGAAAATTGGGAGAGTTGTCATTTTGTTTTCCTATTTCCTGAGCCTTAAATGGAGAATATGCATATCATGTAAATTTCTTATGATTGGTCCTTTCCATATACAAAACGATCAAGAGCCTCCCTGCATCTCGTTGGGAGAGTAAAATTCCATAGAGCCAAAACCCATACATGGATCCAAGACAGGGACAAGATACGACATGGATACAATTATACCTTTTTTGAAATAATTCTATCATAATTCTAGATAAAGTAACAGCGTCACTAGGAGACTAATTTAATCAAATATAACTTGAAAATTTTAAGTTTAAAGAAGAGTTTGCAGGGAATTCTAAATGCTTAGAAACAAGGGGCAGTTGCATAGATGGCAAATTGGACCAAATTAATAGCAAATATAGCACAGTTTCAAACTAACTGCAAATATAGCAAAATTAATTGTACAAGACCAAAAAACTATTGTCGGATTCTATCCGTGTCTATCACTGATGGACTCTGATTATTCAAAGTATATCAGTGTCTATCGCTGATAGACTTCGATTAATCAAAGTCTATCAGTGATAGTCACTGATAGACACTGATAGACACTGATAGATTTTGATTAACCAGAGTTTATCAGCAATAGACACTGATAGACTCTGAATAATCGGAGTCTATCACTAGACTGATAGATTCTGATTAATCAGAGTCTATCGTTGATAAACTCTGATAATCGAAGTCTATCAGATAGACTCCAATAGATTTCTCTATATTTGTAATTTTTTTTACATGGTGCTATATTTGCTATTAATTATATTTGGTCCAATTTGCCACCCACTACAATTTTCCTAGAAACAACTTACTATAAAAACCCAAGTATAAGGTACCTGATAAATCATACTCGTGATATTCACTCTTTAATTTAATTGACAAATAGGAGCAAGTGGTCCCTTGACCTTTCTCCCAAAATAATTTAAAGGAAAAACAAATGTTAGATAAATAAATAGTTCAAAACAAGAGCTCCCAAGATTTATGTAACAGACCATAAACTTGTAGATAAAAAAGAAAGTCTTCTTAAATGGAAGGAAGCAAAGTGCATGAAGAATCAATCAACATACCATTTTTTGCAAGTGAGTTGTCTACATTTAATTTCAAAAACAATTAATCAAAGTAGAAAAGCAACGGTTGTTGTAGATTCCAAATTATCTCCACTAGAAGAATTCTTTTTTCTCCTAGATCTGCAGCATAAAAAATGCAAGTTTATGTCAAAAAAAAAAAAAAACACACACACACACAAACACACATACCATATTGCATCATGAAAAAGAAAAAGAAAGAAGAGAAGTAGAAAAGAAAGGAAACAAACACCTTGAAGCAAGCCAAACAATCACCCTAAGCCATAAAAGAGAGAAGAAAAGTAAGAACAATGATAATATCTATTAATTAGAACAAAAAAAAGTGATCATAGATATTTCGAAAACGTAAACATATGAAATAAATTTTCATAAACATAAGGATGAAATTAATATTACACAAGATAACAAACGGATGATGGGGTTTAAGATTTCATTCCCTCAAAAACTGATAAAAATCATAATAGAACAGGCATATAAATCTATAATCACCAATGGGGTTCAAAAGAGAAGAAAATTACCAACTCTGGCATCAAATTTCAAGCCAAACAGGTACTAGACATAAGACCTTGATGAGAGACTAACTTCCAAAGATTTAACAAACAAACAAAACAGTAGTTAGTACAGTAGAACGCCACTCAAGTAAGTAAACAAGGTTGGTATAATTAATAAAAAGAAAAGAAGACCATCAAACAACAATGTCCTCCCATTGTAGAAAAAAAATATGAATCAAAATAGAGGGCATTCAAGTATATGGGTCATACTGAAGAAGCCTAGTCGTCTGCTTTCAATGTGTATTAGCAAGTCCAAAATCCCCTGCATTAAGGTCACGATTGGGCATAGAATTTCATTCTAAGGAACAAATCACTAGCACAATATTCTTTTTGTAACCTTCAAAATATTAATAAGAAAAATAAATGTATTGATGCTAAAAAACAACTAGTTTCAAACCATTGGTAGCAATAACATATCAAAGAGGAAGAGAGAATTACCATTTACCTGCATTAGAACAATCCAATTAATTTCATCAATGAAATTAGTTTTTTTTTATTTTACTTACTCTTCTATCAAACCAAAGCTTGACAGTGAGAATATCAACAATTCCCTAGACAAACTCTTATTTTGTGTATAATGCAACACTAAACAAAACAACAAAACCAACATAGTTATATACACAAAACCAAAAACATGTAACCAGAATGAATGTCAACTATTAAACCCAAATCAAAATGGCACATGGTTTAGTATTGAATCAACAAGAAATTGGATAATATCAACCTGTCCAACACTAAACATTACAAGTTTGAGGAGTGGTTTGTCTAGCTTCATGTACTGGTAGAATGTAGTCACATATTAACATTTGGGGAAAGCTGTGGTGGATTGGTGCTTGGTTTTTCTGGAGATGGTTGCATGTTGATTTTTATTCTGCAATCAGAAAAAAATTTTGTGACTATCCAACAAAAACGTCAAATGAATCCATAGAAGATATATTTACAAGAACAAAATGGTTCCAATTCATTAGATTCGTAATGATGCAATCTCAGCAAGAAAGCAAAACGGTGCATGAGTTCTAGTCCAGGCAATGTCACGAAACAGGTAAACATGAAGCATAAATGAGCTTTTCTTAAGCTAGCGAGACATACTTGGTGTGGATATTGACATACTCATTTGTCTCGTCCAATATCTCCTCCTGACATAAGAATATATGACATGTAAGATCAATGAAATCTGGTTTCAGTAACATGTAGCCAACCCCATCCTCAATACAAACTAAGCTATTTTTTTTAAAGCCAATAACTTAGACAGCAATCAAGAATCTGGTGTCCGAAAAAAGAAAAGGCAGAATGGCTTGCATTCAGATGCTAACCACCAGACATCCTAAGATGTTACATTTAAAAAATGATCAATATGCAAGATGACACAGCAGTGCTGGTAGAGCTAGCCTCCCAACATTGTAAACCATGCTTAGTTGCAAGTTAAAAGAATTTGTCATTACCTGAAGGAGTTCTTCAATCACATCCTCCATAGTAATGACACCAACCACCTCTTCACCAGGTGGTAAGACAGGAAGAGGCGCATTTTCAACATCTAAAATGCAGAATGAACAACCTCTGTGTCGCTTTTTAAACTATAGGCAAAAACAATAACGAACCATTAATTAAATTCAACTATAGGCAAAAACAATAACGAACCATTAATTAAATTCAGAGCCCTATTCTAATAGCTTCTGAACGACAAATAAAACTACATGGTAAAAACAATCCAACATACCTCATTTTTCGGAGCCTTGTCTTTTCCAATGAGCAGCTATAAAACTTGCTAAGAAGGAAAAAAAACCGAATAAAAAAACAAAGTAAACGAACAAACTAGTGGACCCAAATCAACTTCTAACAGATACAACTTCTTCCAAAGTGGAAAAAGAGGGTTGCTCAAAACCAAGAGAAAAACCAAACCAATAGGGCAACTTCTACGTGCGTGAGATTGTGGGAGATAGAGTTGCTGGTTCTCGCAAGTGGAGTGTGAGACCTCCGATTACTAAGACGTATAGTAGGAGGGGTAAAATGGGTAGCACAGCAGAAAACGGTTAGGAATGTTGGGAAAATGGGGAAAATGGGGACCACAGTGTGAGAGTGAGAGCTTGGGGACCACCTGTATGGGGAGTGAGAGTATTAATGGCTGAGGGTTTGATTGTAGGGTTGTTTTTTGGGTACTTTTGGCTTGGACGTGAGGTCTGAGAGGGAGAGCACCAACACTTTCGAATTGCTGGAAGTTTACCTTGTTGTTTGGCTATTTTGAGTGTTATCTCAATAGAATAACCCCTCTTCTCAAAGAAGAACTATCCTTGAAGCAGAGTTAGTTCTTTGGATTGGTTACTGTATGTTTTCTTCCTTCTTTTTCTTGTTATTTGGCTTGTTTGGTGCAAGGCAACTTCCACGTGCGTGAGATTATGGGAGATAGAGTTGCTGGTTCTCGCAAGTGGAGCTAAGTCTTCAATATGTTCAACAATATTCTGCATCTCAGTGAGATCAATGCGGTCAATAAGAATTAAAAGGCAAATTACAAGTAAAATATATATCATTTATAGATATAAAACCAATTCAAAGTTTTAGTTTTCTATAAAGTAAAGAAGAGTTCAATAAAAAAACATATTACAACTCCAAACTCCAAAATCATGCTTTACAACCAATCACAACAAAATAAAAGCATGTTTATCATAGGTCGCATCACAACAACTCAACATACATCAACATGACAGTTCAATCCATCAATTCAACATGTTCAACACTTTCTCAATAACATATCAACACACACACACAATATATATATATATATATATATATATATATATCAAATATATCAAAACTAAACAAACAAAACACACAACATGCTAGCACACAAGCAAACAGACAAACCAAGTAGAATTTCACTTACTATTCTTTTTAAAGCACTCCTAAACGAATCTACGAACTCCTGAGACGGGAAACTGAAAGAGAAAGACTCGTGAGGGAGAAACCGAAAGAGAAAGAGTTGAGGGACTGATTAGAGAGAGAGAACAAAGATCGAGATGAGGGGAAGGAGAAACTGAAAGAGAAAGATGGCGTGAAGGAGGCGATGACGAGGGACTGATCGGACTGCGACCAAAAGAGGCGACAACGACAACGTGAGTCATGAGAGGGAGATTTGAGATGAAGAAAGAAAATGGCGTGGGTGAGACTCGTGAGAGATAGAGAGAGAGATCTAAAATAGACGAAGAGTGAAGACCGTGTGGATGTGAGGTTTGAGGATCAGATTGCTACTTGCTAGGGTTTTCTTTTTCAAATTTAAATAAAATTTAAAAATTCTATTTATTTATTTATATATATGTCGGTCAGTCGATCAGTTCCTTGTATAATTATTGAACTGACCGACCAACCGATCGGTTTACCAAATGGTAAAACCAATGTCGATTGACCACGTCGGCTAACCGACCAACCACCGTCGATTTCGATCGGTCAGTTCGATTTTCGGTCTTAAGATGAACACCACTACTTAATCTCATGCAAGAGCAAGCTTGTGTTCCCGCCAAGAAGCAGGAAGAAGATAATTTTGATACAACGAGTGGTGGTGATATGATAGACAAAACACCTAGTGAGGCTAGAAAGATAATTTTGAGCTTGGCAGGGAATATTTGTTTCCTTGTAGTGCAAGCTCAAGTAGCTACTTCTCTCCATGATTCAGATAGCCAAAGTTCTAAGCCGCAGTAGAAAGGTAACTCAATAGAAAATTCTAATGAGGTCAATGAGCTCAAGCTTGAACTTTCTTTAGGTTCTTAGGTTTATTTATTTGATTCTTCATGCATGATAGGAGAAATGAAAATAGATGTTGAGTTAGCTTCGGGCTATTCTATGCAAATTTCTATTTTCCCTAAGCTTATTAGTTCTGATTTGCATGAGTTTGGCTTAGTTATTCCAGAAGCTGACCAATCTATTGTTAGGCTTAGATGGTTTTTTATTAGTATGCTTGGGATGGTTGATAATTTGTTTAAATTTTCTTATGTTGTGCACTCTATGTGCATGTTGAATCTGCCTGTACAGGAGCTGATTAAGAAAAAGAAAAAATAAATCTTCAATATTAAGGAGATAGACTTTGGTTGAGCAATGCAAATCTCGTCGAGCAATCGACGTTAAAAGTTTGCGCTTTTGGGAGCTAGTCCAGTCATAAAAATAATTCTCATCCCTTCTCCTTTTATTTCTTTTTTGTTTGTATTTTTTTTTTTTTTTTTTTTTGTAGGTCCCTTTTGAGGAAAAGAATTCAATTGAGGTGAATTGGCTTGATCACTCCAACCAATGTACCAAAGTGTAGGGAAGGTTTTCTGTTCCCTTAAATTTGTATGATTAGATACATTGGGCATAATGTATGAATTTGGGTTGGGGGTGGTTTAGATTATGTTCATATTGTGCTTTTTTTTTTTTTGTTGAGTCTTGATACATTTGAGCATCAGACTAATTTCTTCGCATTTTGTGATGAGCTTTGATTGATGAGATTATATGTTGCTTTTGGGTTGATCAAGATTATCTAAGATATGCTTGTATGCAATTTCTTTTGTTTTTAGTTGAAGTGAAGCATGTTAGCAAATTTGAGCATTTTTAAATTTTTCTTGAGTTTTTCTTACATGTTCTAAGCACTTAGTCTGTTCCCTTTGTCGCCTCAATAGACACTAGATTGATGATTGATAGTAAATTTCTTTGCAAAAAAGTTTGCAATGCTTTACTTAAGGAGAGTAAAAGAAAATATGTCTGCCTATGCTTTAAAGGAAAATCATTCTTGAAAGGAAAAGATTAAGAAAAAGATCAATCATATAGCATCTAGCAGTATGTTGAACGTCTAAGGTAAAAGGAGCTACCTCTATTATGATCAGTTAAGACCATCCAAGGGTTAAATTCGAGATATGGGTCCCTGTAGCAGTGTGTGAAAGCTACTGCCTTCATAAAAAATGCAAGATAAGGGATTCTTATGGGCTTTTCAGGCACCTAGTAATGCATTGCAATCTTGATTATTTTGATTTCTTGATAGCTTGATTTATTTGCCAGTGTAGAGGGAAGATAGGTGGAGGGTCTTATAAATCCTTCTCGAACTTGTAATGGCTACTCTAGGAGAGGCTATGTTCACACACACGCAAGAAAGTTCTTGGAAAAGTTTTAATTTGTCTCATTATTTGTTACCATGGATTAGCTTCTCTTAGGTAAAAGATTGAGCATGCGTAGCATTTAGATTTGAGTCATGAGAATTGCAAACATTTTAATCTCTATCTTTTTATATTTTATAGTTTTAGGGTTGTTGAAGGACTGACAGGATTTAGGTTGGGGGTAATTTGATAGCATTAATCTGTTGTAGGATTATTTCCTCTAAATGTGCTTATGTTCATAATTTCCAGCATGAAAAATGCTTTAAAATGAGTATAATATTTATGCAAGTCTAAAATATGAGTTCAGGATCGATCAGGGCAAAACTGAGCATAAAAAAAAGTAAAAAAAATACCAAAAATGCCCTAGCCAACTTAAGTCAACGTTCGGGAAAAGCAAAAAGGAAATTCCTAATCAAAGAGTTTCGAGGCACTCTGAAGTAAAAACCTCAATGCCATAAACCCAAGGCTCAACGTCAAGACGCTGGACTCGACGTCGAGATGCTGAAAGATTGTGCCCCAAGCTCATTCCGTCCGAGCGTCTCGATGTTGTCCTCGTGTGTGCATCATTTCCGTCAAGTAGTTTTGAAGCATTGAGATGCTACGCCTAAGATATAAATGTGTCTTTTCCAAATTAGGTCAGCTTAGATCGGATTTCAGCTGTTTTTCTCTTCTTCTTCATCAATTCTCTTCTATTTCATTGTATTCTCTTAGTTAAGAGTAGATTAGGGTCAATTAATCAAGTCTCGGGTTTTGATTAGGTTTGTCCATGGTCTTCTAAGCTTGGATTACTGTAATCGAGATCTCAATTAATACGTATGAATTTATTTCATGAGATTTTTGTTATTCCTTGCATCATTTATTTGATTGAATGATATTTAAATTCTATGCTTATTCTAATTAGGATTGTTAGGAGGGATTGACAACCCCAACCGTGACTTTCTTAGTTAATTTTGTATGAAAGTAGTAAATGGTTCTAAATATAATGTGTAGCTGTTTGGCGATTATCCCAAAGATGGCAAATGGCATGGAGGATCTAAGGTCTAAATATGTGCTTGAAATTAATTTAGGTTTTTCCTAGTTAATATAGAGCATTATAATCATCCTTAAACACAATGCAATCGGTTAGTAGTTAATGTGCACGATTAGCTTATTAATCAGTTAGGCGTAGTCTTGATGCGTTGATCGGACTTAGGAATTTAAGGATATTCTAGCTTGTTGTCTTTTCTAATTTAGTCGATTAGACTTTCAATTGGTGAATCGATCTTTCGTTAATTAATGAATGGAATTAATCATACTAAAACCCGAGCGTCCCTGATTGAAGTGATTCTTGTGGTAAGATTAACATGCCCGCCTTTTAATTTTCTGCCATTTATTTTCTACAATTTACTTTTTCTGCATTTAAGCGCTTTTCCAAATCTCCCCTGGCTAACCCTAAAACATAAAATAACTTAGAAATAAACTGAACTATTCCCTGTGATCAACTGCAGGCACTACTACTGCAAAGTAGCTTATTGTTGGTGAACTATAAATTTATGTGATACGACCCTCAACAATTTGTTCAATACACGATTCCTAAAAGTCCAACATCAACTTAATGTAAATACACGATTATAATTGTCTGAAGTCTCATTCAATTCAAAAACTCTTATTGCAAACAAATTTCTCTAACCTAACTCAAGCATTGGAGCCTGTGTGGCAAACACCACACCAGTGTGTAAGTCTTCATGTTTTGTAGGTATTCTTGATAGCGAGCATAGCTAGCTAGTTTTCCCTAATTAATTTAACTAGTCTTTTATAATTTATTGGCCAAAATTATGCATTTATGTGTTGTATTTGTACGAAATATAGTTTTGAGCCAATTGGATGTTCGGGATGCAAAAAGAAGTCGAAGAATGAAAAAAGAATAAAAGTTGGAAGATTGAAGATAGGCCCATCCGCAGACCAGCGTTTCAACGCTGCTCTCTGGGCGTTTCGACGCTGACATTCTATATTTGGAGTTTTCATTCTTAAAAAAAAAAAAAAAATTCATAGCGTCGCGACACTCTCGGCGAATTTTCCAGAATCTCGGTATCGCGACAGCGTCGCGACGCTGCCCCTATAGCGTCACGACGCTACGACCAAATTTTTCCCTATTTATATTTTGTGATTAGGGCTTTTTGGGGGACTTCTCTTGGACGATTTGGAGCCGAAAACAGAGAAAAAATGGGCTTTTGAAGCTGAATCAAGTGGAGGAAAAGCGGGAATCAAACCATTGTTCATGGGGATCGTAACGGGGACGTGCGGTCTCGGCCTACCTAGCGTTTAATTCTCTTTCCCCTTTGCTTTTCTAGTTTTTATGGCTTGTTTAGACTTAGTTTATATTGTAACTAGGATTATGTGTAGCTTGTTGGGTTTTATGCCCTAAAACTCGTAGGTAGTGAATGGTGACAAATTGTTAACTTGTATCAATACGTCGTTATTGAGGTTTGTACAATAAAGAGTTATTGTTACTAAAATTGCACAATTTGACCCAAATCCAATAAACTAAGATCCTAGGTTGTTTAGATGAAACTTGGACTAGTATGTGGGGACATACGGGGATCAGTGTTCAAGTAACAACCTAAATGGTCTATAGTATAGGGATAAGGCTGGGTACCTTATCCTGGTAACACTATGTGATACGGCCCACATAATATTCGATACAGATGCAATGATGCAAAGCATCCATGTAGGAGACATGTGAGTGGGGGTATCCTGTGCAATGAGTTTGCATAAGACCGGACCATGAAATACTAACCACTAGATGTAACACCGTTAACTAGTTTAGGTTTCTATTTCAATAGGATGACCTAGGTAACTCAATCTAAATCCTGAGTATGTTATGAACCCCTTTCAGGAGGGATTGTCCTTAGATTTGTATGGGTGAGAGTGGCCAGTTCGCCAACTCAATAAGCCTACCATTTCAGGGGCAAGACCGAGTGGGGGCTGGGAACATAACATTACAAGAAGGAATTCACTCCTTCCCCTATTGGGGTAAGCAGATGTGTGTTCCCTTAAGGGCCGATTCCGGGTTTTGAACAAGGGCGCCCATCCTCTCCTGGCCCAAGAGGAACTGCTGTTTATTGATTGGATCATAAACAGATTGTTCATTAGAGGAATCAGTGGTACTTAAGGATCAAGAGGTAACCCAGGGGTAAAACGGTAATTTGACCCAGCTGGCGTTACGAACACTCGTGAAGGATTGACTTACTGTTATTGGTCAATATCCGTGGACACAGAAATATTCTACAGTGAGAAGAGTGCAGCTGTGGGTCTTTAGTGGAGTGACCCACAGTTAACGAATCTTGACTAACTTGGTTAATGAGTTTAGCCAATTAGTCTCGTAGCGTTGGAGCTTCTGATCTGTAGGTCCATTAGGTCCACCTGCTAGTTCGTAAAGGGTTCTGAGGTTAAATTATTCTTGAATAGAATTTGAAGTGTGTTCAAATTCGTTAAGGGAACTTTATTGTATTTGATACAATTAAAATAATGTATAAAGATACATTATAATATAAGTTTAATTGATGAATTAAACTTTATATTATAAATTAATTTTTGGATATGATTCAAAATTAATTAATGAGATAATTAAATATTTGAAGAAGTTCAAATATTAAATATGAATTAGATTCATATTAAACCATATGTTAAAATTAATATTAATAAGGATTCATATTAAAACTATAGTATAAGAGAGAAAATGAAATTAATTAAATATGTGATATTTAATTAATTTACAAATTAATTAATTGGAGAATTAATTAATTTTTAATTTAATTTGGTTAAATATGATTTAATCAAAATTAATATTATAGTTTATAATTAATGTACATTTGATGCACATTAAAACTATAGGTTAAATTGAGAGAGATTTATTTGAATGTTATTCAAATGTGAAGTTAATTAAATATTTGATATTTAATTAATGTGGGAACAATTAATTGAGAATTAATTGAATGACCTATTTAATTCAATTGATTATGATTTAATCGAATTAAAACTTTATATTATAATTGATTTAATTAAAATTGGTTTAATTAAATTAATCATAATTAATTAAATAATTATTTATTATTTAATTTAACGGCTTGGATCACGTTGATTATGATCAACGGTGGAGATCCTGTAGGAAAGTTAACCTCCCTTATTCCCACGTATCAATTAGGGGTCAATGAGGTTTGATTATTTTCTAACTCTCATTCTAACGTAGAACACAAAGAAGAAAACTCTCTCACAAGATCTCTCTCTTATGAATTCTCTTTGAGAAGACAGCCACTATTGGTTGATTTCTCATTCCCTATTCAAGATTGGATCCCACAATCCAAATCTCATGAATTCAGAGGATAGTGGGTGCTCTTTGATGGTCGTGTTCAAGAGATCGTGACGAAGTGTTCGTTGAGGAGCATAGTGCTGTGAAGAACGATCTTCAACAAGTAAGTCTCAAAACTCTAAATAGTTTCTAAAAAGCAGGCTTAATCTGTTTATGTTTTAGAATCGTTTTGAAATTTAAAGCCAATGTATCGGTGTTTTCGTTTAAACCCAATTAACGACGGATCGTTCTGATATACGCTTCCGCTGCGTAGGATTATTATTCCTTCAATTGGTATCAGAGCCAGGTGGTTGTTTAATTTCGTTTCTACGAAACTTGCATTGGTTTTTGGTGGGTAAATTTTGCATATTTGATGAGAATTTTGCTGATAGACGGTTTAGGTATTTTTGGCCTTAGATTTACAATTTCATCGATTTGATCGTGTAAGGGTCCTGTGTTTTTTTGGGCAAAAGTTGTAAATCGAGTCATGTAAGTCCGTGTCTAGTGTATTAGGATTTCAATTTGGTGAAATCTGCACGAATCAGGATCCAATTTGGAGATTTCTGCTGCTGGAATCGGAGGACAGAATGCTGTCCAGAGGGATAGCGTCGCGACCCTGCTCAATAGAGTCGCGACGCTATCGAACGAACGCGAAACGGAATGGAGGTTTTTCGGGCCAGCGTCGCGACGCTATGTCTTCAGCGTCTCGACCTGGCGGCAGTTTTGCTCAACCACGCGGGTCAGACGCGAGATCGTGCAAACGTTATTAAAAAAAAAACAGTTACAAAATCGTATAAATAATGTTTGCGTCTGATAAAGTTTGAACTCAGGATGTTGTTTCAGCGGTTAGGCGTGCGGTTATGAACGTTGAGGGCGTGTGTTCGAGCTAAATGTGGGTAGTTTTTTTTTAAAATTTGCGTGCGGTTGCTTGGTACATTCGGTTCAGACGGTTGCGGTCCGGTTTGAAGCCCTATTGGTCCGGTTCAAGATTTGGTTGGGCCGGTTCGATGAAACTGGTTCCTGTACGAGTTATTTGGGTCTGGTTCGGGATATTCTTACACGGTTCGGGCTGGTTCTGAGCGGTTCGAAGGAGTTCGAGGCGGTTCAGACCCATTACATGGCGGTTTAGGGCTATAATTTGATCAATTAATGTAATTTTTCAATCATTTTATGCCTTAGGGTGCCAAAATACCGGTCTATTCAGCTATTTTAATTATGAGCATTGTGAATGTCATATAGATTAAAATCCCACTATAGGTTAAACATGTTTTCATGCATTTTTATGTTATAAATGTTATAATATATGATAATTTTGCATGAATTTAAATTTCATGAGTTATTTAGTATAATTGTTATATTAAATATATGAAATTGGTAAAGCATGATGCATGACATTAATTAGATAGATATAAAATGTTATATTTTATTAATGTAGCATGCATGCTTAGATTTATTTTCATGAGTATTAATATAATAGTTATATTATGAATGGAAATAAATTTCAATGCTTGATTTTCATGTATATTTTTAATATAAATTGTTATATTAATTTAATGAAAATGGAATAGCATTGAGCATGACATTAATTAGATTAATATAAATGTTATATTATATTAATGTCAAATTTTATGTAATTTTAATTTCGTGGATGATTAATTAATATAATCGATATTAATTAAATGAAATTGAAACTGCATGAAGCATGACACCATTTTAGATTAATATAATCGTTATATTATCGGCGTCATGAGAGTTATGGTGTTTAATAATTTGAATTAGATTGTTATTATGAAACACCATAGAAGCATGTTATAGGCTAATTATTAAAATTTTATAATAGTTATAAAATTGATTAGAAACCATCAACCTATAACAAAGAGTTGCATGCAAACATAGGACCTTAGGTTAAAATAAATTAATTTTAAATTGTTTAAAAATAATTAGACCTAAGCTCATTTTAATTCTAATAGGATTAGAATTATTTTCTTACTTAGGATTAAAATAGTTTTAATATACTAAGTAGGAAAAGCATTACTATGGTTATAAGGGAACTCTCCCGGTGAAGTTCTGTCTAGGCTGGGGGTACTTAAGTTGACGGTTTACGGAACACCTCCTACTTGGGAACTGACCCGGAACCTGAGTTGAATTAATCATAGTTTAATGTTAGCATGCAATGTCACTAGGTAATTAAAAGAGTTTAATTCACCTAGACATTAGTGTAAAGACCTCTATATAAGAGTTATATACAGGCATAGACTTGGATAGATTCATTTAGTCGTAATTTACCTAAGTAATAGACCCTTAAATTATAAAAATACTTAGTGGGAGGAAATATATCAAAACAAGAATTTCATAAATCAAGTTTTGCTCTCACGTCCTCAAGAGTTCACAACGTGAGGTCCATGCTTGGCCTCGAGTCACCCTGGGAGTGACCCCCTACGGATGGTGTTTGCATGGATCAATATCAAGGTGAATGAGGGAGTATTTTATAGTAAGTGGGAGCAGGACACGTGTCAACGTATCCTACGGTCTCCTCTATTAGGTTGCACCGTGAGATTCCTATGATCTGCCTGCGAGTCGCCCTGGGAGCGATCACCCTACGGAGGGCTTGACCATGGGATTCGGAACAACGCAAACTCCAGAAATGGATAGGGTTTCTTAGGTCCATTCCCAATTTTGACTTTCCCTATGGTAGCATTGTTGGGGCCGACCTCTGGAATCTGAAAATGGAGGGTCACACTTGGGTTTTATGCCCTAAAACTCGTAGGTAGTGAATGGTGACAAATTGTTAACTTGTATCAATACGTCGTTATTGAGGTTTGTACAATAAAGAGTTATTGTTACTAAAATTGCACAATTTGACCCAAATCCAATAAACTAAGATCCTAGGTTGTTTAGATGAAACTTGGACTAGTATGTGGGGACATACGGGGATCAGTGTTCAAGTAACAACCTAAATGGTCTATAGTATAGGGATAAGGCTGGGTACTTTATCCTGGTAACACTATGTGATACGGCCCACTTTGTATTCGATACAGATGCAATGATCCAAAGCATCCATGTAGGAGACATGTGAGTGGGAGTATCTTGTGCAATGAGTTTGCATAAGATCGGACCACGAAATAGTAACCACTAGATGTAACACCGTTAACTAGTTTAGGTTTCTATTTCAATAGGATGACCTAGGTAACTCAATCTAAATCCTGAGTATGTTATGAACCCCTTTCAGGAGGGATTGTCCTTAGATTTGTATGGGTGAGAGTGGCCAGTTCGCCGACTCAATAAGCCTACCATTTCAGGGGCAAGACCGAGTGGGGGCTGGGAACATAACATTACAAGAAGGAATTCACTCCTTCCCCTATTGGGGTAAGCAGATGTGTGTTCCCTTAAGGGCCGATTCCGGGTTTTGAACAAGGGCGCCCATCCTCTCCTGGCCCAAGAGGAACTGCTGTTTATTGATTGGATCATAAACAGATTGTTCATTAGAGGAATCAGTGGTACTTAAGGATCAAGAGGTAACCCAGGGGTAAAACGGTAATTTGACCCAACTGGCGTTACGAACACTCGTGAAGGATTGACTTACTGTTATTGGTCAATATCCGTGGACACAGAAATATTCTACAGTGAGAAGAGTGCAGCTGTGGGTCTTTAGTGGAGTGACCCACAGTTAACGAATGTTGACTAACTTGGTTAATGAGTGTAGCTAATTAGTCTCATATCGTTGGAGCTTCTGATCTGTAGGTCCATTAGGTCCACCTGCTAGCTCGTAAAGGGTTCTGAGGTTAAAATATTCTTGAATAGAATTTGAAGTGTGTTCAAATTCGTTAAGGGAAATTTATTGTATTTGATACAATTAAAATAATGTATAAAGATACATTATAATATAAGTTTAATTGATGAATTAAACTTTATATTATAAATTAATTTTTGGATATGATTCAAAATTAATTAATGAGAGAATTAAATATTTGAAGAAGTTCAAATATTAAATATGAATTAGATTCATATTAAACTGTATGTTAAAATTAATATGAATAAAGACTCATATTAAAACTATAGTATAAGAGAGAAAAGGAAATTAATTAAATATGTGATATTTAGTTAATTTACGAATTAATTAATTTTTAATTTAATTTGGTTAAATATGATTTAATCAAAATTAATATTATAGTTTATAATTAATGTACATTTGATGCACATTAAAACTATAGGTTAAATTGAGAGAGATTTATTTGAATGTTATTCAAATGTGAAATTAATTAAATATTTGATATTTAATTAATGTGGGAACAATTAATTGAGAATTAATTGAATGACCTATTTAATTTAATTGAATATGATTTAATTGAATTAAAACTTTATATTATAATTGATTTAATTAAAATTTGTTTAATTAAATTAATCATAATTAATTAAATAATTATTTATTATTTAATTTAACGGCCTGGATCACGTTGATTATGATCAACGGTGGAGATCCTGTAGGGAAGTTAACCTCCCTTATTCCCACGTATCAATTAGGGGTCAATGAGGTTTAATTATTTTTCTAACTCTCATTCTAACGTAGAACACAGAGAAGAAAACTCTCTCACAAGATCTCTCTCTTATGAATTCTCTCTGAGAAGACAGCCACTATTGGTTAATTTCTCATTCCCTATTCAAGATTGGATCCCACAATCCAAATCTCATGAATTCAGAGGATAACGGGTGCTCTTTGATGGTTTTGTTCAAGTGATCGTGACAAAGTGTTCGTTGAGGAGTATAGTGCTGTGAAGAACAGGTCTTCAACAAGTAAGTCTCAAAACTCTAAATAGTTTCTAAAAAGCATGCTTAATCTGTTTATGTTTTAGAATCGTTCTGAAATTTAAAGCCAATGTATCGGCATAAGCCCTCATGGCTTTGCTTTTGGATCACCCCAAAAGGCCTCATACCAATGGAGATACTAGTCCTCCCTTATATACCCATGATCATCCCCTTATCTAGCCGATGTGAGACTTTAGGCGCACTCCCAACAATCCTCCCCTCGAACAAAGTACCACCGAGCCTCCCCTCAAATAGTCATCTATCCGTCCAACTCTCTAGGCTTCACCGCTTTACCGAGAGTTCTTGCTCTTATCCAGGACGACTCCTCTTCTCCGGAGTATACTCTGTTCACACGTAACTTCAGAGATGGAGACACGTGGAATAAACAATATCTTTGTATTGATGTAATATGAGTGTGGGTGTACAATCTCTAATGTTAATCCTCTGATTCTCTCTCTTGTGTGTGAATGTGTTTCACTCGAGGGCTGTAACGCTTGTTCCCGAGTCTGAAGCTTCAATGGATTCTTGGAGCTTTTGAAGTCTTGGAGTTTTGAAGAGTCTTTGGTCTTCAAGGATTGTTGAAGTCTTCTAGTCTTGAAGGGTCTTCAGTCTTCAAGAAGTTTTGGGGTCTTGAAGTCTTGAAATCTTGGAGAGTCTTTGGTCTTCAAGGATTGTTGAAGTCTTTTAGTCTTGAAGGGTCTTCAGTCTTCAAGAAGTCTTGGGGTCTTGAAGTCTTGAAGAGACTTTGGTCTTCAAGGATTGTTGAAGTCTTCTAGTCTTGAAGTCTTGAAGAGTCTTTGGTCTTCAAGGATCGTTGAAGCCTTCTAGTCTTGAAGGGTCTTCAGTCTTCAAGAAGTTTTAGGGTCTTGAAGTCTTGAAGTCTTGAAGAGTCTTTGGTCTTCAAGGATTGTTGAAGTCTTCTAGTCTTGAAGGGTCTTCAGTCTTCGAGAAGTTTTAGGGTCTTGAAGTCTTGAAGAGTCTTTGGTCTTCAAGGATTGTTGAAGTCTTCTAGTTTTGAAGGGTCTTCAGTGTTCAAGAAGTCTTGGTAGAGTTTCTCTGAATTCTCTGACTCTGGCTGAGAGCTTCCAACTTCTCCTCTAAATCTCCCCCCCATCCAAAATGAATGGTGACCTCCTCTATTTATAGAGTTTGATGGACCTCATATGGGCTTGGGCTTGGGCCCAACCTTTGGGCTTAGGCTATATTTGGGCTTTAATCCAACTCATTTTTTTAATAAAATTGGATTATTTTAATTTAGCCCAATTTCTTCAATGATCTCGGGTTACATCAGTCTTGGGTCCAATTGCCACGTGGCATAATTTGATTGGACTCGGCTTATGTCATCTGATGGATCAATAATAGACAAGTGACATTGTTTGATTTGCCGAATTTTAATGTCTATTAATTTAATTTAGGGACACGTGTAAATTTGTAATTGGTCCCAAATTTATTTCATCATTAATTCAAATTAATGACGATCCAATTTGTGATTGGCCGAAATTTCTCCTTCAACATACCCGCCTGCCCAGAGCTCAACAACGGATCTCCCCATGACTACTTCAAGGCTCACAACTTCTTTGTTCGGCACCCGAGGATTCCACCCGACATGGCTACACCCGAGGCATGGCTCTGATACCACTTGTAAGGGACTACCGGACACACACATATCTCCACAATGGTATGATATTGTTCACTTTGGGCATAAGCTCTCATGGCTTTGCTTTTGGATCACCCCAAAAGGCCTCATTTAATTCTTAGGGATTGATGTAGCCGTTGGGCACGTTATGGATTGATTTAATGGTTTTATTGCTATTGATGTCATTTATACATAATTGTGTTCTTAATGCTTTCAGTTTACTGGCCATAAATTGATTGTTGTTTGTGCTTGAATCTAACTCGAGATAGAGGATTTAGCTTAGAAATCATTATGCATAACTAGGATTTAGCTAGAAATCGAGAGATAATAGTTAATTCTAGAAATCGTTAAAAAGGTTAACCTTAATGCCTTGCATGTTTAATGAATTTAGATAGGGATATCGGGTTCATTGCATGTGGGAGAATCATGTATGCTCGGGAGAGATATGTGTGATTTTAGTTTCCCAAGATTTATGAATCATAACATGTCATTAAACCATGAATTAATCCATAATCCCAATTGGTGAAATCAAATCCCTAAGACCGTTGTCTCCATTAGATTGTCATACTTTTTCATTGTTTTGTGTTTGATTACATTCATTCTCACTTTGATTGGTTCCCTAAATAAAATTGGGCAAGAGTATTTTCGGTAATTAAAATTGATTAGAAATCCAATCCAGAGGACGACATTCGAATATCACATTCACTATATTATTACTTGACCCGTGCGCTTGCGATAGGAAAATTCCACATCAATTCTCCCCTCGTAATCTCATTCCATCACATACAAACCATTCTAGGAATCAAGGTGGGAATACCCTGCCTGATTTTGGTATAAACAAAAACTATTTAGAATTAATCAAAAATTATTTTACCTATTTGTGCCCTTTGAATCCGATGGCCTAAATGCATAGTCCTAAAATTTTATTTCTCTTCATACTAGAATGAAAATGATATCCAATTTTATTTTCTTATATGTTTCATATATGAGTTGTCGTTGTCTTCTTAGAACTTGATGTTCCTTCTTCAACTTAAGAAAATCAATAATTAATGATGTAATCATACTTCTAGATAAGTATAGAAAATGGCACCTTTATGTACACATCAATTTTAAGGGAAAAGAAATTCTCGAAAAGTGTGAATGGAAAAAAAGGACCTAGAGTGCACGCAACGAGACTTGACACTGCGGTCTTTGAAACTTCTTGGAAATTTGCTTTGCATAACTGACAAAAACGTAGGATTATAGAATCCGTCCACACGTCAATTTTTTAACACAGTAAGCATGGGATAACGATTTCAAAACTTTTTGGGGTTTTTTTACACAGGTAGCATGGGTCAAAAAGCCAACAAGAACATAGTTCAATTGGTATAAAGCTTGTACTTCGACCACGAGGTTAGAACTAATCTTCCATCCCTATGTTGTCAAATCTATGAGGACACTTGCCTTGCACACTCCCAGCTCCTGAAGTCTTTTGGTGGCCGATTCAATTCACTCAAACCAAAAATTATCAATCAAATGGATAAAATCCTAAAACATTTAAGATATAAATACCCTTATTCCACTTAGGAGATGAGTCTTCTTCCTCATTCTAATTACTTGGTACATTCATAACTACCCAGTTGACTTAAGCATCAGAGTCGATGTAGCAAGCACCACACCGATGTGCAATTTTTCTTGTTAGGCAGGTCACAACTTCCCCCTTCAAATAAATTTACCACACGTTATTGTCCCTTGCGAAGGCTAGACACGTTTTCTCCAGTTCGAATTTTGGAAACAACGCCAACTACATTCAATTGACATTAAGTTTGTACCATTGATCAAGAAGTTGGAGATTCAAATCTTGATCCCAATTATTGTTAAAAATAATGAAATATACATTTAATAAAAAATATATATATATATCTATCGAGGACTAAAAATAAAATTGGGAAAAAAAAAAGTATATAAGCCAAAGCTAAAAAAATCAAGGACGGAGGGATTTATGATGTCGTTTTATTTTTATTTTAAATAGCCTCGCTTCATTACCGTTTCTTTACTTTATTTTTTGTTTTAAAAAAAATAATTCATGGATAAATTTTTGAATAAAGATACTAAAGCCCCGTTTAATAACCATTTGGTTTATAGCTTTTGGATTTTGAAAATTAAGCCTACAAACATAACTTTCACTTATAGGTTTCTTTGTGTTATTATCTATCTTCTTCTTATGTTTTAAAAAACCAACCCAAGTTTGGAAAACTAAAAAAAAGTAATTTTTAAAAATTTATTTTTGTTTTTAGAATTTGGCTAGGGATGCAAATGTGTTTTTAACAAAGATGTAAACCATTCTTAAAAAAATTGAGAGAAAACCAAGTTTAATTGTTAAAAACCAAATAGTTATCAAACGGGCCTTAAATTATTTTTTAATTGATCCAAATATATTTTAAAAGATTTTGAGTACTATAAAAGAAAGGGAAATTGCATTAGGTGGCAATTATGGTTTTTCTAATTACAAATATAGCACAATGTAAAATTAATAGCAAGTATGACAATTTATTAGAATAAAATTTGATAATTCTCGTTTTACCCCTATTTACTTTTGAATTGTGTGCGAATTCAAGGAATTTCCGTACATTATTTTCTATCCGTGTCTATCATTGATAGATTTTGATAATCAGAGTCTATCAGTGACTATCAGTGATAGACATTGTAACGCCCCAGGTTTTATTTATCAACTAACCTAGCGACATTACTAAAACTAACCAACCCAAAAAAATTTCAAACACGTGCTAGAACAACAATAACACTTCTTTAACATTTTCAATTACTCCACCAAACTTCAACATAAATGTCCTACGAGTCAAGTCTCGTATCAACAACTATCTAACCAGAAACACAACCTTAATAAAGCTTAGAACTTTAGTTTATTCGAGACAAACTTAATTTTTATTAAATAATTAAAAAGAGTTCAAACACAAATAAACTACTCATGGCTAAGCCTAACTTCTAAAAATAGTTAAACAAGCTTTTGAATGCATTAAACATAAAGCCACTACCCTATCCATCCAGATAAGTAAATTAACAACTACACTATCCATACAGGAAAGTAAAATAACATCTGCGCAACTAAAACCTAGATGACCTGTTGGAGAGGTTGTCGAGGCCTCTCGACCAAATTAAATCTATAACCGGTTCCTAACTACTCTATAGTAGTAGTGGTCAGGTCGTCCACTGAGAAGGCGTGTTTTCTATTCAAATTCGGGTTTTTATATGGGTCACACAAAAGAAAAAGGGGGTTTTAATTTGAAAAGAATGACTAACAAATAGATAAAAAGACGGGGTCGCAGATCAGCCCGAAAACCAAATAAATTGCAAAAGATAACAAAGATAGCGAAAAGGGGAGAAATTAATTAGAAGACAGGATCTCCGGACTACTAGATTCATTGAGTGGTTTGCTACTTGATTTCCTAGTTTGATCTAAAAATTCAATTCTAATGAATTAATAGGAACCCAAAATTGCTTCTTGGTAATTCGGATTTTGCATCCTCCTTACCTGTGTTAACCAATTAATTAACCCGTTAGCCCACATGATTAATTAATTCATTCATATACAATTATGCCCGCTACCCCTCATGCAATAGACCGCTAGCCCACGAATCTAATCAAACTAATCGAATAAATAATCTGTTAGCCTGCATAATTATTTATCGAACTAGCTGCATTACGATTAAGGGTCTGAAATTGCTAAATTAAATCTAGAACATGCAATCCTAGATCAATTAAGAAATTTTTCCATGCATCCTAAGTTCTATCAAACAAGCTATGCAAATTCGTATAGAAAAATGCAAAGGAATAATTCAAACCTAGTGGCTATCTCAAATAATAAGTAGACTACATACAAAAGCATTCATATGTAATAGTTTAAACGGGAATATATGCATGAACATATAAAAACAGAAGAAGTCAATAAGAACCAACAAACTCAATCAAGTTTCCACAAAGCAATTCAGTTACATCTAATAGTCTGACAAAAAGGAGAATTAAGCTAAATCCATACAAGAAAAACATCCTAAAGCATCTAGGTATCAAATAAATACAAAAATGTTACAAGAAAAACGAGAGAAAACTAAAAAGAATCGGAAAATCTAAATTAACGGCGGCCTAAATCGTACCTAGGTATTTATAAAAATCGTTGTAGCATCGAGATGCCAGAAGACAGTGTAACGCCCCGCGTTTCGAAATCGAGTCATTTTGGAATTAATTGGGCGTTTTATTCTAATTTGAAAAATTGGAATTTAAGCTTAGCCTCGGGTCGTTAAATTAAATTTCTATAATTTAGGGAAAAGAGATTTTTAATTAAATCTTTAAATTTCCTAAAGATTGGAGGTTTAATATTTGATATTTATTTGAAATATCAAAAGACCCAAATCCCAAATCAATTGGGTTATTTCCTATTCCTAATATTTCAAGAATTAAGTTTTGGGTTTTAAGATAAAATCCTAAATAAGATCCTAAATCCTAATTAGAATGGGTTTTTCATTCTTGGGTTTTATTTTTTTTTAAAAAAAAGAAATAGAAATCAAGAAAACCCCAAAAGCCCTAATTTCATCTCTTTCTCTCTTTTTCCCCTTCATCTTCACCCAAGAAGCCACCAACCCCCCCCCCTCTGTGATTTCTTTTCGCCAGCCAACACCCACGAAACTGCTAGAGATCGATCGCCACCGTACCGTCGCAGCCCAGCCTTCAATCCCGTCATCGTTGCTGATCTCCTCCAGTCACGCCGCCGTCGCCACCCTTCTTTCTCTGCCACTCTTCATGTTGTCGATCAGCTGTGAGGAAACCCAAAGCTTGACTTTTCTCCTTCGTTTCCCGTGCGGTAATATCTATTCCTCTCTTTCATTTTATTTATTTCGTTCAGCAAACCCACGCATAAGTCTTCTTTTTCTCTCTCTCGGTTTTTGGCCAGGACCCACACGATTTTGCCTCTGTCCAGCTCGTTTTGGATCATTACGGCGTCATTAACGATTCCAGTGAGTTTAAGCACTTACCCATTTTTGGTTAGTGCTAGAATTAGAATACCCATGTTGTTTATCTGCTGGAAATTTAATTTAGTGATGAGTTTCTGATCTGTAGCGCCGCCTTTGCTCCAATCTTGGGTGTTTCGGTGTTGTTTAAGCGATTCCGGTAAGTCTAGGCCCTTACCCATACTCATTTAAACCTTTAATCAAGTTTAAGTAAATACTCATTTTGTTAGGTGCTGGAAATTTAAGTTAATATTGAAATTTCTATTCTGCAGCGCCGTCTAAGTGATCGATTGAGTTCGAATCACTGTAAACTTGAATACCCGCTGCCCAAAGAGCGTTCTTACATGTTGTGCGAGGTTAGAATAACCCGTCTAGCGTGAAAGTAAGTCCGTTTGGGTAAGTTTCATCGCTGTTCCAAGTTTGATAGCTTTAGAGTAGTGTTGTCCAACCCTTGTAGGTTCTTAAATCATGAATTAATGAGTTGTTGCTTGCTGTCTGTGGTATAAAAGCATGCTAAATTGATTCTCATTAATTATATAAGCCTTAATCGCATTGCCTAATCTCTAGGAGCCCTTAGAATTCCTAAATGTGACTTTTTACTTGCTGTCCAACGGCTGAAAAGCCTTGATTATAGCCATTCGGTGAATACCCATTGCCCGTTGTGCCTTAGACATGGTTGCCCATGGTCTAAAGGTTATGGGTTTTTTATTTTGGGGAATTTTGAGTGGCTGTCCAACAAGGAAATAGACTTTCCTCAATTGACTTAGGCAATTCTAGCATGTTTAAAGTATTCAGTAGGTTGGTTCTAATTTTTTCAAGCTATCCTTCTTGTTTAGGAGTTTATCTAGATCTTGTGAGTTGTTTAAGGAGTTCTTTAGGAGCGCTCGTAAGCTTTCGGTAAGTAGTTTCTATCTGGTTGAGTCTGTTTGACTGCATGAGCATGTTTGTTGTTTACTTGTTTTCTAGTAAGCTTTGTGGTTGATTTATAACTCTTGATATGTGGTAAGCATGTTGTTCCGCTTCATTTTAAAGCATGATGATCGGTTGATGTTTTAAACATGTTGTGTTATCGCTTTTGGACTATGTTGCATGTGTGTCATGGTTGCATAGTCTGTGTGCTCATGGAGAGGTGAGTTGGGTGTGTTTGCGGAGCGTGACGTAGAAATCACGTGTTAAGATTGCACTACATGACGCGGAAATCATGTTATTGGTGTGGAGCGTGACGCGTAAATCACGTGTGGGTTGTGAGTGCGGAGCGTGACACGTAAATCACGTGTGAGTATGTGCTGCGCATGGCGCATAATTCATGTGTTGGGTGTGCGTGTGTTACATGACGCGGAAATCATGTGTTGGTGCGGAGCGTGACGCGTAAATCATGTGTTAAGTTGCATTGCATGGCGCGTAATTAGTGTGTTTTGGTGTGTGGCATGACTCGTAAATCATGTGTTAAGAAAGCGAGCATGGCGCAGAAACCATGTGGGTTGCATAGCATGTTGTGTGCTCATGAGTCATCCTGTTGAGTTAGCATGAGGCTTGATGTTTAGTTCTCGCTTTAAGAAGCATGAATAGTTTTTTATTGTTTTAAAAGTATGTTGGATGCGTGTGCCGAACATGATTGATGTGATGTTTTCTATTTGATGGCTCACTGGGTGTTAGCTGCTTACCAGTACCGTGGTTGTACTGACTCCCTCCCCTTTCTCCCCCCAACATTTTTAGATGATGTAGGTGAGTTTGCATACGATGAGCCCGGTGGTGCTGAGGAGGTGCACGAGGAGCGACTCCACTAGTCTAGGCATCCTTGTTTCCAAGTTTTGAATACCAAGTTTTGTTTTAATTATTATCCTACTCTTCTAGTTGTATAGGATAGTGTTTTATGTTTATTTCAGTTAAAGGCTTGTCTAGTTGTTTAAATTTGAGAAGTTAGTCATAGTTATGGTTAGCTTCATCTGTAGTTTCAATTCCTTTTTATTTAATAAAATTATTCTTTATCTAGTATGTTGCGTTTCTGTGGTTTGGTTGTGGTTAAATGAGAATGTGAGATCTGACTCGCTAGATTGTGGAAGAAGCTCTGGTGTGTATTTGTGGTGCGTAGTTGTGGGTTGTTGAGATTATAGAAGTGTGCTTTATGCTTAATAGGTGTTGTGAAAATTTTGGTTTAGTCCTACGTATGTCATTATGCTGCCAAAATTTTCGGTGCATTCGGTTAGTTTGGTTTAGGAGTTAGTAATGTCGCTAGGATTAGTTTTAAAATCCTGGGGCATTACAGACAGCGTCACGACACTAGGTGTTCTGTCCTCCGCGCATAATCGAGCCAACGTCTTGACACTAGGCCAGTCTCCAGCATTCTTGACGGAAGAGATTGTCGAGGTCTCTTGTTAAATAAAATTTATAATCCACCACAACTAAAGCTAACTTGTAGCAGTAGTGGCCAGGGTCGAACATAGGGAGCACGATTATAATTTATCTACCTTAGATGTATTGTGATGACCAGACTAATGGGGGATTGAGATGCAAAGGAATAATTGCGAGGGAAAATAAATTGGAAGAACGATAAATGCTAAAACTAAAATGCAAGAATAAATAAGCGAGAAAATAAAAAGGGTGGTAAGTTTGGTAATTCAATCATTGAATCTCTTAATTAATTGAATTATTAACCAATTGTTTACCTATCACTGGACCAGTGATTAATGACTGAACGGTCTGGAGTTGTCGAGGCTCCGTGTTGTCAAATAAATTTATATTCACCGACTACCAAAGCTAACTTCTAGCAGTAGTTGTCGGGGTCGATCACAGGGAACAACTGGTTTACTTCTAATCTCTTTTGTGTTTGGTAACAGAAGGGGAGTTGAAGAGAGGGGGATTAATTTCCAGGAAAAGTAAAATTGCATAAAGTAAAGGTGTAGAAAATTAAATGACAGGAAAGTAAATGGGAGGTTGGTTAATCTCACCTTGTCGATCACTATAGCTGGGGACACTCGGGTTCAGTACATGCTGTCTAATTGGTACTCTTAATCAATTGACTCGATCCCACCGTCCATCGACTCAATTACTAATTACTAATTAATTAACTCCTACTAACCAATTGAGATTAATAAATTAAATAACCACATTAAGATCAAGATACCCCTAGAGCACTAACCCAACAAACTCGTTGAACCAACATACAACTCATTAATTAACTAACCCTGCAGTGATTAATAAATAAGAATTGGTGCTCTATGCTAGAATACTCTAATTAACTAGGAAAATCCTAAATTAATTAGGAACACCGATTTAGACCCTAGACCTATCATGCAGAGCAACAAAGTCAGAGAACTTCTCTTGAGACCTGTGCCCATGAATCGGTCTATGCGCTAACTATGAATTAACTATCCATTAGCTACTTGAAAATCAATTCTTTAGCAGATTATTAACATACAAGCTGAGAGTTAGGGCATCAATCTAACCTACTGCGCATGCTAATTATAAAAGTGGGAATCTAAAACCACAAACAACAATTAAAACATACATTAAGCACAAAAAACTCAAGAGAAATATGCATTCAGAATAATAGCTCAATAAATCTCATAAAACTCAAATGTATCCCGATGTTCCAACTACAGCGAACGGTGCTTAGACGGTCATAGACAAGTCTAATCTAAGCCCAATGCTCGAGAAACCAACCTAAACCAACCTAAGACTATGAAAAATAGAGAAGAACGAGAGAAAATGGAGAAAAAAATCGAGAAAAACGGTTGCTGCCCTCGTCCCATCTGCTTATCTTTTACCTAAATCGTGAATCTACTGCATTTAAATAAAGAAGTGGCGTCGAGACGCCGTGGGTGGCATCTCGACGCTGACGATGATTTGAGTGATCTTTTGAGTACGTAGCGTCGAGACGCCGTGAGGTAGTGTCTCGACGCTACCTCTCAGGTCTTCCTTGTTTGGCTGCTTCAATTCTTGATCCTTTTGACGTTGTTTTCGAGTCTTGAGTGCTCTGCTTTGGTCTTTTCCCCGCCTCGACATCCCGTGGACTTCAAGGTGGATCAAAACCACGTTAATTTCCTCGAATTAACGTCAATTTGGAATATTGGCTCCCGAGAAGCTCTAACACCAAACACCTATAAAATAACACAATTAAGCATAATAATTTTCGTAAAACTAGCAAGATTAAGAACAAATATATAGGGCCAAATTGGTCCTATCAAATACCCCCAACCTAAACCTTTCTAGTCCTCGAGCAAGCATACAAAATAAAAGTTTAGGATTCAATAGTTGCAATTTTATAGACTCTAATCTCAATGTCTAAAATGCCAAAAGTATTACAATCAAGAGTCATTTACATGTAGCCCAAATAAAGAGATCAATCAAAAGTTTCCATGAAATCTCTTGCTCAAGCTCACACCTAGCCTACCTAGAAGAAATTTTACAAACACGGGATTGGATTATATAACCCTCAACCTATCTTCCCTCTACACTGGTACTAGGAACTAACCAAGGAGCAAACAAAACAAATTAGACTGTTTTTCTCTTTACCTAGGTGCCTGAAAAATAAAAGACATTTTCTTTCTGCATTCTTTTTAGGCGGGGCACTAGCTTTCACACTACGATGCAGGGACCCATAACCCGAGTTTAACCCTTGGTTGGCGTAACTGATCACACCACAGGCAGCTCCTTTTACCCCTTATCACTCATGAACATTGCAAAGCATGTTTTTTTTTCAAAGATAAAAATAAGAAAGACGAGCATATGATTTTCTTTTAAGCTCGTGCTCACTAACTCATTTTTTCTTTTTTTCTTTTTTTTAGGCATATTTTCTTTTTTTTTTCTCCTAGGCAAGATATTACATGCTAATTTGTAGGCATTTGACTATCTAACTCATCCCTACACCTATCGAGGTGACAACAAGCATATGGATTCTATAATTCGCTCCTAAGCCTTCAAAGTAATCCTAGACATGCTAAGGTTTACTCTTGTAAGATAAGTACTAGAAAAGTTTTAAAAAGACTCAATTTATGGGCAACATGCTTACAATTCTTTAAAAGCAATAAAGTTGACAGGATGACACATCGTTGATTTTCATAATCAGAGAAAAAGCAACCAAATCATCCATACATCAACACTCAGAATTTTAAAATTTGCTTAAAAATAGGTCTAATGCTCAGATGCATGGCCTCAATCCAGAAAACATAGAACAGTAAAACAATGCATGCATAATAATATAGTCTGATGCTTAAGTGCAACAAGACTCAACAAAAACAGACATGCAAGGCTAACTCCACCCCCAACCTAAAATCATACATTGCCCTCAATGTATCTAAACATGAAAAAAATTCAAATGACAAAGAGTAAGGGAACAAAAAATCTCCCCTGATTTTAAGCTCAATGGTTGGAAGGGAATGGTTCATCATGACTTGAAAGATAGCTTTTCCACAGAAATAGGTCATAGCTAAAAACAGAGAAAGCAAACAAACATAAATAAAAACTAACTAGAAGCAAACAACTAGAAATAAAGAGAAAGGGATAGAGTTTATTTTTAAAGCTGGGTTGCCTCCTAGAAGAGCAAATTTTTAACGTCGATTGCTCGATGAGATTTGCAGTCTTCAACCGAAATCCACTTCTTTGATCCTCAGAGGTCATGATGAATATGACATAAACTACCTAGCTAATACCAATGACAGTAAATGTGATTTATTGGTCATTGAAACGTTCTTAGTGGAAAATGATGATATAGCTTGGATCCTTGATTCAGGTGCCACTCTTCACGTTTGCTCTTCCTTTTAGGGAATGAGCTCCTGGCAAACAGTTAGATGCTGGAGAAATGACTCTCAGAGTTTGAACTGAGGATTTCATTTCAGCTAAGGCAGTGGGAGATATTAAGATGTTCTTCTCCAAGGAACGATCCATGTTGTTAGATAATGTATATATAGTTCCAAAGATAAAAAGAAATTTGATTTCTATATCTTGTTTGCTTGAACAAGGATATTCAGTGTCCTTTTCTGTTAATGAAGCTTTCATTACTAAAAGGGGTGCTGATATTTGTTCTGCAAAAATGAAGAACAACTTGTATATTCTAAGACCAATAGAGTCTAGGGATATTTTGAACAATGAGATGTTTAAAACAACAGAGACTCAACCAAAAAGGCAAAGGGTTTCTCAAAGTACCTATCTTTGGCATTTGAGACTTTGCCACATTAATCTCAATAGGATTGGGAGATTGGTTAAGAACGGGCTTCTAAGAGAGTTAGAAGATGGTTCTTTACCTCCATGTGAGTCATGTCTTGAAGGTAAAAGGACGAAATGTCCTTTTACTGGAAACTGTTATCGTGCCAAAGAGCCCTTAGAGCTCATACATTAAGATCTCTGTGGTCCAATGAATGTTAGGGCTAGATGAGGGTATGAATATTTCATCTCTTTCATAGATGATTATTCAAGGTATGGTTATTTGTACCTAATGAGTCATAAGTCTGAAGCCCTTGAAAATTTCAAGCAGTATAAGGCTTAAGTTGAGAACTTGTTAGGTATGACCGTTAAAGAACTTCGATTTGATTAAGGTGAAGAGTATATGGACTTAGATTTCCAAAACTATTTGATGGAACATGGAATCACGTCCCAACTCTCAGCACCTGGTACACCACAGCAAAATGGTGTTGGGTTTTATGTCCTAAAACTCATAGTTTGTAATCTTTATCCTTTTGCTAGAAAGATAATATTGTATTTAGTGGATTGTTTGTTTATATAGCCTTAATCCAATGAACCCAAAGATCCTTGGTTATAAGATGAATACTCGAACTATATGTGGAAACATAAACATGGATCAAGTTCTAGTATATAACCTAAAGTTCTATAGTATATGGATAAGGTTGGGTACCTTATCTTGGGGACACTGTGGATGCGACCTACTTTGCATTTAAAGGCAAACGATGTGATCCTGAATCGTTCATGTAAAGACATGCGAGTAGGGGCAACCTGTGCAATGAGTTTACACAAGATCGAACTGAGAAATAAGTCACTCTTACTTTATAACATCGTTTACTGATAAGACTGACTATTTCATAAGATGACATAGGTAACTCGATCTTAATCCTGAGCTAACTATGAACTCTTGTTTGTTCAGGATTATCCTTTGATTTGCACGGGTGAGAGTGGCCCAACATCGCCGACTCAATAAGCCTACCCTTTTGGGGGTAAGACTGGATAGATAGCTAAGGATATAGTCTTGCAAGATGGAATTCACTCCTACCCGTATTAGGGATAGTAGAAAGGTTGTTCCCTTAAGTATTGAGTCTGGACTTGAACAAGAGGTGTCACCTTCTCATTGGCCTGAGATGGATTCAGTTTTGATGATTCTATCACTAATTTTTCATTAGAGGATCAATGGGACTTAAGAAGTAAATAAGTGTTATAGGGGTAAAACGGACATTTTAACCTAGCTATAGTTACGAACAACCTTTGAAGGGTCAACTTACTAGTCATGGTTATATCAAGTGGATAGAAATATATCTACAGTGAGGGGAGTGCAACTACTAGGCTATAGTGGAGTGACCCAGTAGTTAACGAATGTTGGTTAACTAGGTTAATGAGTTTAACCGGTTAAACCTCGAATCGTTGGAGCCCATGATCTATAGGTCCATTAGGTCCCCTTGCTAGCTTAAGCAACAAACTTTGGAACAATATGATGGGTGAAGTATTAGAAATGTTCAAACTTGGAATAGGGAACGAATGTCGGTTATGTTATGGACACATTGATTTAATTTAAAATTAAACTAAAACTTGAAAGTTGGACTTATTTAAATATGATTTAAATATTAAGCACGTACATAGGGATTAATGTTCGAGAAATTTAGTTTTGAGGATGGTCGAGAATAGTTGCAAAATATTAATTTAATATTTGATATTAAATTAATATATTTATATTTAATTAATGAATTTAAATTAAAATTAAATATAATTATGAATTATATTTAAAAGAAAATTAAAATATAATTATGAATTATATTTAAAAGAAAATTAAAATATAATTATGAATTATATTTAAGAATTCAAAATTAAAATTGAAATTCATTTTGAATTAAGAAATTCGAAATTAAAATTAATTTTAGGAGGTGATGGATTACACCACCTGTTGGGTTTTATGCCCTAAAACTCGTAGATTCAGTAATTTGTTATTGAATAATCGAGTTTGCATTAATAAACCCTAAATCCAATAAACTAAGATCCAAGATTGTTTAAATGAAACTTGGACTAGTATGTGGGTGTAAACCCGAGACTTTCCTTGGATCATTTTCTCTTGTCATCTATTGTGGAAGTTGAATTAAAGTTGTTGTTGTTCAATGTTGAAGGAAATGACAAAGCTTTGTAGTTCATTGTGGTTTCATGGTTGGATTAAAGTTGTTGGAAGTTATTAATTTAAGAATAAAAGGAAAGAAAAGAAATAACCAAAGGAAGTGAAAGGAAAAAAAAAAGAAAACAAATAAGCAAAAGGGAAAAACAAAAAAAAGAAAAAAAAGGAGAAAATGGAAACCCCACTTTCGGTGCAAATAGTTTAAAAGGAAACACTCCACCGACAAGCCTCATTTCAGCCCATTTCTTCATCCTTTTTCCATCCAAACCACAGAGCATTTCAAGGGAGAGGGTGGAGGAAGAAGAAGAAGAAGATTGCTGAGGGTTTGAGGTTGAAGAAGAGAGGAAAAGCTCATGCAAGTGCAACAATGGCAGAATCAGGGTTCAACCTGCCTATCTCTGGTTTTTTATTCGGTTTGAGCTACACAGAAAGAACTAAGAGGTGAGGTTTGATTTTCTTGAAATTTAATCCATTTTCTAACAAATTGCATGAAGGAAACTTTAGCTAAATCTGATGATAAGTTAATGGTTTTTGAAATGGAAAACAGAGCACAAAATTTTTGTGCAAACGAGGAAGATCTCTGGTTTTCTCTGGTTTTTCGAGCATTCTGGGGTTTACAAGTTGAATCAGAAGCTCTATTTGGTATGGTTGGAAAGCTTATTCAATTTCCTACAACTTTCATGAAGAATTCGTGAGACAAAAATGACTTGACGTAGGTTTAATTTCAGGAGATAGATAAAGGGTAGTAGAGAACCTCGAATCTGTGTTGTCTGTGTTCGGGGCATTTCAAGACAAATCGGTTGGGAATCTCGTTTTCATTTCTTCATGTAGAGTGTTCGAAAATGAAGAGTTTGATATATAGTACATTAATTTTGGTCAAGTGTTGAGGAAGTTATGGGTGTTGGAAGTTAGGGTATAGAATTTGGAAAATCTGGAAAAGTAAAATGTGAAGTGTGATTTTTAATTGAAGTGTTTAGAATGAAGGATTGGAATTCCCAATTCCGTTACAACGGAAGCAATTGGACCGTTCGTAAATTAATTTTGTTCTACAAAAATACTATTACATTGGCAAAAAAACATAGAACAAATTTTATACAAACTTAAGGTTAAGCATACAAAAATTATTAGATCTAAATCTAAAGGGGAGAAGCAAACATACCGTCGTTGTCGTCTCTGAAATATCAAGAACGCTTTTCTTGATTTCATAGGGACCAAACGTCAACAATTGGGACACCACCAATTGATCTTCCTCGCTATGACTCTGAGATTAGGAACGTAGTTGTGGGACTACCTAATCTTGAATGGGAAAAACTCTAGAGAGAAAATTTTCCCTAAAGTTCTTGGGTTGAGAGAATATGAGAGGGAGGCTAGAGAGAATGCAAGAGTGTATTCTTGTGGCCTTATGTTGTAATACCTAAACCCTAGGGTTAGTGTTCTATTTATAGGAGAAAGACCATGAACAAAACATTCATTTAAAATCAATTATTTCCATAACTGATTTAATCTTTTCCATAATTAATAAATTCCATAACTAATCAATTCCATAATTGATTAATCTTTTCCATAAATGATTGACCACTTTCATAAGTGATTAAATCATTTTCATAAATGATTAATTACTTCCATAAGTGATTAATCATTTCCATAATTGATTAATTTCCAATTAATTAATTCTTTAAATTAATTAATCACCAATTAAATATCATATATTTAATTTCAGACCTTCAATTAGTTAATTAATTAATTACCCAATTAAATATCATATATTTAATTTCAGGCCTTCAATTAATTAATTCTATAATATGAATCAAATTCATATTAAAATTGGAACTCCTTCCAATTCTCTTATATCCTATTAATTTAATATGAATCAAATTCATATTAATATTTGAACTTCTTCAAATATTTATTTCTCTCATAATAATAAAGTTCAATTTCAAATTAGACTTTACATTTTAATGTATCAGTATACATTATATTAATTTGTTTCTCATACAATTAACTTAATTCCCAATATGAATTTGAACTATTCAAATTCTCTCAAGATATAATTGTTCCTAATTACTCTTTACGAGCTAGCAGGGGGACCTAATGGACCTATAGATCAGAAGCTCCAATGATATGAGGTTAACCGATTAAACTCATTAATCAGGTTAACCAATATTCAGTAACTATGGGTCATTCCACTAAAGACCCACAGCTGAACATTTCTGTGTCCACGGATATAGACCTATACCGGTAAGTCAATCCATGAGTGTTCGTAATCACGGCTGGGTCAAATTACCATTTTACCCCTGTGTTACCTCTGGCTCCTTAAGTACCAGTGCTCCTCTAATGAACAACCTGTTTATGGTCCAACCAGTAAACAGAAAGTCCCTCTCGGGCCAGTGAGAGGGCGGGATCCCTTTGTTCAAGACCCGGAGTCATCACTTAAGAGAACACTCATCTACTTCTCCTAGAAGCGGGAAGGAGTGAATTCCATCTTGTGTTGTCATGTCCCCAGCCCCCCATTCGGTCTTGTTCCCAAGAAGGTAGGCTTATTGAGTCGGCGTGCAGGCCACTCTCACCCATACTAATCAAAGGAAAATCCCTCGTGAGAAGGAGTTCATGACACACTCAGGATTAAGACTGAGTTACCTAGAATCATCCTATTGAAACAGTAACCTAACTAGCTAACGCTGTTACATCTAGTGGTTTACTATTTCGTGGTCCGGTCTTATGCAAACTCATTGCATAGGATACCCCCGCTCGCATGTCTGCTACATGGACGTTTTGGATCAATACGTTTGTATCAAATACGAAGCTGGTTGTATCTCATAGTTACTAGGGTAAGGTACCCAGCCTTATCCTTGTACTATAGACCTTTTAGGTTGTTACTTGAACATTGATCCCTATATGTCCCCACATACTTGTTCAAGTTACATACAAACAACCTTGGATCTTAGTTTATTGGATTTGGGTCAAATTGTGCAATATTTAACAATAACACTTTCTGGTAGAAACTCAATAACACTTTATTGAAACAAGTATACAATTTGTTTACATTCACTATCTACGAGTTTTAGGGCATAAAACCCAACATAGAATTCATGAGCATGGAAAGATAAGACTACCTTGGTTTTGATGCTCGGTTTTTATTTGTTTGACAGGCCAAGAGGAAATAGGTCGAGTCTACAGACCAGGAAACTAGCTAAGACAGTGAGTGACAAAACGAATTTCGAAAATTGTTTCCAAACGGTTGCTTATGTTTAGATGTTTTACATGCTTTCTATGAATGATACATGATTTCTATGAATGGTTTCAAGCATAAGTTTTGAGCTTAGATTTTCTAATGAGGTTTATATATGAGCACGTGGTTATTGACTTTATGAAAAGTAGTTGAAACTGAAGGAATTGAATCCTCTAGCGGAAGCGAATTAAATCGAGCGTGATTTAATTTCAATTAAAGAAAACCGATACGTTGGGCAAAATTAGAAACTTATTTTCTAAACTAGATTAAGCATGCATTTACATATCTAAAAACATGAAAACTTACGTGATTGGAGACAAAAACTGCACTATGCTCCAAAAATGTTCTTTGATCTCCGATCAAGACACCACCATCACTGATCACCCGCTCTCCTCTGGATTACTGAAGTAGAGATTCTGGGATCTCAATCTAGTCTTGGGAGGGAAAAATTCCAGCAAACAAGTTGCTGTAATTTTTTTTTAGAGAGAAGAAGAGAATTCCAGAGAATAATAGTTCTCTGTTCTACGTTAAACTGAGAGAATGAGAGAGCGTATGGGTAACCCCTCTCCACTTTACGATAAGTGGGGAGGAAGTTATTACCCTACTTAATCTCGATCGTTGGATCTAATCCAAACGATCTTGGCCGTCTATTAATTAAATAATAATCATCATTTAATTAATTAATTTAATTAAAACAATATTAATTAAATCAAGGGAAAAATACACTTTTAGTCCCTGAGGTTTGAGTTAGGTTTCATTTTGGTCCCTGAGTTTTCAAACTCAACAATTTAGTCCCTGAGGTTTGAGATAAGAAGCAATTTTGTCCCTGCCATCCATTTTACCGTTAAATCTAATGGTATGCTGACGTGTCACTATTATTTTAATTAAAAAAATTAATTTTTAATTTTTTAGAATAAAAATATATTATAATAATAATTTTTTTTTTTAATTCTTTCTCTCCCTCTTTCTTCTCCTTCTTCTTTCTTTTCTCCATCTCCTTCTTCCTTCTTCCCCATCTCCTTCTTCTTCAACTCCGATGGCCGGCGGCCGGCGGCTGCCGGCGAACGACAGTGGCGGCCGCCGGAATTTTTTTTTCTTCTTCTTCCTTCTTTTTCTTCTTCTCCTTTCTTTTCTCTCTTTTGTTTTGTTTTTTAAAAAAAAAAAAAAAAAAAAACAGAGAGAGATTCAGAGAGTAGGAGCTCCAACGCCCCATCTCCGGCGGCTCAAACCCCCACACAAAAACTCATAAAAACCTCACCACGAGCGAGTTCCAAAAATTAAACGTTACCATTCTCACTCGATCATTGTAAACCCACACAAAAACTCATTCAGAACCATAAACCCCAAAATTCAAATCACTGCCACATGCAAATTATTCATCCATCACAAATCCAGCACCCACGCTGAATCACAAATCCAACGCCCACACTACAAACTCTCAATTGTAAATTATCCATCGACGCACAAGCAAACCTCCACAAACAACCCAAATTCCTAAAACCTATGAGTTCAGACTCCAAAATCATTAAATTCCAACACCCACACTGAATCACATTCGTCACCCAGAATCCCAAATCCCAAATTTTATAAAAAAAAAAGAGGAAAAAATCAATAGGGAAACGAAGGGGTCTGCACGAAAACGTTGTTTCTAGAACAAGTCGTTGTTTCTTCTTCTCCTCCGCCGCCGAGCCTGTGTGCACGAAAACGAAAGGGTTTTAAACGAGCCGTCATTTCTTCTTCTCCCTCATCGTCGAGCCCTGTCTACACGAAAACGCTACCATCGAGTCTGCACACGTCAGATCTGAAGCCGTCGAGCACGAAAACTCCATCGTCGAGCCTGCAAGCGTCAGATCTGAAGCTGTCGACACTGGAACCACCGTGGAACCTGCCGATCTGTCCACTGTTGCCATCGATTTGTTCGTCAAGGTCGGATTTTTCAGATCTGAAAAACAGGGGAAGAAAAGAGGAAAGAAGAAGATAGAAAGGAGGATGAAGAAGAAGAAGAGAAAGAGAGGAAGGGAAAGAAAAAAAGAAAATGGGAAAAAAAAAAGAAAAAGGACTGGCTCCGGCTGTTGCAGCGGTGGTCGGCCGGCAACGGTGATGGTGGTTTGAAGAAGAAGAAGAATGGAGAGAGAAAATAAATGAAAAAGTAAATAATGGAGAGATAAAAGAAATGAAAAAGTAAAATAAAAATAGTATTTTTATTAATTTAACATTATTTATTTCAAAAAATACAAAAAATATATTTTTTAATAAAATAAATAGTGCCACATCAGCAAACCGTTAGTAGTTAACGGTAAAATGGATGGCAGGGACCAAATTGCTTCTTATCTCAAACCTCAGGGGACTAAATTGTTGAGTTTGAAAACTCAGGGACCAAAATGAAACCTAACTCAAACCTCAGGGACCAAAAGTGTAATTTTCCCTTAAATCAATTATAACATAAGGTATTTTAATTCAATCTGAATCATATTAAATTGAATTAATTTGGCCATTCAATTAATCTCATTAACTGAATCCACATTAATTAAATATCCATATTTAATTAACATTACAATTGAATCATATTCAATTTTAATCTCTCTCATTTAACCTATAGTTTTAATGTGCATCATAATGTACATTAATATTAACTATAGAATTAATTTAATTAAATCACATTTAATTAAATTAAATTAATTAATTCATTAATTAAATATCATATATTTAATTAATTTACTATTTGAATCATTATTCAAATAATTCTCTCATATACTATAGTTTTAATATGAATCTCATTCACATTAAATTTAACCTATAGTTTCAATATGAATCTAATTCATATTTAATATTTGAACTCTTTCAAATATTTAATTCTCTCATTAATTAATTTTGAATCACATCCAAAATTAATTTTATAATATAAAGTTTAATTCATCAATTAAACTTATATTATAATGTATCTTTATACATTATTTTAATTGTATCAAATACAATAAAATTCCCTTAACGAATTTGAACATACTTCAAATTCTATTCAAGACTATTTAACCTCAGAATCCTTTACGAGCTAGCAGGTGGACCTAATGGACCTACAGATCAGAAGCTCCAACGATACGAGACTAATTGGCTAAACTCATTAACCAAATTAGTCAACATTCGTTAACTGTGGGTCACTCCACTAAAGACTCACAGCTGCACTCTTCTCATTGTAGAATATTTCTGTGTCCACCGATATTGACCAATAACAGTAAGTCAATCCTTCACGAGTATTCGTAACGCCAGCTGGGTCAAATTACCGTTTTACCCCTGGGTTACCTCTGGATCCTTAAGTACCACTGATTCCTCTAATGAACAATCTGTTTATGATCCAATCAATAAACAGCAGTTCCTCTCGGGCCAGGAGAGGATGGGCGCCCTTGTTCAAGACCCGGAATCAGCCCTTAAGGGAACACACATCTGCTTACCCCAATAGGGGAAGGAGTGAATTTCATCTTGTAATGTTATGTTCCCAGCCCCCACTCGGTCTTGCCCCTGAAATGGTAGGCTTATTGAGTCGGCGAACTGGCCACTCTCACCCATACAAATCTAAGGACAATCCCTCCTGAAAAGGGGTTCATAACATACTCAGGATTGAGATTGAGTTACCTAGGTCATCCTATTGAAATAGAAACCTAAACTAGTTAACGGTGTTACATCTAGTGGTTACTATTTCGCGGTCCGGTCTTATGCAAACTCATTGCACAGGATACCCCCACTCGCATGTCTCCTACATGGATGCTTTGGATCATTGCATCTGTATCGAATACAAAGTGGGCCGTATCACATAGTGTCACCAGGATAAGGTACCCAACCTTATCCCTATACTATAGACCATTTAGGTTGTTACTTGAACATTGATCCCCGTATGTCCCCACATACTAGTCCAAGTTTCATCTAAACAACCTAGGATCTTAGTTTATTGGATTTGGGTCAAATTGTGCAATTTTAATGACAATAACTCTTTATTGTACAAACCTCAATAACAATGTATTGAGACAGGTGAACAATTTGTCACCATTCACAATCTATGAGTTTTAGGGCATAAAACCCAACAGAAACTGATATCATTTAAATTAAAGTATGTATTAGCAAGTACTGTTTAAAGATTTTCAGTTTTTCACGAGCAAGCTGAGTAAGCTAAAGTTTTACGAAAGATAACGATAAGTAGACATGTTTTAATGTTTTCATGTGATTTTCTAAGATTTCCATTGACTACATGACTGAGATATTGAGCCCGAGGCTATATGGTACCGTGTGCACACAGGTTATATTTCGTTGTTGACGTTGAGAGTACTCTGTGACAACGATGTTGTCGTGAGTGCTGGGCGGGCCCCACTACAACAAAGACGATGGGAGTGCTGGGCGGGCCCCACTACATCATAGAGCTAGTAAATGTTGGTTGTACTAGGCGTGCCCTACACAACGTGATCGGTCATGTTAGTTAAGATGTTTGATATACTTGATATGCCTTGCTAGATTTTTAATGAAGTACTTGTGGAGTATTCGAGAAAGCTTTTATCATTACACGTTTATGTTTAACGCTAAGATTTATCAGATTTATGTGTTTAAAGATTTATCACGTGTTATGCGTTCCGGGTTTACAGTTTTAAATTTAGTCACTCACTGGGCTTCGTAGCTCACTCTTCCAAAATGTTTTCCCACTTTTCAGGTAGAGATCGAGCTCCCGGTGCCTAATACACTACCAACGTCTCCTGAAAGTTCCAGATCAAGCTCCAGTACGTGGGCGGAGTTGTATATTGAGTATGTCTATATTGTAAATGTTTTTGTAAGGATTGAATAATTAACAGTTTGTGTAAGATTTAGGTGTTGTTGTTGTGTAAACCCTAGTTGAATATGTTTTTGGTTGTGATGTCTGTTGGCTTTTTGGCCTTTAATCTCAAATTAATTAATTTTAATTAATTAATTAATCAATGTTTTAATGATAACAAACTCAATTTTTAATTACTGAAATTTTTAGTGTTTTAATGGCTCATAGCGTAGAGCTCGGAACAACGATTCCAACGCCTCTTGAATCGCTCAAATCGGAGCTAAAACGAAAGAGTTATAGTCGAAACAAGTTTTAACGAAAATACCCGTGATGATGACGTGGCAGTTGAATCAGCATCAAATTGACCAATCCGGCGCTGACACGTGGAACAATGGGAGAGTGACACATGGGCTTTTGGTTATTTAAATTATATATATATATATATATTATTTTATTTAAAAGAAAATGTGACTAACGGTTTAAAAAAAAATCAAAAAGGTGCATTTAATGGTTTTTACCGTTACTCACACCACACACATATATTTTAATTAAAAAAAATAAAAAACAAAATCATATTTGGTTTTCAAAAATTGCCATTACTAACACACATATATATTTATATATATATATTATTATTATCTTATTATTATTATTATTATTTTATATATTTTAAATGTTTTGAAATTTAATTTCTTTTAATTTCAACCATTCATTTTTAATGATTAAGATCCAATGGCTAAAAATTAAACTTGATTTCTTATACAATATTTCCTCCTCTATTTAAACCCAATTTACTCCTCCAAATTCACTACAACAATTTCCCTCTCTAAATTCTCTCAAATTTCTACATGTTTCTTCTCTCCAATTCTTCAATGTTGATTTAAATTTATTGTGAGATTTTATTTTGAGAGATTGTTGAGCTATTCAATTTTATTTTTCTTAGCCATTTGAGGGCATAAATTTGTAAGAATTTTTCTTACAAATTTGTGAGCGAAAATTTGTATATCCACTCTTTGAGAGAGTTTGTAATCTTGTTCTTCAAATTCCAAATTCTTTGTAAGGGTTGTTCTTGAGCCCTAAAAAGAGTGGTTGTAACGGTTTGATCCTAAACCGTGGAAAGGATCGGGTTTGTTCTTCCTCCCGGAAAAAGAACATTGTACCGGTTGGACACTAAGTCGTGGAAAAAGTCGTGTTCTTCAATCGAACACCCAAGAGGAGCTTGGGGAGCGGAGTAGGCTGTTTGCCGAACAACTATAAATTTCCAGTGTTAATTTTTCTAACCCTCTACTATTTAATTTTTGCAATTAATTTTCTTTATCATAGATTGCATGAAATTAATTGTTAATATTTGTTCTTCATGCTTATGGACAATATTTACATTTGAATTATTTATGGTGTTTGAAACATATTTCTAATTTGTTGATCAATTTGTGTTAAAATTAATTATTTGTAAAAAGTTCACTTATTTGTTTAAATTGGGCCCACCGTAGTAAAAAGTTTATAAAATTTCATTAAACCCTATCCAACAATGTCTCTATCAAGTTATTCTCCAAACTGAGTTATGTCAGGGTTGCACTTCCTGTACGTCTAAAGGTTTCCAAGGTTCCGCTGTGTTGTGTTGCATATGTAAAGTATTCCATATCTAAGATAGAATGTTTATCAGGTTCAATGGTTCAACAGGGTAAACAGGTATCATTAGAGGAGGATGATGTCTGTTGGCTTCACGCCATCTCTCGGACTAAGCTAGCAGGTAGTTCGGGAGGGGGTGTGACAGTGGGGATATACGGGGACCAGTGTTCAAGTAACAACCTAAATGGTCTATAGTATAGGGATAAGGTTGGGTACCTTATCTTGGTGACACTATGAGATATGGCCCACTTGTATTCGATACAGATGGAATGATCCAAAGCATTCATGTAGGAGACATGTGAGTGGGGGTATCCTATGCAATGAGTTTGCAAAAGATCAGGCAGCAAAATAATAACCACTAGATGTAACACCATTAACTAGTTTAGGTTTCTATTTCAATAGGATGACCTAGGTAACTCAATCTCAATCCTGAGTCTGTTATGAACCCCTTTTTAGGAGGGATTGTCCTTAGATTTGTATGGGTGAGAGTGGCCTGTTCGCCGACTCAATAATCCTACCATTTCAGGGGCAAGACCGAGTGGGGGCTGGGAACATAAAAGTACAATATGGAATTCACTCCTTCCCCTATTGGGGTAAGTAAATGTGTGTTCCCTTAAGAGCTGATTCCGGGTCTTGAACAAAGGCGCGTCGTCCTCTCGTGGCCCGAGAGGAACTCCTTTTTAGTGGTTGGACCCTAAACAACTTGTTAGAGGGATCAGTGGTACTTAAGGATCCGAGGTAACCCAAGGGTAAAACTGTAATTTGACCCAACTAGCGTTATGAACACTCGTGAAGGATTGACTTACTGTTATAGTCGATATCCGTGGACACATAAATATTCTACAATGAGAAGAGTGCATCTGTGGGTCTTTAGTGGAGTGATCCACAGTTAACGAATGTTGATTAACTTGGTTAATGAGTTTAGCCAGTTAATCTCGTATCGTTGGAGCTTCTGATCTGTAGGTCCATTAGGTCCACCTGCTAGCTCGTAACGGGTTCTGAGATTAATTAAGTCTTGAATATTAAGGGAATTTAAGTTAATTGTATTTGATACAATTAATATAATGTATGGAGATAAGTTATAGTATAAGTTTAATTAGTGAATTAAACTTTATAATAAAATTAATTTTGGATGTGATTAAAAATTAATTCATGAGAGAATTTTATATATTTGAAGGAGTTCAAATATTAAATAAGAATTAGATTCATATTAAACTATAAGTTAAAAATAATATGAATGTGATTCATATTTAACTATAGTATAAAAGAGAAAAATGAAATTAATTAGATATGTGATATTTAATTAATTTATGAATTAATTAATTGGAGAATTAATTAATTTAATTTAATTTGGTTAAATATGATTTAACCAAAATTAAATCTATAGTGAATAATTAATGTACATTTGATGCACATTAAAACTATAGGTTAAAATTGAGAGATGTATTTGAATTTGATTCAAATATAAAATTGATTAAATATATGATATGTAATTGGTTGGTTGAATTAATTCAATTAAATATGATTTAATTGAATTTAAAACTATATGTTTAGATTAATTTAATCAAATTTCGATTTGGCTGAAATTAATTTCATGTGCATAATATATAGTTTTAATATTTATTAATTTAATGGTTAAATTAATAATTATGGGACAATGAGGGAAAACACAGCATAGTGCAGTTCTCCACTCTCTCAGTAGCACATATGGGTAGCACATAATTATGGGACAATCAACCAACGGGTAGCACATACAGGGGTAGTGTTGCAGTTCTCCACTCTCTTAGTTGTTGTTCTTCCTCTCTCTCATTCAAACTCTCTCAAGCCTCCCAAGAGGAAAAACACAACATTTTTGCCTGAAAAATCAATTCCCTTCAAGACAAAATTTGGATTCCCACAAGTCAGTAATCTCAAGAACTCAGAGTAAATGTGGGTGATCCGAAGGGTGGTGTTCTTGGAAGATTCAGTGAACGTGACTTTGGAGCATAGTGCAGATTTGGCCTCCATTCACGTAAGTCTTCAATTCTAAATAGTTTATAATAGTTAAAGCATGCTTAATCGACAGAATTTGTAGAATTAGTTCTTAAATTCTTGTTGCCAATGTGCTGGTATTTCCATGAAACCCAATTAAGAACGAAACGTTGATATACGCTTCCGTTGCAAGGATTTTGATTCCTTCAGCACCTCCATGCACTAAACCCACCACAAGACACCTTAATCTCTCTCAAATTGGTGTCCAATTTGCTGTCAAGTTTTGGGGGTTTTGAGTTGCATGATTTTCTCTATATATAGGGCAAGGATTGCTGAAGAAAACTATAGAAAAAGAGCAGTGTTATGCTGCCAATTTTGCTTCTCAAACCCATAAACTCATAACTCTTCATAAGCTTGAAATCCAAGCACTTTCCCTTCCAATTCCCATTACTAGAGGATCCCACAATCCGTTCCAAAGGCCTGAGAATAGCACGGAAGATCTTGTGGTGGTTCATGATCAGTTGGTCAGGAAAAACAACACAACAATCCGTTCAATTTTGAGCTACAAAGAGGTTGGTGTTCTAAACTCTGTTTTTGTAGCTTTGGACAACATGCTTTATGTGATCAAATTGATGTTATTATGTGCCTAAGATCCAAAATTGCTTCCGCATGTTACATATTAACACCTTCAAATGGTGTATCAGAAAGGAGAAACAGAATCTTATTGGACATGGTTCGGTCTATGATGAGCTATGCTCAATTTCCTAATTCTTTTTGGGGATATGAAGTAGAGACTGCAGTATATATTTTGGACGTAGTTCCCTCAAAGAGTGTTTCGAGGGCGTAAAGTTAGTTTACGTCATTTCAGAATTTGGGGTTCCCCTGCACATGTGCTAGTGACAAACCCAAAGAAACTGGATTCACGTTCAAAATTGTGCCTATTTATAGGCTACCCAAAAGAAACAAGAGGTGGTTACTTCTTCGATCCACAAAAAAATAAATTATTTGTATCGACAAATGTTACTTTCTTGGAAGAAGATCACGTAACAGAACATAAGCCACAAAGTAAAATGGTGTTAAGGGAGCTCTCTGGTGAAGCTACAAATGCATCAACAAGAGTTATTGATGAGGCTGAACCTGCAACAAGAGTTGTTGATGAGCCCAATACATGTGGTCAAGCCCATTCTTCTCCAGAGTTGAGAAGGCCTCGACTAGTGGGAGGGTTGTCATTCAACCTAAACGCTATCTGGGTTTAGCAGAAACTCCAACTGTCATACTTGATGTGTGCGTCGAGGATCTATTTGTTGGGTTTTATGCCCTAAAACTCGTAGATAGTAAAGGTAACAATTAACAGAAAATAAATAAAGTATTGTTTGATGTTTTTTCAATAAAGAGTTATTGTCCATATTATGTACATCTTGCCTAAAATAACTCTAATCCAATAAACTAAACATCCTAGGCTGTGGGATGAGTCTTGAACTGTATGTGGAGACATAGGGGGATCACTGTTCAAGAGACAACCTGGAGGGTCTATAGTATAGAGATAAGACTGGGTACCTTATAGATTGGTGACACTATAGATACGACTCACTTTGTATTTGATACGAACGCAATGATCCAACCCGTTTGTGTAGGGGACATGCGAGTGGGGGTATCCTATGCAATGAGTTTGCATAAGATCGAACTGCGAAATAGTAACCACTAGCTATAATACTGTTAACTAGTTAGGTTTCTATTTCACTAGGATGACCTGGGCAACTTAGTCTGAATCCTGAGTGTATTATGGACTCTTGTTCACTAGGAATTGTCCTTTGATTTGTATGGGTGAAAGTGGCTAGTACGCCAACTCAATAAGCTTATCATTTTGTGGACAAGACCGAGTGGGGAGCTGGGAACATAATCACACAAGATGGAATTCACTCCTTCGGGACTTTGAGGAAGTAGATGAGTGTTCCCTTAAGTGGTGTCTCCAAACAAAGGGCCCTACCCTCTCACTGGCCCGAGAGGGGTTTCTGTTTAGTGGTTGGACCACAAACATGTTCTTCATTAGAAGAGCACTAGTACTTTAGAAGGTAGAGGTAACTCAGGGGTAAAACGATAATTTGACCCAACTGGAGTTACAAGTACTCTTGAAGGACTAACTTGCTGTTATTGGTCTATATCTGTGGACACAGAATTATGTCTGCAGTGAGAAGAGTGCAACTATGGGTCTTTAGTGGAGTGAACCTACAACTAACGAAAATTGATTAATTGGTTAATGAGTTTAGTCGATTAATCTCACATCGTTGGAGCTTCTGATCTGTAGGTCCTATTAGGTCCCACTGGTAGCTCGTAAAGAGACTTGAGACAATTAAGTATTAATCCTAAATTGAAAGTGTTCAATCTATTTAGGGGAATCATATAATGTATGTTGATGCATTATAATATAAAGTTTATGAAACTTTATACTATAATTTTGAATTAGTTTCAAAATTAATTTTTGAGAGAAAATATTTGAAAGAGTTCAAATAATTAATATGAATTGGATTTCTATTCATAAAATAAACAATTTAATAAAATCCCTAAAATTAAATATATGATATTTAATTGGGTAATTAATTAATTATTTATTAAAATTAGATATGAATAAGATAATAGGTTTGATTAGATCTTATCCATGACATTTTCCTATAAGGTTTAAATCTTGTTCATGGTCTTTTCCTATAAATAGGACCCTTGGGGTGGGGTGAAAGACATCTCATTCATTCTCTTACTCTCAGAGAATTCCCTTGAAGGCTCCCACCAGTCTCCTGCCTCTAGAAGTCTCAAAGTCATACCGGTGTAGCCATAGTGATGATGGTGTTCACAAGACTTGGTCGCTGAATTTCCAAAGAAAGATCGTGTTTAGTTGCTGTGTTTTTCATCTAAGAGAAGGATCAAGTGTTTAGGTGAAACAGTCAAGTCACCAACAACGGTATGTTTGTGAAAAAAAATTTCTCTAAACTTGCATGAATTAAATAGATTTTAATTCAGTAAATTTCAGCATTCTTTAGATATATTTACAATAGATTATGCAAGATAATTATGTAAATTTTGTCTGTCGTATCAGTATTTTAATCTAGAATAAAACACAGTCATATGTCCTCTCATAAATCTTCTGCTGCACTAGGGATTTCATTCCTACACTATTGACCTATAATCAGGCAATGAATGATGTGGATAAAGACTAGTGTATCAAAGCTATGGACCTTGAGATGGAGTCGATGTACTTCAATCTAGTCTGGGATCTTGTAGATCAACCTGAAAGGGTGAGACCCGTAGGGTGAAAATGGATTTACAAGAGGAAGCGAGACATAATTGGGAAGTTACAGACCTTCAAAGCTCCACTTGTGGCAAAGGGTTATACCTAAAGGGAGGGGTGGACTATACGGAAACCTTCTCTCCAGTTGCCATGTTAAAGTCGATAAGGATTCTCTTGTCCATTGCCATTTTTTATGATTATGAAATTTGGCAAATGGATGTCAATACTGCTTTTTTGAATGACAATCTTGAGGAGAGCATCTTTATGTCTCAACCTGAGGGGTTCATTGCTCAAGGTCAGGAGCAAAAAAGTTTGCAAGCTTAATTGATCCATTTATGGGTTGAAGCAAGCTTCCAGATCTTGGAATATATGGTTTGATACTGCGATCAAATCTTATGGATTTGGTCATAATGTTGATGCACCTTGTGTTTACAAGAAAATCATCAACAGTTAGTAGCTTTTCTGGCGTTGTATGTAGATGATATTCTACTCATTCGAAATGATAGTATATCTTACTGACATTAAAACCTGGCTATCAGCTGAGTTCCAAATGAAAGATTTGGAAGAAGCTCAGTATGTTCTAGGGATTCAAATAATAAGAAATCGTAAGAATAGAACGTTAGCCCTGTCTCAAGCATCCTATATTGACAAGGTATTGTCTAGATATAAGATGCAAAATATCAAGAGGGGTTTACTACCCTCCAGGCATGGAATTCATTTGTCTAAGGAACAGTGTCCTAGAACACCTCAAGAGGTTGAGGATATGAGACAGATCCCTTATGCTTCAGCTGTGGACAGCCTTATGTATGTTATGTTGTGTATTAGGCCTAACATATGCTATGCAGTTAGGATAGTTAGTAGATATCAGTCTAATCCAGGATTAGACCACTGAACTACAGTGAAAACATCCTCAAGTATCTTTGGAGAACGATGGATTATCAGCTTGTGTATGACGCTAAGGATTTGATCCTTACAAGATACACAGACTCTGACTTTTAGACTGATAAGGATTCTAGGAAATCCACATCAGGGTCAGTGTTTACCCTTAATGGGGGAGCCATAGTCTGGTGTAGCATCAAGCAAGGATGCATTGCAGACTCCACCATGGTGGTCGAGTACGTTGCTGCTTGTGAAGTAGCAAAGAACCTCGCAACCACAAGAGAGACAAACACATAGAGCGCAAATATCATCTCATCTGAGAGATCGTTCAACAAGGGGACATGATCATCACGAAGATAGCTTCAGAGCACAACATTGTTGATCCATATATGAAGGCTCTCTGACGGGACTTGTCGAGGGTCCGAGTCAAATGAAATTTATAATCCACAGCACTACACTACTTGTAGTAGTGGTTGGGGTCGATCACAGGGAAGGGGGTCTTATTAGAGTCTAGGCTATTGTGTGAACGAACAGGGGGGTTTGAAAATATATTTTTAACAAATTGTTAAAAAGACGGGGTCACAAAACAAAGCAAAATTCAAATGGCATGCAGAAAATAATAGAAATAGCGAAAAATGGGAAAAATCGATCAAAAGACGGGATCGTCAGATTCTTGGATTCACTGAATAGTTTGCTCTACTAATTTAATTCATTCAGTTAGATGAATCTGGATTGCTTCTTGGTTGATTGGATTCTGCATCTTCCTAACCTGTGCTAATCGATCACCTAACCCATTAGCCCAAGTGATTAACTAATCGATTAATATAAAATTACGTACGCTTCCCCTCATGCGTTAGATGGCTAGCCCACGAATCTAATTCTATTTAACTAGATAGACAACCCGTTAGCCCGTGAAATTGCCTACTAAATAAATTGCATTAAGTCTAAGGGTCCATAATTAATCTATTCAATCAAGAATTAACTTCCTCATTCAATCGACTAATTTCTTTATGTTTCTTATTCTCTATCAAGCAAACTATGCAAATTCATATAAAGATATGCAAAGGACATGATTCAGACTTAGTGGCTATCTCAAATAACTAATAGATTGCCTAAGAGAGCATTCAAAGACAATGATTTAAACAAGATAACATAGATGAACATGAAAATCCAAAAGACTTTATTATAAACCAGCAAACTCCATCAAGTAAAACAAACTATTGCAGCTACATCCAATAATCTGGCGAATAAAGAGATTAAGCTAACATACTTAGAGGAAAAACAGCAATTCCAACAAAGAAATACATCCTAAAGCAACTAACTATTAGAGAAATACAAGAAAATTGAGAGAAAATGAGCTAAGAACGAAAGAAATCGTAAATTCTGACCTAATAGCGGACTAAACTGAACCCTAATATTTATACTAATTGTCGTAGCGTTGAGACGCTAGGGAAACAACATCCCGACGCTACGATTCTACCTTCCGTGTAAAATCGTGTCAACATCGAGACGCTAGGGTCAGCGTTGAGACACTGACCCCTTTTCCAACATGTTGTCCTTTTTCTCAGTTTTAGCTCGGTCCATCTCGACTTGGGGTTCGAACCTTTGACTTCTTGGCACTATTCTTTAGGCCCGCTTCAATCCGCTCGGGTCTTTTCACCTCCTCATCGTCCATAAACTTTGAGATGGCTCAAAAATGCCTTAATTGGCCCGGATTAACACCAAAATGCGTGGTTAGCTCCCAATGCTACATATGCTCAAATTACCGGAAAATAAGACAATTAAAGCATAAAATTCCTGTAACAAATTTAGATTAGCGGTAACAAGATAGCACGAATCAGGTGTTATCACTCTCACGGCTAAAGTGTTCGAGGGTCATCTAGAGAGTCTACGTCTGCGAGATATGTACATAGAATAATCTAGGGCAAGTGGGAGAAATGTAATGGGTATTGTGAATGCCCTAGTTTATTGTATTTTACTTGTATTGGTACTTTTCATGAATTTTACAGTATTGATACAAAACATTATTCCTACTTTGTTGATTATCATTGTTGATGTACATTCCCCACTACAGTTTTAGTCAAGTGGGAGTTGTTGGGTTTTATGCCCTAAAACGCGTGCAGAGTAAATGAAACAAATGAATTAATCTCAACAAAGTGTTATTTGAGTGATTCAGTAATTTGTTATTGAATATTCGAGTTTTGCATTAATTAACCCTAAATCAAATAAACTAAGATCCAAGGTTGTTTAAATAAAACTTGGACTAGTATGTGGGGACATACGGGGATCAGTGTTCAAGTAACAACCTAAATGGTTTATAGTATAGCGATAAAACTGAGTACCTTATCCTAGTGACACTATGTGATACTACCCACTTTGTATTGGATAGAGATGCATTGATCTAAAGCATCCGTGTAGGAGCCATGCGAGTGGGGGTATCCTATGTAATGAGTTTACATAAGATCGGACCGTGAAATAGTAACCACTAGATGTAACGTCGTGGACTAGATAGATTTCTATTTCAATAGGATGACCTAGGTAACTCAATCAGAATCCTTAGTATGTTATGAACCCCTTTTCATGAGGGATTGTTCTTAGATTTGTATGGGTGAGAGTGGTCGGTTCGCCGACTCAATAAGCCTACCATTTCAGGGGTAAGACCGAGTGGGGGTTGGGAACATAACATTGCATGATGGAACTCACTCCTTCCCCTAATGGGGCAAGTAGATGCGTGTTCCCTTAAAGGCTGATTTCGGGTCTTGAAGAAAGGCGCGTTGTCCTCTCCTAGCCCGAGAGGAACTTCTGTCTAGTGGTTGGACCCTAAACAACTTGCTCATTAGTGGGATTAGTGGTACTTAAGGATCCAGAGGTAACCCAAGGATAAAACGGTAATTTGATCCAGCTGGTGTTACGAACACATGTGAAGGATATGATCGATATCAGTGGACACGTGAATATTCTATAATGAGAAGAGTGCAGCTATGTGTCTTTAGTGGAGTGACCCGCAGTTAACAAATGTTGATTAGTTTGGTTAATGAGTTTAGCCAATTAATCTCGTATCGTTGGAGCTTTTAATCTGTAGGTCCATTAGGTCCACCTGCTATCTCGTAAAAGGTTTTGAGACTATTTAGTCCCGAATATTTAAGGGAATTTTAGTTAATTGTATATGATGCAATTAATATAATGTATAAAGATGCATTATAGTATAAGTTTAATTAATAAAACTTTATAATATAAAATTAATTTTTGGATGCGATTCAAAATTAACTAATGAGAGAATTAAATCTTTGAAGGAGTTCAAATATTAAATATGAATTAGATTCATATTAATCTATAGGTTAAAACTAATATGAATAAGATTCATATTAAAACTATAGTTTTAGGAATGAAAAATGCATTTAAATATGATTCAAATATGAGATTAATTAAAAATGTGATATTTAATTAATTAATTAATTTGATTTGATTTGATTAAATTAATACTATAGTTTATAATTAATGTACATTTGATGCACATTAAAACTATAGGTTCAAAGGGATAAACAAATTTGAATACGATTCAATTGTGCAACTAATTAAATATATGATATTTAATTAATATTGGGAACAATTAATTATTAATTAATTGGTTGGCTTAGTTAATTCAATTGAATGTGATTTAATTGAATTAAAACTATATGTTATAATTAATTTAATTAAAGTTTGTTTAGTTAAATTATCGTTGCATAATGTATAGTTTATTTATTTTAATTATTTGATAATTTAAAAATGCCCACTGCCAGATGGGAGTTACACCCCTCCCAATCGTGATGACTGATTTAAGAGATCAATTTTTCCACCCCAAGGAATACTCTCTCTCACTCACTCTTTAGAATACACAATGAAGAGAAAAAAGCCATCTATAGATTCTCTCAATCCCTCTTATCTCATACCAAACTATTGTTGTAAAATCACTCCCTTCGTCCAAGACTTCGGGGTTCCCACAAGCCAGTAATCTCAAGGACTCAAAGGATAGTGGGTGTGCTTTTGTGGTGGTGTCTTGAGAGTTCTCTGTTCTTGATCTTGATCGTTGGGAGCATAGTGTAGTGTCTTCAGTCACCACACACAAGTTCCCAATCTCTAAAGTAGTTTAGAGTTAGTATTACAACATGCTTGATTTGTTAAATTCCTAGAAATTGTTTCTGTGTTGAATTTTCCTAATGTATCGGTATTCTAATTGACTGCAATTGATTCACGTACAATTAATTTCACTTTCGCTAGAGATTCAATTCCTTCATAGTCCGCCCAAGTGAAGGGGCGAGTGTCTGACTTTCGATTACAGGGAGTTACCTTTTCCTCAGAGATTTAAAAATGTGAAATTAGATGAGCAATTTTCAAAGTCTTTAGAAATGTTTAGAAAATTGAATGTGAATATCCCTTTGGTAGATGCTTTGTCATATATGCCTAACTATGACAGGTTTAAGAAGGAAATGTTGGCGAGAAAGAAGCAATTGAGAAAGGAATAGGTCTTAAAGTTATCGGAAAGCAGCAACACCATAGTTAAGGGAAAGATGTCCCTAAAAAGAAAGGACCCAAAGAGTTTTACTGTTCCCTGTACCATTGGAAACATGTCTTTCGATAGGGCTTTAGGCGATTTAGGAGCTAGTATCAATCTGATGTCCTATTCTGTTTTTAGGAAAATTGGATTATCAGGTTTGAAGGAAACCAGGATCACTCTGCAGTTTGGCTGATCGGACTATAACTCAACCCATGGGAATTATGGAGGACGTCCTAGTCAAGGTGAACAAATTCATCTTTCCTACAGACTTCGTGGTGCTTGACATGGAAGAGGATAAAGAGGTACCCATTATTCTTGGTAGACCATTCTGAGCCACTGGTAAGGCTGAGATTAGTGTGCATACTAGTATGCTAACTCTCAATATTGATGATGAAAAAAAAAATTTTAGCATATTTGGCCAAGATGAGTCAGTTTGTAGCATACTTACGTGTTTTTCTATTGGCCATGCTTTTTCGCCTGATGAGGAGGATGAAGAGTTAGACTTAGCTTTATAATTAGAAGGTCTACTTGATATGGGGTTTGATCCTGATGAGTTTTTTAATGATGAAATGTTTGATGAATGAAGAAATGTTTGAAGATTATGAATTGCTTGTTTTATAAGACTTCGATGAGCACGTGAATAGATTAAACTCTAGCATTGTGCACTCTAGTATATAAAACAAGTCTCTTGTAGATACCACTGTACAGAATACCACACTTGATGAGATGTTGGTCCTTTTTGAAAAACCAACACAGGTTAAGAGACCAATTGATGTGATGATGCTAGACTAATCTGTTAATAATTGCTTTGAAGATAGGGATTTAGAGAAAAAAATTGATATTGATGGTTTGGTGATGGAGACTTATTTTAATGCTTTGATATCTGATGAGAGCTCAGGGGAGTATTTTTTCTTTCCCCTATTTGTTTATTGTTCTACTGCAACTCAATTTATTAGCGGCACTTGTGGGTTAGAGGATGAAAACTTTATTTTTAAACCTTCGTGAATGGAATGAGCCCCGTCTATTTTTAAACCTTCGTGGACCCAAGGATTGTTAGTTAGTTTGTTCTTTTTTGCGAATTTCAATAAACCCTTGCTCCTTGATCCAATTTTGTGTCTCGGGAATCAAGAACCAAGTCTCGCCAAATCCAAGGATGCACTCTCTCTAACAAAAGGTTTCAGAATTTCTCCAAGATTTCAGAGAAGTCTTAGTTATCCCTTTGCTTTTTATTGCTTAGAAACATTGAGGACAATGTTTCATTCAAGTTTGGCCGAGGGGGGGGGGGGGGAGCTTTCGCTGTGTTGAGCTTAGTTGAAATTCTTTGGATGCATGTTTAGATGACGAGGACAACCTACGATTTGATTTAGATTTTTGTGCAATATGGTTTATATGAATAATAGAATTCGGAAGCATAGCTGAAAACTGAAAAAATTTTAAAATTTTTTGCTTAGTGTTAATGTCTAACGCATGTGACGAACTTATATCCTGTATCTCTGAAAATCTAGATTGTTGTTATGGTTTTTATAAATTTGTTGCCACTCTGATAGGCTTAGACTTTTATACTAAGAATCCATGCTTGATTGTTTTAAGAGCTAGGTGAAAAGAAAAGGAAAAAAATGCTATGCTTGCAAAAAAAACGAAATGAAAGAAAAAAGAATATATGTTGAAACGAAAGAAAAAAATGATTTTTGCTTGCTAAAAGAAAAAAAGTAGAACTAGGGGTAAAAAGAGTTACCTCTGTTGTGATCAGTTAGGTCATCTAATGGTTAAACTAGGGATATGGGTCCCTGCACTGGTGTGTGAAAGCTAGTGCCCGTAGTATGAATAAAATGCAAGTTTGGGGGAGAATCCACTAAGAAAAAGAAAAATCAGGCGCCCTAAGCCCCTTTGTTTTACATGATAGCTAAATTCTAAAATGTTAGACTCCTAGCTAGTGTAGGGGAAAACAAATGGAAAAAAGCCATAAAACTAATCTAGGTTAGTAGGAGAGCTGTTAGATAAGTTTTGAGCATCCTATTCGTTAACTCTAAATTGCATTTTAAATTTTTTTTCATGAGTATGCCATGCTTGCTTAGTCCACATGCATGTTTTCCATATTGTTCTAAGAGTTCTAAATCATTGAGGCTAGAGTTGTTCTTTTCATGTATCCATGGAATTTATTTTGCTCTAGCAAAAGTTTAAGTTTGGGGCTGTGTTAGCATGCAAAAAAACTAACATTTTAGCCCTAAATTCAAGTCTTTTTGTGAATTAATTGGTGTTTTAATGTTTGAATTTGTTAACTTCAGGTTTTTTAGTCCCTTGAGAGCACGTGGAGAAATCTAGGAGAATGTGGGGAAATTTGGACTCAAAATTGAAGAATTATTGAAGTGGATCAAGTATTTGGGTCATGAGGAGAAGTCCAAGAGCTTATGGATGAAGAAATTGGGCCAAAGACCGGAGAAGTCAGACCAAATCAGCCCAAGATCAAGTCTAGGCCAACAGCGTCTCGACGCTGACTGTTCATGGGCAACAAGTAATCTGAGGCTTAGCATCTCGACATTGGAATTGCATCGTCTCGACGCTGTCGAGGCCTGGAACATTATAAATAGCAGCATTTTCCCTCAGTTTTGATCATCAAGCAACAACGAAGCAAGGATCTTTGAGCAGATTTGGGGGTTGGGAAGAGAGTGAGTGAAAGTAGTGCTTAGAGATAGCTTTTGGACATTCTTGGGGAGGATCGGGAGCTTTTCCGTGTTTCGGTCGAGGCTTGAATCGCGGCGGATCAAGGACGTAAGCAAGGGATTCAACATCGGTTTAACTTCTATTCCCTACTTTTGTGCACTTAATGTTTTTACCATGATATACTGGAAATTTTGGTAATCATAGTGACAATGTATAGCTAAACTCCCGTAATACGGGTCTTGAATGAAGAAATATAGTTAAAACGTTTTTCTGATTACAATCTATTGTGTCCATTATTCTAGTTATTTGTTTGGGTGTTCATAATGCTTTGTAAATTCTTGCCAAATTTAAGATGATTTATTACTTAGTGGAAACTCGACGAAGAGAAACTAAGTCAAAACGTAGCTCATTCAACTAGGCTTAATTGTTTGTAGTTGATAGCGAGCATAGCTAGCTACTTTTACTTATTTGATTTAGCTAGTCTTTTATGATGTTTGGGCCGTTTTATTGTGCCTTATTGTTTATTTTGTAGGAAATGGTTGATTGGAGCTATAATGCCATATTAGAGTTAATCGGGTGCTCGGGGCGTGAAAAGATGCAAAGGAATGAAAAGAGTAAAAGTGGAAAAAAGTCAAATCTCGGTCAACAGCAGGCTAGCGTCGAGACGCTAGCTCTTGAGCGTCTCAACGCTCACATTCCATATCAGATTAGGCGCGTAAAGCTCACAGCGTCGAGACGCTATGATAGGAAGCGTCCCGACGCTACCGTTTTTCCTCATTCAGAACGCGCGTATAAGAGGCAGCGTCGCGACGCTGTCTTGACAGCGTCTCGACGCTAAGACGAAAAATCAGAATAAAAGCTTATTTTCGGCTAGGTTTGAGGGGAGTTCGATTTGGGGGACCTTGGATAGCCGTAAAGAGGATAGAATAGAGCATTTGGAGGCTGAAACCAAACGGGGAGACTTGGAAATCAACCCATTGTTCGTGGGGATCGTGACGGGGACGTCGGGACTCGGCCTACATTGAGTTTTCTTTTCCCTTTTCTTCCTTTAGTTAGATTTATGGCTTTCACATGTTTAGTTGAGATTGTATTTACATTCATGAGTAGCTAAACTTGTAGCTTAGGGATTGATGTAGTTGATTAAGTTTATGGATTGATTTATGGTTTAAGTTGTGCAATGTTATTGTGTTTGTAATCTTGATTTAATGCTTTCAATTAATTGGCCATTAGTTGGATGATTTAAGTTTCGAATCTAGCTCGGGAGAGGGGATTTGATCTAGACTTACTCAAGATTGCATGAATAAAGTTTACTTTCTAATTCTTGACGGTTTTAGATTAACTTTAGAATTGGTTAAAAGATCTCATTGCCTTGCATATTAATAAACTTAGATAGGGATATCAAGTTGGTTAATTTGCATGAGAATCAATTATACTCGGGAGAGGTAGTTGTGATTAAAGGGTCTTTGGCTCATAATTTCATTGTGCATAATAACTTAGTCTTTAAAATCAATCCTAAACGAAATCGGCGAAATCAATTCCCTAAGTAGTTTTCCCAATTGAAATTCCATACTTTTTACTTGCTTTGAGTTAGTTTTCATATCACCTATTCATCACTTTTTGATCCCTAAATAAAATTGGGCAAGATAATTCACAATACTTGATTTGCTTAAAAATCCAATCCAGAGGACGACATTCGAATTTACTATTCACTATATTATTACTTGACCCGTGCGCTTGCGGTTAGCAATTTGCCTATCAGTAGTGACAGCGAGATTAGTTGGTTAGGCCTAGGGATCGATAATGAATCAGGACTTATTAATTAACCCTTTTAATGGCGCTAAGGACACTTAGGTTGTTAAAATGTATTAGTTAGAATTAGGGGAAACCGACTGGAGACCCTATGTTAGTAAGAAGGTTCTAGATTTATAATTAGTTGGACATAATATTTAGTGATCAGAATAATTGTTAGATTATGTTTTGGAATTTAAGACCCCGTCTCTCATTTAACTTGACCTCCCTCGCTTGTTACTAAATTGCTTGATCAAAATTGTTTTATTCTTGGGTTTAATTTTAAACCCCGTCTTTGATTGCATTCGAGATTCCTGGATAATGTCTGTTTTAAGTATTTTTAGTGCTTAGTTAGTTATTTTGCCTAGATTTAAACTATTCCATGTGGATTCGATACTTGGTAATTCTTACTATTTTATATTACTTGTGGCCCGTGCGCTTGCAGATTAAATACCTCATACAACATCTCTCTTGTGCTCGATATCTAGAGTACTCTCCACTTTATTACTTGGTAGTGTATACTTGATGCGCAATTTGCTAACCGCAAGTGTACGGGTCAAGTAATAATATAGTGTTTTCGTGTAAAACGAGTGTCGTCCTCTAGATTGGTTTTCTAGCAAATTAAGTATCGTGAATACTTTTGTCCAATTTTATTTAGGGAGCAAAACTCAATGATAAAGATAAAAGTAAAGACTAAAAGCATAAAAATAAAAGTGGAGACTCAAATGGAAAGACTCTTAGGGAATTGATTTCATTGATTAAGATTGAGGATTGATTAATAGGAATAAATTGACCGTGCAATTATTCTACAAGCCAAGGAAACTTTTATCACGATTACCTCTCCCGAGTATAATTGATTCTCATGCATATAAACTAACTTGATATCCCAATCTAAGTTCATTAACATGCAAGGCATTATTCGGTTCGGTCCTTGTTACGCTTCTAAAGATATTCCAAATCCCGTCACAAACTTAGAATTTCTACTCTAGTCATGCAATTAAACAAAGTAAGTCTTAGGCCAAATCCTCCCTCCCGAGTTAGATTCAACACTTAAATCATTCAATTAGTGATCAAGTAATTGAAAGCATTAAACAAAATTGCATGCATAAAATAAAAACACATTCATACCTAAAATCAATCCAAAAACTAAAACAATTACATCAATCCCTAAGACAAACAACTAGCAATTCATAGTCTTTAAACCATAAACACTAATTGAAAGAAAAGCCACAAAAACTACAAGAGGTAAGGGAAAGAGAAAGGAAAACTCGAATCCGTCGAAACCGACACGTCCCCGTCACGATCTCCACGTCTTCTCGCTTGATTCCCGCTCCTTGGCCTTGCTTTAGCTCCCACCAAAGGTCTCTAGTCGAAATTAGGGCTAAAATCTAACCAATTGGACTCCCCCAATCCGTAGCACAAAATGATGAATTTATAGAAAATCTGCCGACAGCGTTGAGACGCTATAGACAGCGTCGCGACGCTGTCGCGATACTGCGGATTTGGAAATTTCGCCGAGAGCGTCGCGACGCTTGTCCTAGCGTTGCGACGCTATAATTTTTTTTTTTTTTTTTTTTTTTTTAAATCAGCTGGGCTGAATTTGACTTCCTCCAACTTGATCCTTTTTCGATCTTTTAGCCCTTTTTCATGTCTCGAACACGCAATTAGCTCAAATATTTATTTCCTACAAATACAACACAAAAACGCATCATTTTGGCCAAAAATTATAAAAGACTAGCTAAATTAATTAGGGAAAACTAGCTAGCTATGCTCGCTATCAAACACCCCCAAACTTAAGCTTTTGCTAGTCCTCGAGCAAACTAAAAATCAAGCATACAATGGAAGAATGGATGCAACAATCATGACTCAATCCTCAAGGCTCAAAAGTCAATAATCAAGCAATCAAGAGACATGCACATAAGGACCAATGAGGGAGACAAATCAAAAGTTTTCCAAAATTAACTTGCACAAGCGAGATCTAACTTAACAAGATCAGACTCTACTAGCCCGGGATTGGATTACTAAACTCTCAGCTCATCTTCCCTCTACACTGGCACTAAGGATTCACTAACGAGTCAATGGAACAAATTAGTTTGTTTTCCTCCATACTTAGGTGCTTATAATTGAAAATTAAATCAAGCATTTATATGTGGCACTAGCTTTCACACACCTATTGCAGGGACCCTTAACCTGAGTTTTCTCTGGTTGGCCTAACTGATCACAACAGGGGTAGCTCTTTTTGCCTAAAACTTTATTACTCATTGCATATTGTGCACAGGCCATGGCATAATAAATTTTTTTCCTTCAAATTGTAACAACAAGAATTATTTATCTTTATGAGCATGATAAGCATATATTCTTTTCTTTCCTCCTAAGCAAGATCAAACATGCTAATTTGCAAAAAATTGACTCTTTAGCTCTTCCCTACACCTATCGAGGTGACAACAAGCATATGAACCTAATAATTCGCTCCTAAGCATTCAAATCCAAATCTAGTCAAGACAAATACTCTACTCATGCAAGACATCTCCTAGAAAAAGTTTAAGAAGTCTCCCTTTTTGGGTACTCATGCTTACAACTCATCGAAAGCTTGAGAATTGACAAGAAAGCCTATCCTAGGAAATCATAGTCATGCAAAAATAGCATCCAGAAAACAACCATATGCTCAATTCAAAGAAAGCTCAAAACTATAGCCCGAACTCAGATGCTCAAGGGCTCCACAAACATTCTATTCCACCCCCAAACTTAAAGCATGCATTGTCCTCAATGTATAACGAAAATAAGGCATAATCAAGCATGAGAACAAATAAAGAATGGAAGGGGTGAACAATACTGCCTTGGAATGATGATCTTTTCATGAAAGCTTGCAAGCAAAGAGGAAACTGGAACCAAGACCTACAAAACAAAAACAAACAATAAATAAAAAACGCAAAGAAAAACACAACTGAACTTACTTGGGTTGCCTCCCATAAGCGCTTGTTTAACGTCATTAGCTCGACGTGCTCGTGCAGTCTGTCAAGGCACATAAAAATTCTCGTATTTCTTTGGACCCTTCTTTCTTGAATCAATAAAACTCACTATCGCTAGCAAGCTTACTAGTTTCTCATGGGCCCCTGAAACATAATTATTTTTAGTATTTTTGTATAAAATAAACATAAAAGGAGAAAGATCAAAATAAAGAGACTCAGACTCTAAAACTGACTCGTGAGAATAGAAAAAAGAACAATCAAAATCTACAAAGGATGGAGAAGATAAATCAGACGAAGGCTTTTCAACCTCAAACTCTACCTCTTGAACTTCCTCTGTCACTGCAAGCTCATTTTCTTTTTCTTCCTCACAAACATGTTCTTGATAGGTGCTACAACTCTCCAATTCTTCCCCACTATTAATGCAACTCACCCCTAACTGCTCATCCTTAGCAAGATCGAAAGAACTAAGCTCCTGAATGGGTGCCAACGAATCATCGGCCACATGACTCACTAGACATCCTATGGAAGTGGATCCCACCTCACTAACTTCCTTTGGAGTTTGAAGTCCTTTTATAATTTCATCAAATTTTAGACTCCTCGCTCTAGACTCCGCAATATAATTTTGAACTATGCTTTCTAAGGAAGAATTTTCTTTTAAAGGGGTAAAACTTGAAGATGAAAAATTGAATATGGAGTTGAATAAAAAGCCATTCAAATCAATTAAAGCAACAATGAATATTAGGCTTCCAATTAAATAATAACCCAACAAGAACAAAGGACTAAGACTCAAACAAATAAGGAAAAGAAATCAAAAAGGAAAAAGAACAAATAAGGAAAAGACAATTAAGGGAAAAAACAACTAAGGAAAAAATCAAACAAATAAGGAAAGAACTAAAATAGGAAAATTATAACTATGGAAACAAAAACCAAAGGAGAAAAACAAATATGGAAATAAAACAAATAAGGAAAAAAAATGCAATCTACCTACAAAAATAAAAGAAAAATAAAATACACCCTAAATTAAGACCGAACAATTTTTCCACAATATTAATCTAGCTAAATATGCCAATCCCCGGCAACGGCGCCAAAAACTTGATGCGCAATTTGCTAACCGCAAGTGTACGGGTCAAGTAATAATATAGTGTTTTCGTGTAAAACGAGTGTCGTCCTCTGGATTGGTTTTCTAGCAAATTAAGTATCGTGAATACTTTTGTCCAATTTTATTTAGGGAGCAAAACTCAATGATAAAGATAAAAGTAAAGACTAAAAGCATAAAAATAAAAGTGGAGACTCAAATGGAAAGACTCTTAGGGAATTGATTTCATTGATTAAGATTGAGGATTGATTAATAGGAATGAATTGACCGTGCAATTATTCTACAAGCCAAGGAAACTTTTATCACGATTACCTCTCCCGAGTATAATTGATTCTCATGCATATAAACTAACTTGATATCCCTATCTAAGTTCATTAACATGCAAGGCTTTATTCGATTCGGTCCTTGTTACGCTTCTAAAGATATTCCAAATCCCGTCACAAACTTAGAATTTCTACTCTAGTCATGCAATTAAACAAAGTAAGTCTTAGGCCAAATCCTCCCTCCCGAGTTAGATTCAACACTTAAATCATTCAATTAGTGATCAAGTAATTGAAAGCATTAAACAAAATTGCATGCATAAAATAAAAACACATTCATACCTAAAATCAATCCAAAAACTAAAACAATTACATCAATCCCTAAGACAAACAACTAGCAATTCATAGTCTTTAAACCATAAACACTAATTGAAAGAAAAGCCACAAAAACTACAAGAGGTAAGGGAAAGAGAAAGGAAAACTCGAATCCGTCGAAACCGACACGTCCCCGTCACGATCTCCACGTCTTCTCGCTTGATTCCCGCTCCTTGGCCTTGCTTTAGCTCCCACCAAAGGTCTCTAGTCGAAATTAGGGCTAAAATCTAACCAATTGGACTCCCCCAATCCGTAGCACAAAATGATGAATTTATAGAAAATCTTCCGACAGCGTCGAGACGCTATAGACAGCGTCGCGACGCTGTCGCGATACTGCGGATTTGGAAATTTCGCCGAGAGCGTCGCGACGCTGGTCCTAGCGTTGCGACGCTATAATTTTTTTTTTTTTTTTTTTTAAATCAGCTGGGCTGAATTTGACTTCCTCCAACTTGATCCTTTTTCGATCTTTTAGCCCTTTTTCATGTCCCGAACTCGCAATTAGCTCAAATATTTATTTCCTACAAATACAACACAAAAACGCATCAACTTGCTCGAGCATAGCTAGCTAGTTTTCCCTAATTAATTTAGCAAGTCTTTTATAATTTATTGGCCAAAATTATGCATTTATGTGTTGTATTTGTAGGAAATATAGTTTTGAGCCAATTGGATGTTCGGGATGCGAAAAGAAGCCGAAGAATGAAAAAGAATCAAAGTTGGAAGATTGAAGATAGGCCCATCCGCAGACCAGCGTTTCGACGTTGCTCTTTGGGCGTTTCGACGCTAACATTCTATATTTGGAGTTTTCAATCTTAAACAAAAATAAAAAATAAAAAATAAAAACATCATAGCGTTGCGACGCTCTCGGCAAATTTTCCAGATTCGCGGTATCGCGACAGCGTCGCGACGCTACGACCAAAATTTTTCCAATAAGTATTTTGCGATTAAGGCTTTTTGGGGGACTTCTCTTGGACGATTTGGAGTCGAAAAACAGAGAAAAAAAAGGGCTTTTGAAGCTGAAACAAGTTGAGAAAAAGCGGGAATCAAACCATTGTTCGTGGGGATCGTAACGGGGACATGCGATCTCGGCCTACCTAGCGTTTAATTTTCTTTACCCTTTGCTTTTGTAGTTTTTATGGCTTGTTTAGACTTAGTTTATATTGTAATTTGGATTATGTGTAGCTAAGTTTAATTCTTAGGGATTGATGTAGTCATTGGACACTTTATGGATTGATTTAATGGTTTTATTGCTATTAATGTCATTTATGCATAATTGTGTTCTTAATGCTTTCAATTTACCGGCCATAAATTGATTGTTGTTTGTGCTTGAATCTAACTCGGGAGAGAGGATTTAGCTTAGAAATCATTATGCATAACTAGGATTTAGCTAGAAATCGGGAGATAATAGTTAAATCTAGAAATCGTTAAAAAGGTTAACGTTAATGCCTTGCATGTTTAATGAATTTAGATAGGGATATCGGGTTCATTGCAAGTGGGAGAATCATGTATGCTCGGGAGAGATATGTGTTATTTTAGTTTCCCAAGATTTATGAATCATAGCATGTCATTAAACCATGAATTAATCCATAATCCCAATTGGTGAAATCAAATCCCTAAGACCGTTGTCTCCATTAGATTGTCATACTTTTTCATTGTTTTGTGTTTGATTACATTCATTTTCACTTTGATTGGTTCCCTAAATAAAATTGGGCAAGAGTATTTTCGGTAATTAAAATTGATTGGAAATCCAATCCAGAGGACGACATTCGAATATCACATTCACTATATTATTACTTGACCCGTGCGCTTGCGGTAGGAAAATTTCACATCAACTATCAGTGATAGAAACTGATAAACTATCAATAGACTTCATATAATCCTTTTTATCAGTGTTTATCATTGATTTGTTGGGTTTTATACCCTATAACTCGTAGATAGTAAATGTAACAATTGACCGAACATTAATAAAATGATAGATGTATTATTCAATAAAGTATTGTTGTTTGTATTATGTTTGTTTTGTCTAAATAACCCTAATCTAATAAACTAAACATCCTAGGTTGTGGTATGAATCTTGAACTGTATGGGGAGACATACAGGAATCACTTTTCAAGATACAGCCTGAAGGGTCTATAGTCACTACTACAAATTTGACCTTTATTGACGCTTGGCTTTTTACGTTTATTGACGCTTGTATAAAAAAAGCGTCAATAAACGTAATTTTTGTACTTTAAAATAAATTATTAATAATTAAATAGATATATTGATTGTTTTATGGTATCAAGAAATGATATGGGTTATGTTGACGGCCATAAAGCGTCAATAAATGTGATTAAAAGCGGACTTTACATAGATTTTCGTCCAACTCCGCCTTTTCACATAGTTGACGGACAAAAGACATCAATGAAAAGGGTTTTGTTGACGGTTTTTATTGATGCTTACTAGCCGTCAATAAAAACCGCATTCATTGATGGCTAATAAGCGTCAATAAACATTACTATATTGTCGCGCAATAAACGTCAATATTAATGGGGGTTTCTTGACGGGTATTAAACGTCAAAATATTTAAGCTTTTTTGGGATTTTAGATTTAAGTTTAAATTACTCCCAAATTTAAAGTGATTTTAGGAGTTTAAATTGGGTTTTTAATTGAAAAAGAGATAAAGTTGGAAAAAAAAGAAACCCAAGACTCTCATTTATTTTGTTTATTTGGGTGGATTAAAAGAAAAAAAAGAAAAAGGAAAAAATAAAAAATAAAGAAAAGAAAAAAACCCTAAGAATCCTTCATCCTTTCTTTTTCCCTCTCTTTCTTGTTCACGCAGCCTCTCATCTTCGCGCACTACAATCGCCCGTGAAATCTTCATTCAACCTTTTTGCCGTTCGTTCAGCCACCCGTGAAGCTACCGGTGAGTCTTCGTTCAGCCGCCCGTGAAGCCGTCGGTGAGTCTTCGTTCAACCGCTCGTCCGTCTTCGTTCAGCCTCCCATTCGTATTCATTCGGCCTCACGTTCGTCTTTGTTCAGCCTCCCATTCAGTCGAGCGTTCGTCTTCGTTCAGCTGCCCGTTCAGCTCGCCCCAACACTGCTGTTCAGCTTGCACAAGCACTGTTGTTCAGCCGACTGTTTTAGACTTTTGGTAAGTTTAGCCCCTTTTGGTAGGTTTAGACTCGACCCACTCGATTTCTTCATTTTTCAGCTTTATGCACATGTAGTTTTAGACTTTGAAATTGTTCTAGATCATGACTCATGCTTATTCGACTTGGATTTTGGATTACCCACTATTTAGTAGCTTCAATCTTCACGCGTTTGGACTTGAAATTGGTTTTCGACGGATACCCATAACTCGAACAGTCTTAAATTGAGTTACTCATAGCCCATCGTCTTGGGAACTTGGTTGTTGGGGTTAATTCGAACACAAACCAGCAGAAATTTGGAGTTATTCAGTAAGTTCCAACATCTTTAAAGCTTTAGAATTTGTCTAAGTTAGCTTGTGAATAGCTTATGACCATTGGGTGCTCTTTAAAGTGTAGTTGGACCCAGTTTAGACCTCAGGCAGTGCATATTCAAAGAGCTTTAGTGTTGGTTGCCAAATTGCAGCAAGCTTTTAGGCTCGTTTAGCGTGGTCGGTAAGTTTCTTCACCTTTTTAGCCTTGTTAAAACTCTTGGTAGGCTCCCTATGTAGTCTCTGATGCTAAAAGTTATTTACTTGTAGCTTGGAATCAATTAGAGCTTATTTGAGTTATTTTCAGCGAAAGAGCTAATTTTTTTGGGTGAAGTATAGGATGTATCAATATTCTTTAAACCCTTTTGGTTTCTCCCATGCATTAAAAGTAGCGTCATGATAAGTTACCTCTCTCAACACTACTTTAAAATAACATTGGAAAAAAGTCAAACGTTTCTTGATGCTACTTTATTTTTTTGAGTACAAGGGTACATGAGTGATAAGAGATGTAGAAAAATATGGAAATTGATTTACTTGTTGGTTTTTCATTAACTTATCTTTTGATAAGTTAAAATTTTGAGTTATTTGATTTGTTTTCATAATTTTAGTTGTTATGTTCAAAAATTTAGTATATTTAGTTTTTATGTTATGTTTATGTTTTTGTTATAGTATAGGGATAAGGCTAGGTACCTTATCCTGACACTATGGATGCGACCCACTTTGTATTTTATACAAACACAATGATCCAACGCGTTCGTGTAGAAGACATGCTAGTGGGGGTATCCTATGCAATGAGTTTGCATAAGACCAGACTGCGAAATAGTAATCGCTAGTTGTAATACTATTGACTAGTTAGGTTTCTATTTCACTAGGATGACCTAGACAACTTAGTCTCAATACTGAGTGGGTTATGGCTCTTGTTCACGAGCGATGATAGCTCAATTATTTAAGCTATATTTTATATTAATTTAGTGTTAGTCTTGAGGATTATTTGGCCAATTTTATGTCTATTTGGTTTAATTTTGTAGAAATCAAATATTTTGAAGGAAATTGAAGTTTTGATGAATACCGGTGATTTGGGAGCAAAAAAATTAAATCGAGTGAAGAAATGACCAAAAGAAGACAAGGTTCAAGGCTTCCATCCGAGAGGGTAGCGTTGAGACGCAATCTTTGGGCGTCTCAACGTTGGTCCCTTCAGCAGAATGAGCGCAATCGAGGCAGCGTCGAGAACGCGACGTTGTGTCCTTAGGGCACACAACGCGACGTTGTGTCCTTAGCGTCGCAAAGCAGTCGTGGTAGAAGGTGGCTTATAAATTGAAAACGATGCAACAGATTTGGTAGAGCTTCTTTGGAGAGAAAAAGACGACTACTGAGAGAGAAATTCGGCAAGAACACCGAGGAGATCGAGGGGAGTTGATTTTCGGAGCTTAGATCGTGAGGATCGTAACGGGAACGTGCGGCAATCACGGCTAGCGAGTTTATTCTTTCTCCCTTTATTTCTTGTACTGATTTTATGATGTATTGGACATATTTTGCTTGTGATTTTGAGACTATGAGTAGCTAAATTTCATTTCTTAGGGGCTTGATGTAGCCATTAGATTGTATGGATTAATTTAGGGATTTTTTGTGGACGGCTCATAACGCCTTTTATTTATGCAATTTGAATGTTTAATGCTTATAATCTCTTGATCACGGATTGTATGTTGTTTTATCTGAACTAATTGCTCGAGAGAGGGTAGTTTAGATTAGATTATCAATTGCATGACTTAGGTGGTTCTATAATCGGGAGATTTAGGATTGCTTGAGAAACCGTTATAAGGATTGATCTTTAATGCTTATGCTTGTTGTAGAAATTAGATAGGGATATCAATTTCTTAATTTTGCATAAATAATTAATTGTGCTCGGGAGAGGCTTTTAATAATCAATAATCCTTGGTTTATGAAATCGTTACGTGTTCATTGATATTTAATCACTGAATTAATTCATGCATCTAATAGGTTAAATCAATTCCCTAAGGCTTTTTCTCCATTAAGTTTCCACCCATTTAATTGCTTTGAGTAGTTTTTAATTAATTTGCATCTTTCTTGAATATTTTCTCTAAATAAAATTGGGCAAATATACCTTTAGTAATTAGGTGAACTAGAAAACCAATCCAGAGGACCACATTCAATTTTTAATCACTATATTATAACTTGGGCCCGTACACTTGCAGTTAGCAATTTGCGTATGAAGCGACTATCCTTTGATTTGTATGGGTGAGAGTGACCAGTACGCCGACTCAATAAGCCTATCATTTTGGGGACAAGACTGAGTGAGGAGCTAGGAACATAATCACACAAGAAGAAATTCACTCCTTCCCGACTTTAGGGAAGTAGATGAGTGTTCCCTTAAGTGGTGTCTCCGAGTCTTTAACAAAGGGTCCTACCTTCTCACTGACCCGAGAGGGGTTTCTGTTTGGTGGTTGGACCACAAACAGGTTGTAAATTAGAGAAGCACTGGTACTTAAGAGTGTAGAGGTAACCCAGGGGTAAAATGGAAATTTGACCCAGCTGGTGTTGCAGACACTCGTGAAGAACTAACTTGCTGTTATTGGTCTATATCCGTGGACACATAAATATGTCTACAGTGAGAAGAGTGCAGTTACGGGTCTATAGTGGAGTGTACCCACATTTAATAAGTATTGATTAATTTGGTTAATGAGTTTAGCCAATTAATCTCATATTGTTGGAGCTTCTGATCTGTAGGTCCATTAGGTCCCACTGGTAGCTAGTAAAGTGATTTGAGGTAACTAAGTCTAAAGGGAAGAATATAATGTATGGTGATACATTTTGATATAATTTTGAATTAGATTCAAAATTATGAGAGAAATAAATATTATAAGGAGTTCAAATATTAACATGAATTTGATTCATATTAAATTTATAGGATATGAAAGAATTTGAAAATGTTCAAATGATAATACGAATTTGATTCATATTAATGTTATGATTTAATTGAAAGCATAAAATTATTTAATTTGGTTAATTAATTATTTATTTATTAAATGAAATATGAATTTAATATTTTATTCATGGCTCTCCCCTATAAATAGGACTCTAAACCTAGAGTTTTATAAAACACACTCATTTTATACTCAAAAAAAAAAAAACACATTTTTCAAAAATAAATAAATAAATAAAACACACTCATTCAAGCCTCTCAATCCTCCCTCTTAGAGAGAAAAGGATTCCACCTCCTTGCCTCCAAAATTCCTAGAGTCATATCGGTGTAACCTTAGTGGTAGTGTGTCTTAGAGTTTTCTTAGAAGACAAATTCTATCGAAGAAAAGGTTAAGGGTGTTGGCGAGAATCGTTCAAGTCGACAACGAAGGTTTGTAACGGTTCTTTCTCTTCTCTTGGGAAAAGCATGTAAATCAAATAGAGATTTTATTTTCTATTTTTTTTTCAGCATGTTTTTATAGTCTTTATGTAGTAGATTAAACGTTAATGTATGTTGTGATTTTGCCTTCGTAACGGTATTTTAATCTTGATTAAAATACGACGTGAGGTCCTTTGATAATCTTCCGCTCGCTAGGAATTTCACCCCTTCCTGATAGACACCGATTAGTTCGAAGAATTAGTGACTATCAATGATAGACACTGATAGACTATCATGTTGATAGACTCCATATAATCCTTTCTATAACTGATAGACTCTGATTAATCAAGTTTATCAATGATTATCAGTGATAGACACTGATAATTCTTTCTATCATATAACTGCTGATAAAAATGGTATTTTTGTAACTTAACATCACTTTGTAGTATTTCTGCAAATAGTTTTACTTTTTGTTATTTTTGCAATATGTTTAGTGTTTTTTTTATCTATGCAAATGTCGCTAAAAGAAATTAAGAAATTAAATTAACTAATTTAATTTTTTAAAAATAAAAAATTAAAATTGAAGGTCTCATTAAATAATTAGTTTGATTTTATTTCTCTATTTTTGAAACGGATGCTTATAATTGTTACTTGCATTTACATATTCCTTTAGGGGTCGTTTGTTTCGTAGGAATCCGAGATTCCCATCAATCGGGCATCTGGATTCCCACGTTTGTTTTGCAGTAATGTAAGATACCCTAGTATCTCGAGATGCCCGGGTATCCTAGGATGCCCATCTGGGAGGTAATCTGAGTATTTTTGGATGCCCTTTTGAAACATAGGTTTCAAAGATTCCCATGTCAATGACATCTCCTCTTTACTTTTTTGCCCTTCATTCATTTGTTTTTTTTTTTTTTAGAATGTAGATGTCCGGCATCTTCAGATGCCTGGAATCTCAGATGATCGAAATTTTAGATATGCGGCATCTTCAGATAGCCACATCTGTTTTGTAGGAAAATTTATAAGGATAACAGGGAATATTTGGATAGCCCAGTTGTTTTGAAGGATTTATTCTTGGGAATGTTGTACATATATGTAATGTTACAAAAATTTCGTTACTAACATATTTATATAATTTATATATTAATTTAATGTAATTTATACTTATGTAATATATTTGTTTTTAGTAATTAATTTTTTTATATTAATTGTGTTCATTAATTTTTGTATGTTATTTCGTAGAGTTCATACTAATATATGACTTTTTTAAAAATTAATTAATATTAAATATAAGATTTATTTTTAATTTTAATATTTTTTGAAAGGCAGTTATATAATTAATGTTATATGAGGTGAAATTTATTTATTACATTATAAATGATATAAATTTTTAAGATGAAAAATATCAAATGTATGTTGGTTGTGAAAAAACGTTGCTTTAAAATTATTTATATAAGATAATAAATATTATTAATAATAATTCATTCCAAATATTAAAAATAAATGGAGATATTATACACTTTAATTGGAGTCTATTTTATATGTAAATGTAATATCTAAATATACTTCATTATATAAAGTTGTTTATTAGACATTAACCTATTTAAATTATAAAATTAAAAGTAAAGATAAAGAAAATTGATGAAAGAAAATATATATATATAAAAAAAGAACGAATGGCAAAAAAGTAAGGAGAAGATGCCCTCGACATGGGAATCTTTGAAACCCATGTTTCAAAAAGGCATAAAAAAATACTCAAATTATCTCTTGGATGAGCATTCTAGTAAAACAAACGTGGGAATCCAGATGCCCGACTCATGGGAATCTCGGATTCCCACAAAACAAACGGCCCCTTAATTTATTATCTATTTTGTAAGAATGTTTAGAAAATTTGAGTAGAAATTTTAAAAAATATAGTTTTTAAAATTTTATTTTTATTTTTAATTTCTCTACGAATTTACATGAGTATATTATATATAAGAATGGTGAATAGCATATATTAAATAAAAGAAAACTTGATTTGTATAAATAAAAAATTAAAAAACGAAATCATTATGGAACGGATAATGAATTCTAGTTTTGCTTCTAAGAAGTTATATTGCCTTCGTAATAATTTGATTTTCGACGATTTTCATTTAAATGACAATTCAGATAATTTCATAAGACAGAAGTGGGTTCCATATAATTTCTTTAAATTTTGACTTTTGAGGCAAAGGTTCGCCCACGCCACACAATGGGCCCACAATGGAGCAAGTTTCCGGATTTTATGGGAAATAGAAGTGGAATCGAACATCCTTTCAAAAAAAAAAAAAAAAAAAAAGTGGAATTGAACACTACAACGAAAGAAAAACCGATTCAGTGTAGCTGCTATCATAATCTTTTAAATGTTTTAAATGTTTTTTTTTTTTCTTTTTTTGAGAAAAAATGTTTTTAATGTGTTAGTCATGATTGTTGTCATTCGTGAATCTCAAAAGAGAGGACTTAGATTATAACTTAAATGCATGAGTAAGATAGATCTAAAATGGAAAGATTTAATGCAGCTTTAGAAATTGTTTAAAGGATTAAATAAAAGTCTTGTATGTTAATGGATCTATATAGAAATATTGTGTTATTTGTTGGGTTTTATGCTCTAAAACTCGTAGATAGTAAATGTAAATAAATTGTATACTTGTTTTAATAAAATTTTATTAAGTTCCTGCAATAAAATGTTATTGTTAAATATTGCACAATTTGACCCAAATCAAATAAACTAAGATCCAAGGTTGTTTTTATGTAGCTTGAACTAGTATGTGGGACATATGGGATCGATGTTCAAGTAACAACCTAAAAGGTCTATAGTACAAGGATAAGGCTGGGTACCTTATCCTGGTAACACTATGTGATACGACCCACTTTGTATTTGATACAGACGTACTGATCCAAAGCGTCCATGTAGTAGACATGCGAGTGAGGGTATCATCCTATGCAATGAGTTTGCATAAGACCGGACTGCGAAATATTAACCACTAGCTGTAACGTCTTTAGCTAGTTAGGTTTCTATTTCACTGGGATGACCTAGACAACTTAGTCTGAATCCTGAGTGGATTATGAACTCCTGTTCACGAGGGATTGTCTTTTGATTTGTATGGGTGAGAGTGGCCAGTACGCCGACTCAATAAGCCTACCATTTTGGGGACAAGACCGAGTGGGGAGCTGAGAACATAATCACACAAGATGGAATTCACTCCTTCCTGACTTTCAAGGAAGTAGATGAGTGTTCCCTTAAGTGGTGTCTCCGAGTCTTGAACAAAGGCCCCTACCCTCTCACTGGCTCGAGAGGGAGTTTCTGTTTGATGGTTGGACCACGAACAGGTTGTTCATTAGAGGAGCACTGGTACTTAATGAGGTAGAGGTAACTCAGGGGTAAAACGGTAATTTGACCCAACTGGAGTTACGAACACTCGTGAAGGACTAACTTGCCGTTATTGGTCAATATCCGTGCACACAAAAATATTCTGCAGTGAGAAGAGTGCAGCTGTGTGTCTTTGGTGGAGTGACCCACAATTAATGAAAGTTGACTAACTTGGGTAATGGGTTTAGCCGATTAGTCTCGTATCATTGGAAGCTTCTGATCTGTAGGTCCATTAGGTCCCACTGGTAGCACGTAAAGAGATTTGAAGCAAATAAATATAAATTGTAAATTGAAAGTGTTCAATTTATTTGGGGAATCATATAATGTATGTTAATGCATTATAATATAAAGTTTATGAAACTTTATAATATAATTTTTGAGTTGATTTCAAAAATTAATTCTTGAGAGAAAATATTTGAAAGAGTGCAAATAAATTTTAATATGAATTGGATTCATATTAATTTTAATTTTAATAAAATCCCTAAGATTAAATATATGATATTTAATTGGATAATTAATTAATTATGGAATTAATTATTTATTTATTAAAATTAGATATTGTTCAGATAATAGATTTGAACTTATTCATAGACCTTTTCCTTTTACCTATATATAGGTCTTGGCCTTTTATCTGAACAATAGGAAAAGGTCTTGGCCTTTACCTATATATAGGACTCCTGGGGTGGGGTGAAAGGCATCACATTGTCTCTTCTTCTCTCAGAGATCTCTCCCAAAAGACTCCCACAAGTCTCCTGCTTCAAGAAGTCTTAGAGATATACCGGTGTAGCCGATTGGTGGTGTTCGCACAAGAAGGTTGCTGCATTTTCGATCTTATTAGCAAGAAAAGGCGAATCGATCAAGACTTTCTACAAAAGTAAGTTTTCTATGAAATCCTTGATCACTAGGATCAATCTAGTTGATCATTTAGCATGTTTATAGCCTACTTACAGCCCATTAAACATAGATTTATTGCTGTAATATTTTGCAAATTGTATTGGTATTTCAATTAGAATCTAAGACTATGAGTAGGTTCGATGATTCTTTCCGCTGCATAGGGCTTTTATCCCTTCATTATTAATGTTATAGGTGATTTTGGACCACTCTGGAATTCAGAGACTAAACAGGACAGCGCGACACCAACCTGAAAGCATGATTAGGAAGTGAACCCTGGAGGAGGGTGAGCCGAAGGGATTGGGCCGAGATGGCCCAATCCCATGCTCGGCCCACACTCCTCCCCTTTGCTCAGCCCCTGGTGCTCCTGGACGTCCCGTTTCTACCTGGTTCAGTCTGAATCGTCTCCGAAAGCCTAGAAACCCAAAGTCAGAAAAAGGTATTTAAACTCTTCTTCGTCACCGAAGAAAGGATCCCGAACTCTATTCTCTGATTCTCCTCTTACTCTTGCTCTCTTGCTTCCCATCGTTCTGCTTGCTGACTTAGGCATCAGAGGTGGTGTGGCAAGCAACACACCGGTGTGCAGGTTTTTCTGTCTTGCAGACCACGTCTTCTCCCTCTAAAACAAATTTACTGTTGGTGACACATGAAGGTTAGGTGAGTTCCTCTGTCCAAATTTGACCATCAAAAATTAAAATGTTTGAAAAAATTTTAAAAAAAATGTTTGAAAAAAAATTGTGCTCAACAGAGACAATTGTGATTTTAAAATCCTTATGGAATGTTTACATGTCTCATTTTTTTTTTTTCATAAATCCAATGGGTTAAATCAATTCTTTAAAATACGTTTCACATAGATTTTTTTTTTTCATTATTTTAGTTTTTGCTATCTTTGACAGTGGACCGATGTAACAGTCAATTCAAAAAAAAAAAAAAAAAGGTCAATTCAAAAAAAAAAAAAAGAGATATTTTGGGTTTTTCCCACTTACCCGGTCAAGGAGAAAGTGGGGGGAATTTTTCCCCCCAGATTTTCGGTCATTGGACCGTATTCTTTTTTTTAAAAAAAAAAAAAAGAAAGAAAAGAAATTTCAGGCACTCTCTCTCCCCGAAGCTCTCTCTCTCCCTCACCGTAATCTCCCTCTCGTTCTCTCAACCCTCCCTCTCTGTGTGCATCAGTTCCGCCGCCGCCTTCGCCCTTCGCACGCCGCTCGCCGTCATCTTGCCGCCGGTAAATCCCTTGTTTTTTTTCTCTCTCTCTTTCTCTCTCTCTCTTTCTCTCTCTAGGCCTCACTCCCCGTTCATCTCTCTACTATGTATAGCCTCCACCGCCACAAGTCCGATCGCCGCCGCCGCCCCTTCTCCGTTGTGGATCTACACGCCACCGTCCGTACCGCCGTCACCGTCGTGAACTCCTTTGGGTAAGCCGGGTTCGTTCCTCTCTCTCGTCTCTTTGTCTCTCGGTTTTCCTGCTCGCTGATCTTCAACTCTCTGTTTCTGTCTCCCGACTGCAGCAACCAAACAGCCGCACGCCGCTGCCGTCTTCAGTCAAACAGTTGTACGCCGCCTCGAGTCGCTTTAGATCTTGAGCGTTCGACGATTCAACTAATCAAACAGTAGGTAAGAAGGGTGTAAGTTCAAATCTTTTTGGTCTTTTGTCCTTTAAGGGAATATCCAATAACGTTGAATCTTAATCCAAGGTATTCGTGGTAAGTGGTGGTCGAATTAATAAAGGCGGAGCGTAAATTGGAAATTGGACAGCGAGCAGTAGTTTCGTTTGGGTGAGTTTTCGACCCTCTCGAGTCTTGTGTTTTAGGAAATTTATTGTGATTGTTATGCCTCTGATGTGAGAATATATTTTTTTTTATGTGTTAATAGACTATTGTTTCGCATAACGTGGTTGACGTTATATCAAGTTGTTTGGGTGTTTCCAATCAAGCTTAGTTACCTCAAGGTAAGTAACTTGCTGCATTGGAATGAAATGTTTATGCATTGAAATGACTGTTTACTTCTAGCATGAGTTTGTATCAAATATTCGAGTTGAGATTGAGATGATATGAATGCGTTTGTCTTCAAGAATTTGGTTGTTGTGTACTTGTGCTACGTGATAGGTGAGAGTGCTTGACTGTTATGTGTTATAAGTTGGTTGGCATTGTTTGTGGACAACGGGAAGTTTGTGGTTTCTCTGTTTAGGAGTGTTGGTTGTCGTCTTCGATTCTTGTTCTTGAGACTGACTGAGTTGGGATGGTGCATGTCGGGTAGCCTGTCAGTATTCTCCGTAAAAGAAAAGAATTTGGTTAACTGGGTTGTAGTTAAAATTAGCATGTGTTAAGAGGTCCTAAAGGGAAAAGGATTAAGAAAGGGAAAAGAATAGGCTAGTTGCCTTGGTAGGGGGCCGTGTCAATTAAACACCTAGGACTGAGATGTATTAGACTAAAATGAGGGGCTTAATGGGCGGGACTTGGCTTCGCAGACTAGGTGCCATTTACTAACTGTGGAAGTTAATTTCTGACTTAAACCCATGAGCGCCCCACCAGTGAAATGGTAGTTTAGAGCGCTACGCGCACATTAGTGCCTTGAGGGTTGAGACTCAGCTCCACTGACTGGGTGCCTTCTACCATCAGTAGGAGTAGAGGTCTCCCAAAATACCCACCTGTGCACTACCAGTGAGTTGGCAAACTTATATGTAGGTGAGTTAATTGATCACGAGGCCCGAACTACAGATAAATGAAATGAAATGAATGAGAATGAGATGACCTAACCCGTAGGCCCTTAGCTCGAATAATATGTTGAAACCTTGGTCGTTGCCTGTCCAGCAGCGTTGTTACTTACTGAGTGTTTTTCTTAAATACTTATTCTTTTCCCTAACATGTAATTGCAGGTAAAGGCAAGGGTGTATAGAACGCGTGACAGAGTGCTGCTGAACGAGCCATGGATTTCCTTAGGATAGTCTTCCGCATTTTATGTTTTCGAAATTCTTCTTTTGAACTTGTATTGCTATGTTTTAAGGTTTATTCCGCTTTAAGTTTTTGCTTGAATGGCTAAAGATTCTTTTTGTTCTGTTTTAACTGGGATCCCAGGCTGAAAAGTTTCACATATTTTCTAAGCATGTTTTACTTTAAATGTCGTTTCATCGCTGTTCTTGTAAGTGAAATGAAATGCATGTGGTAATGACCCTAGGATCTAGGCACAAAATGTAGGGTCGTTACAGGACCCACAGTGAAGCAAGTTTTCAGATTTTATAGGAAATAGAAGTGGAATGGAACTCTCCAACAAAACGATAAGTAATTGAGCGTGGTTGCGATCATAATTTTTATTTTTACTCTCTTCGATATCTAATGTTTTAAAAATATTTGTCGAATTATATCAATCTTCAATAATTTCTTAACCAGAAAAAGATTTGTGACTTACTTCTATTTTAGGAAGGAAAAAAATCAATTTACATCCTTAGGGATCGTTTGGTTTGAAGTTTGATGATGAGAATAAAGATGGAAATTAGCAAGTGATACAAAATCCCTTGTTTGGTACAAGGTTTTGAGTTGTTCCCATGAATTTTCTATACCCATGGATAACCATATTTGGTAGTCTTGCAAAAGTATGAGTTTTCTTCATGCCCTTCTCTTTCTCTCTCTTATTTTTATTAATATCTATTTTTTTTATAATACATTTATTTAGTCTATTAAAATTAATTATATTATTTAAAATAATATTAATAATCAACCAGATTATATAAAACTTGTTTTATAATAATATGTTGAATTAACCTAATTGATTATTCAATCTATTCAAATTATTTGTATTATTTAAATTAATTTTTATAATCATCCAAATTATATAAAACTTATTTTATAATAATGTGTTGAATTAATCTAATTAATTATTCAATTGTAATATATTAATCATAACTAATTAATTTTTCTTTTGAAAATTTGTTAAAAAAGTATTTATTTATACTTTCAATAGATTATAAAACATATGTATGGTATAAACTTTATAAGATTTTAAAGAAAAACAACATTAGAGCTACATGTTGTTAAAATTTGTGAATTTTTTGTAAAGTTATTAATTAGCTAATTTATAGATTAATCAAACTTAAAACTAATTTAATGAAGGATATTTATTAAAAATATTAAATAAATAATTTTAATTATTCAAATTAACTTAATTTATTCAATTAAAATTATTCCTTGGTCTATTAGAAAAAAACAATCATTAATTTTTATTAATACTTTGAATTAATTTTGATTGTTTAATTGACTAACCTATTAAAAATACATAAGATTTCAATGACTAATCCTATAAAACAAGTACAAACATAGTTGATTCCCATAAAATTCTGATGACATTCCCATGTACGACTAAACACAATTCTTTTTTATTCCCAGCTATCTTATTTCTAGACATATTATTCTTAGGCATCATTTATTCTAAGGCATCTGAAAAACCTTAAACTAAACGACCCCTTAAGGTGGAATTGTATCACTTAAAATCAAAACAATAATTATATTAATTAAAGCTCTAAACTTTCATTAATTAATTTGGACTCTCTTTTAAGATAACCAAACGATCCTGTTCACACGTAACTTCAGAGATGGAGACACGTGGAATAAACAATATATTTTTATTAATGTTGTATGCGTGTGGGTGTACAATCTCTAATGTTAATCCTCTGATTCTCTCTCTTGTGTGTGAATGTGTTTCACTCGAGGGCTGGAACTCTTGATCTCGAGTCTGAAGCTTCAATGGATTCTTGGAGCTTGAAGTCTTCCAGTCTTGAAGGAGTCTTCAGTCTTCCAGAAGCGTTGATGTCCTGAAGAGTCTTTGATCTTTAAGGAATGTTGAAGTCTTGAAGAGTGTTTGGTCTTCAAGAAGTGTTGATGTCCTGGAGAGTCTTTGATCTTCAAGGAGTGTTGAAGTCTTGAAGGGTGTTCGGTCTTCAAGAGGTGTTCAACACTTGAATTTATGGATTTCAAAGAGTCTTCGGTCTTCAGACTTGGTGGAGTCTCTCTGAATTCTCTGGTTCTGCTTGAGAGCTTCGAAACTCTGAACTCTTGTCTTTGTGAGAGTGTAGAATTTCTGAACCCTTGAAATGGAGGAGAACCCCTCTATTTATAGAGTTCTCGCTGGATGGGCCCTGGTGACTTTCGGGCCTAACAACTTGGGTTTGGGCTTTATTGGTCTTGGGCTCAACCATTTAGTCTTGGGTTTGATTCATATCTGACCCCAAACCATATGACCCAAACATTTAAAAGATCCAAGTTTGATCCAAATAATTATTTTTTTTAATTAATTGGTCAAATTAATTTATTTGATCAAAATAATTTAATTTTAATTAAATGATCAAATAAAAATTTGGCTCTATAAATTTATAATTGGCCAACTTTGTCTTCAAATTAAATTTGGGACACATGTCAATTTATAATTGGTCCCAAATTTAATTATTTGTAATTTCGTCATTAATTTTAAATAATGACGTGACAATTTGTGATTGGACAAAATTTCTCCTTCAACAGACCCTTTAGGGGCCATTTGTTTTTTGGTAATCAAGTTAGTCAGAATTTTCAGATGCCTGGAATTATATATGCCCGGAAATATAGATGCCCGACATTTTAGATAATTGTGTTTGTTTTGAAGGAATAATTTATAGGGATGTTCAAAAATATTTAGATAACCATGTTTGTTTTGTATGATTTTTGGACGGGAATGTCTTAAAATGATGTATTATTCCAACAATACCCTTTCCTATCTTCAAATCATTTATATATTAATTTAATTTGTATAGCATTTTTTACTATAATAATTTAATATTGTTATCAATTCAATTTGTATTATTTTTATATGTTATTTTGTAAAAACAATAATTTCTATTTTCTTAAGATTTGTATGAAAAAATTAGAATTAAATATTAATTTCAATTTAAACTTGAACTACTTGAACTTATTTTAAAAGAAGAAAATTATATGGTTGATAACTTTTTTTAGTGGATTATATTTATAAATTATCAAAATAGAGAAAGCTTGGAGAGAAATAATATCAATTTGTGATTGTATTTTTTTTTAATAAAAGATTTTGGATGATCGTTATTGGAAAGGGAAAATAAATTAAAAATTCACTTCAAATTTCAATTGAAAATAGATTCAACTATATGTTATACAAATTAAATGTAGTTTATTTTATATGTTAATAAAACATATAAATATAGTTAATTTCATATAATTGTTTATTAGTGAATGAATATACTCATTTTTAAAATCCTAAAATTAAAAAAAAAAAAAAAGAATAGAAAAAAAGGGAGAAATAAAGAAAATTGATGAAAGAAAATATAAAAAACGAAGGACCAAAACGTCAATAGTTGATTCCCTTAGCATGGGAATCTTAGAAACCCATGTATCAGAAGGGCATCCAAATCTTCTTAGATGCCTCTCGTGTGGGCATCCCGAGATGCCTGAACATCTTACATTACTGCAAAACAAACGGAGTAATCCAGATGCCCATTCCATGGGAATCTTGGATTACCGCGAAACAAACGACCCCTTAAGGTTTGGAATTGTATCATTTAAAATCCAACCAATAATTATATCAATTAAAACTCTAAACTTTCATTAATTAATTTCGATTCTTTTTTAAGATTTCATTTTAAAACCATTGTTACATCATTTTTTACATGTGTATAAGACTTTTTAAAATACATAGATCAACTTAATCATAGAGAAATGCATTAATTTAATAGATTCTTCATCTTCTCATCTTCTTCTATTTTTCTCTGCTTATCTCTATCTGAAGAATTATATAATAATTTTTCTTCCTACTTTAGGATTTTGGGAGAAGAATAATTTTAGGAAAAAAATATACTTTTAGTCCCTAAGGCTTTGGTTAGGTTTCATTTTGGTCTCTAAGTTTGAAAACTCGACATTTTAGTTCCTGAGGTTTGAATCTCGTTTCATTTTGGTCACTCTGTCAAATTTTTCAGTTAATTACTACCGGATTGCTGACGTGACTCTATTTTCCTTTTAAAAAATTGTTTTTTAAATAAAATAATATAAAATTTATAAATATAAATATATATATATATATATATATATATATATATATTTTTTTTTTATTTGTAGTTTTTTTATTTATTTTTATTTCTTCTTCTCTCTTTCTCTTCTTCTTCACCACCATAACCTTATTGTAGCCCTGCCACTGGCAACCATCGGTTTTCGTGTTGGACTGTAAAACACTCTAGCGGAAGCGATTTGGATTGAAAGCAACTCAATTTCTTTAATTTAGTGTCTTTTCCACTATTTTGCAGCCTTAGAATCGCTTGTGGGAGCAAGAGTAGTAATTGATTTTAGGGAAGAAGCTTGGTTATTCAAGCAAAACTAGAGAGAAGAAAATTTTGTTGTTGAGAGAGAATTTTGACAACAGTTTGCTAAGTCCCAGCCTACTGTTTTCTTCATCACTCTTCATGATCTTTATAAAGAACATCCCATGCACTTCAATCTAACCATATGAAGACACAATGATGAAAAAAAGAGGTGACTCATGGGATTTGGTGTCAACACCAAGTATTTTGCCTCTTGGATTCTTTAAAAAGAAATTGAATTTCTAATAAATTCAACATAATCCAATATCTCAATGTTAAACAAAATTAATTCAACAAATTAATTTAAATAAAATTGATTCCAATTATTAATTAAACATTTTAATTAATAATAGTTATTTTAATTTAATATCAAATATTAAACTAAATATTTGCACCAATCCCGATTTTTAGCATGAATCACTATTCATTTTCAAACAAAAATATGTATCGTATACATATTAACAATATTTAAATCTTATTTAAACATTTCCAACTCTCTAAATATATAGTTTAATCCATAATTAAACTATTACGTTAAATATATCGAATATAATTAATGGTAATTCCCTAAATTGAATTTGAACGTTTCAAATTCTCTCATCACACTATTCTAAGGTTTAGTCCGTATGAGCTAGCCGGGGGACCTAATGGACCTACAGATCATGGGCTCCAACGATCCGAGATTAACCGGCTAAACTCATTAACCTAGTTAACTAACATTCGTTAACTACCGGGACACTCCATTATAGCCCAATAGTTGCACTCCCCTCACTGTAGATATATTTCTGTCCACCCAATATAAACATGATTAGTAAGTCGACCATTCGCAGGTTGTTCGTAACTACACTTGGGTCAAATACCCGTTTTACCCCTAAAATTACCTCTAGTTCCTTAAGTCCCATTGATCCTCTAATGAACAATTGGTTTGTGGTTCAACCACCAAACCGAGTCCCTCTGAGGCCAATGAGAGGGTGGGGCCCCTTGTTCAAGACCTAGAGTCAGTACTTAAGCGAACAACCTCTCTATTATCCCTAAAGGCGGGTAGGAGTGAATTCTATCTTGCAGGATTATGTCCCCAACCATCTACCCGTTCCTATCCCTAAATGGGGGGTTTATTGAGTCGGCGATGCTGAGCCACTCTCACCCATGCAGATCTAAGGATAAGCCCGAATAAACAGAAGTTCATAGTTAGCTCAGGATTAAGATCGAGTTACCTAGGTCATCGCAGGAAATAGTAAGTCTCAACCGTAAACGATGTTATAAAGTGGGAGTGACCTATTTCTCGGTTCTGGTCTTATGCAAACTCATTGCATAGGATGCCCCATTCGCATGTCTCTACATGAATGATTAGGATCACATCGTTTGTACTATCTACAAAGTGGGTCGGGTCTCATAGTGTCCCAAGATAAGATATCCATTCTTATCCCTATACTATAGACTGTTTAGGCTATTTACTCGAGCCTGATCCACTCTTATGTCTCCACATAAAGCTCGAGTATACATTTAATAGCCAGGGAACTTAGTTTATTGGATTTGGGTTACTTAACGTGCAATTCACTTTATAATAACATAAGTGAAAAAACCTTAATAACGACTTTATTGAACAAGTATATATATAATTTGTTAACATTCACTATCTACGAGTTTTTTAGGGCACCAACCCCAACAATCTCCCACTTGAACTAAAACTCTAGTTTATTGGGATGTACAACAATCCATAACAGCAGTGGGTGAATAAATACTTTGTATTAATAACCGAGTACAAACACAATAAACTAGGGCATCACTATACCCATTACATAGTAGTATCAAATATACATATTACAATCCTCCCACTTGCCCTAGATTATGTCTTGTACGTATCTCACAGACCTGGAACTTCCAGATGACTCTCGAACACCATAGTCGTGAGAGCCTTTGTGAATGGATCAACAATGTTGTGCTCCGATGCTATTTTTGTGACGATCACGTCTCCTCGGTGCACTGTCTCCCTGATGAGATGATATTTCCTCTTGATGTGCTTGCCTCTCTTATGGCTCCTAGGTTCTTTAGAATTTGCAACTGTTCCACTGTTACCACAATAGAGAGTGATAGACAGATGCATATTTGGAACGACTTCAAAATCGATCAAGAACTTCCTAAGCCATACAGCCTCTTTCGCTGCTTCGCAAGCAATTACATATTTGGCCTCCATGGTCGAGTCTGCTATGCATCCCTGCTAGATGCTACGCCAGACTATAGCTCCCCCGTTAAGGGTGAAAACCGATCCCGATGTGGATTTCCTCGAATCCTTATCGGTTTGAAAATCAGAATCAGTGTATCCTGTAAGGATCAAATCCTTATCGCCATACACAAGCACATAGTCCCTTGTTCTCCCAAGATACTTGAGGATATTCTTTAAAGTCGTCTAGTGGTCTAATCCTTGGAAGGCTTAGGCTGCAACGCTAACCTGCTTGGAAAGGGAGTTTTAGGAACAAAATCATTCAAATTTAAAGGAGTATCGAAAGGTACCCCTCGCTTCCTTGGAAAGTCGAGTTCGTCTTTCTTCTCACTTTCAGGCTTCTTCACTTCTTTATCCTTTTTAGTTGCAGCAGATGGAGAAGAGATCTGTGGGTTGGAACTCAAGACTGTCCCACTCCTCAACGTGATTGTGCATACATCTTCTCTTCTCGGGATCTCAGGTTGAACAGGTATTTTGTCCACTTTAGCCTCCAATCTACTGACAGTGTCAACAAACTGGGCAATTTGGGTCCTCAGTTGCTGCATTCAGCACGAGTCTCCTCTTGGAATTTGAGTTGACCCTCCTGCAAAACTTGTATACTTGTTGGGCTCCTAGAGTGAGTAAAAATATGGTATAAAAGGACTCTAGAACTCTGTGTAAGTATACACAGTCCGCAGCAAGTAATAAGTATTATCAATCCAAGGCCTGAACTAGCTTCCACTTTATCTATTTTGTATAATTCTTTAATGGTTTCAAAGATGGTAAAAATGATTGGTTTTTATAAGAATAATGCTGAAGCAAAAGAAATGACATAACAGAAAGTAAACGGATAGACAGACAGATTTGAAACAGGCGCTAGTCAAGATTTAGTAATTGTTTTAAAAGATGCTCTAGCAATATTATTGATCATGCAACTCTCGCAGTATTATTAGCAGATTCCTCCCGGAACTCCGGATTTTTTGGAATGTGTTTCAACCCCAATGAAGTACGACCGATCAAGCACTAGGCAACTGGCTATCCCTAGCTCAGTCACTGGCGTTCACCAATACACAATGATCGTAGTGTGATTAATCGCCACACACTCTCTAAATAATCCCTGAAACTAGAGAGAGGTATTCATACCGGCTGGCCAAGCGGGCATAAAATAGAAATGAACACAACAATTAATCAAGATGCATAGAATCAATATTTATTACTAGAAATTAAGCACGGCAATTACATGTTCCTAACCAACGCCTAAGCTACTTAGTTCATAAGATGCATGGAAACGTACATTACAATCTGAGTAAGCACATCCATAATCACAAGACAATAAAAGAAAATATTAATCTCCTTGATCAGCTTGTGAATGATGGTTTTCTTGATGGTCTCCAATCTCCCTCTTCTATTCGGCTCCCAAAAGTGGAAATGAGAGTGAACTCGTCCCCAAAAGTGGAATGAATTTGACTTGGGCGGCTATCTCCTTTTATAGAGTTGAGGAAAGCTTGAATTAGGTTGACCTAGACACGTGGATGGCTCTCCTTGCTCCTTTATCCCGAGATTAGCTTAACAGAATTCAGTTTGGTAAATTGGCTAACGAGCTGTGACGTGGCAGTTTTCACTCCCAACTTTGCTCCAGCACAGAGTTTGCTCCCTCAAGTCGCCCAGCAACATATTCTGCACAAAATAATCTCCAAAGCTTCCATTCTTCCAAATGGGTTAAAACATATAATATCTCTCTAAAAGCAACCCTATTAAGCACAAAAGACACACAAATCATGATAGAAATAAGGCCTAAATAACTCCCTTTTGGAGAGTTATCACACCCCCAAACTTGAACTATTGCGCGTCCCGAGCAATACTAACCAACCTTCCCTTCAAGAATTCAAAACGTTAGACAAAGCATAACTTAATCAAAACAGATAATCCATCACTACCTTCAACCTTTACCTGAGCACTCTGCAAAACCAAGCTTTGCTGCAGCAAAATAATTCCCCCGACATGGACAAATAATCACCACTTTTAACTAAATTCTAAGAACTTGCCACAGCCTAGCTCTATTATCAGACATATTAAAACACATTTTCAAGGGGTTTATATTTTTGTTTTTCAGACTTAAAGCAGCCATACAGTCATAAGCTCTTAAGCATGGGACGACCCACCTTATGGTGCAGTATACCCTTGCCTCAAACTTATCACCAACTAGGCTCAATACTCATTGTAAAGCTCAAAAATCCTTAGTTATTCCATCTCTTGCCCCTCAGAATGACAACATTTTATGATGAAGCTCACCTAAGTTCTGGGAGACAGAAAAACTGCTGGCTTATCATTCATCCTTCAAAACTTTTGCTCCATGAATTTTCTCAGCAAAATTTTCAACAATCACTTTTTCAGCAAATAATTTTTCATAATTTTTCACATTTCCTAGGTCACCTTTTGACGCGAAGACAAACTGTGGGTATCACAAATGTCCCCGGTTACTCAATAACCTAACAAATTATTTAATGAAGGAGAGGAATCCTCGAGCAAAACAATTGGAGTAGCAAAAAGTCCCCCAAACTTGAATTATTCATTGTCCCCAATGAATCATTAAAATTTTAAATGACAACCCCCAAACTTAAATTTTTCTATCTGAATTTTAAAACTAAGCGTGGGACTAGACCTAAGCTTAAAGTGGATCACATAAGTCAACACTACCTCCAGAATTTTCTTTGCCGCAGCAACGACCAGGCCAGAGAAAATGCCCAAGCAAAAGGTTTCTGGAGATCAGAATACCTTGATCTAATTAAGCCTAGCCAGTCCAAGCTTCAAAAATTCAGAAAGAGAATTAGTTAAGTTAGAGTTACTTCAACGCTTATGGAACAGAAATAACTTTGGAAATTTCATTAAAAGCATAGAAAAAGAAATTACATAAGCAGATATATTTTTTAGCATCAGAAAAATTAAAAAGAAACAGAACAATTCAAGCAAACATAGAAAAAGATGTGGTCAGAAATGCTCGAGCAACAAAATTAATTCATCAAAAAGTTTGCTCGCCCAAATTTCCCTTCTTCAATCCTCCTGACCAGGATCTTCTTCTCCATCTCCTTCTCTCTCGACAGGCGGTGGCGGAATCCAGGGGTTCAATAAATCTTCAGGGAATGCTGGAAGGGCTGGAAATGGTTTGGAAAAATTCTCCTGTAGCGCCTTCTTCAGATTGGCATCACGAGTTCTAACATAGTTCCAGAAGGTTAAAGCTTGCCGCTCGGCAAACTCCTGCCTGCTGGCCGAAAGTGCGAGTTGTTCTAAAATCGTGTTGGTGCCGTAGACCAGCCCACCCTGACGTGCCTCTTGCGTACGCTGAAGCCGCGCCAAGTTAGGCGTGTCAATTATTCCCTTGTCAAATAATATCACATCTCCTTCATTCTCTGGAACCCCTGCTCGCTTGCAAAGCATGGTAATGGTATTCGGGAAAAACAGCTTCCCCACTTTCTTCTTCCAACAACCAGATATTTCATCAGCAATAATTTTTCCCACATCAATACTGAGAGACCTCAAAATAGCGAAAGCCAGAAGCACTCGTTCCCTAGAAACCGTCGAGTCATGAGTCGTTGGAAGCAGCCTTTGTTTGATAAATCCCATCCAAGCATTTGCTTCCCTCTTTAAATAGGCTGACTGGAACGTCCTTTTCTCTGTTTTCGAAAGCCGCCACTGCGTCCCTTCAATACCAATTTCCCTCACAACGTCACTCAGCTGCTCATTGGATGGCGCTACAGCCATCTCATTATATGCTGCGTGGGGGAAATTTTGAAGGTTATATAGTGCATTAATAGCACCAGGACTCCAGTCGACTTCAATACCTCGAACAATCGCTAGGAAACCTTCTTCTTTGTCAATATTTGCATAAAACTCGCGCACCACCTGCGCGTTCACAGATTCAGGCTTTGAACAAAACCGTTCCCAACCGTGGTCTGCAATACCAGTCCTCAGAAAATGTGGAAGATCACCACTAAATCCCCTCTCAAACAGGAAGTCTCTTTTCAGCAACTCTGCATACTTTGCTCTGGCAAGATTGTTGACAAAGCGATCATACGGCAATTGACTCTTCTATTTCATCAGGTTCCTCCGATGCTGCAGCAACACTCTTGCCCCTGTCTGCCCTTTGCTTGCGCAATCTTTCTTCTTCAGCCTTTTCCTCTGCTTCCTCTTTTGCTTTATCCTCGGCCTCCTTCTTCTCACGCTCTTATCTTTCTGCATTCTCTCTATCAGAATCAGTAGTTGGAGGCAAGGGGGTATCAGTTCGGACTACCTTAACACGACCCGCTTTTCGCTTTATACGGCGGCGTTTGGGCACTTCCGGCATGATCACCTCCACCCGAGCCTCCCGTTCTTGCTCATTAACTTCCTCAGGTGCAACCTCTTCCTGTTCTTCTTGCACAACCTCGGCCTGCTTTTCTTGAACTTCCTCTGTAATTTCTTCTCGAACTTCCTCTGTATTTTCCTCTCGAACTTCCTCTGTATCCGCAACACCTGGGTCAGTCTGCTCTGGGTTTTGTTCTTCTTGTTCTTTCGGATCCTCTTCAACCACTGTGGCAGCGACATCTTCCACCACCTTCTCTACAACTTTTTGATCCTCAGCCCTCTGCTGTCTTCTTCTTCTTTTAGCTTCTTTTTCTTCTAGTGTCTTCTTCTTCTTCGCCTTTACTTTCGGTGCTTCGGGAGTCATGGGTACCTCTTCTTCCTCATTATCTCTCTCTTTTCTTGCTCTCGTTTTGGCCATGGAAGACTCAAAGTAATTTCTGTCGCACACAGAGAAAGAAAGAAGAATGCAAATGGCAAGGGATGAACAAGAAATTGAAGTGAGAAGAACTTACCGAAGGCTTAGGAATAAATAGAGCTGCAACAAATCAAATCGTAACCGAAAGATTTTGCCCCGTATTAAATGGATTTACCGTTCACATTTAATTTGCAAATCAAATCCACTAACGGTAAAAACTTGAATTCCAATCGCCCATGGTAAATAACTGCGTGCTGTCAACGGCTAAACCGTTGGATTATCCCTACGCGACACGTGGCAGAATCCATGCAATTTACCTGCCCACAGAAATTCAAAATCAAACGGTAAAAATAATTAATTCACAATAAAATCATTTCCATCCGGACGGAAGATTTGCTTCAGCCGTAACTTTGCCGCAACATCCTTTTGAACACAAGATTATTTTCCAGAAAAATCTCGGATACAAAATCAAATCAGGAAATTCAAATTTTAACCGCTCAAATCAAATCTTATCTTTTATTTTTATTCAAAGCCAAATAAATCAAGAAAATCTTTATTAAATCAAAACCTGAACAGAAATTCAAATAACTGAAAATAAATATAGAATATAATTAAATCTAATCAGAAAATAAAACTCAACCAACTCGAATCTAAACTAATCAAAACAAATAAAATATCTAGCGAAAATAAAATAAAATCTACGGAATTAAAAATAACTACAAATAGAGATAAATCTTGCAGAATTTAAAGCTATCAAATCCACTACAATTAAAATTAAAATTAAACCAAATCATAACAGCGAAAATAAAAATCACAACAAATTCTAGGAGCTCAAAATTTTGCTCTGCGAACTGCTCCCGCAAAAATCATGCTCACTCAATCATCAACCAGCTCTAGGGAAGGATATTTCGACTGAAACTCCTCTCCCCAATAATGCTTGACACGCTGTCCATTCACTTTGAATACTCTTCCATCTTTTTCATCTTGCAAAGTAATTGCTCCATGGGGGAAAACCTCAATCACCACAAACAGACCTGACCATTTGGATTTTAGTTTCCCAGGAAACAATTTCAATCTAGAATTATAAAGCAAAACTTTTTGACCTTTGACAAACTCTTTAGGCTTAATTTTCTTGTCATGCCACAACTTAGTCTTTTCTTTATACATTTTCGCATTCTCATAAGAAAATTGGCGAAATTCCTCCAATTCGTTAAGCTGCAGCATTCTAATTGCTCCTGCACGACTCAGATCAAAGTTTAATTTCTTCAAAGCCCAAAACGTTTTATGCTCTAGCTCTAATGGTAAATGACAAGCTTTCCCATATACTAACCGATAGGGAGACATACCTAGAGGAGTCTTATAGGCTGTCCTATAAGCCCAAAGAGCCTCATCCAACCTAAAAGACCAATCCTTCCTAGATGGATGGACTACTTTTTCTAGAATTGATTTAATTTCCCTATTACTTATTTCAGCTTGACCATTAGCCTGTGGGTGATAGGGGGTAGCTATCCTATGCTTGATTCCATACTTAACTAAAAGCTTAGTTAAGATATTATTAACAAAATGTGTACCCTCATCACTTATTAGAGCTCTAGGTGTCCCAAACCGCGCAAAGATGTGCGATTGGAGAAACTTTGAAACCGTCTTGGCATCATTCTGATGGCATGCAATGGTCTCCACCCACTTTGACACGTAATCTACTGCCAATAAGATAAAAACATTGCCATTAGAAGGGGGAAATGGCCCCATAAAATCAATACCCCAGACATCGAATAATTCAACTTCTAAAATGTAAGTAAGAGGCATTTCATCTCTCGGCCCCAAGTTTCCTCTCCTTTGGCAAGCATCACATTGCTTGTAGAACCAATGGGCATCCTTAAACAAGGTAGGCCAAAAGAATCCGCAATGCAAAATCCTCATAGCTGTCCTCTGACCGTTGAAATGGCCTCCATACGGCGAAGAGTGACATTGCTCCAGGATTTCCTTTGCTTCATCACCTGAAACACACCTACGAATAATACCATCAGAGCATTGCTTATACATAAATGGCTCATCCCAATAGAAAAACTTTGCATCATGCTTAAACTTTTTCTTCTGCCTCCAATCCATATCAATAGGAGTGAGTCCCTTGACCAAAAAGTTGGCAATATCAGCATACCAAGGGATCTCCTTGACTACCTTTACCTTAACAGCAAAAAGCTGTTCATCTGGGAAAGAATCTAAAATGGAAGATTGCTCCGGCAAAGATGATGATGGATCAAGACGAGACAAGTGATCTGCAATGACATTCTCTGATCCCTTCTTGTCCTTTATCTCCAAGTCGAATTCATGCAATAATAAAACCCAACGAATTAGTCTAGGCTTTGCATCTTTCTTAGTCATTAAATACCTTATTGCTGCATTATCCGTGAACACCGTGACTTTGGATCCAACCAAATATGGCCGGAATTTCTCAAAGGCAAACACCACAGCTAACAACTCCTTTTCAGTAGTTGTGTAGTTGACTTGTGCCTCATTTAAAACCTTGCTTGCATAATATATAGGATGAATAAATTTGCCCTGCTTTTGCCCCAGCATAGCACCTACCGCAGCATCACTCGCATCGCACATTACCTCAAATGGTAAATTCCAATTAGGTGCACAAAGAATGGGTGCTGAGATTAAAGCAACCTTCAATGCTTCAAAAGCCTTCCTACAATCTGCATTAAAGTCAAAAACATGATCAGTGCACAATAAGTTACAAAGAGGTTTACTGATTTTTGAAAAATCCTTTATGAACCTTCTATAAAATCCAGCATGACCTAAAAAACTCCGAATCCCCTTCACTGAATTCGGTGGTTCTAATCTTTCAATGACCTCAACTTTTGCTCTATCAACTTCTAGACCATTCTTAGAAATCCTATGACCTAACACTATGCCCTCCTTCACCATGAAGTTGCATTTCTCCCAATTAAGAACTAGATGGGTATCCTCACATCTTTTTAACACCTGACCTAAATTATCTAAACAACTTTGAAAAGACCCTCCAAAAACTGAAAAATCGTCCATAAACACCTCAACAGTGGACTCAATCATATCGGAAAAAATTGCTAACATACACCGCTGAAATGTTGCTGGAGCATTGCAAAGGCCAAAAGGCATTCGCCTAAAAGCAAACGTCCCGTAAGTGCAGGTGAAAATGGTTTTTTCCTGATCCTCAGGAGCAATAGTAATCTGGTTATACCCAGAATAACCATCCAAGAAGCAGTAGACCAGCCAACCTATCCAACATTTGGTCAATAAATGGTAGAGGGAAGTGGTCCTTACGGGTGGCTTTATTAAGCCTCCTGTAATCCATGCAAACCCTCCAGCCAGTTACAGTCCTAGTTGGGATCAATTCATTGTCTTTATTGCTCACCACAGTGACACCTCCTTTCTTAGGAACACATTGGACAGGGCTTACCCAATTGCTGTCTGCAATTGGATAAATGATGCCAGCATCCAACCATTTAATCACCTCCTTTTTAACCACTTCTTTCATTGCAGGGTTAAGCCTTCTTTGTTGGTCAATACTCCTAAAGGATCCCTCCTCTAGAGTGATTTTGTGCATACAAAAAGATGGGCTAATCCCCTGAATGTCAGCCAATGTCCAACCAATAGCCTTGCGGTATTGCTGCAGCAATTTTATTAAGGCCCCTTCATGCTCTGGCATTAAATCTGATGCAACAATAATGGGCAACGTCTCACCTTCCCCAAGATACACATACTTTAGATGATCCGGCAAGGGCTTCAAATCTAAAGTAGGTGCCTCAATCAGGGATGGCTTAATCGGGGGAGCCTTTCTTTGATCTAAATCTAAAGACTCAAAAACATCCTCACACCTAAACGATTCTTTTTCATTTTTTCTTTCTAAAGGACAAACCTCTAAATCTTCTAGACTAACCTCTCCATGATTTTCCAAATGCTTATTTGCTGAATCCTGAATTGTTGTCTCAACAATTGTGTTCTCCAGAATCCTAATGAAAGAGCAATCTTCCATCTCGTCTGGATACTTCATGGCCTTAAACACATTAAATTTTACTTCCTCATTACAGACTCTCATTGTTAATTCCCCTTTTTGAACATCTATTAACGCCCTACCAGTAGCAAAAAATGGACGTCCTAGAATAATTGGGACATCTTTGTCAGCCTCATAGTCTAAAATAATGAAATCAACAGGAAATATGAATTTATCCACTTTCACTAAGACATCCTCAATTTTACCCTCTGGATATGTGATAGACCTATCAGCTAGTTGGAGTGTGACTGTGGTAGGTCTAGCTTCACCAATACCAAGCTTCCGATAGACCGAAAGAGGCATAAGGTTAATGCTTGCACCTAAATCACAGAGTGCTCTACCTAACTCTTTTCCACCTATAGACACAAGTATAATGAATGACCCTGGATCCTTAGCCTTGGGTGGTAGCCCATTCTTAAGAATAACACTACATTCCTCAGTAAGAGATACAGTTTCAAACTCACCTAACCTCTTCTTTTTAGTTAAAATATCCTTAAGAAATTTAGCATAATTAGGCATTTGCTCAATAGCTTCTACTAAAGGGATATTTATATGCAATTGCTTAAGAATCTCTAAAAACTTTTTAAATTGACCATCCTGATTCTTAGGCCTTTGCCTTTGTGGAAAAGGTAGAGGTGGTACATAAGGTGGGGGCGGCACATAAGGTGGTTCCACATCTGGAACAGAACCAGATGCTCCAGCATTATTATTGCTGCCTCCAACACCCTGACCAGTCTCCAACTCTTTCTCAACAACAACATTTTTATCACCATTTTTTTCTACAGCTTGGGTTTTACTAGGCTCTACTCTTTCTTCCAATGGCTTACCACTCCTAAGAGTCACTGCCTTTACCTGCTCCTTACCTTCCCTTCTAGGGTTTTCAGTATCTGAAGAAAGTTTCCCTTGAGGCCTTGCCTTCAGCTCATTGGCTAGTTGACCCACTTGCAATTCCAGGGCTCTCATTGAAGCTTGATTACTTTGAATAGCGGCATCTGTGCGAGCCATATATTCTTTCATCATCGTCTCAAGAGAACTCTCTGCATTTTGCTGGGGCAAAGCCTGCTTATTTTGCTGGGGCAATACCTGTGCTTTAGCAAATCCTGACTGGTTCACCTTTTGTTGTGCTTGCGTATTGCTTCCTTGTCCTCCCCATGCGAAATTGGGGTGGTTACGCCAACCTGGATTATAAAAGTTAGAATACGAGTTGTTCCTCTGATTACCTACAAAAAACACAGAAGCTGGATTGCTGGGGCAAAACTCGTAGTTGTGATCTTCACCACAATAGACACATGCCTCCGCTGCAACTTGATTCACCACTGCAGCAGGCTCCACAACTGGCAGCTGCTGATGACTAATCACTGTCACATTCTTAAGAGTGTTAGCAATCATTGCAAGATCAGCCCTAATGGTGGACACACCATCAACTTCCAATACACTCTTAACCTTTTTATTTGTGCCTCTAACATCCGACCACTGACAAGTATTAGTAGATATTCTTTCTAAAATTTCATAGGCTTCGTTACAAGTCTTTGCCAAAAGGGCCCCTCCAGCCGAAGCATCAACCATACCTTGAGTTACCGCGTTTAATCCATTGTAAAATGTTTCCATTTGGATACAATGTGGTAAGCCATGGTGGGGACACCTTCGCAAAAGCTCCTTAAACCTCTCCCAAGCCTCACTAAAAGTCTCATCTTCAAGTTGCCTAAACCCTACTATTTCACTCCTTAATTTAGCATTTCTATTAGGTGGGAAATATTTACTCAAAAAATTTTCAGCTAACTCATCCCACGTCCTAATTGATCCTGGAGCAAAAGAGTTTAACCACGCCTTCGCTCCATCCCTAAGAGAATACGGGAACAAAGTTAATCTAAGAGCATCTCTAGGCACTCCTTGAATTACAAAAGAATCACTAACTCCTATAAAAGACTTAAGATGTAAATGAGGGTCTTCAGATGACAAACCATGGAATTGACCCACAGTTTGCAACATCTGAAACATTACCGATTTCATTTCAAAATTTGCCGCTTGAATTTGAGGACGTGCAATCCCTGGATTCAACTCATCAAACATTGGAAAAGCATATGCTCGAATGGCTCTGGTCCTATCGTTCGCTACCAAGATAGGATTCTCAGCCTGATTATTTTGCTGCTCATTTTGCTCCAGCGGCGGGTTTTGCTGCAGCACACGATTCTGCTGGGGATCAGCTGGATCTTCTGGACCCTGCGGGGGATGCGGCACGTCAGCCATTTGATTTTGCTGTCTACGCTGCTCTCTCCTTCTTATCCTGAATGTCCTCTCGATTTCTGGATCAAGCTCGAACCTCACCCCAGGCAGATCGTTCGTGCACCAAACTCACGCCTGCAAAAACAAAAGAAACAATAAAAAAGTTCTAGCACCAAACCACCAAAACACATACACAAAACAGATCAGATAAAAACTTATTCAAGTCCCCGGCAACGGCGCCAAAAACTTGTTGGGCTCCTAGAGTGAGTAAAAATATGGTATAAAAGGACTCTAGAACTCTGTGCAAGTATACACAGTCCGCAGCAAGTAATAAGTATTATCAATCCAAGGCCTGAACTAGCTTCCACTTTATCTATTTTGTATAATTCTTTAATGGTTTCAAAGATGGTAAAAATGATTGGTTTTTATAAGAATAATGCTGAAGCAAAAGAAATGACAGAACAGAAAGTAAACGGATAGACAGACAGATTAGAAACAGGCGCTAGTCAGGATTTAGTAATTGTTTTAAAAGATGCTCTAGCAATATTATTGATCATGCAACTCTCGCAGTATTATTAGCAGATTCCTCCCGGAACTCCGGATTTTTTGGAATGTGTTTCAACCCCAATGAAGTACGACCGATCAAGCACTAGGCAACTGGCTATCCCTAGCTCAGTCACTGGCGTTCACCAATACACAATGATCGTAGTGTGATTAATCGCCACACACTCTCTAAATCATCCCTGAAACTAGAGAGGGGTATTCATACCGGCTGGCCAAGCGGGCATAAAATAGAAATGAACACAACAATTAATCAAGATGCATAGAATCAATATTTATTACTAGAAATTAAGCACGACAATTACATGTTCCTAACCAACGCCTAAGCTACTTAGTTCATAAGATGCATGGAAACGCACGTTACAATCTGAGTAAGCACATCCATAATCACAAGACAATAAAAGAAAATATTAATCTCCTTGATCAGCTTGTGAATGATGGTTTTCTTGATGGTCTCCAATCTCCCTCTTCTATTCGGCTCCCAAAAGTGGAAATGAGAGTGAACTCGTCCCCAAAAGTGGAATGAATTTGACTTGGGCGGCTATCTCCTTTTATAGAGTTGAGGAAAGCTTGAATTAGGATGACCTAGACACGTGGATGGCTCTCCTTGCTCCTTTATCCCGAGATTAGCTTAACAGAATTCAGTTTGGTAAATTGGCTAACGAGCTGTGACGTGGCAGTTTTCACTCCCAACTTTGCTCCAACACAGAGTTTGCTCCCTCAAGTCGCCCAGCAACATATTCTGCACAAAATAATCTCCAAAGCTTCCATTCTTCCAAATGGGTTAAAACATATAATATCTCTCTAAAAGCAACCCTATTAAGCACAAAAGACACACAAATCATGATAGAAATAAGGCCTAAATAACTCCCTTTTGGAGAGTTATCAATACTATTAGTTAAATTTTTAACTAAAATTTCTAAATTACCTGAGCTCAATCCTTGCTGCATAATGAAGCTCTGATCATTCTGGAAATAGTTGTTTGGGTGGTCTCTCCAGCCAGGATAAAACTTGCTCCCAAACTTGTCAGGCATCTATTGGCTCCGCATTGCTGGAAATCTCTTCAAGGAATTCGCTTTAGATGGAGATTCCTGCTCTGCAACCAACTGACAAATGAGAGATTTAAGCTCAAACAATTCAGATTTAAACATACTTACCTCGCTGTCTGGGCCCGTTCTCTCAGCCATAACAAAAAGAAAAAATCAAATATAAATTAAGACTAAAAACTAACAACTCAAAATATAAAGAAAATAATTAATTGTTTGCACTCTCCGGCAACGACGCCAATTTGGTCGGACAAGTTGTCGAGGCTCGGATCAAATAAATTTATAATCTCCGACTACTAAACTACTTGCAGTAGTAGTGACCGGGGTCGATCACAGCGAGTGGCGGTTGGTAATTATTTTCTATTTATTTCGAGTTAGAAAGCAGTAAAGGGGGGATTAAAGATGGGAATTTAAATGGCATGAATTTAAAAGACAGGAAATTAAAGATGGGAATTTAAATGGCATGAAATGGCATGAATTTAAAAGACAGGAAATTAAATAGCAAGAAACATAAAATAGAAGAAAAATAATTTAAATGCGCGACGCCGATTAGGGAGATTCTTGGGGTTGAATGGTTTGTTTGACGATCATCGTATTGCTACCTACTTAAGGCTAAATTTATTCTCTTAATTGCCCAATCGATCTGAAGGGAATAAAAGTCCCCACGCAGCGGAAGCGCATCGATTGGACCTTACGCCGTATATTAATTAACATTAAAATACCGTTACGATAACTCAAACAAAACTTTAAACAACCTTTAAAGCCGCTGTAAAATTGGTTTAAACATGCTAAAATAAATCTAAATTTATTTTTAATACTTTTCTAAAGAAAAGAGGAAGAACCGTTTCAAACCTTCGTTGAAGACTTGACCGTTCTTCGCCAACGACGCTCCACGAACGAAAACGCAGCAGCCGCCTTTGTTTTTCTTCGCTGGAAATTTCTTCTTTGATTGACACAATCACCACAGAGGTTACACCGGTATGTCTCTAAGTCTAGGAGGCAAAAGACTTGTGGGAGTCTTTCTCTAAGAGGGAGGCTAGAGAGAATTCTAGGTCTTGTCTTTGAGAGTCTAAGAGCAAGAGCAAGAGTGTCAAGTCATGACCAATTAGGTCTAGTGTTCTATTTATAGAAGAGAGACCATGAATAAAATATTCAATTAAATCAATCTTTTCCAAAATTGATTCAATCTTATTCCTTAATTAATCAATCATGATCAATCAATTCCCTAATTGATTAATCTTTTCCATAAATGACTAATTACTTCCATAAGTGATTAGATCATTCCCATAAATGATTAATCACTTCCTTAAGTGATTAATTATTTACATAATTGATTAATTCATGGTTAATGAATTCTTTAATTAATTAACCACCAATTAAATATCACATATTTAATTTCCGGCCTTGAATTAATTAATTTTGCCCAAACACATTTTAGGACTTAAATTAATTAATTCATTAGTTGAACTCTTTCAATCTTCCATAAATCTATATTTGAACTTCTTCAAATATTTAATTTCTCTCATAATAATATATCAATATATATTATATTTGTTTCCCTTAGTAAATTGAACATTTTCAATTTACATTTATTACTTAGTTGCCTCAAATTACTTTATGAGCTACCAGTGGGACCTAATGGACCTGCAGATCAGAAGCTCCAACGATGTGAGATTAATTGGTCAAACTCATTAACCACATTAATCAATATTCGTTAACTGTGTGTTCATTCCACTATAGACTCACAGTTGCACTCTTCTCACTGCAGACATATTTTCTGTGTCCACGGATATAGACCAATATCGACTAGTTAGTCCTTCACGAGTGTCCGTAACACCAGCTGGGTCAAATTACCGTTTTACCCCTGGGTTACTTCTATTTCCTTAAGTACCAATTCTCCTCTAATGAACAACCTGTTTGTGGTCCAACCATCAAACAGAAAACCCTCTCGTGCCATTGAGAGGGTAGGGCCCTTTGTTCAAGACTCGAAGTAACCACTTAAGGGAACACTCATCTGCTTCCCTAAAGTCGGGAAGGAGTGAATTCCATCTTGTACAATTATGTTCCCAGCTCCCCATTCGGTCTTGTCCCCAAAGTGGCAGGCTTATTGAGTCGGCGTATTGGCCACTCTCACCCATACAAATCAAAGGACAATCTCTCATGAGTAGGAGTCCATAATCAACTCAGGATTAAGACTAAGTTGTCTAGGTCGTCCTAGTGAAATAGAAAACCAACTAGTTAACGGTGTTATAACCGGTGGTTACTATTTTGCGGTCCGGTCTTATGCAAACTCATTGCATAGGATACCCCCACTCGCATGTCTCCTACACGAACGCGTTGGATCGCAGCGTTTGTATCAAATACAAAGTGAGCCGTATCCATAGTGTCACCAGGATAAGGCACCCAGTCTTATCCCTATACTATAGACCCTTTAGGCTGTTTCTTGAACAATGATCCCATATGTCGCTACATATAGTTCAAGACTCATATTACAGCCTTGGATGTCTAGTTTATTGGATTAGGGTTATTATTAGGCAAAGACAAATATAAAATAACTAATAACAATTAATGGAAAAATATATCAATATTATTTCATTAATATCCGGTCAACAGTTACATTCACTATCTACGAGTTTTAGGGCATAAAACCCAACAAACTCCCACTTGAACTAAAACACTAGTTAGTGGGATGTAAATGCAATAATCTAAAGCTGGAAATGTCATGTATATAATACAATGAACTAGGGCATCCTTATACCCATTATACATTTCTCCCACTTGCCCTAGATTAGATGGCATACATATCTCGTAGACCTAGACCCTCTAGATGACCCTCAAACACTTTAGCCGTGAGAGCCTTCGTAAATGGATCAGCGATGTTGTGCTCTGAGGCGATCTTAGTGACGATCACATCTCCTCTTTGCACAATCTCCCGTATCAGGTGATACTTCCTCTCGATGTGTTTACCCCGTTTGTGGCTTCGAGGTTCTTTTGAGTTGGCTACAGCCCCACTGTTGTCACAGTATAGTGTTATGGGCACGTTCATATTCGGAACCACTTCCAAATCAGTCAAGAACTTTCTGAGCCATACTGCCTCCTTAGCTGCTTCGCAAGCTGCTACATACTCAGCCTCCATGGTTGAGTCTGCTATGCATCCTTGTTTGATGCTTCTCCACACTACTGCTCCTCCATTGAGGGTGAATACTGACCCCGATGTGGATTTCCTTGAATCCTTATCAGCTTGAAAGTCAGAGTCAGTGTATCCAGTAAGAATCAAATCCTTAGCTCCATACACAAGCATGTAGTCCCTCGTTCTCCAAAGATACTTGAGGATATTCTTAACCGCTCCCCAGTGGTCCAACCCTGGATTAGACTGATACCTACTGACTACTCCCACTGCATAACATATGTCAGGCCTAGTGCAGAGCATAGCATACATTAAGCTGCCCACAGCTGAGGCGTAGGGAATGTGTCTCATGTTCTCAACTTCTTGAGGTGTCTTAGGAGATTGTTCCTTAGACAGGTGTACCCCATGTCTGAAGGGTAGTAGTCCCTTCTTGGAGTTTTGCATCGAATATCGAGACAACATCTTGTCAATATACGTTGCTTGAGACAGAGCTAGCGTTTTGTTCTTACGATCCCTAATGATTTGGATTCCCAGAACGTATTGAGCCTCTCCCAGATCTTTCATTTGGAATTGGGCTGCTAGCCATTTCTTAATGTCAGTGAGGTATCCTACATCATTCCCAATGAGTAGGATATCGTCTACATTAGAAAAGCTACTTTCCTTTTGTTGACTTTCTTGTATACACAAGGCTCATCAACTTTTTGGTCAAAGCCAAAAGATTTGATTGCAGTATCAAATCTAATGTTCCATGATCTGGACGCTTGCTTCAATCCATAAATGGATCGATTGAGCTTACAAACCTTTTGTTCCTGACCTTGGGCTATGAACTCTTCGGGTTGAGACATGAAGATATTCTCTTCAAGATTACCATTCAGAAAGGCAGTCTTGACGTCCATTTGCCATATTTCATAGTCATAATATGTGGCTATGGATAAGAGAATTCTTATGGACTTTAACATGGCTACAGGAGAAAAGGTTTCCTCATAGTCAACCCCTTCCTTTTGGGTATAACCCTTTGCCACTAGTCTAGCTTTGAAGGTCTGTACCTTTCCAGCTGCATCTCTTTTTCTCTTATAGATCCATTTGCACCCTATGGGTTTTACCCCATTTGGTAGATCTGTAAGTTCCCATACAGAATTGGAGTACATAGACTCCATTTCCAGGTTCATCGCTTTGACCCAGTCATCCTTATCTTCGTCATTCATTGCCTGTCGATAGGACAATGGATCCTCAATGCCATCATTAGGTATGACAACCTGAGTTTCAGTTAAACCCAAGTAGCGGTCAGGTTGAAATACAACCCTCCCACTGCGTCGAGGCATTCCCAACGTTTGAGATGGACGGGATGGATCTGAAGAACTAGTTCCTTCATCAACCCTTGTTGAAGGTCCAACTTCATCAACAACTCTTGATGATTCTTCAGTAGCTTCTCCTAATATTATTTTGCTGCGTGGTTTATGATCTCTCATGTGGTTTTCCTCTAAGAAAGTGGCGTTTGTCGATACAATCACCTTATTTTCTTGTGGGTCGTAGAAATAACCACCTCTCGTTTCTTTAGGGTAACCAACAAATTGGCACAGTTTTGAACGAGGTTCCAGTTTCTTAGGATTTGTCACAAGCACGTGTGCTGGACAACCCCAGATGCGAAAGTGATGCAAACTAGGTTTACGCCCCTTCCATAATTCGAAAGGTGTTTCAGAAACACTTTTCGAGGGAACATTGTTCAAGATGTATACTGCAGTCTCCACTGCATACCCCCAAAACGAGCTAGGCAATTGAGCATAGCTCATCATTGATCGAACCATGTCTAACAAGGTTCTATTTCTCCTTTCTGACACACCATTCTGCTGAGGTGTACCAGGGGCTGAGAGTTGAGATTGGATTCCATGTTCTATCATATAATCCTGGAATCTTTGGTCCATATACTCCCCTCCTCGATCAGATCGAAGTACTTTAATAGATTTACCTAATAGGTTTTCAACTTCAGCCTTAAACTCCTTAAACTTTTCAAGGGCTTCAGACTTATGTCCCATTAGGTACAAGTAACCATATCTTGAATAATCATCTATAAATGAGATGAAATATTCGTACCCTCCTCGAGCTTTTACATTCATTGGACCACATAGATCCGAATGTATTAACTCTAAGGGTTCTTTGGCTCTGTAACCTTTTCCAGTAAAAAGTCTCTTTGTCATTTTTCCCTCGAGACAAGATTCACAAGGTGGTAGTGAATCATCTTCTAACTTACTTAGAAGTCCATTCTTTACCAAACGACCGATCCTATCGATGTTTATATGACCAAGTCTAAGATGCCAAAGATGAGTGTTGTTACTTGATGGAGAAATCTTTTGCCTTTTACTTTGAGTTTCAGCAGTTTTAAATAATTCGTGATTTAAAAGTGCTTTGTTTTCGGTTGGTCTTAAAACATACAAGTTATTTTCCAATTTGGCTGAACAAATAAGTACACCATTTTTATAAATGAACGCTTCATTCATATCAAAAGTAACTGTATACGATTGTTCAATCAAACATGAAATAGAAATTAAGTTCCTCTTAATCTTGGGAACGATTAACAAACTTTCTAAAAGTAAGAATCTATTTCTAAAAAATAACTTCGCAGCTCCCACTGCTTTAGCTGAAATGACTTCTCCAGTTCCGACCCTGAGTGTCATTTCCCCATCGTTTAACTGCCGAAAGGAACTATTTTCCTGAAAAGAAGAGCAAACATGATTAGTTGCTCCTGAATCAAGTATCCAGGTTAACTCATCATGTTCTACCAGGCATGTTTCTAAAACAAGTAGATCAAATTTACCTTCCTTTTCCTTCTTTTTCTCAGCAAGGTACTTTGGGCAGTTTCTCTTCCAATGTCCATCTACATTGCAGTGGAAACACTTGCCCTTGTCTGCCATAGCTTTGGGTTTTCCCTTGCTTTTAGCAGCAGTACTGGGAGCTTTCCCCTTGTTTCCTTTCTTCTTCTTAGTTTTCTTTGAAGAAGTGGCTACAGATTTAGTTCCAGAGGATGAACCCTTCTCGAACTTTCTTTTAGAGTGAACAACGTTTGCCTCTCCTTCTATCTGTCCCTTGTTCTTAAGAAGAGACTGATAGAGCTGTAGCTCATTCAGGAGGCTAGTCAGGTTGAATGTTATTTTATTCATCATTGCATTGCTTCGAAACTGTAGAAAACTCTTCGGAAGAGATTCTAAGATGAATGCAACCTGACTACGCTCATCTATGACCGCCCCGTTTGCCTCTGCCACGTTGAATTGGACCATCATATCCAGGACATGCTCCCGAACAGACGTGCCCTCTTTCATGCGACAGCTATAAACGTATTTGAGAGCGTCATGGTGGAGTTGGTAGGACGGTTGTCCAAACATCTCCTGGAGAGAGTTCATAATCTCCCTCGCTGTTACCATGCCCTCATGCCTTTTAGCCAAAACTTCAGATAAGCTGGCTAAGATATAGACGCGAGTCTTATCATTGGCCTTTGTCCAGCGGTCATAAGCATCCTTAACTGCCTGGGATGCATTACGAGCAGGGGCTGGAGGACAATCCTCCGTTAAGACGAACCGCAGATCATCGACAACAAGAATCGTATTCAGGTTCGACTTCCACGTAGCATAATTTTCGCCGGTTAATTTCTCATTTTTAAGCAGAGAGACAATTGAGGAAGACATTGCTGAAATTTAAACAAACAATGACCGTATTAGTTATCTTTGCCTTAACCCATCATACAAGCAAACAATTGCACACAATCCAATCAATTTAGCAAAACAGACAATCACAGAACCCTAAAACTATTGATTTAGTTTTGCAACGACGTTTCAGAGGTTTAGAATATCAGCCACCGAAGGGTGATCAGGCACTCCTCCTTTGAAATGAGACACTTCTCAGCTAATTCTAATTCCAGAATAACTCATATTCCTATAGACATTAGCCACCGTTGTTCGGTCAAGGATTTGTTAACACTTTTAACTCATCCTCGTAAGTGTAACCCTCCCACTTTCAGATCTCAGAGGCACGCACCAACAGGCTACCGAAGGGAAAGACAACTGTTGGTGATTAGCCTAAGAGCTCCTATCCTATTCAGGAGTTCACGGTGTTCCGAATCCTATGACCAGGCCCTCCGAAGGGATGGTTGCGCCAGGACAACCTGCAGGCGGATCATAGGACTCTCACGGTGTGAACTATGGGCGGAGACCGAGGGATACGTTGACACGTGTCCCGCTCCCACTTACTCTAGACATTTTTCCCATTCTCCTTGATATTGATCCATGCAAACACTTTCCGAAGGGAGGCCGCTCCTAAGGCGACTCGAAGCCGAGCATGAATCTCACGTTGTGAATATAGGGACATAGGAGCAAAACTTGATTTAAATCTCGTTTTGTAACTTTCCTCCCACTGAAAATGTCCTAAGGTTAATATAGGGTTGTTTAACTTAGATAGTATTCGGCTAAGTCAATCTATCTAAGTCTGATCCTATTATAACAATTATGGAAAGGATTCAACTGCAATCTTTTGGGTGAATTAAACTTCTTTTAATAAACCCAACATTGCTAGTCAACATTACTATGGTTAATTCAACTCAATGTTCGGGTCAGTTCCCAGGTAGGAGGTGTTCCGTAAACCGTCAACTTAAATACCCCCAACCTTAGACAGAACTTTACCGAGAGAGTTCCCTTATAACCTCAGTAATGTAGGGTCTTTACTCTAAAGATCTAGGTGCGTTAAACACTTTTAATAAACCTAGTGACATTGCATGCTAACATTTAACTATGATTAATTCAACTCCGGTATTCCAGGTCAGTTCCCAGGTAGGAGGTGTTCCGTAAACCGTCAACTTAAATACCCCCAGCCTTAGACAGAACATTACCGGTGGAGTTCCCTTATAATCACAGCAATGATTTTCCTACTTAGTCAATTAAAACTATTTTTAATTCTAAGTAAGAAAAGATTCTAATCCTATTAGAAACTGATCTAGGTCTAATTAATTTTAAACAATTTAAAATTAATCCAATTTATCATATGATCTTATGTTTGCATGCAAATCTTGATTATAGATTGACGGTTTCTAATCATTAATATTAAAGAACTATTTCAAATTTTAATGATTAATCCTATAATCAAGAATCTAGGGTTTAATTCATTTAACAATCTCATTCAAATTAAAAAATTAAACCACACTTATTGCATGAATAATATAACTATTATATTATTAACTATGAATGTTTCATGCTTCATGCAATATTGATTTTCGATTATAAGCCAATCAAGAAAATCAATCAAGCATGCTTCATTCATCACATTAAACATAACTATTTATATTTAATTTAAGTAATGACATGCTTCATGCTTTCCAATTTTTCATATAATTAATATACACTTATATTAAAAAATATGAAAATAAATCCATGCATTTAAACATACATTATAACATTTTATAATATATGAAACTGCATGAGCATGTTTATAACCTAAGGTGGGATTAAATATTCTATATGACATCCATAAAGCATATAAATAGCAATTGAACCGGTTAATTTTGGCCCCTAGGATAAAATAAAGCATTAAATTACATTAATTTAGCTAAATTCTATCCTAAAAAATCCATGTACAGCTCCGGAATTGGTCCAGACAGCACGAACCGCCCCGAACCACCTCGAACCGGCCTCCAAAATCACGAACCATGCTAAAAATTGGCTGAACCGGACCAAATAGGTCCCAGCCCAGCCGAACCGGTTTGAACCGGACCGCCCACAGCTTGAACCGCGCCTGTTGAAACCCTAATGCGCGCCTCCATCGTGACAGCGTCGAGACGCTGTGTTGATAGCGTCCCGACGCTGCGAGCTTTCCATATCTGGCGCCTGCGGTATCGAGACAGCGTCGAGACGCTGTTGAGGTAGCGTCCCGACGCTGTTGCGTCTGGAGGCAGAATCTGGGCGGCAGCAGCATCGATTCTCCGATTTTGGACCCGATTTCAGCGGCGATTGCTCCGTTTTTCATCTCATCAAAACTTATTCTAGACCCGGACTTACATAGGACTCGATTTTACATAATATACCCGAAACACCGGGCCTTACATGATCAAAATCACATAAAAATAAAATCTATGGCCATAAAATTAACCTAAACAGTTCAACGCAAACCGAACATACATTATGCATAAATCCCACCTATTAGAGCCTATCGCAACTTTTAATATTAATTAATAGGGACAGCGATGGCTCTGATACCGATTGAAGGGAATAAAAGTCCCCACGCAGCGGAAGCGCATCGATTGGACCTTACGCCGTATATTAATTAACATTAAAATACCGTTACGATAACTCAAACAAAACTTTAAACAACCTTTAAAGCCGCTGTAAAATTGGTTTAAACATGCTAAAATAAATCTAAATTTATTTTTAATACTTTTCTAAAGAAAAGAGGAAGAACCGTTTCAAACCTTCGTTGAAGACTTGACCTTTCTTCGCCAACGACGCTCCACGAACGAAAACGCAGCAGCCGCCTTTGTTTTTCTTCGCTGGAAATTTCTTCTTTGATTGACACAATCACCACAGAGGTTACACCGGTATGTCTCTAAGTCTAGGAGGCAAAAGACTTGTGGGAGTCTTTCTCTAAGAGGAAGGCTAGAGAGAATTCTAGGTCTTGTCTTTGAGAGTCTAAGAGCAAGAGCAAGAGTGTCAAGTCATGACCAATTAGGTCTAGTGTTCTATTTATAGAAGAGAGGCCATGAATAAAATATTCAATTAAATCAATCTTTTCCAAAATTGATTCAATCTTATTCCTTAATTAATCAATCATGATCAATCAATTCCCTAATTGATTAATCTTTTCCATAAATGACAAATTACTTCCATAAGTGATTAGATCATTCCCATAAATGATTAATCACTTCCTTAAGTGATTAATTATTTACATAATTGATTAATTCATGGTTAATGAATTCTTTAATTAATTAACCACCAATTAAATATCACATATTTAATTTCCGGCCTTGAATTAATTAATTTTGCCCAAACACATTTTAGGACTTAAATTAATTAATTCATTACTTGAACTCTTTCAATCTTCCATAAATCTATATTTGAACTTCTTCAAATATTTAATTTCTCTCATAATAATATATCAATATATATTATATTTGTTTCCCTTAGTAAATTGAACATTTTCAATTTACATTTATTACTTAGTTGCCTCAAATTACTTTATGAGCTACCAGTGGGACCTAATGGACCTGCAGATCAGAAGCTCCAACGATGTGAGATTAATTGGTCAAACTCATTAACCACATTAATCAATATTCGTTAACTGTGTGTTCATTCCACTATAGACTCACAGTTGCACTCTTCTCACTGCAGACATATTTTCTGTGTCCACGGATATAGACCAATATCGACTAGTTAGTCCTTCACGAGTGTCCGTAACACCAGCTGGGTCAAATTACCGTTTTACCCCTGGGTTACTTCTATTTCCTTAAGTACCAATTCTCCTCTAATGAACAACCTGTTTGTGGTCCAACCATCAAACAGAAAACCCTCTCGTGCCATTGAGAGGGTAGGGCCCTTTGTTCAAGACTCGAAGTAACCACTTAAGGGAACACTCATCTGCTTCCCTAAAGTCGGGAAGGAGTGAATTCCATCTTGTACAATTATGTTCCCAGCTCCCCATTCGGTCTTGTCCCCAAAGTGGTAGGCTTATTGAGTCGGCGTATTGGCCACTCTCACCCATACAAATCAAAGGACAATCTCTCATGAGCAGGAGTCCATAATCAACTCAGGATTAAGACTAAGTTGTCTAGGTCGTCCTAGTGAAATAGAAAACCAACTAGTTAACGGTGTTATAACCGGTGGTTACTATTTCGCGGTCCGGTCTTATGCAAACTCATTGCATAGGATACCCCCACTCGCATGTCTCCTACACGAACGCGTTGGATCGCAGCGTTTGTATCAAATACAAAGTGAGCCGTATCCATAGTGTCACCAGGATAAGGCACCCAGTCTTATCCCTATACTATAGACCCTTTAGGCTGTTTCTTGAACAATGATCCCATATGTCGCTACATATAGTTCAAGACTCATATTACAGCCTTGGATGTCTAGTTTATTGGATTAGGGTTATTATTAGGCAAAGACAAATATAAAATAACTAATAACAATTAATGGAAAAATATATCAATATTATTTCATTAATATCCGGTCAACAGTTACATTCACTATCTACGAGTTTTAGGGCATAAAACCCAACACGATCGAACCTAAATCCAAGAAAAACCCTAAGCCTACCTAAGTTATCTAACCCGATCATACATCGTCCATCGAATTAAAACCTGATTGATTAATTAATTAATTTGATTAAACCATCAAACTAAACAACTAACTAATTCTCCGAAGTCTAGTGTATTGATTAGGACATTAGAAATAATTCGACCTAAATTATTCCTAACGCTATTTTGGATCCTAAGCCTATCATGTAGAGCAACAAAGTCAGAGAACTGCTCTTGGGACCCATGCCCATGAATAAGTCTATGCACTACAAATATTAGTGCATAACAATCATATGAGCTGCGAACTAGGGCGTCAATCTAACCTACTGCGCATGCTTATTCTACATATGGAATCCAAAATACAATGGCAATATAAATTGAAAGGAGAAATTAGAACAGAAAACTCACAAATCAATCCATTCTATTGCCCAAGAATCATCTAATCGAGATCGACGGGTTTATGAAAGGGTAAAGCCGACTAAAACGCACGACCCACTACAACAATATGCAAGAAATACAATAGAAATATGAAAGGGTGAAGAACACCATAGCGGAAGCAATTTGGATCGAAAGCCTCTCAATTTCGTTTATTTTAGAAAGAAAAAACATGTCAAAACCGAGCAAAAAACAAAGCATGAAGTTTACCAACCTTTTGGACGAATTCAAGCTCCTCCTACGGTGTTTTTGGATCACGAAATGGTTGTAGATGACCACGTAAGTCTTCCCTGCTAATCTTCGGCCTTCGAACGAGTTGTGGGACTCTCTAGGTGATGAATTTGGAGTGAAACGAAAATGGGTTTTAGAGAGTTATTTTTCAGCCATCCATCAAGCAGAAGCAAATCTGTATTCATTCTTCCTTTTATAGCTGATATGTAGGTTCACTAAGCTCTGTGAAGATGACAACAAACAAGATTCAAGATTTGTCACTAAGCTTTGGTGTCAATCTTTGAGAATTTGCCTCTTGGATTGATTTTAAAAGAAAATATGAAATTAACCATTTAATTTCATAACTTTCTTTTAATTTCAAAATCAAAACTTAAATTAATTTTAAATAAATAAATAACATTAAATGATATATAAGTATATATTTAATTTAACATCAAATGTTAAATTGATCCACCAATCTTGACTATTCTCAATCTTGTGTTTTTCTTCATGAATTTGAACCAATATTCAAATTCAAATTAAACACATGCATCACATACACATTACAATATTTAAATCACTATTTAAATATTTCTTACTCTCTTGATATGGGTTAATTCGTAATTAAACTATTACGTTAAATATATCGAATTTAACGACATTTCCCTAATAATGAATTTGAACGTTTCAAATTTTCTCATCACGTATGTTCTAAGGTTTATTCCGTATAAGCTAGTAGGGGGACGTAATGGACCTACAGATCATGGGCTCCAACGATTAGAGATTAACTAGTTAAACTCTTTAAACTCAATTAACCAACATTCGTTAACTACCGAGACACTCCACTATAGTCCGATAGTTGAACTCCCCTCACTGTAGATATATTTATGTCCACCCGATATAACCATGATTAGTAAGTCGACCCTTCACAGGTTGTTCGTAACTAGAGCTGGGTCAAATGTCCGTTTTTACCCCTGAAGTTACATCTTGTTCCTTAAGTCTTCACTGAGTCCCTAATGAACAATTGATTTGTGGTCCCACCACGAAACCTAAAACCTCTTAGGTCAATGAGAGAGCGGGATCCCTTTGTTCACGTCTCGGAGTCAGCACTTAAGGAAACAACCTTTCTACTATCCTTAAATTGGGTAGGAGTGAATTTCATTTTGCAAGACTATGTCCCCAGCCATCTACCCGTTCCTATCCCTGAAATGGGGGGTTTATTGAGTCGGCGATGTTGAGCCACTCTCACCCATGCAGATCTAAGGATAAGCCCGAATAAACAGGAGTTCATAGTTAGCTTAGGATTAAGATCGAGTTACGTAGATCATCACATTGAAATAGTTAGTCTTGACAGTAAACGACGTTATAAAGAAAGAGTGACTTATTTCTCGGTCCTGGTCTTATGCAAACTCATTTGCATAGCACGCCCCCACTAGCATGTCTCTACATGAACGATCCAGGATCACGTCGTTTGTACTCAAACAAAGTGGGCCGCATCACATAGTTTTCTTAGGATTAAGGTACCCAACCTTATCTCGATACTATTGACCGTTTAGGCTATTACTTGAACTTGATCCATATTTATGTCACTACATATAGTTCAAGTATTCATATTATAGCCCAGGATTCTAGTTGATTGGATTTGGGTTATTTAACGTGCAATTCGCTCATTTAATAACTTCAGTGAACAAAAACTCAATAACGACTTTATCGAACAAGCATATAACTATTTGTTTTATTCACTGTCTACGAGTTTTAAGGCACCAACTCCAACAATCTCCCACTTGCACTAAAATTCTAGTTTAATGGGATGTATAATAATCTATAACAACAGTGAATGAATAATTACTTGTATTAATAACAATTTACAAATACAATAAACTAGGACATCACAATACCCAGTACATTATGGTTTTGAATACCGGTTACATTCCTCCCACTTGCCCTAGATTATTTTCCATACATATGTCGTAGACCCAGACCCTGTAGATGACTCTCGAACACTTTAGCAGTGAGAGCCTTCGTGAATGGATCAGTAATGTTGTGTTCCGATGCTATCTTTGTGACGATCATGTCTCCTTGGTGCACTATCTCCCTGATGAGATGATATTTTCTTTCAATGTGCTTGCCTCTCTTATGGCTTCTAGGTTCATTTGAGTTTGCAAATGCACCACTATTATCACAATATAGAGTGATGGGCAGATGCATATTTAGAACGACTTCCAAATCGGTCAAGAACTTTCTAAGCCATACCGCTTCTTTTGCTGCTTCACATGTAGCTACATATTCGGCCTCCATGGTCGAATCTGCTATGCATCCTTGTTTGATGCTACGCCACACTATTGCTCCTCCATTGAGAGTAAATACTGAACCCGATGTGGATTTCCTCGAATCCTTATCGATTTGGAAATCAGAATCAGTGTATCTTGTAAGGATCAAATCCTTATCACCATACACGAGCATATAGTCCCTCGTTCTTCTAAGATACTTGAGGATATATCATGAAATGTGCTTGTGACAATTTTTCAATGTCATAAAAACCCCAATTTGTAGTAGTGATATTCTTAACGACAGTCCAGTGATCGAATCCTGGATTATATTGATACCTACTGACAATCCCTACTGCATAACAAATGTCAGGCCTTGTACACAACATGGCATACACTAGGCTGCCTACTGTAGAGGCATAGGGAATACGTCTCATATCCTCAACTTCTTGAGGTGTCTTAGGACATTGTTCCTAAGACAGAGTAATTCCGTGCCTGAAAGGTAATAAACCTTTCTTGGAATTCTGCATCTTATATCTAATTAACAATTTGTCTACATAAGACGCTAGAGACATAGCTAGCATCTTGTTCTTTCAGTCCCTAATTATTTGGATCCCAAGAACATATTGTGCCTCTCCCAAATCTTTCATTTGGAACTGAGTAGCCAATTTTTAATGTCAGTCAGATAGCCTACATCATTCCCAATAAGTAGGATATCGTCTACATATAATACTAAGAAAGCTACTGAACTTTTGACGATCCTTTTATACACACAAGGCTCGTCAACATTCAGTTCAAAGCCATAAGACTTGATCGCAGTATCAAATCTTATATTCCAGGATCTTGACGCTTGTTTCAATCCATAAATGGATCGTTTGAGCTTGCAAACCTTTTGCTCTTGACCCTGGGCAATGAACCCTTCTGGCTGAGACATAAAGATACTTTCTTCAAGATTTCCGTTCAAGAAAGCCGTCTTGACATCCATTTGCCATATCTCATAATCATAGATTGCAACAATGGATAGAAGTATCCTTATCGACTTTAACATGACAACCGGGGAGAAGGTTTCTTCATAGTCAATCCCCTCTCTCTAGGTAAAACTCTTTGCCACAAGTCGTGCTTTAAAGGTCTGTACCTTTTCAGCAGCGTCTGGTTTTCTCTTGTAGATCCATTTGCATCCTATGGGACTAACCCCTTCGGGGTGATCTAAAAGATCCCAAACTGAATTAAAGTACATGGATTCCATTTCTAGATCCGTAGCTTTAATCCATTCGTCCATGTCCACGTCATTCATTGCCTGTTTAAAGGTCAATGGATCCTCGACCCCGTCATCAGGTATGACTGGAGTTTCTGTTAAACCTAAATAGAAGCGATCAGGTTGTCTTATAACCCTCCCACTACGTCGAGGTTCTCTTATTTCTTGACAAGGACGTGACTGACTTGAGGTGCCAGCTTCATCGACGACTTTCGTTGATGTTTCTGTAGCTTCGTTCGATAACTCACTTAACACTATCTTCTTTCTTGGCTTGTGATTTCTCATGTGGTCTTCTTCTAAGAATGTGGCATTTGACGATACAAATACCTTATTCTCTTGTGGATCGAAAAAGTATCCACCTCTCGTTTCCTTGGGGTAGCCTACAAACAGGCATAATTTTGAACGGGGTTCCAATTTCTTTGGATTAGTCAGTAGCACGTGTGCTGGACAACCCCATATTATAAAGTAACGTAAACTAGTTGGATGGAACATTGTTCCAAATGTAAACAGCAGTCAAAACTGCATGACCCTAGAATGAGTCAGGCAACTGAGCATAGCTCATCATAGAATGAACCATATCCAATATGGTTCTATTTCTCCTTTCCGATACACCGTTCTGCTGAGGTGTACCAGGTGCTGAGAGTTGGGATTTTATTTCGTGTTCTATCAAATAATCTTGGAACTCGTAATCCATATACTCTCCACCTCGATCAGATCGAAGTGTTTTTATCTTTTTACCTAATAAGTTCTCAACCTCTGCCTTATATTCTTTGAATTTTTCAAGGGCTTCAGACTTATGATGCATCAGGTAAAGATAACCATACCTAGAATAATCATCAATAAAACTGATGAAATATTCAAATCCTCCTTTTGCTCTAACATTCATTGGACCACAGAGGTCTGAATGTATAAGCTCTAGAGGTTCTTCGACCCTATAACCTTTTCCCTTAAACGATCTTTTAGTCATTTTGCCTTCAAGGCATGACTCATAGGGAGGTAATGAATCGTCTTCTAACTCGTTTAGAATCCCACTCTTAACCAATCTTCCAATCCTATTGAGATTAATATGGATTAACCTCAGCTGCCAAAGATAGGTATTCTCATTAGGAGAAATCCTTTGCCTTTTATTTCTCTAAGTAGTAGCAGTCTTGAACATTTCAGTATTATTAACTGCTATACTCTCGACAGGTCTTAAAACATATAAATTATTTCCCATTAACACTGAACAAACATGAATTCCCTTTCTGGAAATGAAAACTTCATTTAATGAGAAAGTGATAGGACCTAAATAGTTCTATTTTATCGCCTCTAATCTAAGCTTGTTAGAGTTATTTTATGCTTTACTTGTCCTATTTACAAGTTAATTGAGCTTAGATCGTGTCGGGAGTCGATCACGCTAATTGGAGTTAATTCGGGCCAATTACGAAGTTTTTGGAGCCATCTCGATGTCTTGGACGGAGAGAAGGTGAAAAGACCCAATTGTGCTGAAGCGGGCCTGAATTATGACACCAAAAGCCAAATATTGAAGCCCCAAACCGAGAAGAAGCGAGACAAGATCGAGAAAAGGAGCAGGAAGTCAAGATTAGAGGCTGGTGTCTCGACGCCGACGCAATTTCGGCCGAAGACAAAAGTTCGCAGCACCGAGACGCTGTGCCCTAGCGTCTTGACGCCAGCATGTTTTCTATATATATTAGGTCTCGGTTTAGTCCGCCGTTAGGTTAGATTTTGGGTCCCTTTTACGATTTCTTTGCCTCTTTTACTTTCCAGCACGTTTGTAGACCATTCTTGGTCATTTACTATGGATTCTTTCATGTTATTTATCGCTTTTACTTCATCTTTGCGTAGCTAAACTTCTTTAGATCGTTGGATTGGATTTATGCTTTGGTTTCTAATGATATTGGCTGAGTTTTCTGGTTCATAACTTATGTTCTTACTGTATTTTCATTGACTTTTGCATGCAATCCCGTTTAAACAATACATGACCGTTAGTCAATTAGGATTGACGCCCTGTGCGATTGTAGCTTGTGTATTCAATCAGTTATTTGAGATAGCCACTAGGTTGAGGCAAGCCACTCTCTACGTGAGACAACCCTTGATAGGCCTAGGATGCATGTTAAAGGTTGTAGGAATTTAGATTTAAATTGCATTTAAATTTAGTTCCTATAATTTCGGACCCACGATCCCAAAGCGGCTAGTTTTAACAGGTAGTTGTAAAATTGCTTGTTAATAATCTAGTTAGATATAGGTAGTAACTGTTGCAGAGGTCTCGGATGGTTACTACATTATGCATAGGGGGGCGAGCGATAGAGTCTATATTAATTAATCTTGTTAATTGCCGAATTCACAATTAGCGAGTTAATTAGCATAGGTTAGTGTAGGGAGGTCTTCCGAGTAACCCAGAAGCCAATCAGACTAATGAAATCAGTTTAGAGCACCCATTAGAGAAAACTAGGAAGCCAATGAATTAGAATCAAGCATAATAAATCCTAATCCAACAATCCTTTTTATGTATTTGATCCCGTCTTATTTCTCCTTCGCATATTTAGTTTTCGTGCCATTTAAAATTCAGCATTCAACTATTTCGTTTTGTTTTCTTGCTTGTCACTCATCATAAAAAATCCCCCCTGTTTTCATAAGCATAAAATCCTACACTTATTAGATCCCCCTTCCCTGTGTTCGACCCCGGCAGCTATTGCTACAAAAATTAGTAGTAGTGTCGTGGATTATAAATTTATTTGACGACTTAGGGAGAATTCAACACCCTCCTGGCGATCCCGTCAGAAAGATACGGAATACGTTTGTTCAAGCAAACAAGATACATAAATCAAATTTCTCTTAATCTTTGCAACTATATATACATTCTCTAATAATATATACTTTTTCTCTTGGAAAAATAGTTTTATATTTCCTACTGTTGTAGTTGAGACAACCTCTCCAGTTCCAACTTTGAGAGTCATCTCACCAGCTTTAAGTTGTTCCCAGGAACTAATTCCTTTAAACGAAGAACAAACATGATTAGTGGCCCCCGAATCAAGTATCCAGGTCGAACTATCATTCTCCACTATGCACGTCTCTAAGACTAATAAGTCTTTAGTTGAGTTCTCGTAAGCTAAGTAGCTTTCTTGAGGATGATCCTCATTTAAGAGCTTTAAATCGTATGCCACTCGATTAGTGTTAACGTTCTTAGTAGTATGATCTAAACTATTTAATTTGGCGTCAGAAAAAACACATACATTATTCGACATATTGCTGAAATAAACAAATAACTTGTATTAAATATTGCACTAAACCCGTTATACATTTTATCCAATCAAATTTAGCAAAAGTAATTAAGCACCCTATTATTTATAATTCTTTTGCAACGATACTTCAAAGGATTAGAGCAACAGCCACCAAGGGGTGATCAGCTACTCCTCCGTTGAACCGAGACATTCTCGACCAAACTCTAAATAATAACCCTTTATTCTATTAGCATTTAGTTATCGTTGTTCGGTCAAGAAATTATTATCTATCTTAATAATTTCCCGTAAGTGTAACACACCAACTTTCAGATTTCAGAGGTCCGCCCCAACAAGCTACGATCAAGAAAGACAATGTTGGAGCAAAACCTAAGAAACCCTATCCATTATGGAGTTCGCCCTGTTATCCCATACTCAAGCCCTCTGAAGGGATGGTTACACTATTGGTGCGTCGTCAGCTGAATTAACAGATGTGAGATAATACAAATAAACTCAGCTAACCCTAGTGCAAGTATACACTGTCGCACGTAGTAATAAAAAAAAACCTTAGAAGTATTCCAAGGGTATCGATCCCACGAGGACTAAACTAGAAATTCAGATTTGAAGAAGAAACTGCTCAACTTGATTGCTTAAAATTAGGTAACCAAAGAAAATAAGTTGATTGATTGGGTCAGATTTAACTTCTATTTGGCCTTGCTCCCAAGAACCGTTAGAAGGCTAAACGAGTACCGTTATGCACATTTTTGTGACTCGACTCCGACATAGATAATTCACGAATACAACCTATAATCCTATAGTCGATATAGGGTGCCTTAGGCAGCTTGCCCTATACCGCCGAACAATCTCTTTCGAGATTTTTCTCCTATATCACCTTTATGAGAACCAATATCGTCTATCCCTTTCGAGATCAAACTCACATAGCATGCAAAGTCTAAGTGATCAAGTTAAACTCAGCAAGATTAGAGTGATAATCAATGAAGAATGACATGCATTGAACAGAAACTTAAACAAATAAAACACTTTCAAGCTATTGAACCATAAGGGAATTCACAATATTGAACCCCTCAACGGAATTTAGCTACTCATGGTGAGATAAAGAGCAAATGAATACATTTTTATTGAAATAAGAATGTAAATAATACAAAATAAGGAAAAGTATCACAAGCTGGAAATAAAGGAGATAGCTAAATATTATGAATTTTTCTATTTACTCAATCCTTCTAGAGTTCGCTAAGACACTCCACTCTCTCGCTTTTACAAGTGGGAATGGGTGAAAATCCCTACAAACCCTAAGGTTTGATGTCTAACTCAGGTTAGAATTCAGTCATCTAAGAAAGACCTCGGGCATCCCTACTCATAGGCGTCAACTAGGGTTCTGTCACCACCCTCTTCTTCCAAATGAGTTCTGCTTGAATTTGACTTCGAATCTCGAGCTTATATAGTGTAGAAAATGGTTGGGGACCTGAGAATTGCTGTCGCATTTCATTTTGCCTTCCCAGAAATGCGGTCGCATTTCTGGGCAGATTCCAGCATTTCCTCTGTTTTCCTGCACAACAACAAACTTAGTCAAATTCTCTAAAAATTAAGTCTTTTTAAGCACAAATGAGCATAATTTGACAAAAGTGAATCTCAACACCCTAACTTATCAACTTTAACACATTTTGAGCTCGAGAATAGTAAAATTGATCTAAACATGCAATATTTGACAAAGAAATGAGCTAAATATAAGGGCAAAATAGGTATATTTTTTACCCTTATCATACCCCCAAACTTAACTCATTGCTTGTCCTTAAGCAATTGCCAATCAAAATGTTAGAGATCAACTTAATTGCAAATCAGAATGTAAGAGCTCAATATTAATTGCGAATCAAAATGTTAGAGTTCATGTATAGTAATCAATCATGGTACTAGTATCAACTTTAAATTTCAAATCAAGTGACATGGAATCAAGTAAACATGTTTTTCAAGATCGTTTTCTAAAAAGTTTGCCTTTCAGGAGAGGGTTCTACTCTAGTGCCAGTCACAACGTCTGAGTTTCCTAGGCATGAAGTTTCTATTGTTCTTTTCCAAAGCAAAACTCTCTCTAATCCATCCTAACCAATGTGCTTAAACTACCTAACTTCTACTTATAGAGCCTAGTGCAGTCCTTTTAGTTAAGAAATCAATCTTGAGGAAAACATGAGCATACATTAATTACTAGACCTTTTCTATCTCCCCCCAAACTTATTTGACTGCTTGGCGCTCTTTTTATTCAACTTCTTTTTCTCCCAAGAGCATCCTTGCTGTCATCTTTACCTTCGTTCTAGCTTATCGACACTTTGTGGTGAAGATATCTAGCTACGAGCAAAGTTCACAAGCTTGGAATGATACTCACATCCCTAGGTAAACCTTTCATGCAGTGGCAAACCATGGGTGTCATGAATGCCCCTGGTTACTCAGTAAACCCTAGGAAGGAGGAGTAACTCTCGGTTTTTCCATTTTTCATTTTTTTTTTCAACTATACTGAGCACATATTCTTTTCCAGCAGTACAAATTTACAAAGATATTTACATAGTAAAGCATAAAGCACCCCCCCAAACTTAAAGGTAGACAATGTCCTCATTGGCTTTGTTTTTTAGGCATGGGCTTAACACGGGGCTTTTTGTTTTCAAAACATCAAGGCTAAACTCTCCTAGAGTGTTAGAAAGGTTAAACACGAGGAAGTTTAGACTTAAGAAAATTCTGTAAAGAAAAAGACTAATAGAAAGCCCATGACTAGAAAACAATTCAGTTGTGACGGTGGCACTTTTGAGATAGAACAAAGCTCTAGTTTTCATCATCAAGGGCTTAAAAGAAAACTCCTTTGAAAACATGTTTTTTCTTCCAAAACATTTTAAAGCAATTTTTCCTTTGAAGTTGATTTTTTTCTTCCAAAAAGTTCATAGGTAAAGCTCAAAACAGCAAGCAGATTTTTAGAGAAAAATACTTAAAAAACCCAAGTTTATCTATTCTAAACCTATCAACATGCTATCTAAACTACCCTATGATCAAAACTATTAACAAACTAAACATTAAAAACAATCAAAACAGCAACTAAACACTAAAAACATAATTTTAACATGCTAGAACTCAAAAAATAGCAAGAAAAAAAAACAGTGTTATATACAAAACACAACAAGTAAAGGGGTCAAAAACAGGGTAAGGGAAAGGCCAAGGCCGTGGCCGATAAGGACAAGTGCTTCCACTGCAATGTGGATGGTCACTGGACGAGGAACTGCCCTCGTACCTTGCTGAGAAGAAGAGAGAAAAGGAAGGTAAATATGATTTACTTGTTTTATAAACTTGCCTTATTGAACATGATGAGTATGCCTAGATATTAGATTCGGGAGCCACTAATCATGTTTGTTCTTCTTTTTAGGGAAATGATTTCCAGCAGCTTCAAGATGGTGAGATGACACTCAAGGTTGGAACGGGAGATGTCATTTCAGCAAGTGCAGTGGGAGCTGCAAAGTTTTTTTTTTTTTTTTTTTTTCAGAAATAGGTTTTTAATTTTAGAAAAATTGTATATTGTTCCTAAAATTAAAAGGAACCTTATTTCTGTTTCTAGATTGTTAGAACATAACCATTATATTTCTTTTGAGTTAAATGAAGCGTTCATTTTTCAAAATGGAGTTCTTATATGTTCTGCTAAATGTGAAAATAACTTATATGTGTTAAGACCAACCGATACTAAAGCAATTTTAAATCATGAAATGTTTAAAACTGCTGAAACACAAAATAAAAGGCAAAAATTTTCTCCCAAAAGTAACAACACATATCTTTGGCATTTACGTCTTGGTCATATTAACATCGATCGGATCGACCGTTTGGTAAATAATGGACTTCTAACTGAGTTGGAAGATGATTCATTATCACCTTGTGAATCTTGTCTCGAGGGTAAAATGACTAAGAGGCCTTTTACTGGAAAAGATTATCGTGTCAAAGAACCTCTAGAGTTGATACATTCGGATCTTTGTGGTCCAGTGAAAGTAAAAGCTCGAGGAGGTTATGAATATTTCATCTCTTTCATAGATGATTATTCTTGATATGGTTACTTATATCTAATGGGTCATAAGTCTGAAGCTCTTGAAAAGTTTAAAGAGTTTAAGACTGAAGTGGAAAACCTATTAGGTAAAACTATTAAAACACTTCGATCAGATCGAGGTGGAGAGTATATGAATCAAAGATTCCAAGATTATATGACAGAACATGGAATCCAATCCCAACTCTCAGCACCTGGTACACCTCAACAAAATGGTGTATCAGAAAGGAGAAATAGAACCTTGTTAGACATGGTTCGTTCAATGATGAGCTATGCTCAATTGCCTAGCTCGTTTTGGGAGTATGCAGTAGAGACTGCAGTACATATTTTGAACAATGTTCCCTCAAAAAGTGTTTCTGAAACACCTTTTGAGCTATGGAGGGGGCGTAAACCTAGTTTGCGTAACTTCCGTATCTGGGGTTGTCTAACACACGTGCTTGTGACAAATCCTAAGAAATTGGATCTTCGTTAAAAAATATGCCAATTTGTTGGATACCCTGAAGAAACAAGAGGTGGTCTGTTCTACGACCCTCAAGAAAACAAAGTGTTTGTATCGAAAAATGTTACTTTCTTGGAGGAAGACCACATTAGAGATCACAAACCACGTAGTAAAATAGTGTTAGGAGAAGTTACTAAAGAGTCAACAAGAGTTGTTGATGAAGCTGGTCCTTCAACAAGAGTTGATGTAGGAGCCAGTTCTTCTGGTCAATCTCGTCCTCCTCACATAGTGGGAGAGCCTCGACGCAGTGGGAGGGTTGTTATACAACTTAACCGTTACTTGGGTTTAACTGAAACTCAGGTCGTCATACCTGATGATGATGTTGGGGATCCATTGTCTTATCGTCAGGCAATGAATGACGTAGATAAAGACCAATGGGTCAAAGCAATGGACCTTGAGATGGAGTCTATGTACTTCAATCAAGTTTGGGAACTTGTAGATCCACCTGAAGGGGTCAAACCCATAAGGTGTAAATGGATCTATAAGAGGAAAAGAGATGCAGCTGGGAAAGTACAGAATTTCAAAGCTAGACTTGTAGCAAAGGGTTATACCCAAAGAGAAGGGGTGGACTATGAGGAAACCTTTTCTCCTGTTGCTTTGTTAAAGTCCATAAGACTCTCTTATCCATAGCCACATATTATGACTATGAACTACGGCAAATGGATGTCAAGACTGTCTTTCTGAATGGTAATCTTGACGAGAATATCTTTATGTCTCAACCCGAAGGGTTCATAACCCAAGGTCAGGAGCAAAAAGTTTGTAAACTGAATCGATCCATTTATGGGTTGAAACAGACATCCAGATCTTGGAACATTAGATTTGATACTGCGATCAAATCTTTTGGCTTTGACCAAAATGTTGATGAGTCTTGTGTTTACAAGAAGATCAACAGAAACAAAGTAGCTTTCCTATATGTTGATGACATCCTACTCATTGGGAATGATGTAGGATATCTGTCAGACGTAAAAGAATGGCTAGCGGCCTAATTCCAAATGAAAGATTTAGGAGAGGTCCAATATGTTCTTGGAATCCAAATTATTCGGGATCGAAAGAACAAAACGGCAGCTCTGTCTCAAGCGACATATATCGACAAAATGTTGTCTCGATATTCGATGCAGAACTCCAAGAATGGCTTATTGCCTTTTAGGCATGAGGTTCACTTGTCTAAATAACAATGTCCTAAGACACCTCAAGAAATTGAGGATATGAGACGGATTCTCTACGCCTCAGCTGTGGGCAGCTTAATGTATTCAATACTCTGCACTACGCCTGATATTTGTTATGCAGTAGGGATAGTTAGCAGATATCAGTCAAATCCAGGGTTAGACCACTAGACCGCCGTTAAAGGAATCCTCAAGTATCTTAGGAGAACGAGGGACTACATGCTGGTGTTTGGGGCAAAAGAGTTAGTCCTAACAGGATACACCGACTCTAACTTCCAATCTGACAAGGATTCTAGGAAATCCACGTCAAGGTCAGTGTTCACCCTTAACGGGGGAGCTGTAGTTTGGGGAAGCATCAAACAAGGATGCATAGCGGACTCAACCATGAAGGCTGAGTATGTAGCTGCTTGTGAAACAGCTAAGGAAACAGTTTGGCTAAGGAAGTTCTTGACTGATTTGGAAGTTGTTCCAAATATGAACTTGCCCATAACATTATACTGTGACAACAGTGGGGCTGTAGCCAATTCTAAGGAACCTCGTAGCCACAAATGAGGAAAACATATCGAGAGGAAGTATCACCTGATACGAGAGATTGTGCAACGAGGAGATGTGATCGTTACCAATATCGCTTCGGAGCACAAAATTGTTGATCCATTTACGAAGGCTCTCTCAGCTAAAGTGTTCGAGGGTCATCTAGAGAGGCTAGGTTTGCGAGACATGTATATAGTATAATCTAAGGCAAGTGGGAGATGTGTAATGGATAAGGATGCCCTAGTTTATTGTATTTTCTATATTTACCTTTTATGTAATGTAGAATATACATTTACCATTTCCAGCTTTGGATTATTTTGTATATACTTTTCCCATTATCTTGAGTTTTAGTTCAAGTGGGAGTTTGTTGGGTTTTATGCCCTAAAACTCGTAGATAGTAAATGTAACATTTGACCGAACATTAATAAAATGATGTATTATTCTTTTATCTTGTTTGTATTGAGTAATCTTGTCTTATTGACCCTAATCCAATAAACTAAACATCCTAGGCTGTTAGTATGAGGCGTGAACTAGTATGTGGGGTCATACGGGGATCACTGTTCAAGATACAGCCTAAAGGGTCTATAGTATAGGGATAAGGCTGGGTACCTTATCCTGGTGACACTATGGATACGGCTCGCTTTGCATTATGATACAAACGCAATGATCTAACGTGTTCATGTAGTGGACATGCGAGTGGGGGTATCCTATGCAATGAGTTTGCATAAGACCGGACCACGAAATAGTTAACCACTAGTTGTAACACCGTTAGCTAGCTAGGTTTCTATTTCATTACAATGACCTATGCAACTTGGTCTCAATCCTGAGTGGGTTATGGACTCCTGTGCACGAGGGATTGTCATTTGATTTGTATGGGTGAGTGTGGCTTGCACGCCGACTCAATTAGCCTACCATTTTGGGGACAAGACCGAGTGGGGAGCTGGGAACATAATCACACAAGATGAAATTCACTTCACCCCGACTCTAGGATAAGTAGAGGTGTATTCCCTTAAGTGGTGTCTCCGGGTCTTGAACAATGGGCCCTGTCCTCTCTATGGCACGAGAGGGACTTCTGTTTGTTGGTTGGACCTCAAACAGGTTGTTCATTAGAGGAGCACTGGGACATAAGGATGAAGAGGTAACCCAGTGGTAAAACGGTAATTTGACCTAGCTGGGGTATGAACACACGTGAAGGACTGACTTGCTGTTATTGGTCGATATTCGTGGACACAGAAATATATATGCAGTGAGAAGAGTGCAACTATGGTTCTATAGTGGAGTGAACCATAGTTAACGAACATTGATTAACTTGGTTAATGAATTTAGCCAATTAATCTCATATCGTTGGAGCTTCTGATCTGTAGGTCCATTACGTCCCACCGGTAGCTCACTTAGGGCGTTGAGGAAAATTTCTAAGGGAGAATTGTATATTCGAATGGGTTCGAATATTAAGTTTAAATATGAAATAGATTCATATTAAAAACTATAGGTCTAAATTAATGCGCATTAGATGCACATTACTACTATAGGTTATATGAGAGAGGTTTAATTAAATATATGATATTTAATTATAACATTAATTAATTGTTGAATTAATTAATCGTTTGTATTTTTGTTGCAATCCGTATTGGTATTTTGGTTAAGATATAAACACAGTGTAGGTTCTGTATATTTTTCCGTTGCATAGGGCTTTTATCCCTTCAAGTTAGACATCAAACCTTGGTGTTTGTAGAGATTTCACCCTATTTCCACCTTGTAAAAGGAGAGTAGAGTGTCATGAGAACTCTAGAAGGATTGATAAAGTGAAAACCTCTAGTTTTAGCTACTGCACTTTAATTTTCCAACACTTGTTTCTTTTCATTGTTATGTGTTTCTTATTCATTATTTCAATGGAAAATTATTTGTTCGCATTATATTCCATCATGCGCAACTAAATTCCATTGAGGGGTTCGATATAGTGAATTCCCTTATGGTTTAAATGGATTGAAAGTTGCTTATTTGCCTAAGTTCTATTTATTACATGTCATCCTCCACCTGAAAAGAACTCTCATTAGGCTGAACTTTGTGTTCAAAACTCTCAAAAACTCAAATAGAGCAAAGTTTGGACCATGTGTCGTCCAAACCACCTGAAGAACTCTCATTGGGCTAAACTTTGTGTTCCAAACTCTCAAAAACTCAAATAGAGCAAAGTTTGGACCATGTGTCGTCCAAACCACCTGAAGAACTCTGATTAAGCCGAACTCTGTGTTCCAAACTCTCAAAAACTCAAACGGAGCAAAGTTTGGACCATGTTCGTCCAAACCACCTGAAAAACTCTCATTGGATTGAACTTTGTGTTCCAAACTCTCAAAAATTCAAACAGAGCAAAGTTTGGACCATGTTCATCCAAAAACCCTGAAGAACTCTCATTGGGTCGAACTTTGTGTTCCAAACTCTCCAAAATTCAACTGGAGCAAAGTTTGGACCATGTTCGTCCAAACCACCTGAAGAACTCTCATTGGGCCGAACTTTGTGTTCCAAACTCTCAAAAACACAAACGGAGCAAAGTTTGGACCATGTGTCGTCCAAAGCACCTGGAGAACTCTCACTGAGCCAAACGTTGTGTTCCAAACTCTCAAAAACTCAAACGGAGCAAAGTTTGGACCATGTAATGATTAAAAAAATATGGGCGTGTTTGGGGCAGCGTTTTTGGAAGCCCAGTTTTTCGAAAAAAAGAAAAACGGCGTTTGGGTCTCAGGTTTTGGAAAACACCCGTTCAGGGTTTCCCAAACCCCCACTTGTGTTGCCCTACACGTCGCTTTCTGATGCCCCTCTTTCGGTAACCACGCTTCCTCTCTCTCTCGGTTTCCTTCGCTCGTCCGGTTTTCTCTCTCGTCCGAAGCTTTGTATGCTGATTTCTAGCTTCGTTCTTCACATTTCCTTGCCCTCTCTCCTTTGTTCTTCACATTTTCTGGACAAAAATGAAAATTTGTTGCTAAAATTATGGAAAATGGTTTTCATAAACTGTGAATACATTTGCTTTAACGAAGTTCATTTTTTTGACTCACTTTTGCTTCTTGAATATTCTGTTCAAAAAATTTTCTTTGCACTATATTATGAAAAATTTTAGAATTTTTATCTTCAACAATTTGCTGAAAAAATAATTTCAAGGGGATAAATTATATTAAAAGAAATATTAAAGATTGTAAGCTTCTAATGGAACAATCTTGTTAATTAAATCTATCCTACTAATATGCATACATACTATAACGATGTCACAACATCTATGTTTACAACAAATATATGAAATGATACAAGTGTGGAAAAAAATTGAAGAATGGAGAATGATTTTTTCCTTTTTTTTAGTTTTTGGATTTTTGATCGAAAGTGACTTACAATCCCAATTTTCCAATTAATAGAATGGTCATTTTCATTACTCAATTTTAGAATAATTGTATAACATTGAAAACGAAAAGAAAAAAAAACAAACAAAATCATAAAAACAGAGTTCAGAACTATGTTAACAACAAATATAGTGAGTGCAACAAGTGTGGGAAAAAAATTGAAGAATGTCAAATGGTTTTTTTTTTTTTCTTTTTTTAAATTTTGGATTTTTTTATCAAAATTGTGACTTAGCATCCCAATTTTACAATTAATGGAAAGAAAATTTTCATTTATCAATTTTAGAACAATTGTTTAACATTGAAAAAAACAAAAAAAACCAAACAAAAACAGAAGATCAAACTTCAAGACTATGTTAAGAACAAATATAGGAAATGCAACAAGTGTGGGACAAAATTGAACAATGGAAAATGGTTTTCTTCTTTTTTTAAAATTTTTGATTTTTGATCAAAATTGTGACTTAAAATCCCAATTTCACACTTAATGGAAAGAACATTTTCATTTCTTTATTTTAGAACAATTGTTTAACATTGAAAAAGAATTAAAAAAAAAAGAAAAAAAAAAACAGAGACTCGGCCTACAAAACTAGGTTCCAAAGAAATATAGGAAATGCAACAAGTGTGGAAAAAAATTAAAGAAGAGAAATTGATTTTTTTTTTTTCTAATTTTGAATTTTTGATCAAAATTGTGTCTTAAATTCCCATATTTACAATTAATTGAAAGAACATTTTAATTTTTTTTTTTTTTTTTTGAGAAGCACATTTTAAATTATTAATTTTAGAAGAATTGTATAACATTGGGAAAAAAAAAAATCAGAAACTCAGACTTCAGAACTCAACACCCCTAAACACAGACTTCCTAGCTCAGACTTCAGAAATCAGCACCCCAAATACAGATTTCACAACTCCCCAGATTTCACAACTCACCCTATTTCACAACTCCCCACTTCCAAAACCCACACCCTTGCCCCAAACACGTCCTATAATTTTTAAAATTAGATCTATCTTAAATATAAGGAATAATTTCCTTAAAATATGTACATTAGAAAGAATAAATTAGAGAATTAAAATATGGATTATTAAATGAAGGTAAAATCATAAGAGCAAATGAGTAGAAACTCAAGCCAAACTAAAACTGATTTTTTTCCCTAAAACTTGATATTTGTAAAGTATAGGTTTCGAAATGGGCTATTTAACATAATTTCTATTAATATTTTGGCTAACCAAAACACAATCCAATTAATTACGTATATATACTCGATCAACAAGTTAAAGATTCAAAATGGGTGCCATTTTGAAATTTCGTTGACGTATTATATGATTAATGGTCTGTAATTTGGAATATTTTTTAGTTTAAGTATTTTCAAGATTGCATTTTTTTTTTCATAATTAAACACTTGAAAAATTGTTTAGAATTTAAACACTCATATGTTTGGTTACATTTCCTTTATTTTTATACACAAGTTATTTTTAAGTCAAAATGGTTTATTTCTCTATCGTTTTTTTTAATAAGTCATTTATAGTGGTTGTCAAATACTAACGTTTTTTTCAAAATGATTTTTTTTTCATAATTAAACACTTGAAAAATTAAACCAAACATATCCTAATTCTAAAGATAATTTAATTCTCATTGATAAAGTAAGCTGTTTTCTTTTTTGAAAAAACAAATAATTTATTTCAAACTATTTAGGACATTTATGAACCAAAGTCAGTAAAAATTTTATTCCATTAAATGCTTTTCAAAAAAAAAAAGAATCCATTAAATGCAAAAAGTTCTGGAATATCCACAGTCATCCTCCACCATGCAGCTGCCCAAGAAGGAAACAACAGAGCTATAACATTTGTCACTACCAGCGCCACAACCCAAATGTTTTCCTCCACCGTTTGTATACATTCCTCCATCCCCCAACACGATATTTTTTAGAGTCAATCAAAGCATAGATTCACAATCAAAATATCCCCCTTGTTTTAGAGAAAAAAAAAAAAAAAAATCAAAATATCTACTTTTAATATTGAAGATTCAGGATCCGTTTGGAATACATTTTAATTTAAATGCTTTTTAAGAATGCATTTTTTTTAAAAACATTTTTTTTATAAAAATTGTTTATAATTTAAACACTCATATGTTTGGTTACATTTCCTCATGAGTGTTTTTATACACAAGGTATTGTATACTTAAAAACTCTTTTTAATGGAGTTTGTTTCAAGTGTTCTCTCAAAATGGTTTATTTCTCGATCTCATTTTCTAATAAGTCATCTGTACTAGTTGCCAAACACTAGAAATTTTTTCAAAATGATTTTTTTTTTCAAAATTAAACACTTGAAAAGTTAAACCAAACACACCCTCAGATTCCACCGTTATATTCGATCCACTAAAAATACGCCTTTAAAAGGAAAACAAAATCTCTCAACAATTTAAGAACCTTACAATTAAATTCTCCGATCAAAATTTAAACTTTGATCTTCAACTTTTAATTTTTTTCAAATTAAACATAAAATTTAAATAAATAGTTGGATTACTACTTCTTCAAGCCTAAATTTTATATCCTGTACAAAAGTATCCAAGTTTAACCAAGAAAAGAAAACCAAGCAACAAATCTAACTTAAAAACCATGTCCATAAACTGGATTGGATGTGGATTTGAAAATCTACATGTTCCTTAACAACAGTGGAAAACAAAATCAAGATACTCTTACAATTTTTCTTTCATGTATTTAATGGTCCAAAATTGTTAGTCTAAGAGTCTCCTCAAATAATTCTCTATTGATGTGACTTAATTAAAAGAAATGAGGATATGTTATTTTCACAATTTATTCAAATTTAGAATCTAATTTTGATGGGATTTAAGATTAAGTTAACAAACTGAACCAAATACATGGCTGAATGAAGAAATAAACTTTCCCCACACAAATAGACTAAATATATTGCACAAGGATATAATTAGACTGTGTTGAAAGTATATCCACTTTCTTCCATTATCTTAATATTTTTATCACAATACTAATCTTAATATTTCGTATAGAAAATATGCCAATTTGAAATCATTAACTTTGTAGATACGACACCTATTACTTTTTTGAGATCGAATAACACAATCAAAACATAGATCAATTTCCTTTTATTTTCATACTTTAGGCTTTGTAATAGATTCCAACTTCATTTTCCATATGGAAAGCCCATCCCAAAAGTAAGTCCCTAGCATCTGGGGAAGGGAACACCACATTTAGAAGCAACAGCTTTGGCCCCAGGAGATTGAACATAAGGCTTCAAGGTTGGATTGTTTATATACCCGCAAAGGCATGGTTGTTGCTCTTTCAACTTAGCACAGCAAGTGGCTGACGGCGGTGTCGACGACGATATTGCACCGGCACATGAGCTCAGCTCCAAAGGGCTACAGGTCACCGCCTCTCCGAGACGAGCTCCAATGAGAAGCGCCACCATCGCCGCCACCAAAAGGCAAAGCCCTGTGGTTGAAATTTTCTTCATTTTCTTTTGGTTTTGAGAGGAATGATATGTGTGGAAGGAAAAAGAAAGAAGAATGCTTGTGTGTTTGCCATAGCCTTGTATAGTAGTATTTATAGCCTCATAAAGTGGCAGGTGTGAACAAAAGGGCCAACCCTTCTATTAATTTCTCAATTTCCCATCTCACCTAATTTCTGTCTTGGCCTTAATTGTTAAACGTTATTTTCGATAAGTTAATATTTTGATGATAACATAACAAATATAGTTGGTGCAATAATTGAATTGTTGGGTGCTCAACCAAGTGCGTTTCTAGAGTACTAAGATGACTAGCATAATAATTTTATTTTTTCGAGTAAAATATATATTTAATTAAAGTTAGTTTTAATTATGGTCCTCATATTTTCAAAGCTAGCACTTTTAGTCTGCCATTTGATAACTATTTGGTTTTTGAAAATTATTTTTATTTTCATTTCAATTTTCCTACGATAGTTTTCATTTTTGTAAAGGACGTCACACTTGAGTTCTAACCAAATTTCAAAAACAAAAACAACTTTTTGTAGTTTTCAAAATTTAACTTTGTTTTTTAAAATAAGGGAATGAGTTAGATAACAAAATAAAGAAACTTAGAGACAGAAGTAGTGTTTTTAAGCTTAATTTTCAAAAACCAAAAACCAAAAACCAAATGGTTATCAAACAGAGCATGAATACCTTTTAGCTTGAGTGTTTTTCATGAATGTACTTTTTTAAACAATTTCTACAAAAATTGTTTACAATTTAAACAGTTATATGTTTAGTTTCATTTCCTTATAATTGTTTTTATAAACAAGTTATTATACTTAAAAGCTCTTTTTAAGAAACTTGCTTTCAAGTGTTTCTCTAAATGGTTTATTTTTCAATCTCATTTTTAAATAAGTCATTTTTAGTGGTTACTGTTGAAGGAGAAATTTTGACCAATCACAAATTGCCACGTCATTACATGAAATTAATGTTGAAATTATGATTAATTAAATTTGGGACCAATTATAAATTGACATGTGTCCCAAATTTAATTTGAAGACAAGGTTGACCAATTATAAATTTATAGAGTCAAATTTCTGTTTGATCAATTGATTAAAATTAAATTATTTTTATCAAATTAATTAATTTGACCAATTAATTAAAAAAATAATTATTTGGATCAAATTTGGATCTTTTAAATATTTGGGTCATATGGTTTTGGGTCAAATATGAACCAGACCCAAGACGCAATAGTTGAACCCAAGACCAATAAAGCCCAAGCCCAAGTTGTTGGCCCAAAAGTCACCAGGGCCAATCTAGCGAGAACTCTATAAATAGAGAGGTTCTCTTCCATTTTAAGGGGTCAGAATTTTGAAGCTCCAAGCCAGAGTCACAGAATTCAGAGAAACTCCAGCAAGATTGAAGACTGAAGACTGAAGATTTCTTGAATTCCATAAGTTTCAAAGTGCTGAACACTTCTTGAAGACGGAAGACTCCTTCAAGACTGGAAGACTTCAAGCTCCAAGAATCCATTGAAGCTTCAGACTCGAGATCAAGCGTTCCAGCCCTCGAGTTAATACTTCTTGAAGACTGAAGACTTTTTGAAGACTGGAAGACTTCAAGATCCAAGAATCCATTGAAGTTTCAGACTCGAGATCAAGCGTTCCAGTCCTCGAGTGAAACATATCCACATACAAGAGAGAGAATCAGAGGATTAACATTAGAGATTGTACATCCACATGCATACAAATATTAATACAAATATACATTTTATTCCACGTGTTCCATCTTCAAAGTTACGTGTGAAATGTTACCAAACACTATAATTTTTTTCAAAATTAAACACTTGAAAAGTTAACCAAACATATATTATTAGTTTATATCTAATCCATGAGATTTTAAAAGTGTAACATGTTTGATTCTCAAGATTTTAATTTTAATTAGTCTTCGAAGTTTGAGATTGGTTTTTAGTTAGTCGTTGAGTAAACTTCCAACTTATTTAAAAAAATATATGAAAGAATTGTGTGGATGACCTATTTGGAGAGCCCAAAATGAAAAATGTCATACCGTTTCAATTCAAAGATATATGTCCTTTTGCTTACGTCATCATCCTATCAAAATAAGGATATATGTCTTCTTTTTGCTTATGTCATCATCCTAACAAAATTACCATTTTACTCTCTATATGATAACGAGCATTTAGGTCATTATTTTGTTAGAGTGAAAGCGAGAGGTTGAAGCGAGAGTGAGATTGGAGAGAGAGGGAAGGGCATATATCCTAGGGTGGAGCAAGAGCAAGATTGGAGAGAGAGAGGACATATATCCTCAAATTGAAAATGTAGAGCATTTATCATTTTTCGCTTAAATTTTTAGGATCATCCATACAAAAATCCATATACATATATATATCTATATATATATATATATCATCAAAGTCTAATAATTAGCATATTTTAACCTATTATGTCATTATTTTGTTAGTTGAACTAATGCCAACTCTATTGGGACCAAACTTTAACTAATTAGAAATCATGTTGAGACCCTGTTTCACCGATAGTTTTCTATTTATTTATTAATTATTTTTTATTTGGTACACTAGTACACTTTAGATGGAAGATTCGAATCTCTAACTTTTTAATTGATGATCGATTATCGCTGAGCTATGCTCACTTTGACAGTAATTTTGTATTTTGATTTCTATAAGTAAGCTTGCTTAATTTTTTTTTTTTTTTTTTTGACAATATGGAGATGAGAGAATTCTACAGTCTTATGCCAGTTGAGCTATGTTCATGTTGGCATTAAACTTGCTTAATTGATCAATCAAGTAGACATATCAAAATCTGGTGGTTGTATAAAGGTATGGAAGCATTTACTGCGCACGCGTACCCAAGAGCTCTCCTACAAATGCTGCAGAATGCATTGAACGGCAATATCCTACTCTTTATCAAATTTTAAGTTAAATTACAAATTTAATTGGACAAACTAATTTTGTACTTATTTAGACTCCATTCGACAGTTAGTTTTTTGTTTTTTATTTCTTTTTAATAATGTTTACTTAGGCACCGTTTTATAATCATTTGATTTTTTGAAAATTATGCTTGTTTTCCCTCATTTTCTTTACAATGGTTTTCATTTTTGTTAAGTAGACATTTGAGTTCTCAGTCAAATTCCAAAAACAAAAACAAGTTTTCGAAAATTATTTTTTTTTGTTTTCAAAATTTGACATGACTTTTTTGAAAGCAAGAGAGTGATGTAAATAACAAAACAAATAAAGTTGTGGATGAAAGTAGTGTTTGTAAACTTAATTTTAAAAAATAAAAAATCAAATGATTATCTAGCAGGAGTTTAGTAACCTCTTTATTTTGTGTTTTTTAAATTTGAAAAACGTTTTTCAATTTTATAAAGAAAATGAGAAAATGGAGAAAAATCGTTTTTAAAACAGGTTTTTTATTCCAAAATCTCACCGACAGCTGGATGTTGGTGTTGACTGTTGGTGTATGTGTGAGTGTTGGAGGATGTGCCCAAGTGTGATTTTTATTTTTATTTTTTTTACAATATTCTATTTTCCTTCTTAAGTAGCAACTTTTAATGTTTTAATAGTCTCAGGTATAATATGTAATTTTTTTTAAGTCAATTATATTTGTATTAAATATCTTATATCATACTATAAAATCCACATTCTACAAGGATGATGCAAATTTGAAACCAAAATTATATTATGATAGTTGAAATATATTTGTGGATTGTATTTGCATTGAAATAACAATTTACTCACTAAATTTTAATATATTTTAAAATTCATAACAATTATTCCATATAATTTAAAATTTTCAATTTAGCATATGTAATAGAGTGCTAGTTTGCCTTATGGTTTAATGGTTTATTTATATGATATGTGGTTATATTTTCTGTTATATTTTGGCCTATTATAGGCGTGCACGTGGTGTATTTTTTCTCCCATATATTCTGTTGTATTGTGGCTGTATTGCTCACTGAACATTCTACTGAAATCATATTCTTCTCCAGTATTCTCTCTGTTTTGCTGGTTTTTATGGTATCAGAGCTCCTTCATGGCTTCATGTGACTCTTCTTCTTCTTCTTCTTTTGGCCCGATAACCACACCCGTTGCCTCACCGTCTACTCCAAATACTACTCCGATTGTAACACCGATTAACCTCAATCAGAATGTTCAGCCTCAAATCCCTCGACTAAATCCCCAAATTACTCGCCAAAATCCTCAAATTCCCCACCAACCCTATCAACCACAAACTCTGATTAACCCAAATCCACCTCCTCAACAATTCCAAGCCTATACTCAGCCTTTTTATCCAACCTTTTATAATCCCGGACCTCAATTTTTCCCACCCCCTCAACCATTTCCACAAAATCAAATGCCAAATCCCATCCAGTACCCTAACCCATTTAACCCAAATCCATGAAGTTGAATGACACCAACTTCCTCCTCTGGAAGAACCAGTTGTTGAATGCCGTGATTGCAAATGGTCTTCAGGGTTATCTCGATGGATCGATTATGGCTCCTACCAAATATCTTGATGATCAGCAAATGCAACCAAATCCAGAATTTCTCCATTGGGAAAGGTATAATTGTTTTCTCATGTGTTGGATATACTCCTCTCTATCAGAAGAAAAAATGGGTGAGATAGTTAGTTTTGAGTCTGCTGCTGATATTTGGACATCCTTGAAGCGTTCTTATGATTCCCAAACTACTGCTAGGATTATGAGGCTCAAAACTCAACTACTGAAAATTAAAAAAGATGGACTCTCAGTAAGTCAATATTTGTCCAAAATTAAAGAGGTAGCTGATAGATTTTCTGCAATAGGTGAACCCATTTCATATAGGGACCATTTAGCTCATATATATTTTAGATGGTATGGGTAGTGAATATAATGCTTGTGTCACTACAATTCAAAATCAGTCTGATAATCCTTCATTGGAAGATGTTCGAAGTTTATTATTGGCTTATGAAGCTCGTTTGGAAAAAACAGAATGTTGTAGAGCAATTAAATCTTGCACAAGCTAATATTAGCACCCTTCACCTCCAAAATAGTCGTCGTCCTACTTCCCGTAACCATACACCTTGACCTTTTAGACCTCCCTTCAATCCACAAGCATTTTCTCCTTTCTATTCTTCACAATCCCCTGCCTCACCGAGCCTTCTTGGCAAACCTCAATCTCAGCCCTTACAAAAGTGGTCCTCAAAATCATCTTCTAGTAAACCTCAATGTCAAATATGTGGGAAATTTGGGCATACTGCTTTGATTTGTCATCATAGGACTAATTTAGCATATCAAACTCCTCCACCTCAAGCTTTGTTAACTACTATGTCCGCTCTTACTTCCTCCCCTGTTCCTGATACCTTATCCACCATGTCCATTGATTCCTATCACCCTGATTAAAATTGGTTCTTGGATTCTGGCGCCACTCATCACATGACTCATGATGCATCAAATCTGTACAACCTAACACCCTACAATGGTGGTGAGCAAGTCACAGTGGGAAATGGTAAGGAAATGCCTATATCTCATATTGGTTCCTCCTTTGTAACTTGTTCTTTTAAATATGTGTTTCTGATTCTATTTTGTTTACTCCCACTATTTCTAAAAAATTAATTAGTGTTGCTCGTCTTTGCAAGAATAATAAGGCCTTTGTTGAATTTTATGCTCCTCACTTTCTTGTTAAGGATCTTCAATCCAAGCAAGTTCTCCTCCAAGGCATCCTTGAAGATGGTCTATACAAAGTGCTGCCTTCCTCAAGTGTGTCTTCTCCAGCTAGTTCCTCTCGATCAAAGCCTTCAGCTGCTGTTTTTCCGTGTGATTAAGCGTGCTGCTATGAGTGAATGTAAGGATGTTGCTACACCTATGGCTACTGGCTCAATTTTATCTAAATGTGATGGTGATTTATTGGTTGATCCAAAGCCATATCGAAGTTTGGTGGGTGCCATTCAATATTGTACATTGACTCGTCCCGATTTGAGTTTTGCTGTGAATAAAGTTTGTCAGTTTTTACATGCTCCTACCTCGGCTCATTGGAATGTTGTTAAGCGTATTATTCGATATTTAAAGGCTACGTTGGATCTTGGTATTTCTTTTTCATCTTCTGGCTCTCTTTGTTTAACTTGCTATACGGATGCCGATTCGGCTAGTTGTCCAGATGATAGACGGAGTACTAGTGGCTACTGTGTTTTTCTTGGAGATAACTTGATCTCTTGGTCGTCTACAAAACAAAAAGTGGTTTCTCGTTCAAGTGCTGAATCAGAATACCGAGGAATGTCGAATGCTACAGCCGAGATAGTTTGGATTCAGTCAATCCTCTCTGAAGTTGGTGTTATCCCTCCTTCACCTCCATTATTGTTGTGCAATAATATTAGTGCCACGTATTTGGCAGCTAATCCAGTTTTGCACAACCGTTCGAAACATATTGAGATCGACCACCACTTCATTCGAGAACGTGTCCTTCGCAAACAACTTTTGGTTCGTTTTGTTCCGTTCGAAGATCAAGTTGCTGATATTTAAAGGTGTTCATATAACACATGCGGAAGCAATTTTAGGATCGGAGGCACTTAACTACATCAATTTTAGAAAATGAAAACATGCTGTCCAAATACCGTAAGCAGAGAGCAGAATTTGTACCAACCTTTTTGGAGACTGATTTAGCAACTCCCTTTAATTCCTTTGATCACGAACGGTGTGTGGACCACCTCTAGTGTCTTCCCTACTATTCTCCGAGCCAAGAACGACTTGTGGGAGTCTATAGAGGTAGGGAATGGGAAGGGAATGCTTGAAGGTTCAAGCAATAGAGAGATATATGGAGATGAGTGTGTTTGAGACCAAAATCCAGCAACATAACAATATGGAAATGGCTCTCTTAGCTTTGAATCTGATTCATACTCTATATATAGAGATCTTCCATGCAAGGAGAAGCCTCATGACACAAGACACATGGTAGAATTGCAACTCAAAGTGGATTCTAGGTGTTTAATTCACAACACATGCAACTAGTGCATGGATGTGTTGTTTTCCACTTTGTATCAACATGCAAGAGTGGGAATCCAACTAAATCCACTAAATTGAATTCATGATCTGAATTTTTATCTTGCAATTAACCCTAATTTCAATTCTAAATTGAAATTGATTTCTTGGTAATTAATTTGGGACATTTCCAATTAATTTGATATGATTAATCCAATTAATCATTGTCACCTTGTGCAATCCATTATATATGATTCCTAATACATATATATTGTATTTAAAACACTTTTGAATACTTTATCTCTCATTTTCTAATTTAATTCATAATTAAATTATTGTGTCAAACACAATTTACGATAATACCCTATTTCCCGATTTTGAACGATTCAAAGATTTTTATCAATTTGTTCTAGGCTTTATTCCGATATGAGCTAGTAGAGGGACCTAATGGACCTATAGATCATGGACTCCAACGATTTGAGGCTAATCGACTAATCTCATTATCCAAGCTAGCCAACATTCGTTAACTACCGGGACACTCAACTATAGCCCGATAGTTGCACTCCCCTCACTATAGATATATTTTCGTCCACTTGATTTAACCATGTTCAGTAAGTCGATCCTTCACAGGTTGTTCGTAGCTATAGCTAGGTCAAATGACTGTTTTACCCCTATAGTACTTCTTGTTCCTTAAGTTCCACTAATCCTCTAATGAACAATCGGTTTGTGTGGTCCAACCATCAAACCTAAGTCCCTCTCGATCCAACGAGAGGGTGGGGCCCCTTGTTCAAGTCCTGGAGTTAGTACTTAAGGGAACAACCTCTCTACTATCCCTGAAATGGGTAGGAGCGAATTCCGTCTTGCAAGACTATGTCCCCAGCTATCTATTCGATCTTATCCCCAAAATGGTAGGCTTGTTGAGTCGGCGATGCTGGCCACTCTCACCCATGCAGATCAAAGCATAATCTCGTATAAACAGGAGTCCATAGTTAGCTCAGGATTAAGAACGAGTTACCTAGGTCATCTTTGAGAAATAGTCAGTTTCTTCAGTAAACGACGTTATAAAGAGAAAGTGACTAATTTCGTGGTCTAGTCTTATGCAAACTCATTGCATAGGACACCCCCACTCGCATGTCTCCACATGAACGATTTAGGATCTCATCGTTTGTACTTAATACAAAGTGGGTCGCGTCCATAGTGTCCCCAGGATAAGGCACCCAACCGTATCCTTATACTATAGACTATTTTGACTATAAACTTGAACTTGATCCTACAATTGTTGGGTTTTATGCCCTAAAACTCATAGATAGTAAATGAAACAAATTAATCGATCTCAATAAAGTGTTATTTGAGTAATTCAGTAATTTGGTTATTGAATAATCGAGTTTGCATTAATAAACCCTAAATCCAATAAACTAAGATCCAAGGTTGTTTAAATGAAACTTGGACTAGTATGTGGGGACATACGGGGATCAGTGTCCAAGTAACAACCTAAATGGTCTATAGTATAGGGATAAGGCTGGGTACCTTATCCTGGTGACACTATGTGATACGACCCACCTTGTATTCGATACAGATGCAATGATCCAAAGCATCCATGTAGGAGACATGCGGGTGGGGGTATCCTATGCAATGAGTTTGCATAAGACCGGACCGCGAAATAGTAACCACTAGATGTAACGCCGTTAACTAGTTTAGGTTTCTATTTCAATAGGATGACCTAGGTAACTCAATCTCAATCCTGAGTCTGTTATGAACCCCTTTCAGGAGGGACTGTCCTTAGATTTGTATGGGTGAGAGTGGCCAGTTCGCCGACTCAATAAGCCTACCATTTCAGGGGCAAGACCGAATGGGGGCTGGGAACATAACAGTACAAGATGGAATTCACTCCTTCCCCTATTGGGGTAAGTAGATGTGTGTTCCCTTAAGGACTGATTCTAGGGCTTGAACAAAGGCGCACCGTCCTCTCCTAGCCTGAGAGGAACTCCTGTTTAGTGGTTGGACCCTAAACAACTTGTTCATTAGAGGAATCAGTGGTACTTAAGGAACCAGAGGTAACCCAGGGGTAAAACGGTAATTTGACCCAGCTGGTTTTACGAACACACGTGAAGGATTGACTTACTGCTTGGTCGATATCCGTGGACACAGAAATATTCTATAGTGAGAAGAGTGCAGCTGTGGGTCTTTAGTGGAGTGACCCACAGTTAACGAATGTTGACTAAACTTGGTCAATGAGTTTGGCCAATTAGTCTCGTATCGTTGGAGCTTCTGATCTGTAGGTCCATTAGGTCCCACTGGTAGCTCGTAAAGAGACTTGAGGCAATTAAGTATAAATTGTAAATTGAAAGTGTTCAATTTATTTGGGGAATCGTATAATGTATATTGATGCATTATAATATAAAGTTTATGAAACTTTATAATATAATTTTTGAATTAATTTAAAAAAAAATTAATTCTTGAGAGAAAGTATTTGAAAGAGTTCAAATAAATTTAATATGAATTGGATTCATATTAATTTTAATTTTAATAAAATCCCTAAGATTAAATATATGATATTTAATTGGGTAAATTAATTAATTATGGAATTAATTAATTATTTATTAAAATTAGAGACCTTTTTCTATTAGGAAAGAAAATATTTGAAAGAGTTCAAATAAATTTAATATGAATTGGATTCATATTAATTTTAATTTTAATAAAATCCCTAAGATTAAATATATGATATTTAATTGGGAAATTAATTAATTATGGAATTAATTAATTATTTATTAAAATTAGAGATTTTTTCCTATTAGGAAAAGGTCTCCCTTTTCCTATTAGGAAAAAGGTCTTGGCCTTTACTATATATAGGACCCCTGGGGTGGGGTGAAAGGTATCCCATTCATTCTCCTACTCTCAGAGAATTCTCCCAAAGGCTCCCACAAGTCTCCTGCCTCTAGAAGTCTCAGAGTCATACCGGTGTAGCCATAGTGGTGGTGTTCACACTAGTTCGTGATTAATTCACAAGCAGTTGGTGAATTTAATCTGAGTCGTCAACGAGAGTAAGTAATTTGTTACTTTATAAATTAGATTTAGATCTAATATTTTTGTATGCTTAGCCTTAATATATATTTAGAATAGTTCTAATATTATTGCCAATGTATTGGTATTTTAGATTAAACAAAATTAATTACGAATCGGTCCCAATCACGCTTCCGCTTTACGGAATTATGGAATTCCAATCCTTCAATTGGTATCAGAGCCGATCGTAGATCTAATTTTGTTTCTCTAAAATTTGCATTGGCTATTGGTGGGATTGATTAATGCATAATGTATGTATGATTTGCATTGAACTGTTTAGGTTAATTTTATGGCCATAGATTTTACTGTTTTTATGTGATTTGATCATGTAAGGGCCCGGTGTTTCGGGTATTTTATGTAAAATCGAGTCCTATGTAAGTCCGGGTCTAAAATAGGTTTTTATGAGATAAAAATCGGAGAAATTGCGACGCTGTCAAGATTACAACACGCGCTGGAAATTCGCAACAGGACGGTTCAAGGCTGTTGGGCGGTCCGATTCACGTGGTCTGGTTGGGCTGGGACCGATTTGGTTCGGTTCAGCTGGAATTTAGCTCGGTTCATGGTTTTCATAGCTGGTTCGAAGTGGTTCGGGTCTTTTCGGGTGGTCTAGACCAGTATTTGGAGCTGCAGAAGGATTTTTAGGATAAAATTTAGCTATAATTATTGTAATTTATGCTTTATTTTATCCTAGGGGCCAAAATTAACCGATTCAATTGCTATTTATTTGCTTTATGGATGTCATATAGCTTAAATTCCCACCATAGGTTAAACATGTTTCATGCATATTTATGTTATAAATGTTATAATATATGATAATTATGCATGAATTTAAATTTCATGAGTTATTTAGTATAATTGTTATATTAAATATATGAAATTGGAAAAACATGATGCATGACATTAATTAGATAAATATAATTGTTATATTTTATTAATGTAGCATGCATGCTTAGCATTATTTTCATGAGAATTAATATAATTAGTTATATTATGAATGAAAATAATAAATATAAATCAATGCTTGTTTTCATGTATGATTTAATATAAAATGTTATATTAATTAAATGAAAATGGAATAGCATTGAGCATGACATTAATTAGATTCATATAAGAGTTATATTATATTAATGTCAAATTTCATGTAATTTAATTTCATGGATGTTTAATTAATATAATCGATATTAATTAAATGAAATTGAAATTGCATGAAGCATGACACCACTTTAGATTAATATAATCGTTATATTATCGTTATCGGCGTCATAATAATATGGTGTTGAATAATTAGAATATGATTGTTATTTTTCCAACACCATAGAAGCATGTTATAGGGCTAATCATTAAAATTTTATAATAAGTTATAAAATTGATTAGAAACCGTCAACCTATAACAAAGAGTTGCATGCAAACATAGGACCTTAGGTTAAAATGAATTAATTTTAAAATGTTTAAAATTAATTAGACCTAAGCTCATTATAATTCTAATAGGATTATAATTATTTTCTTACTTAGAATTAAAAATAGTTTTAATTGACTAAGTAGGAAAAACATTACTATGATTATAAGGGAACTCCACCGGTTAAGTTCTGTCTAAGGCTGGGGGTACTTAAGATGACGGTTTACGGAACACCTCCTACCTGGGAACTAACCCGGAATACCAGAGTTGAATTAATCATAGTTAAATGTTAGCATGCAATATCACTAGGTTTATTAAAAGAGTTTAATTCACCTAGATCTTTAGAGTAAAGAGTTTACTTTACTATGGTTATAAGGGAACTCTCCCGATGAAGTTCTGTCTAAGGCTGGAGGTACTTAAGATGACTGTTTACGGAACACCTGCTACCTGGGAACTGACTCGGAACTTGAGTTGAATTAACCATAGTTATGTTAGCATGCAATATCACTAGGTCAATTAAAAGAGTTTAATTCACCTAGATCTTTAGAGTAAAGATTTATCATAACTATTGGTTATAAGGGAACTCTACCGGTAAAGTTCTGTCTAAGGCTGGAGGTACTTAAGATGACGGTTTACGGAACACCTGCTACCTGGGAAATGAGCCGGAACTTGAGTTGAATTAACCATAGTTATATTAGCATGCAATGTCTCTAGGTAATTAAAAGTGTTTAATCCACCAAGACATTAGAGAAAAGACCTATATATATAAAAGTTATATACAGGCATAGACTTAGATAGATTCACTTAGCCGGAATTTACCTAAGTAATAAACCCTATAATTATAAAAATACTTAGTGAGAGGAAATATATCAAAACAAGATTTTCATAAATCAAGTTTTGCTCTCACGTCCTCAAAAGTTCACAACGTGAGGTTCATGCTTGGCCTCGAGTCACCCTGGGAGTGACCCCCTACAGATGGTGTTTGCATGAATCAATATCAAGGTGAATGAGGGAGTATTTTATAGTAAGTGGGAGCAGGAACGTGTCAACGTATCCTACGGTCTCCTCCATTAGGTTGCACCGTGAGATCCCAATGATCTGCCTGCGAGTCGCCCTGGGAGCGATCACCCTACGGAGGGCTTGATCATGGGAGTCAGAACAACGCAAACTCCAGAAATGGATAGGGTTTCTTAGGTCCATTTCCAACTTTGACTTTCCCTACGGTAGCATTGTTGGGGCCGACCTCTGAGATCTGAAAAATGGAGGGTCACACTTACGGGAAATTGTTAAGGTGTTAATAATTTCCTGACCGAAAAAACGATAGCTAAGAACTATTGGAATATGAGTTATTCCGGGAATATGGATTAGCTGAAATTGTCTCAATTCAGAGGAGGAGTAGCTGACTACCCTACGGTAGCTTTTGTTCTAAACCTCTGAAGTATCGTTGCAAAATGAATGTTTATTCTATGGGTTGATCATTACTTTTGCTAAATTGATTGGATTAAAATAATAATATTATTTTGTGTAATGGGTTAATGTAACAATACTTATTAAGTTAGTTTGTTTGTTCTCAGCAATGAAACGTTCTTTATATGCCTCGAATAACGCCAACTACAAAACTGGTATTTCTAATACAACTAAGAAAATGAACCTAAACACTAAATGCGTGGAATTGGTCTTAACTGAGGACGGTCCTCAAGCCCATATGTCTAATTTATCCGAAATTGTTCATGATGAATATGACATAGACTGCTTAGCACATCTCAATGAAAATAAATTTGATTTATTGATCATTGAAACGTGTATAATGGAAAATGATGACACAGCCTGGATCCTAGATTCAGGTGCCACTCATCACGTATGCTCTTCCTTTGAGGGAATGAGCTCCTGGCAACAGTTGGATGCTGGGGAAATGACTCTCAGAGTTGGGACTAGGGAGCTCATTTCAGCTAAAGCAGTGGGAGATATTAAAGTGTTCTTCTCCAGGGAACGCTATATGTTATTAGATAACGTATATATAGTTCCCAGAATAAAAAGAAATTTGATTTCTATTTCTTATTTGCTAGAACAAGGGTATTCAGTGTCCTTTTCTGTGAATGAAGCTTCCATTACTAAAAGGGGTGCTGATATATGTTCTGCAAAAATGGAGAACAATTTGTATGTCTTAAGACCAATAGAGTCTAGGGCTATTTTGAATAATGAAATGTTTAAAACAGCTGAAACTCAACCAAAAAGGCAAAAAGTTTCTCAAAGTACCTATCTTTGGCACTTGAGACTTGGCCACATAAATCTCAATAGGATTGGGAGATTGGTTAAGAACGGACTTCTAAGCCAGTTAGAAGATGGTACTTTACCTCCATGTGAGTCATGTCCCGAAGGTAAGATGACCAAACGACCTTTTACTGGAAAAGGTTATCGTGCCAAGGAGCCCTTAGAACTCGTACATACGGATCTCTGTGGTCCAATGAATGTAAGAGCTCGAGGAGGGTATGAATATTTCATCTCTTTCATAGATGATTATTCAAGGTATGGTTATTTATACCTAATGAGTCATAAGTCTGAAGCCCTTGAAAAGTTCAAGGAGTACAGGACTGAAGTTGAGAACTTGTTAGGTAAGACCATTAAAACACTTCGATCTGATCGAGGTGGAGAGTATTTGGACTTAAAATTCCAAAACTATTTGATAGAACATGGAATATCGTCCCAACTCTCAGCACCAGGTACACCTCAACAGAATGGTGTATCTGAAAGGAGAAACAGAACCTTGTTAGACATGGTTCGATCTATTATGAGCTATGCTCAGTTGCCTAGTTCTTTTTGGGGTTATGCAGTAGAGACTGCAGTTTATATTTTGAATGTTGTTCCCTCAAAGAGTGTTTCTGAAACACCATTTGAGCTTTGGAAAGGGCGTAAAGCTAGTTTACGTCATTTCAGAATTTGGGGCTGCCCTGCACATGTGTTAGTAGCAAACCCAAAGAAATTGGATTCACGTTCAAAATTATGCCTATTCGTAGGCTACCCAAAAGAAACAATAGGTGGATACTTCTTTGATCCAAAAGAAAATAAAGTGTTTGTATCGACAAATGCTACTTTCTTGGAAGAAGACCACGTTAAAGAACACATACCACGCAGTAAGATTGTGTTCAGTGAACTTTCTGGTAAAGCTACAAATAAATCAACAAGAGTTGTTGATGAGGCTAGACCTTCAACAAGAGTTGTTGATGAGCCCAGTTCAGAGGCTGGACCTTCAACAAGAGTTATTGATGAGCCCAGTACATCTGGTCAAGCCCATCCTTCTCAAGAGTTGAGAATGCCTCGACGTAGTGGGAGGGTTGTTATTCAACCTGAACGCTATCTGGGTTTAGCAGAAACTCCAACTGTCATTCCTGATGATGGGGTTGAGGATCCATTGACCTTTAGACAGGCAATGAATGATGTGGACCATGACCAGTGGGTCAAAGCTATGGACCTAGAGATGGAGTCTATGTACTTCAATCAAGTCTGGGATCTTGTAGACCTACCTGAAGGGGTTAAACCCATAGGGTGCAAATGGATCTACAAGAGAAAACGAGACGTAGCTGGGAAAGTACAGACTTTCAAAGCTCGACTTGTGGCAAAGGGTTATACCCAAAAGGAGGGGGTGGACTATGAGGAAACCTTCTCCCCAGTTGCCATGTTAAAGTCGATAAGAATTCTCTTGTCCATTGCCACCTTTTATGATTATGAGATTTGGCAAATGGACGTCAAGACTGCCTTTCTGAATGGCAATCTTGATGAGAACATCTTTATGTCTCAACCAGAGGGGTTCGTTGCTCAAGGTCAAGAGCAAAAAGTTTGCAAGCTTAGACGATCCATTTATGGGTTGAAGCAAGCTTCCAAATCTTGGAATATAAAGTTTGACACTGCTGTCAAATCTTATGGCTTTGACCAGAACGTTGATGAGCCTTGTGTTTACAAAAGGATTATCAACAGTTCAGTAGCTTTTCTGGTGTTGTATGTAGATGATATTCTTCTCATTGGAAATGATGTAGAATATCTAGTTGACATTAAAAAATGGCTATCGACTGAGTTCCAAATGAAAGATTTGGGTGAAGCTCAGTATGTTCTAGGGATTCAAATTATCAGGAATCGTAAGAACAGAACGTTAGCCCTGTCTCAAGCATCATATATAGACAAGATGTTGTCTAGATATAAGATGCAGAATTCCAAGAGGGGTTTACTACCCTTTAGGCATGGAGTTCATTTGTCTAAGGAACAGTGTCCTAAGACACCTCAAGAAATTGAGAATATGAGACACATCCCTTATGCTTCAGCTGTGGGCAGTCTAATGTACGCCATGTTGTGTACTAGGCCTGACATTTGCTATGCAATTGGGATAGTCAGCAGGTACCAGTCCAATCCAGGGTTAGACCACTGGACTGCAGTTAAAAACATCCTCAAGTATCTTCGGAGAACGAGGGGCTATCAGCTTGTGTATGGCTCTAAGGATTTGATCCTTACAGGATACACAGACTCTGACTTTCAGACTGATAAGGATTCCAGGAAATCCACATCAGGGTCAGTATTTACCCTCAACGGGGGAGCTGTAGTCTGGCGTAGCATCAAGCAAGGATGCATTGCAGACTCCACCATGGAGGCCGAATATGTCGCTGCTTATGAAGCAGCTAAGGAGGCTGTATGGCTACGGAAGTTCTTGATGGATTTGGAAGTTGTTCCAAATATGAACTTGCCAATCACCCTTTACTGTGATAATAGTGGTGCAGTGGCAAATTCTAAAGAACCTCGCAATCATAAAAGAGGCAAGCACATAGAGCGCAAATATCATCTCATCAGAGAGATCGTGCAATGAGGGGACGTGATTGTCACGAAGGTAGCCTCTGAGCACAATATTGCTGATCCATTTACGAAGGCTCTCACGGCTAAAGTGTTCGAGGGTCATCTAGAGGGTCTAGATCTGCGAGATATGTACATAGAATAATCTAGGGCAAGTGGGAGAAGTGTAATGGGTATTGTGAATGCCCTAGTTTATTGTATTTATCTGTATTTGTACTTTTCATGTATAATACAGTATTAATACAAACTACTATTCCTACTTCAATGATTATTCATTCAATTTTGATTGTTGATGTACATTGCCCACTAGAGTTTTAGTTCAAGTGGGAGTTGTTGGGTTTTATGCCCTAAAACTCGTAGATAGTAAATGAAACAAATTAATCGATCTCAATAAAGTGTTATTTGAGTAATTCAGTAATTTGGTTATTGAATAATCGAGTTTGCATTAATAAACCCTAAATCCAATAAACTAAGATCCAAGGTTGTTTAAATGAAACTTGGACTAGTATGTGGGGACATACGGGGATCAGTGTCCAAGTAACAACCTAAATGGTCTATAGTATAGGGATAAGGTTGGGTACCTTATCCTGGTGACACTATGTGATACGGCCCACCTTGTATTCGATACAGATGCAATGATCCAAAGCATCCATGTAGGAGACATGCGGGTGGGGGTATCCTATGCAATGAGTTTGAATAAGACCGGACCGCGAAATAGTAACCACTAGATGTAACGCCGTTAACTAGTTTAGGTTTCTATTTCAATAGGATGACCTAGGTAACTCAATCTCAATCCTGAGTCTGTTATGAACCCCTTTCAGGAGGGACTGTCCTTAGATTTGTATGGGTGAGAGTGGCCAGTTCGCCGACTCAATAAGCCTACCATTTCAGGGGCAAGACCGAATGGGGGCTGGGAACATAACAGTACAAGATGGAATTCACTCCTTCCCCTATTGGGGTAAGTAGATGTGTGTTCCCTTAAGGGCTGATTCTAGGGCTTGAACAAAGGCGCGCCGTCCTCTCCTAGCCTGAGAGGAACTCCTGTTTAGTGGTTGGACCCTAAACAACTTGTTCATTAGAGGAATCAGTGGTACTTAAGGAACCAGAGGTAACCCAGGCGTAAAACGGTAATTTGACCCAGCTGGTTTTACGAACACACGTGAAGGATTGACTTACTGCTTGGTCGATATCCGTGGACATAGAAATATTCTATAGTGAGAAGAGTGCAGCTGTGGGTCTTTAGTGGAGTGACCCACAGTTAACGAATGTTGACTAAACTTGGTCAATGAGTTTGGCCAATTAGTCTCTTATCGTTGGAGCTTCTGATCTGTAGGTCCATTAGGTCCCACTGGTAGCTCGTAAAGAGACTTGAGGCAATTAAGTATAAATTGTAAATTGAAAGTGTTCAATTTATTTGGGGAATCGTATAATGTATATTGATGCATTATAATATAAAGTTTATGAAACTTTATAATATAATTTTTGAATTAATTTAAAAAAAAATTAATTCTTGAGAGAAAGTATTTGAAAGAGTTCAAATAAATTTAATATGAATTGGATTCATATTAATTTTAATTTTAATAAAATCCCTAAGATTAAATATATGATATTTAATTGGGTAAATTAATTAATTATGGAATTAATTAATTATTTATTAAAATTAGAGACCTTTTCCTATTAGGAAAGAAAATATTTGAAAGAGTTCGAATAAATTTAATATGAATTGGATTCATATTAATTTTAATTTTAATAAAATCCCTAAGATTAAATATATGATATTTAATTGGGAAATTAATTAATTATGGAATTAATTAATTATTTATTAAAATTAGAGACTTTTTCCTATTAGGAAAAGGTCTCCCTTTTCCTATTAGGAAAAAGGTCTTGGCCTTTACTATATATAGGACCCCTGGGGTGGGGTGAAAGGTATCCCATTCATTCTCCTACTCTCAGAGAATTCTCCCAAAAGCTCCCACAAGTCTCCTGGCTCTAGAAGTCTCAGAGTCATACCGGTGTAGCCATAGTGGTGGTGTTCACACTAGTTCGTGATTAATTCACAAGCAGTTGGTGAATTTAATCTGAGTCGTCAACGAGAGTAACTAATTTGTTACTTTATAAATTAGATTTAGATCTAATATTTTTGTATGCTTAGCCTTAATATATATTTAGAATAGTTCTAATATTATTGCCAATGTATTGGTATTTTAGATTAAACAAAATTAATTACGAATCGGTCCCAATCACGCTTCCGCTGTAACACCGTTAACTAGTTAGGTTTCTATTTCACTAGAATGACTTAGGCGACTTAGTCTGAATCCTGAGTGGATTATGGACTCTTGTTCACGAGGGATTGTCCTTTGATTTGTATGGATGAGTGTGGCTAGTACGCCGACTCAATAAGCCAACCATTTTAGGGGCAAGACCGAGTGGGGAACTGGAAACATAACCACAAAAGATGGAATTCACTCCTTCCCAACTTTTGAGGAAGTAGATGAGTGTTCCCTTAAGTGGTGTCTCCGGGTCTTGAACAAAGGGCCCTACCCTCTCATTGGCTCGAGAGGGGTTTCTCTTTGATGGTTAGACCACCAAACAAGTTGGTCATTAGAGGAGCACTAATACTTAAGAAGGTAGAGGTAACTCAGGGGTAAAATAGTAATTTGACCCAACTGGAGTTACGAACACTCGTGAAAGATTAACTGATAAGGGTAAAAAATATACCTATTTTAACCTTATATTTAGCTCATTATCTTGTCAAAGTTATATGTTTTAGATCAAATTTACTGTTCCCGAGCTCAAAATATGTTAAAGTTGATGAATTAGGGAGTTGAGAGTCATGTATGTCAAAATATGCTTATTTTTGCTTAAAAAGACTCAATTTGATATGAATTTGACTCAATTTGGTGCTGTGCAGAAAAACAGAGGAAAGCTGGAAATTATCCAGAAATGCGAGGAAAATTTCAAATGCGACCGCAATTCTGGAAAAACAGAGGCAGTTTCAAGTCCGTCGCGGGTCGTTTTGAACGAGACTATTGCGCACCTAACCGACCGTTTTGACCCCGAAATCGACTGGGCTACCTACCAACACCATTTTCGCAGCTCCTCAACTACTCCCCACACTATATAAGGCCTTGTTTTGAAGTGAAATCCAAGCAGAACTCACTGTGAAGAAGAGGGTGGTGACAGAACCCTAGTTGACGCCCTTGAGTAAGGATGCCCGAGGTCCTTCTTAGATGACTGAATTCTAACCCTTGTTAGACATCAAACCTGAGTGTTTGTAGAGATTTTCACCCTATTCGCACTTGTAAAAGAGAGAGTAGAGTGTCGAGCGAACTTTAGAAGGATTGGATAAAAGAAAAAACCCTAGTTTTAGCTACTGCTCATTATTTCCAGCACTTGTTACTTTTCATTTATTTGTATTCCTTATTCTTTATTTCAAGGGAAAGTTGTTCATTTTCACTTTATCCCATCATGCGTAGCTAAATCCCATTGAGGGGTTCAATATAGTGAATTCCCTTATGGTTCAATAGCTTGAAAGTGCTTTATTTGCTTAAGTTATATTCAATGCATGTCATTCTTTATTGATTATGATCATTCTGATCTTGCTGAGTTTAAATTGATCACTTAGACTTTGCATGCCATGTGAGTTTGATCTCGAAAGGGACGAACGATATCGGTTCTCATAAAGATTATATAGGAGAAAAGGCTCGAAAGAGTGTATTTGGTGTTATAGGGCGAGGCTGCCTAAGGCACCCTATAACAACTATAGGGTTATAGATTGCATGCTTGCTTTATCTATGTCGGAGTCGAGTCACAAAAATGTGCATAACGGTACTCGCTTAGCCTTCTAACGGTTCTTGGGTGGAAGGCCAAATAGAAGTTAGTTCTGACCAAATGCATTGAATAGACTTAGGTTGAATAAGCTATGATTAGAGTTATTTGCCTTTGGGATGAATCTATATTGAACACCTCGTTTTATTTATCATTGTTATTTCTTTACTTATTTGTTTTGTTTATTTTCCAAAAATCATCATCAATTATTTCTTTGGTTACCTATTCTAAGAAATCTTTGAATAGTTTCTTCTTCAAATCTGAGTTTCCAATTTAGTCCTCGTGGGATCGATACCCTTGGAATACTTCTAAGGTTTTTATTGCTGCATGCGATAGTGTATACTTGCACTAGGTGGGCTGAATCATTCTTAATCTTATTTACCATTCTTTTTCTAACATATTCATCCAGCAAACCACGCATCAAGTTTTTGGCGCCATTGTCGGGACTAAAAGTGAAACCAGTTTTTGTTTGTTGAAATTGCGATTCGATTGCGACCGCATTTCTATCTTAAGAGAATCTAACTTTGATTTGCAGGTTGAGGTTGGTGCATGAGTAAAGAGTATCATCTATTCGAGCTAGACCTTGAGATAGAAAGAAAGAGCAGCAGGAGTTGAGCGCACGGGAAAATCTTGAAGAAGCTTCTTACACTCGAGAACTTCTAATAGATCCACCCGGAGTCGATCCTCCTATTGACCAAAAAAAAAAAGAGAAAAAAAAGGCAATAGAAGATAAGCACAACTGAAGGGTTTGATAACTAAAAATAACCCAGATGTGGAAGAAGACATCATCACAACATTGAGTGCACAAATCACATCAATGGCTTGTCACTCTAATTTCCTTTGTGTTTACTCTGCTAAGATTCATTCTTTGTTTGAATCTTGTCCATCAAATCTTTATTATATAGGGCAACCAGACAACTAGAGTCCTATTTTCGATCCTTACCGAGGATGGTTGGAATACTAGAAAGATGTTAGCAACAATCCAACACCTCATTTTGAGCAAGTATGTCTGTTTACTTTTGAAGACCAATGTCAAGATCAGTATGCCCAACAAGAGATGCAACAAGAGATGGAACCACAAGTGTCCACCAGGTTGGAAGAAATCATAAGAGTACATGGCAAGGAATGATACCACGATAAGGAACTTGGAGATTCAAGTAGGGCAATTGATAGAGGAATTGAAAAACAATCAACAAGGAATCTTGCCTAACGCCAAAGAGAATCTGGAACAAGAAGTACAAGAGCAATGCAATGTGATGAAATTTCAAAGAGAATTGGAGCATGAAGACCCTAAACTCCCAGTAGAAGCAAGAAGCATTCCAACACTTGGAAATACTGAGGAGACAAAAGAGAAAGCAGTGATTAAAGAAGAATCACCTCCAAAAGAGAATAAAGAGAAGCCACCAGAAAAAGAAATTACAGTGAGCCATGCAGATGTCACTTCACAGCAAGTGAACTTCGATGTGCTCCAGGCATTAGATTACCTGGATGAAATGAAGGGATGTTTTGATTTTGATCCTATTGATTCTTTTACATATTGTAGCTTGTAGAAAATGTTAGAAAAATATGGATTTGAGGACTCTTCGAATGATTCCTTTGCTTGTTGTAGCTTGCAGAAATTGCTATTCGAGGAAGAAATCAAAGAGGAAATCATGGACGATGAACATTGGCAATATGTGGAAGAAGATAAGACTGCAAAGTCTACATTCAAGAGTAGATTGAGTGAGTTGATAATAGAGACTAAGCACTTCATGATTAAAACGCCTCAGTTAAGACTCAAATCTCGTCCGTTATCAAGACTTAGGGTCAAGATGAAAGCTTGTGGTGCAAGAAGTAGGAATAAAGCTTTAATCTCCCTGTTAGAGATCAGCTAAGTCATTCTATTTCTTTGCCTAAATAAGTATTAAAAAAAAGAGAAAAAAAGAAAAAAAAGGGATATATGAGCTTGTGAACTTTTTGATTTGTTTGTTTATGTTTCAGGAAGTTAATAAGTAGAAGGAAGTTAGGAGACAAAAGGAAGAGAACTTGAGGGAGAGAAAAGGTCAAAAGAAGAAAGGAGTAGAACAAGGACCATTAGACCTATGCTCGAGTGAGAGGTGAGGCTATCAATCTGATGTTCCTGGCCAGCTCATCTGCTGAAGCTTCAAATCCCCTCCATTTTCATCATCCCTCCTGAATGAGCCTGATAACTCATATTTGGAGAACAAACCTTCCAAGAACTAAGGGAGTTTTCACTCTCTTTTACTTCTTACTCTTTCCTTCTTAAAATCAACATGTTCCTTTGTTTTTCATTTGCTTAGGTAGATCTTTAGTAATCTGTTCCATGCAATAAATCATTGTTCTTTTGATTTCTTAGTTAATTTTAGCATTGTTAGTTTTTAGCATATTACTTTCTTACTGTGTTAGTATAGTTTGTTGGTGCTTAGGTTAGTATAAGCTAAAATAAAAAATATAGGCAAGAGTAAACTCTGTCTAGGAAAAGGTACTTAAGATGACCGTAGGCAACACCTTTTCTTTGGGATTTACCTGGGAGTTGAAATGCCTAGGTTATTTTGAATTTTCCTCTGAGAATAATTATCCTTAAGTGTGTGAATTTTCTGATAAGTTTATTATTGTCTCAGCAATGGAGGAAGAAAGTTAAAAGAGAAAAGAAATAAAGAAGACAGAACACTGGGAAAATGCGACTGCATTTCTTCTCAGTGTATTTGGAAATGTGATAAGGGTAAAAAAATATACCTATTTTACCCTTATATTTAGCTCATTATCTTGCCAAAACTATATGTTTTAGATCATATTTACTGTTATCAAGCTCAAAATATGTTAAAGTTGATAAGGTAGGAAGTTTAGAGTCATACATATCAAAATATGCTTATTTGTGCTTGAAAAGTCTCAATTTGATATGAATTTGACTTAGCTTGTTGCTGTGCAGAAAAACAGAGGAAGCTGGAAACTGCCCAGAAATGCGACCGCATTTATGGGAAGGAAAAAATGAAATTTGTGGAAAAACAGAGGCAGTTCCGAGTCTGTCGCGGGTCGTTTTGAACGAGACTATTGCGCACCTAACCGGCCATTTTGACCTCGAAAACGTCTCAACTACCTACTAGCACCATTTTCGCAGCTTCTCAACCACTCCTCACACTATATAAGGCCTTGATTCAACGTCAAATGCAAGCAGAACTAATTTGAAAGAAGAGGGTGGTGACAGAACCCTAGTTGACGCCTCTGAGTAGGGATGCCCGAGGTCCTTCTTAGATGACTAAATTCTAACCCTTGTTAGACATCAAACCTTAGTGTTTATAGAGATTTTCACCCATTCCCACTTGTAAAAGATAGAGAGCGGAGTGTCGAGCGAACTCTAGAAGGATTGGATAAAAGAAAAAAAAAACCCTAGTATTTAGCTACTCCCTTTACTTCTAGCACTTGTTGCTTTTCATTCTTTTGTATTATTTATTCTTTATTTCAATGAAAAGATATTCATTTGCACTTTATCTCACCATGAGTAGCTAAATTTCGTTGAGGGGTTCAATATAGTGAATTCCCTTATGGTTCAATAGCTTGAAAATTTTTTATTTGCTTAAGTATGGTTCAATGCATGTCATTCTTTATTGATTATAATTCTGATCTTGCTGAGTTTAATTTGATCACTTAGACTTTGCATGCCACGTGATTTTGATCTCGAAAGGGACGAACGATTTCGATTCTCATAAAGATGATATAGGAGAAAAAGCTCGAAAGAGATTGTTCGGTGTTATTGGGCGAGGCTGCCTAAGGCACCTTATAACAACTATAGGGTTATAGATTGCATGCTTGCTTTTTCTATGTCGGAGTCGAGTCGCAGAAATGTGCATAACGGTACTCGCTTAGCCTTCTAACGCTTCTTGGGAGCAAGGCCAAATAGAAGTTAAATCTGACCCAATGCATTGAATAGAGTTAAGTTGAATAATTCATGATTAGAGTTATTTCCTTTGGGATGAATCTATATTGAATACCTCGTTTTATTTATCATTGTTATCTTTTTACTTATTGTTTTGTTATCTTTCCAAAAACCAATCATCAACTATTTCTTTTGTTACTTTGTTTAAGCAATCATTTGAGCAGTTTCTTCTTCAAATATGTGTTCCAATTTAGTCCTCGTGGGATCGATACCCTTGGAATACTTCTAAGGTTTTTATTACTACGTGCGACAGTGTATACTTGCACTAAGGTTGGCTGAATTTATTTATTATTCTTTTCTAACCTCCATCTTCATTTAGCTAAACACGCACCAAGTTTTTGGTGCTGTTGCCGGGGACCAAAAGTGAAACCAGTTTTGTTATTGAGACTGCGATTAGATTGCGACCGCATTTCTGTCTCAAAGGGAATTTGACTTTGATTTTCAATTTTTCGTTTTGCAGGTTAGAGTTGGTGCATGAGCAAGGGGTGTCAACTCCTTGATATAGACCCTGAGATGGAAAGAACCTTTTGTCGACTTAGGAAGGAGCAGAGACGAAAAAGAAGGGAACAACAAGAGTTGAACGCTTCGGAACCACTTGAAGAAGCTTCTTACATACAAGAATTTTCGATGGAACAACCTGGAGCAGATCCTCAAGTTAACCCACAAAACCATGGAAGAGAGCAAAATGGTGGGAGAGTGCCACCAGTACCTCCAGTTCCACCGGTGCCACAATAAGAAAATCCAATTTATATTGCTGAAGACCGCAATAGAGCAATAAGGGACTATGCTTTACCTGTTTTTCAGACTTTAAATCCAGGAATCTTGGAGCCACCAATAGATGCTCCGCACTTTGAATTAAAACCAGTGATGTTTCAAATGTTAAATATCATGGGCCAATTTTCTGAACTTCCAAATGAAGATCCACATAAACACATTAAGTTGTTTTTGAGAGTTTGCAATTCTTTTAAAGTGACAGGGGTGCCTGAAGATACTTTGAAGCTAAAGCTTTTTCTATTTTCTTTTGCAGGGAGATGCTGAAGCTTGGTTGGACTCATTCCCTCCAAACTCCATCACTTATTGGAACGATTTGGCTGAGAAATTCTTAGAGAAGTTTTTTCCCTCTAATAAGAATGCCAAATACAGAGCTGAAATTATAGCATTTAGGAAATCTTACAATGAACCTCTTGATGCAGCCTGGGAGAGATTTCAAAGGCTAGTACGGAAGTGTCCACACCATGGATTGCCCGCTTGCATCATCTTAGCGCATTTTTATAGTGGATTAGATCAAGCTTCAAAGGCCTAGTCAATGCATCTGCAAACGGATCTTTCTTAAAAAAAGTCTGCAAATGAGGCACATGCTATCTTGGACACCATAGCCACCAACAACAGACATTGGGGAGAAACGGAGCCAACAACAATTTTGAAGAATCCAGCTAAGGCAGTAGAGACAGAGGCTAATTCTACCATGCAAGCTCAAACCAAAGCTATCCACAGCATGATGATGGGCATGACTATGAGCAATCAAGCAAACATAGCCCCTGCCAATGCTATTTCTTCTCCCTGCTGTGAAATTTGTGGTGAGGAACACACTTCTGACAACTGTCCACTAAACCCCACGTCTGTCTTTTATGTAGGTGTTGGGTTTCCAGAGTGAGTAAAAATAAGATATAAAAAGACTCTAGAACTCTGTGCAAGTATACACAGTCCGCAACAAGTAATAAGTATTTATCGAATCCAAGGTCTGAATTAGCTTTCACTTTATCTATTTTGTTTAGTTTTTCAATGGTTTCAAAAGTGGGAAAAATGATTGGTTTTTATAGTATGCTGAAGCAAAAGAAATGACAGAACAAAAAGTAAACAAATAGGCAGACAGATTAGAAACAGGCGCTGGTCAGGATTTAGTAATTGTTTTAAAAGATGCTCTAGCAATATTATTGATCATGCAAACTCTCGCAGTGTTATTAGCGGATTCCTCCCGAAACTCCGAATTTTTTAGAATGTGTTTCAACTCCAATGAAGCTCTACCGATCAAGCACTAGGCAACTGACTATCCCTAGCTCAGTCACTGGCGTTCACCAATACACAATGATCTAGTGTGATTAACCGCCACACACTCCCTAAATCATCCTTGAAACTAGAGAGAGGTATTCATACCGGCTGGCCAGGCGGGCATAAAATAGAAATCAACACAACAATTAATCAAGATGCATCAAATCAATATTTATTACTAGAGATTAAGCACGACAATTACATGCTCCCTAACCAACGCCTAAAGCTACTTAGTTCATAAAATGCATGGAAACACACGTTACAATCTGAGTAAGCATATCCATATTCACAAAATAATACAAGAAAATATGAATTCCCTTGATCAGCTTGCAAATGATGGTTTCCTTGATGGTCTCCAATCTCTCTCCTCTATTCGGCTCCCAAAAGTGGAAATGAGTATGATCTCTTCCCCAAAAGTGGAATGAATTTGAGTTGGGCGGCTATCTCCTTTTATAGAGTGATAGGAGGCTTGAATTAGGTTGACCTAGACACGTGAATGGCTCTCCTTGCTCCATAAATCCGAGAATAGCTTAACAGAATTCAGTTTGTTAAATTGGCTAACGAGCTGTGACGTGGCAGTTTTGCTCCCAGCTTTGCTCCAGCACAGATTTGGCTCCCTTAAGTCACCCAGCAACAATATTCTGCACAAAATAATTTCCAAAGTTTTCATTCTTCCGAATGGGTTAAAACATGCAATATTTATCTAAAAGCAACCCTATTAAGCATAAAAGACACACAAATCAATATAGAAATAAGGTCTAAATAACTCCCTTTTGGAGAGTTATCACACCCCCAAACTTGAACTATTGCGCGTCCCGAGCAATACTAACCAACCTTCTCTTAAGAATTCAAAACATCAGACAAAGCATAGCTTAATCAAAACAGATAATCCAACACTACCTTCAACCTCTACCTGAGCATTCTGCGAAACCAAGCTCTGCTGCAGCAAAATAATTCTTCCGGCATGGACAAATAATCACCACTTTTAACTCAATTCTAAGAACTTGCCACAGCCTGGCTCTATTATCAGACATTTTAAAATACATTTTCAAGGGGTTTATATTTTTGTTTTTCAGACCTTAAGCAGCCCTACAGTCATAAGCTCTTAAGCATGGGATGACCCACTTTATGGTGCAGTATACCCTTGCCTCAAACTCATCACAACCTAGGCTAGCTACTCTTTGTAAAGCTAAAAAATCCTTAGTTATTCTATCTCTTGCCCCTTAGAATGACGACATTTTATGATGAAGCTCACCTAAGTTCTGGGAGACAGAAAACTGCTGGATTATCATTCATCCTTCAAAACTTTTGCTCCATGAATTTTCTCAGCAAAATTTTCAATAATCAACTTTTTTCAGCAAATAATTCCTCATTATTTATCATATTTCCTAGGTCATCTTTTGACGCGAAGACAAACTGTGGGTATCATAAATGTCCCCGGTTACTCAATAACCTAGGAAATTATTTAACGAAGGAGAGGATGCTCGAGCAAAACAATTGGAGTAGCAAAAAGTCCTCCAAACTTGAATTATTCATTGTCCCCAATGAATCATTAATTTTGTGAAGTATACCCCCAAACTTAAATTTTTCTATCTGAATTTTCAACCTAAGCGTGGGACTAGGACTAAGCTTAAAGTGGATCAAATAAGTCAACACTACCTCCAAAATCTTATTGCCGTAGCAACAACCAGGCTAAAAGAAATGCTCAAGCAAAAGGTTTCTGGAGATCAGAATACCTTGATCTAATTAAGCTTAACCAGTCCAAGCTTCAAAGATTCAGAAGAAATCAGTTAAGTTAGAATTACTCAATGCCATAGAACAGAAAAAACTGGGAAATTTCATTAAAAACATAGAAAGAAAATACAAAAGAAGATATATTTTTTCAGAAACAGAAAAATTAAAAAGAAGCAAATATAACATCAACAGAAACGGAGGTTAGAAAATGCGCGAGCAAACAAAAATTCCAGAACAAAAATCCTGCTCGCTCAGAGCCACTTCATTCGTCAGTCCTCTTGGCCCTGCTCATTTTCATCATCCTCTTCTTCTCTTTCAATCGGTGGGGGCGGAATCCAGGGGTTCAATAAATCGTCAGGGAATGTTGGAAGGGCTGGATACGGTTTGGAAAAATTCTCCTGCAGCGCCTTCTTCAGATTGGCATCACGACTTTTAACATAGTTCCAGAAGGTTAAAGCTTGCCTCTCGGCAAACTCCTGCCTGCTGGCCGACAGTGCCAGTTGTTCTAAGATCGTGTTGATGCCATAGACAAGCCCACCCTGACGTGCCTCTTGCGTACGCTGAAGCCGTGCCAAGTTAGGTGTATCCATAATTCCCTTGTCAAATACAATAACGTCACCTTCATTCTCTGGAACCCCTACACGCTTGCAAAGCATCGTAATCGTATTCGGAAAAAACAGTTTCCCCACTTTCTTCTTCCAACATCCAGATATTTCACTAGCAATAATCTTCCTTACATCAATGCTGAGAGACCTCAAAATCGCGAACGCCAGAAGAACCCGTTCCCTAGAAACCGTCGATTCATGAGTCGTTGGAAGCAACCTTTGTTTGATAAATCCCATCCATGTATTTGCTTCCCTCTTCAGATAGGCTGACTGAAACGTCCTTTTCTCTGTTTTTGAAAGCCTCCAATGTGCCCCTTCAATACCAACGTCCCTCACAGGTCGCTCAGCTGCTCATTAGATGGCGCCACAACCATCTCATTATATGCTGCGTGGGGATAAATCTTGAAGGTTGTACAGTGCGTTAATAGCACCAGGACTCCAGTCGACCTCAAAATCGCGAACGCCGCTAGGAAACCATCTTCCTCGTTAATATTTGCATAAAATTCGCTCACTATCTGCGCGTTCACATATTCAGGCTTGGAACAAAATAATTCCCAGCCGTGGTTCGTAATGCCGACCCTCAGAAAATGTGGAAGATCACCACTAAATCCTCTCTCGAATAGGAAGTCTCTCTTCAGCAGCTCAGCATATTTTGCTCTGGCAAGACGGTTGACGAAGCGGACATACGGCAACTGTGGCTCTTCTATCTCGTCAGGTTCCTCCGATGCCGCAGCAACACTCTTGCCTTTGTCTGCCCTTTGCTTGAGCAACCTTTCTTCTTCAGTCCTTTTTCTTTGCTTCATCTCTTGCTTTATCCTCGGCCTCATTTTTCTCCTGTTCCTCTCTTTATGCACTTTCTCTCTCAGAGTCAGTGGTTGGCGGCGAGGGAGTATCAGTTCGGACTACCTTGACGCGTCCAGCTTTTCGCTTCACGCGGCGACGTTTTGGCACTTCCGACATGATCACCTCCACTCGAGCCTCTTGTACTGGCTCATTACCTTTTTCAGGCGCAACCTCTGCCTGTTATTCTTGCACATCCTCAGTCTGTTTTTCTTGAACTTCCTCTGTATTTTCTTCTCGAACTTCCTCCGTATTTTCTTCTCGAACTTCCTCTGTATCCGCAACTATCGGCTCAATCTGCTCTAGGTTTTGTCCTTTAGGTTCCTTCGGATTGCCTTCTTCAACTGCCTCGGCAGCTACCTCCTCGACTATCTTTTGCACTATTTCTTGATCCTCAACCCTCTGCTGTCTTCTTCTCCTCTTAGCCTCTTTCTCTTCTAGTGTTTTCTTTTTCTTTGCCTTAGCTTTCTGTACTTCGGTGGTAACAGGAACCTCCTCTTCCTCATTATCTCTTTCTTTTCTTGCTCTCGTTTTCGCCATTGGAGACTCAAAGGAAGTTTATCGCACACAGAGAAAGAAGAAAAATATAACTAGCAAGGGATGATCAAGAAAATGAAGTGAGAAAAACTTACCGAAGGTTTTGGAATAAATAGAGCTGCAGCAAATCAAATCGTAATCGAAAGATTTTGCCCCGCATTAAATGGGATTACCGTTCAAATTTAATTTGTAAATCAAACCCATTAACGGTAAAATCTTGAATTTCAATCGCCCATGGTAAATAATTATGTGCAGTCAAACGGCTAAACCGTTGGATTATCCCTGCGCGACACGTGGCAACATCCATGCAATTTACCTGTCCATAGAAAATTCAAAATCAAACGGTAAAAGTAATTAATTCACCTCAAAAACCCTTCTTATTCGGACGAATTGCTTCAGCCATAACTTTGCCGCAACAACCTTCTGAACAAAAGATTACCTGAAGAATCTTGTATACGAAATTCAAATTTAAAATAGAAAAATCAAATCAGGAAATTCAAATATAAATTAACCGCTCAAATCAAATCTTATCTTTTATTTTTATTATTCAAAACCGAATAAATCAGGAGACATTTTATTCACATCAAATCTAAACAGAAATTTAAATAATAAAATCCAAAATCTAATCTAAACTAACCAGATTAAATAAAAACTAAATTACCCGAAATAAAAAAAATATTCAGAATTACGATAAAATCTACGGAATTCAAAAACAACGAATTTAAAATAAATCATGCAAAATTTAAATAAAACAAATCTTAAATACCTGAATTAAAATGGAATGAACTTAGCGAGAAATAAAATTAAAACAAACACTGGGAGCTCAAAATATTGCTCTGTGAAATGCTCCCTGCAAGAATCTCGCTTTCTCATTCATCAACCAGCTTTAGGGAAGGATATTTTGTCTGGAACTCCTCTCCCCAATAATGCTTCACACGCTGTCCATTCACTTTGAATACTCTCCCATCTTTTTCATCCTGCAAAGTAACTGCTCCATGGGGGAGAACTTCAATCACAATAAATGGTCCTGACCATTTAGATTTTAGTTTCCTAGGAAACAATTTTAATCTAGAATTATAAAGCAAAACTCTTTGACCCTTGACAAACTCTTTAGGCTTGATTTTCTTATCATGCCACAACTTAGTCTTTTCTTTATACATTTTCGAATTTTCATACGAAAATTGGCGAAATTCCTCCAATTCATTAAGCTGCAGCATTCTAATTGCTCCTGCACGGCTCAGATCAAAATTTAACTTTTTCAAAGCCCAAAACGATTTATGCTCAAGCTCTAATGGTAAATGACAAGCTTTCCCATATACTAACCTATAGGGAGACATACCTAGAGGAGTCTTATAGGTTGTCCTATAGGCCCAAAGAGACTCATCCAACCTAAAAGACCAATCCTTCCTAGATGGATGAACTACTTTCTCTAGAATTGATTTAATTTCCCTATTGCTTATCTCGGCTTGACCATTTGCTTGTGGGTGATAAGGGGTAGCTATCCTATGCTTAATTCCATACTTAGCTACAAGCTTAGTTAAGATATTATTAACAAAATGTGTACCCTCATCACTTACTAAAGCTCTAGGTGTCCCAAACCGCGCAAAGATGTGCGATTGAAGAAACCTTGAAACTGTCTTGGCATCATTCTAATGGCATGGAATGGCCTCCACCCACTTGGACACATAATCAACTGCCAATAAGATAAAAACATTACCATTAGAAGGGGGAAATGACCCCATAAAATCAATACCCCATATATCAAATAATTCTACTTCCAAAATGTAAGTAAGAGGCATTTCATCTCTAGGCCCTAAGTTTCCTCTCCTTTGGCAGACATCACATTGCTTGTAGAACCAATGGGCATCCTTAAACAAGGAAGGCCAGAAGAATCCGCAATGCAAAATCCTCACAGCTGTCCTCTGACCACTGAAATGGCCTCCATACGGTGAAGAGTGACATTGCTCTAGGATTTCCTTTGCTTCATCACCTGAAACACACCTATGAATAATACCATCAGAGCATTGTTTATACATAAATGGCTCATCCCAATAAAAATATTTCGCATCATGCTTAAACTTCTTCATCTGCCTCCAATCCATATCAATAGGAGTGACTCCCTTGACCAAAAAGTTAGCAATATCAGCATACCAAGGGACATCCTTGACTACCTTTACCTCAATAGCAAAGAGCTATTCATCTGGAAAAGAATCTGAAATGGCAGATTGCTTCAGCATAGATGATGTTGGATCAAGACGAGACAAATGATCTGTAATGACATTCTCTGATCCCTTCTTGTCCTTTATCTCGAAGTCGAATTCCTGCAATAATAAAACCCAACGAATTAGTCTAGGCTTTGCATCCTTTTTAGACATTAAATACCTTATTGCTGCATGATCCGTGAAAACCGTGACTTTGGATCCAACCAAATACGGCCGAAATTTCTCAAAGGCAAACACAACAGCTAACAACTCCTTTTCAGTAGTTGTATAGTTGACTTGTGCCTCATTTAAAACCCTGCTTGCATAATATATAGGATGGATAAATTTGCCTTGCTTTTGCCCCAGCATAGCACCTACTGCAGCATCACTCGCATCACACATTACCTCAAATGGTAAATTCCAATTAGGTGCACAAAGAATGGGTGCTAAGATTAAAGCAGCCTTTAAAGTCTCAAAAGCGTTCCTACAATCTGCATTAAAGTCAAAAACATTATCAGTGCACAATAAGTTACAAAGAGGTTTACTGATTCTTGAGAAATCCTTTATGAATCTTCTATAAAATCCAGCATGACCTAAAAAGCTCTGAATCCCTTTCACTGAATTCGGTGGTTCTAGTCTCTCAATAACCTCAATTTTTGCTCGATCAACTTCTAGACCATTCTTAGAAATCCTATGACCTAACACAATGCCCTCCTTCACCATGAAGTGGCATTTTTCCCAATTAAGAACTAGATGGGTATCCTCACATCTTTTTAACACCTTACCTAAATTATCCAAACAATTCTGAAAAGACCCTCCAAATACTGAAAAATCGTCCATAAATACCTCAACAGTGGACTCAATCATATCAGAAAAGATTGCTAACATACACCTCTGAAATGTTGCTGGAGCATTGCAAAGGCCAAAAGGCATTCGCCTAAAAGCAAACGTCCCATAAGGGCAGGTGAAAGTGGTTTTTTCCTGATCCTCAGGAGCAATAGTAATCTGGTTATACCCAGAATAACCATCTAAGAAACAGTAGTAGGCCTGACCAGCCAATCTATCCATCATCTGGTCAATAAATGGTAGAGGGAAGTGGTCCTTACGGGTGGCTTTATTCAGCCTCCTGTAATCCATGCAAACCCTCCAGCCAGTTACTGTCCTGGTTGGGATCAGTTCATTATCTTTATTGCTCACCACTGTGACACCTCCTTTCTTAGGAACACATTGGACAGGGCTTACCCAACTGCTATCTGCAATCGGATAAATAATGCCCGCATCCAACCATTTGATCACCTCCTTTTTAACAACCTCTTTCATTGCAGGGTTAAGCCTTCTTTGTTGCTCAATATTTCTAAAGGATCCCTCCTCTAGAGTGATTTTGTGCATACAAAAAGATGGGCTAATTCCCTGAATGTCAGCCAATGTCCAACCTATTGCTTTGCGATATTGCTGCAGCAACTTTATTAAGGCCTCTTCATGCTCTAGCATTAAATCTGATGCAACAATAATGGGCAACGTCTCACCCTCCCCAAGATACACATACTTTAGATGATCCGACAAGGGCTTCAAATCTAAAGTGGGTGCCTCAATCAGGGATGGCTTAATAGGAGGAGCCTTCCTTTGATCTAAAGACTCAAAAACATTCTCACACCTAAACACCTCTTTTTCATTTTTTCTTTCTAACGAACAAACTTCTAAATCCTCTACACTAACCTCTCCATGATCTTCCAAATGTTTGTGAATCCTACATTGTTGTCTAAAAAATTGTGTTCTCCAGAATCCTAATGAAAGAGCAATCTTCCATTTCGTCTGGATACTTCATGGCCTTAAACACATTAAATTTTACTTCCTCATTATAAACTCTCATTGTTAATTCCCCTTTTTGAACATCTATCAACGCCCTACCAGTAGCCAAAAATGGACGACCAAGAATAATTGAGACATCTTTATCTGCTTCATAGTCTAAGATAATAAAATCAACAGGAAATATGAATTTATCTACTTCATAGTCTAAGATAATAAAATCAACAGGAAATATGAATTTATCTACTTTCACTAAGACATCCTCAATTTTACCCTCTAGATATGTGATAGACCTGTCAGCTAATTGGAGTGTGACTGTGGTAGGTCTAGCTTCACCAATACCTAGCTTTCGATAGACCGAAAGAGGCATAAGGTTTATGCTTGCACCTAAATCACAAAGTGATCTACCTAACTCTTTTCCACCTATAGACATAGGTATAGTGAATGATCCTAGATCCTTAGCCTTGGTTGGTAGCCCATTCTTAAGAATAGCACTACATTCCTCAGTAAGAGATACAGTTTCAAACTCACCTAACCTCTTCTTTTTAGTTAAAATATCCTTATGAAATTTAGCATAATTAGGCATTTGCTCTATAGCTTCTACTAAAGGGATATTTATATGCAATTGCTTAAGAATCTCTAAAAACTTCTTAAATTGACCATCCTGATTCTTAGGCCTATGCCTTTGTGGAAAAGGTAGAGGTGGTACATAAGGTGGGGACGGCACATAAGGTGGTTCCACATCTGGAATAGATCTAGTTGCTCCAGCATCATTATTGCTACCTCCAGCACCCTGACCAGACTCTAACTCTTTCTCAACAACAACATTTTTATCACAATTATTATCTAAATCCTGGGGTTTACTAAGCTCTTTTCTTTCTTCTAGTGGCTTACCACTCCTAAGGGTCACTGCCTTTACCTGCTCCTTACCTTCCCTTTTAGGGTGTTCAGTATCTGAAGGAAGTTTCCCTGAAGGCCTTGCCTTCAGCTCATTAGCTAGCTGGCCCATTTACAACTCCAGAGCTCTCATTGAAGCTTGATTACTTTGAATTGTGGCATCTGTACGAGCCATATATTCTTTCATCATTGCCTCAAGAGAACTCTCTGAACTTTGCTGGGCCAAAGCCTGCTTATTTTGCTGGGGCAATACCTGCGCTTTAGCAAATCCCGATTGGTTCACCTTTTGATGTGCTTGCACATTACTTCCTTGTCCTCCCCATGAGAAATTGGGGTGGTTGCGCCAACCTGGATTATAAAAGTTAGAATAAGGGTTGTTCCTCTGATTACCTACAAAAAATACAGAAGCTGGATTGCTGGGGCAAAACTCGTAGTTGTGATCTTCACCACAATAGACACATGCTTCCTCTGCAACTTGGTTCACCACTGCAGCAGGCTCCACAGCTGGCGGCTGCTGATGACTAACCACTGTCACATTTTTAAGAGCGTTAGCTAACATTGCAATATCAGCCCTAATGGTGGACACACCATCGACCTCTAACACACTCTTAACTTTTTTATTTGTGCCTCTAACATCCGACCACTGACAACTATTAGTTGATATTCTTTCTAAAATTTCATGGGCTTCATTAAAAGTTTTTGCCAAAAGAGCCCCTCCAGCCGAAGCATCAACCATACCTTGGGTTGCTCCATTTAACCCATTGTAAAATGTTTCCATTTGGATACAATGTGGTAGACCATGGTGGGGACACTTTCGCAAAAGCTCCTTAAACCTCTCCCAAGCCTCACTAAAAGTCTCATCTTCAAGTTGCCTAAACCCTACTATTTCACTCCTCAATTTAGCATTTCTATTTGGTGGGAAATATTTACTCAAAAAATTTTATGCTAACTCATTCCATGTCCTAATTGATCCTGGAGCAAAAGAATTTAACCACGCCTTTGCTCCATCTCTAAGAGAATACGGGAACAAAGTTAATCTAAGGGCATCCCTAGGAACTCCTTGAATTACAAAAGAATCACTAACTCCTAGAAAAGACTTAAGATGCAAATGAGGATCTTCAGATGACAAACCATGGAACTGACCCACGGTTTGCAACATCTGAAACATTACCTGGTTTCATTTCAAAATTTGCTACCTCAATGTGTGGACGTGCAATCCCTGGATTTAACTCATCAAACATTGGAAAAGCATACGCTCGAATGGCTCTGGCCCTATCGTTCGCTACCAAGATAGGATTCTCAGCCTGATTATTTTGCTGTTCATTTTGCTCCAGCAGTCGGTTTTGCTGCAGCACACGATTCTGCTGGGGGTTCGCTGGATCTTCTGGAGCTTGCGGGAGACGCGACACATCAGCCATTGAATTTTGGTTTCTACGTTGCTCTCTCCTTCTTCTCCTGAATGTCCTTTCGATTTCTGGATCAAGCTCGAACCTTACCCCAGGCGGATCGCTCATGCACCAAACTCACACTTGCAAAAACAAAAGAAACAATCAAAAAGTTCTAGCACCAAACCACTAAAACACATACACAAAACAGATCAGATAAAAACTTATTCAAGTTCCCCGGCAACGGCGCCAAAAACTTGTTGGGTTTCCAGAGTGAGTAAAAATAAGATATAAAAAGACTCTACAACTCTGTGTAAGTATACACAGTTCGCAGCAAGTAATAAGTATTTATCGAATCCAAGGTCTGAATTAGCTTTCACTTTATCTATTTAATTTAGTTTTTCAATGGTTTCAAAAGTGGGAAAAATGATTGGGTTTTATAGTATGCTGAAGCAAAAGAAATGACAGAACATAAAGTAAACAAATAGGCAGACAAATTAAAAATAGGCGTTGGTCAGGATTTAGTAATTGTTTTAAAAGATGCTCTAGCAATATTATTGATCATGCAAAACTCTCGCAGAATTATTAACAGATTCCTCCCAGAACTCCGGATTTTTTAGAATGTGTTTCAACTCCAATGAAGCTCTACCGATCAAGCACTAGGCAACTGGCTATCCCTAGCTCAGTCACTGGCATTCACCAATACACAATGATCTAGTGTGATTAACCGCCACACACTCCCTAAATCATCCCTGAAACTAGAGAGAGGTATTCATACCGGCTGGCCAGGCGGGCATAAAATAGAAATGAACACAACAATTAATCAAGATGCATCAAATCAATATTTATTACTAGAGATTAAGCACGACAATTACATGCTCCCTAACCAACGCCTAAAGCTACTTAGTTCATAAAATGCATGGAAACACACGTTACAATCTGAGTAAGCATAACCATATTCACAAAATAATACAAGAAAATATTAATTCCCTTGATCAGCTTGCAAATGATGGCTTCCTTGATGGTCTCCAATCTCCCTCCTCTATTCGGCTTCCAAAAGTGGAAATGATTATGATCTCTTCCCCAAAAGTGGAATGAATTTGACTTGGGTGGCTTTCTCCTTTTATAGAGTGATAGGAGGCTTGAATTAGGTTGACCTAGACACGTGGATGGCTCTCCTTGCTCCATAAATCCGAGAATAGCTTAACAGAATTCAGTTTGTTAAATTGGTTAACGAGCTGTGACGTGGCAGTTTTGCTCCCAGCTGTGCTCCAGCACAGATTTGGCTCCCTTAAGTCGCCCAACAACATATTCTGCACAAAATAATTTCCAAAGCTTCCATTCTTCCAAATGGGTTAAAACATGCAATATTTATCTAAAAGCAACCCTATTAAGCATAAAAGACACACAAATCAATATAGAAATAAGGTCTAAATAACTCCCTTTTGGAGAGTTATCAGTAGGTCAACAGGGAACTCAAAATAGATGGAATCCATACTCGGCCACGTACAACCCAGGGTGGAGGCAATATCCAAACTTCTCTTGGGGAGGACAAGCCATTGCAAGTAATGCATGGACAAATCTATTTGGGAAACCTCCTACACAACAACAGCCTCAAAAGCACTTCCAACAAGGCCAAGTGTAGAATCAAGAGTCAAATCTAGAGACTCTTATGAAAGAGTACATGGTTAGAAATGATGTTGCAGTTAGAAGTTTGGAAGTACAGATTGGACAGATTGCTCAAGAAATTAAAAACAGACCACAAGGGACGCTGCGCAGCAAGACTAAGAACCCTCACAGAGAAGGAAAAGAGCAGTGCAAGACAGTAACCTTGAGAAGTGGACTCGAATATGATGGTCCAAAATATCCCGTGAGTCAAGAAGTCAAGAAGAACCTAAAATTCCCAGAAAAGAAGTCAGAAAATACTCCAGAAGTTTGTCAAAATAAAGAGAAAACCAAGGAGCATGAAGCCTTGGGAGAAAAAGATTAAAGTTCAGATTCAGAGAAAAAATAGAGGGATGCGACCGCAAAGCCTAAAATGTTTGTTATAGATCCAAAATATAGACCACCACCTCCATACCCTCAAAGAATTAAACATTCCTCACAGAATGCACAGTTTAAAAAGTTTCTAGATGTCTTGAAGTAGCTACATATCTGTTGGGTTTTATGCCCAAAAACTCGTAGATAGTGAATGTAAAATAAATTGTTCACTTGTCTCAAAATGTTGTTATTTGTACAATAAAGAGAGTTATTGTTACTAAAAAATTGCACAATTTGACCCAAATCAGATAAACTAAGATCCTAGGTTGTTTAGATGAAACTTGGACCAGTATGTGGGGACATACGGGGATCAGTGTTCATGTAGCAACCTAAATGGTCTATAGTATAGGGATAAGGCTGGGTACCTTATCTTGGTGATACTATGTGATACGACCCACTTTGTATTCGATACAGATGCAATGATCCAAAGCATCCATGAATGAGACATGCGAGTGGGGGTATCATGTGCGATGAGTTTGCACAAGACCGGACCTGCAAAATAGTAACCACTAGATGTAACACCGTTAACTAGTCTAGGTTTCTATTTCAATAGGATGACCTAGGTAACTCAATCTCAATCCTGAGTGGGTTATGGACTCCTGTTCACGAGGGATTGTCCTTTGATTTGTATGGGTGAGAGTGGCATGCACGCTGACTCAATAAGCCTACCATTTTGGGGACAATACCGAGTGGGGAGCTGGGAACATAATCACACAAGATGAAATTCACTCCTTCCCCTATTGGGGTAAGTAGATGTGTGTTCCCTTAAGGGCTGATTCCGGGTCTTGAACAAAGGCGCCCATCCTCTCCTGGCCCGAGAGGAACTGCTGTTTATTGATTGGATCATAAACAGATTGTTCATTAGATGAATTAGTGGTACTTAAGAAACCAGAGGTAACCCAGGGGTAAAACGGTAATTTGACCCAACTGGTGTTACGAACACACGTGAAGGATTGACTTACTGCATTGGTCAATATCCATGGACAGGAAAATATTCTGCAGTGAGAAGAGTGCAACTGTGGGTGTTTAGTGGAGTGACTCACAGTTAACGAATGTTGACTAACTTGGTTAATGAGTTTAGCCAATTAGACTTAAGGCAATTAAGTATAAATTGTAAATTGAAAGTGTTCAATTTATTTAGGGGAATCATATAATGTATATTGATACAATACAATATAAAGTTTATGAAACTTTATAATATAATTTTGAATTAATTTCAAAATTAATTTTGAGAGAAAATATTTGAAAGAGTTCAAATAATTAATATGAATTGGATTCATATTAATAATTTAATAAAATCCCTAAGATTAAATATGTGATATTTAATTGGGCAATTAATAAATTATGGAATTAATTAACTATTTATTAAATTAAATATGAATAAGATAATAAATTTGATCTTATTCATGACCTTTTCCTTTAAATAGAACCCCTGGGGTGGGGTGAAAGGCATTCCAATCAATCCCATTCACTATCATTCTCTCAGAGATCTCTCCTAAAACACTCCCACCAGTCTCCTGCCTCGAGAAGTCTCAGAGATATACCGGTGTAACCGATTGGTGGTGTTCGCATAAGACGGTTGCTGCATTTTCGATCTCACAAGCAAGAAAAAGGTGAATCGATCAAGGACTCCTACGAAAGTAAGTTTATATGAAAACCTTGACCATTAGGATCATCTAGATTAGATCTAAGCATGTTTATAGTCTATTTACAGCAAATTAAATATGTTTTATTGTTGTATACTTTTTGCAAATTGTATTGGTATTTCAATTAGAATCAAAGACTCGGATTAGGTTCTGTCCCCGCGTTTCTTCCGCTGAGTTTAGGGCTCCTGATTTACAGCTAATTAAATATGTATTATTGTTGTATACTTTTTGCAAATTGTATTGGTATTTCAACTAGAATCAAAGACTCGGATTAGGTTCTGTCCTCGCGTTTCTTCCGTTGCATTTAGGGCTCATGATCCCTTCAATTGGTATCAGAGCCAACTCCGTTGATCTTGATTTTAAATTGAAATTTGCAATTTGCTTATGGTGGGATTTTACATTATGAATGTTATGGTTTGCGTATAAATGGTTTCGATTTAATTGGCCTTAGATTTACTGCTTTCTTGAAAGGTTCAATGTAAAGGCCCCTGCGTGGGCACAATTTTGTAAATCGATTGTCCTCTGTAAGTCCGGGTCTAGAATAGGGTATTTTATGATGAAGATCGAAGAAAATCACGTCCAAAAAACGAGGCCAAACGCGAAGAACAGCCGCTGGAAATTTCCAGATTTTGGCTCTAGAGTGATTTAGCGAAAAAGAAGAAATGCGGTCGCATCAGCGTCACGACGTTATCTTCACAGCGTCTCAACGCTGATGCGATTTCATGCGGCGTGCGGCTAGGGTTTTGTGTAGCACAACTGATGGATGTTTGCAGTCCGGTTCAACGATATGGGTTGGTTTGGGGTCGGTTTGACCCGGTCCAACCCGGTTCAAGCTTGGTTTGGCGTTTTGGGGTCCGGTTCGAACCAATTCGGGTCGGTTCGTGCGGTCTGGTCCGGTACTGAAGTTGCAGAAGGATGGTTTAGGATAAAATAGCTTAAATTATTGTAATTTATATGCTTTATTTTATCCTAGGGTCCAATTAATCAGTTTATACGCTATTTAAATGCATTATGGATGTCATTTAGATATAATCCCACCTTAGGTTATAAAGCATGCTCATGCATTTATGTATGTTATAATTAGATTATAATATATAGTTTGAAATGCATGGTTATTTTTCATGAGTTTTTAATATATATGAGCTATATTAAAATCATGAAAATGCAGAAACATGATGCATGTCATTAATTAAGATAGATATAAGAGTTATATTTTATTAATGTAGCATACATGCTTAGATTTATTTTCATTAATATAATTATTTATATTATGGATGAGAATAATAAATTCAATGCTTATTTTTCATGTATGTTTTAATATAAAGTGTTATATTAAATGCAATGAAAAAGCATTGGGCGTGACACCATTTTAGATTAATATAATCGTTATATTATCGTTATCGGCGTCATGATATTATGGTGTTTAATAATTAGAATATGATTGTTATTTTTCCAACACCATAGAAGCATGTTATAGGGCT